>OY735228.1:34583151-34683151 GCA_963457665.1 Thysanoteuthis rhombus | reverse complement strand
TGGAAAGAGATGTGGGAAGACGGCGAAAGAATTTAATGAAGTTGAAGAGAGAGGACGAGCGGAGTTAAAAGAAAAAAAAATATGATGAAGAGAGAGAGAGAGAGAGAGAGAGAGAGAGAGAGAGAGGAGTTCCGAAAGACTTCGAGAATATCTGAGAAGTAAGTGTAGTGCTTCAAACCTGGCACTGGTCTCTGAGATTCTGCACTGAATACGACGCGATAGAACCCTTAAAAAAGGAAAGCAAAAAAAAAAAAAAGAAAAAGATCAGTCGAACGTGGGATTCGTTCCTTGGATTGAACTTTCCGGTCCTTAATAGCTGGATAACAAGGATAATCATAACCCAAGATCGACATCAAAAGCCTTATGGCTTTTCGTATGAAACATATGTTTTTTTTTCTCTGCTGATACTTGATAATGCATAACAGATGACAGCGTACAATCGCGTCAGTCAATATTCCTTCTTATTTTGCTAACCTGATCATAAAAGAAACAGTTAATTTCTTCATGGCCTGGTTAACTATCAGCCACCAATTGACACTTACTTTGATACCGTTCATACGCATACACTTCAATACACAAATACGAACATACAAATATATATATATATATATATATATATATGTGTGTGTGTGTGTGTGTGTATGTGTGTGTGTGTGTGTGTGTGTTATACTACGCGTTATCACAAGAAAATTGTTTCACGAATACGATATTCAATAGGTATCATGATGGAATGATTAGATTACACAGAATTCGATAGTTTCATTATTGTTATTTGATAATCAGTTATTTTCCCAGCAAGTATTGTATTCACTATGTGGATTCTCTACACAAACTAGTTCATGTTTCTGCCCTCTTCGGGCCTCATCAGGCAAAGAGGGCAGAAACATGAGTTAGTTTGTGTAGCGAATTCACATTCTACTATTTATTTCCAGCTCTACTCTAAAACAACATAACTTCAATAGTAAAAAGTTGTATGTATCGAGCACCGTATGAAATAAATCCATTACATTCTAGAAGTGGCTTTATATCATTGATAAGTTATCATATTATGTTATACTGCTAGCCTGATTTGTACAACGTATATACATACATACATACACATATATACATACATACACACACACACACACACACACACACACACACACATATATATATATATATATATATATACGCACACACACTCGCTCGCACATTGGGGTAACAGTAATTCAAAACCTGTTGACTAAAAAGCATTTATTATACACAATATAAACTGTGTCCATGCAAATTCGCTGAATTCAGGTACAACTATAAATACAACATATAGTAATTATTGATTTTCATCTTTTCACAATTTTTGAATTGTAACTTTTTCAACGTAACACTTGCATCTTTATTGAAATTCCGATTAAAACAAATTCAGTATAAAAATTAGAAAAAAATAAATAAAATTATGAATTCACGTTAAATAATGAAACAGAATGAATTAATTATATGCTGATCTTCAGATGTCTACTCTATATGGTAAAAAAAGACGATGAACGTACCGGCAGGATGGTGCACACACTCTCTCTCTCTCTCTCTCTCACACACACACATATATATATTTATATATATGTGTGTGTGTGTTTGTGTGAGTATGTGTATATGTGTGTGTATGTGTGTGTGTATGTATATATATATATATATATATATATATATATATATATATATATATATAAGATTTGGAGTGCTAGCTGACTGGTGACATCTACACATGACCAAAAATAAAGGAGATCGATGTGCTGGCGGACTATTGGCCAGGCGTACATTAATATATATCTAATCTCGCCAAAAGACAAGTTTGGAGTCCAACAAAATAAAGTCTAAGCAACTATGGTGGCTAAAGTAGTTACGACTTCAGGAAAAAGAATAGGTTAATTTGAACCAGGGGAAAAAATAGGCATGCTGCCTCTTCCAATTCTTTGCAAACTATATTAATCGAGACAGATCATCAGTTTATCGTTAATCCAGTAAAACTCTGCGGTAGTAGAATTAAGATTTGTAAGTTGAGATAAGAAACTAGAATAAGATGAAATGAATAATATTTGATAGTTATTCAAATGTAATGTTTCAGTGAAGAAATTCGAATATCATTAAATTTAATACTACAAGAGTAAAAAATGTAAACAAACTGGATAGAGGTGCAAGGCTCTCGGAGAAGTATACATTATAGCTACATAAATGAGTTTGGATAAATTCTACTGGTGTTTTTTTACTTAATTGATAAGGTCAGTCATGGAGAGAGTGGATTCCAAGGATAAGGGATGTGAATTCAAATCCTGCCAGAAGCATATTCGTTTTATCTGATGCTTACTTGATGATTGTAAAATAACTTTTTTTTATAGTAGCAACTAAAGTAAATTGAAATAAACTCTAGTTATGAATAAATAATTGCTAAATAAATAATAGATTATTTATAGATAGATATAATAATAGAATAAAATCCTCCATCCCAGTCAATAATTGAACATCTGTAGTATCAAAATTTTAAGTCATGTAACAAAAATTCTATCGAAAAAGAAATTCCGTGAAAATGAATTCTATTTATGATGTCACTCGCGTTTTTTACTTGAAAATATCTAAAAAAAAAAACCCCAAACATTTAGAGACAGCTTGATTCTGGAAAATGTAGGTGTTATTTACACATCTAAAATAGATTGGATAAACAAATAAATAAATCGAAATTTTTTATTATCTTTTTGTTATTTGTAAACCTGTCAAAAGTAGGGAAAAAAATCACGGAAGCTTTTACTCCCATAATCAGGAACAAATCACCTGAATATGTTAAACATTGCATGCAAGGTTACAAACCTTTTCATATACTTTATTTTTCAATGAATACGAGTATGCAAATTGGTTGGTATAATATCAGATGGAAACAAATATATTGCACAGCGATATAGACAAGGCCCCGCTGGGTGGAATATATCATCATCATCATCATCATCATCATCATTCTTTTATCACCCGTCCTTGGACTTGGACCTTCCAGGATCCACCACATTTCTCTATCATGGGCGTCGTAGAGCCAGTATTTTCTGATTTTGTCGAGTTCATCTCCCCATCTTGTTGTCTGTCGGCCTTGGTTTAGCATGTGATCTCCGGGGATCCATGTGTGAGTAATGATGTCCATCGGTTGTCTGTCATTCTTGCGACATGACTGGCCTATTGCCATTTAAGATTTCTTATAGATTCTATGATGTCTTGAACTCCCGTTTTCTTCTGGATATACTGTGCTGTCTTGTGATATCTTCACGTGAAATTGATCATTATTCTCTCATGCGTTTGTTGCATGCATGTCAGTTTGCAAGTCTGTCTCATGGTTAAGTTCCATGTTTCAGCTCCATAAGTGATTATCAGGAAAATGCATTGGTTGTTTACCCTTCTTTGGGGCCAGGGATAGTGTTTTGGTTATACATGGATTAGAGTAATTCTATTGATAATAAATGCTAACTTTATTTCGGTTCTTGTTATTACAGCTGCTTCCTGTTGTCTAACAGAGTTTACCACAAACTTTCCCTCCACGCTAAAACAATAAATCTAAAATGAAACGTTAGGTGGAAAATTAATGCATATCATTCTTCGCATTTTTGATAACCATGGAATCATTGAATACACACTTCCTTTTGAAACTTTCCAGAAGTTTATTCGCTTGTCGACTGGCGATAGAAGCCTGGTTACGACGTCTCTTATTGTACTAAATAGCTACTTCCGGCGAACGCAATTATCCGACTTCCGGAGACAGTTGACCCTGCCCTATTTGTCTACAACTGCCTCACACCGCAATCCAGAAGTTGTTCGAGAGCAGTCCTTCTCTCGACATGTGTTTCCAACATGTGGTTTCTTTAAAATCACTCCAAGCGGTTTGTGGATTTCTGTCCATGAAACTTGGGCCCCAGCTGTTTGACCTTTCGCCCCAGTATTATGGGCTGGGAACAAAAGCCAACTCTTTGACCTGGCTCTCTAGCAGGGGCCCCCGATCAGATGCAACACGATGACAACCTGATCGACCTGCAAAACAAAAAAGGGTCATTGCAGGTAGAACCAGTCGTTTGACATCTAATCTGCTTATGATACGATTTGAGAATGCTGACACTCAATCCCACTTCTTCTACATGGAATTCACAGCGGACTGGAAGACGGGTATTAAGAAACATATTTGGATAGTAGACACACTTATTTAAGTAGTCATTCCGAAAATAGATATGCAGGTTTCGAATTTTGTACCTTTTCTCAAACGAATTCAGAAGCAAGACACATTAAAAGATAAGCCGAGCAAGGGGTCAAAATACGTCATGTGAATTTTTGAATATCTAAACAAAGATATAAAAACTTGCTGAACGCATTTCAAAGTGCCCTAAGCAAATTGAGAAATACGCCAAGCAACTTGAAGAAAACAACAAGTGAACTTGATATATATATATATATATATATATATATATATATATATATATATATATATATATATATATATATATATATATGTATGTATGTATGTATGTATATAGATAGATAGATAGATAGATAGATAGATAGATATTTTAATACTACTTTTGAAGAAAAAAGATCAATGTTCAAGGAAAGATTTCCGTAACTGGGTTCCGAGGCATACAAAATATAAACGTAGATAATCATATTTCCCTTCTATGGAACCAATTTTGACCGTATTGGTTGATAGTCTTCAATTGACAATTCTTGTATTTTGAATAAAACGCAGAGCATAGAATAATCTGTGTTCAATGTTTGCTTCATGTATCAGGTCATACGATAAAGTTCACCCTGAGTCTATGGTAGTCAACATTGAGGTACAGGGATTACTTTGAAAAAAAAAATTTTTCCGTTTTCTATCACCAATCCTCTTTTTCTTCCTCTTTTGTATCCTGTTTTTCTTTTCTTTGGTTTGTCTGTCCGTCTGTCCTCTCTATGGAATCATAAAATATATAAAGGCTTATACAATTGTCTTCTGATTATCTCTAGTGGTTATTGCTACCAGCATAAAGCCAAAATTTGATGCCTCAGAGATCTTGTCACATATCCTCTTCATCTGAAAACAAAAATCGTTTATCTCTTCGTGAAGCGATCATTTCAACTTTATCTCATGATATTCACATATTAGTACCTGTACATGAAAATTGCTTTTAAAGACTCGGGACGTTACTCATTCAACTTTGAGATCGGTTAACCTGCTTAGTGCAAAAAAGTAATTCATGATAAACAAGGGTAGTTCAGATATACATTCTTTTTTCATTTTTGGGAAAAAAAAGGTATTGGACCTTATTCTGACAGGTTTATTGATAAAATCTGATTTCTCTAAAATCTATGTGTCTAGATATTTCATACATCATTGCACATGTTTCCCGGTGGAAAACGCCTGTGATATTATTAATAGAATTGATTTTGACCGTATTTATCGTTTGATGGAATATCTTTTATATGACTTCATATATATATATATATATATATATATATATATATATATATATATATATATATATATATATATATATACATATATATATATATATATATATATATATATATATATATATATATATATATATATATATATTGTAGATTGTGTTATATGATATAGAAACATCTGCTTATATATCACTCAATTTAAACCAAGTAAATGGAGTATACAATTTAAGAGAATGGTGCTGCCGCAGGAATCGAACTTGTCACCGAAATGGTAGCCTCTTCCATGTAACGATGCTCTTACCATTGAGCTAAACAGCTGCCGGTAACTGCTTCCATCTCAAATTCTCATTCCGCAATGGGAAGAGCACTGCTAAGTTCTAGCCACTAGGCTAACATGAAAAAAGTGAATACAACACTTTTGGGTTCCGAGATCTTAACCAGTTGTTTAGGTAAACCATGCGGGCATTGTTAAAGCTGTTGAAGCCGATAGATTTTTGGCAGTGCCCAGCTCATTAGAACCCGTCCCATCCGGGCCCCAAAATTGCTCAAACAAACACGCCAAAACCGACCAATCAGAGAATAGCGAAGATTTGAACGCCAATTTATTGTTCAAAGGCTGATAGGCTTCTCCAGAATTTTGAAACTATGCCAGCTATGTTTCAAAGGATCAATAAATTGTCCAAAAGACCCTTATCCTTTTTTAGACCAGCTAAGCTGATTCTTTTTTTTATTTGTATTTTTTATTATCATGGAACACCGTTGTGTGCTCTGAGATAAATCTATAAGTACTGTTATTCCCAGGCTGGGACTCAGCTGCTGGGAACGTCTTTCGATAATGAAAGGCCAACAAAACGATAGGACATTGACTGAAAAATACTCTAAATTGTT
The DNA here is from genome assembly GCA_963457665.1 of Thysanoteuthis rhombus. Lineage (NCBI taxonomy): Eukaryota > Metazoa > Mollusca > Cephalopoda > Oegopsida > Thysanoteuthidae > Thysanoteuthis > Thysanoteuthis major. The sequence continues at coordinate 34,676,818 of OY735228.1, read as the reverse complement.
ATCCATCGTACGGCCAAATCATATTGGATACGCCGATTCTTGTAAAATCACTGAAGGTAAGCAACATCGGATCTGGTCAGTATCCAGATGAGTGACCATCTTCCAGGACGATCCCCTGTAGCTTTGCTGATTTTCAGACGTAGTGAACACCTATTTCCTTTGAAAGCCTTCAGAATGGTCGATATGGAGGAGTGTACTTTGTGATTTACGATTGTTCTTCGTTGTAAGATATATACAAATTGATGAATATGGTTTACCAAATAAAGATTTCGGGACAGGAATATATCCGTGTGACATTATGTCGACGTGATATCTCATCATCGTCCCCAAGAAAATCACTGCATACATTAATTGACTAATCACTACTGGTATGAAAGGATCCAGAACCAAAGTTTCTAGCAAGATATAGGCCGATATAGAACGATAGGTCGAGACAGACTGATAGAGCTATTGAATAACGTAAGAATAGATTGAGATTGATAGGGAAAGATAAATATAGGTAGAGACAAGCAGAAATGGAGAGATGCAAACGAAACGATTGGATTAAGAGGATAGATTGATAGATAAAAGCAGACTTAGATAGACTGACTGATGGATTGGTAGGTGAGAAATTTCTCACTAGTCGCTATCATATGGTTGAGAATAGGTCCAGCTTCATCAAAATATTAGAATACGTATACTTATCAACGATGACTTCCTACAATACAAATCAGCATTGATTCAGATGTTGATATAAATGTACGGTCTGTGAAAATCATCATAATCACAAACACCGGCAACATCAGCACCATCTTATAGCGTCTTTTGTTGCACACAGACCACCCTGCAAGATTCTCCTATTTATTGTGGGCGTCGCAGAGCCAATACTCTCTGAACTTGTCTAATTCGTCACGCTTGCTTATTTTTTGGTCGATCTGTTTAGCTTTGGTTGGATTTGATGTTTCAACGCCATAGGTGACTATCGGTAGTATGCATTTGTAGCATATTTCTTGATGTTGAGTTACTGTTGCATACATTCGCCCCATCCTTCCAAAAGAAAAACACCCAAGCAACATAGGATGCTGCTTTAATTTCTTTAATTGTTTATTCTATTTACGTAGTCTATATCAAATAATACATTCTCTGTGTTAAAACAGGAGATCATCCCAAATATAGTTTCAATATGTTATAACGCAATCTTTAATCATTCTCTCGGATCATGAATCCATTTTTCAATATATATATATGTATATATATATATATATATATATATATATATATATATATAGCTTGCCCCCCAACCCGACAGGAGCAAAGTTTTCCACATCAATAAAACCATAGACAGTGGGGCTTGTGTATCAAATATCCTTCCTTCCTGAACAATATGTATTTCAAGTGCGACTTACCCAGGGCCGAATCCATCCTTTAAACTAAGATCCAAGTCTGTCTATGCTCCATCGAGATCGCCTGAATAGGAGAACCCCCTCTACCCCCACATCAGGTGCTAGAGCCTAGTCAACGTCTGTGTGTTTGTGGTGCTTCATTTGTCGGATCGATTCAAAGGCACTCGGACAGCACATACCAAAGCCAAAGCCGTGAACTAACTCGATTGAAAGAAATCCTCTATTTGATTCAGAGTTTTGAGCTCATGGTCCACTTACCAACGAAAATCAATCGAATTTCATTTTGAACTTTCAAAGATATCGTCCTGACTGGGCGAAAACATAGTTGAATGGAGAACAAAACCGGGAAAAATATCACTCAATCGAAAATCAAATCCTGGATCCGCCCCCAAATTCAACGGCTTCTTCATCTCATGACCTAGCCTTCCACGAAATTTAATTAGAATTTGTTGAGAACTGTTGGAAATAACGTAGGGAAATATAGACAGACAGTTAGACGGAGAAGATAGAATGACGGATAGAAAGACATAAGGAAACTACACATATTTCTTCAACTTCGTTGCCGGGGGTAGATAATTCATGAATCAAAATTTGTTCATCTTCCGATACGAGTCAGAATATAAAAATTATCCTCTTGAAAGATAATTCTTTCGCAGACATAACAGTGCATCGTCTAAATAAAAGCTCACGACATATTTCGATATTCTCCAAAGTATGCATGAGTCATCTCCCCTGATTTTCCGCATTGTTTTGATAAAATGAATCTGTTACGTTCAAAATGCCGGATTTGTTTGGAAGAATTCCTCATAATTAATAGATCTCTCCACAGGAAAATATAACTACAGGAAAAATTCACGTTTGTTTTTCTTTTTTTTTCTTTTCAGTAGAATTACTAGAAGTAGAACATTCTTTTTTCTTCTTTTTTTCTTAATGATCGAATCTTTTCAACTTTGTTTTCCAACGAATACAATAATATTCAACTGAGTGAATATTAAATCACTTTCTTGACGTTTTCTCTCGAGTGTTCTTTGCTTCCAAATCATAGAGTTTTGCTTCACACCCTGAAATTCTTTTCTTTCTTTCTCCATTCTTTTCTATATAGCTTTCTGTGTTTCATTCTTTCTTTCTTTTCTCTCGTTCGTCCATTCTTTGTTGTCTCTCCTTCTTTCTTTCTTTTCTCTGGTTCATCCATTCTTTCTTTCTTTTCTTTCCAGAGCGAATCAACTATTTTATATTCCAGGGAATTCACTGCCGAGAGGCATAAACAAAATGTGTCGGCGTCCTCTGTAGCAACTGTTCATCATTTTGAGTCGCGCTCTTTAAAGATTCCCAAAGGATTTGATTCTAATTTTGGTTTGTTTTGTCGGAAGGCCGAGGAGGTAGAGTAGAATGAAAAAAACAAAAACAAAAAAAAAACAAGTCCTAAAGTGTTCTTAAAAGTGCATTTCATGAATAAAGCTGTCAGACGGGCTCGGAAGTCTGAGTGATGGTTTTTGAAATCTTTTGGTCTCACATTCGGTAGACATTGTTTATGAACAAACAAAGAAAAAACATCAACAAAGTAAACGTTACAATAGCTAGCTAAAAATTCCGGATCTTTTGATATGGAATCTGAGTGAATATTGTGCAAAAATGAATATCATATCTCAGTGCCTTTTCCCCGGATACCTCAACCGATGTGATTTAGATTTTACATGTTTTGAAATTTACGAAACCTTTTGGTTTTTATCTTAAATACCACGTTACGTGACTTTGAAGACGCATCTGTTTCCAAGATGTGCTTCTAGTTTGTCAAACGAAGATATTTGGATCCTCCCCCAACAGAATAAAAACAACAGCTGTCCATACTTGAAGTTCATTTACCCCGTGGAACAACTATGTTCATGAAAATATCTTTTTTTTTTCTCCAATTCCTATGAAATGTACGCAAGGACCTGAAATAGGGACTATAATTATCATGAATTTTCTAAATGTCTTGATGTTTTGTCAATGTTCCTAAATCCGTGGTGAGTAGGGATCATACAAATTTATGATTATTCTGTGTATATTTCATATGGGAATTCAATACGACTATGTGTCAGGTTATTGATCCTTTCTTATATAATGTAAAACGCTGCTGTCTTTGATCCATTATGTTCGATTTTATTTTGATTGAAACCCTTTTCAACATTTTGCTATATCTGCTGATAACCCTGTGAAAGGAGAAAGTGCAGATTAGAGGGCTTCCAGTTTACAAATTACCATTTCCACGGTTAGTTACGTAAGTCAACGTTGAATTACTCAAAGTGATCCAACTGGTAATCCGTACCCTAGCGGTACTGTTCAAAAATCAATAATGTTTATGGTTATCTATTCTTACGTATTCGTAATGACCCTAACTACTCGTCGGTACATTTCATTTTTCGGGTCTTACTTACGTAGGATCTCCAATGGCTCAAATTTCGATCAAAGTGCATTTCCCATGATGAATGGTAGACCAGTTCATATCGATCTATCTATCGATCTATCTATCTATTCATCATTGATTAGAAAGTTATAAATTTAAGAAAAGATATATATGATGGGGCTTTATACTGATTTATCATTTTCACACTGTGACAGAAAATCAACAAGTTTTGGTAGTATTGTAATGTACTGCTGAGGCAACCTAGTTTAGTTGTAATGATGCTTTATTCTGAATCCATGCGTGACCCCTAGGTCATCATCTGATGAAAGTGTTGTTAGCTGCACATTGGCTGCTTTCGCCACAGCATGTGTATGACATCATAGCTATCTATCTATATATCTATCTTGCTACCTAATTTGCTCACACCTTATGTCCTTTCAAATCTATCTATCTATCTATCTATCTATCTATCTATCTATCTATCTATCTATCTATCTATTCCCGGCTGTTCCTATTAATCTGAGCAATGCTTATACGCTTTTGGTCATTAAAAAAAAAAAAAGTACAACACTTTTATGGTTCTACTGAATTTTCTGTAACTGACGTACCATACCCAGGTATACTTTCAACGATTCAAACGAGTGTTTACACAGCATAAATTCGCGTTTCGTTGCAATATCGGTTTGACAATCGCTCATATGTTGTCTACCTTGTTCTCTTTTTCACTTTTCTCCACTCTGGCACTCAAATCCTCTTTTCACAAGCACACAATCCTCGTTCATCATTGGGTCTTTTTCCGGCGAAACGTTACTGTCATTTCTTCAAATTCTCTTTGATAAATTGCCTTTGCCTATCTTTCGTTTGTTGTGTTGTTCTTGATAGTTGGTCGTTTATTCTTGAAATAGTTCCATCGATTTTAACATTCGCACTGAATAGGAAATCCCTATCATTCATTCTTTGCAGAAAAAGGGTTCTCGGCTTTGTTTGATTTTTTCCTTATCATTGTTCACGTTGAGAATGTTTATCTTACTTTCTTTACAATCAATCTTTCTTCCTATCTATCTGCCCATCAGTTTATTTATCTATATCTAAAATGTTTGTACCGGTCACGGTTAGTCTATTTCTTTCAAACTATATAGTTCAAATCTATCTATCTATCAGTCTATCTATTTGATAATAAATTCTAGAAAACTTAACAACTTTAAAGACTGAATATTGATGAGAAAAAAAAAACTTCTGAGATATTTTGTCATTTCAGTCACTTATTCCCCAGTATCTGTTAATGATATTTATACTATTGTCTTCATTTATGAGTTTTACGTCATTTTATACTATGAATCCTTTAATCTCTTCAAACACAGGGCTCACTTATATAAATTTTCTGAAAAACAGATCTTACGACAAGGGATCAAAAATTATAACAACTGACATGACTTGTAGTTTGTGTAACTTCTGATGAGTGTTCACCCATGTGAATATTAAATCCTCTGTGTTGGTTTTGATCTCAGACTGCATGCAAACCATTTATGATATCATCTTGATCATCAATATATATATGTATATATATATATATATATATATATATATATATATATATATATATATATATATATATATATATATATATATATATATATATATATATATAGTGTATCCAGGCAGCATCACTTCTTTTGAATACGTGTTATTAAAAAGTCAATATTTTTGTCTGTTCATTTTTCTTGAAAGTTTTCCGAGTTTTTTGGTGTTTGTTTCCTATTGTAGATTCAAATGAATGTTAGAATCTTTGGAAATTCCTGTTGTATGATATTATTAATCGAAACCCTAAAAATACAGTACTTTCGACACGGTGACATTGAATAAAAAAAAAATTGAAAAAATACAGTATCGGTCAAAGTTACCTAGGATGTTATCTAAAATAAAAAAAGAGATTACACAGTATGAATTACAGAAAATTCTGACACTTATTCGAATTGACTATAAGGAGCATCATCGAAAAACTCGAAAAACTAGAAAAAAGAACTTCTTAATACACATTTATATCGATAACTGTGTCATTCTCAGACAAATGTTTTGTTGTATCATAACTCTCTAACCTGGTTATAAGCTCGAATTCCCTTCAAGTAACGTTAAGTGGGTTCGAAACCTTCACCCTGAATGCAGAGGCAGGTGCTCTACCCTGCCCTACACAGAACTTTATAGTTAATAGGACCGAATTAAGCTATATATTCACTTACGCATAATACCCCATCTACTAGAGTCCTCCATTCTAGAGATGGAAGTGCATTGCTTATATATATATATATATATATATATATATATATAATGGTGTGTCTGTTATCTCTGTCTGTCAGTCAGTCTGTCTGTCTGTCTGTCTCTCTTTCTTTCTCTCTCTCTCTCCCTCTCTCTCTCTCTCTCTCTCTCTCTCTCTCTCTCTATATATATATATATATATATATATATATATGTATACAATCTATCCGTGTTGACTTCTGTCTGCCTATACGCAAAACCTACTATAAACGTTCATGGCTTAGAGATAAATCTGATAATTTTCTCTTGAGAATTCGCGTGCGCTTGTGTGTGCGTGATAGTTGGAATTAGAATGCCTGATTTCAAAGTAAAGAATGTCTTGCGTATCTGAGCCTGTGACGTTGAGCCAGTCCTAGCCAATATCTATACATTTGCTTACTTCTTTCTCTCTCTCTCTGCTTTTACCTCTTCTGCCTTAATCCAGTTCTTCACAAACAAGCACACATTAAAGCATTGTTTCTTTACCCTTAATCTTTTTGTACGTATCTTTTTTTTATCTGCCTTGTTTTGAAACTGTCAACCTAATCTGTCTGCATAGGTTTTTTCAATTTAAGAAAAATCGGTTCGTCTGGCTGGCTGACACATGTAGATATCATGGGTACAAGCCGTACCGATGGAGGTAGAGGGCTGAATCTTTCAGCTTGGTACTCCGTGTTATCTTTACAGGAAACCATTTTTTGTTTATTTAATCTCCTCCCTGTCTACATAGGGTTTGTGGGGGTTGAATTTCCAATGTAAGTTTTGTCAGACAGGTCCCTCAGTTTGTGTCTGTTTTTTTTTTTCATTCAGACTTTTTAATGGTAATGGCCGAACAAAAGGTAAGAGAAGTAACTTATCCATTGATAAACTCATTTTTCTAATTTTTGATTGATCACCCAAATTATGGCATGCTGCCAAAAGACGTTGGTCATGTGATCGTTCCTATTTGAGTGACTAACCTACCCGTTTAAGCACTATTTCTTTTCTATTAGATACGATTATATTTTATCCTCATTTCTCTCTGTCTATTCCGTATTTATCCTAAAAGAAATACCATTTCCTTTCCCTAAAATCTCACAATCACCCCTCTCCTTCTATTTCTCCCTTTTTGTCATGTTTCCTCTCTTTCTTGACAAATGCCCTCACCTTGCATTTTTATATCATTACCCTTTTCCTTCTCTCGACCTCACTGAACCACACCCTCCATCTCTCTGTCTCTCTGTTTCAATCACTTTCTTTTCTTCTACTCTCTTCGTGGCAAGAAAGGCGATATACACCTAACAGAGCTGAAAAACCTCCCTGATTAAAATCTTTCTCTAAAACCTGCTCGACACAACTTGCATCGCAACTGCACGGGGAGACCTCTGCCCTTGACTTTTGATGAAGATTACACAGTCCTGTAATTACGTTTCTTTTAATCATGCCGTCCCATGCGTCCTCGTTGTTCGACTGACATCTTGCCCCTAACCCCCGAATTGGAATTAGTACCGCCACAACATCTGGTGCGGTACTGATACCCGTGTCCAAATGGTTTTAATTTCTCAGAACCCTAAGACTTTTGCGATTCAACTGTAGAACTAATTTGGGAACTAGTGTGTGTGGGAGGCAGTTGCTTGTCTTAATAAGAGCAGGACATCCTAATTTTTGAGGATTAAGTAAATTCTTCGCGGAAAAGATGGCACGATTCCAACTGTCTCTTTGCGTTAATACAAATCGTGATAAAATTGGTTTGGCAGCACCTATTGTAATCAAACACTACAGTTTAACGCAACACCGATGTAATATAACTCTTAGTTCTTCGTAAGTCAACGATCTTCTTAGTTTTGTGGTAGGACTGTGGGAATATAACTCTGACATCTTTAGTTTTGGTTCTAGGTTCTTGTTTCCGTGCAGAGCTGTCCAGCACCCATCACTTTTTTTTTTTAAAGTAACGGCAATACGCAATTCAAAATCATCTTTTTAGTGTTTTCATTTCAGTGTTCATCTATTACGCGTTGAGAAAGAGAAAAAAGAAGAGTTGGAGAGGAAACTGCCAGTTGACAAGATCCACATGCAACAAGGCATGTTATCCCTTTTCAATTTGGGCAAGACATTAGAAAAATCGGAAAAGATGATTGATGAAGCCTATGGATAATGTGTCGTGTTCGTGTCAAAGAGGGTGAAATTGACTTAATGCTCTGGTTATACATCGATTCATTTGGATCCTCATTCAGACCTGCATTTTGATTAGTTTCCTCGTCTTTGTTGTCTATATCAGGAAGATTTGGCGGCAGGATTATCCAATCCATTTCGTTACAATTACACATTGATTCATGCAGCAGTAAACCACAAAGGGTTTGAGAGTGACGACTTGCTTTCGAATAGCAACCCCACACAATAAACATTAGGGTCTGATAGAAAATTTGGTGTTTATCACTGAACAGGTTTTCTTTTCGGCGAAGCTATTGCCTAATTCAATTTGTTTGGTAATACTTAGGACTTGTTGGTCAACGCTATTTTCAGACTGAATTACAAGATTACAAAAATAACAAAACAGCGTTGACCAGCAAAGCCGAAATATTACCGATAGATATTAAATTATACACTACGTTCACCAAAAAAAATCATATATACTTTTTTCTATTATTATTATTATTATTATTATTACCATCATTATTATCATTATTATTATTATTATTATTATTATTTGGAATCTCACACCAGTTGCCTGGTGGTAACTGCTGGAGTTTGAGTGACAGCAAGTCTCCTCAAGTCTCCAGCCCTCCTCCCCTAGTAATCATAGGTCGCAGTAATTCTGCGATTAACAGTTTCACAACGGTTGCCCAGTGGTTATCGCTGAAGGCTGAGTGACAATAAGTCTCCTCAGGTCTTCTGCTAACGTCTCCTCTCTTTCGCATATCATGACAGAGCTACAATTCGTTGCAGTACTTATATCTCTAGTACCTTCCTCAGTATCCGTGCTGTTCCCAGTAGTGCTGTGGTCTGTACGGTCTCTATCCTCCACCGAATCCCGATCTCCTCCAGTCTCTTCCTCAGCGTTTTGGGGACAGTTCCTAGTGCGCCCACTATGACCGGTACTACCCTGGCTTTCATGTTCCACATTTTCCTTAACTCCCTTGCTAGGTCCTGGTATTTTTCCCTTTTTTCACCCTCCTTCTTTTTTACTCTATGGTCTGCAGGTACAGCAACGTCTACTATTTGGCAGGCCTTCCTTTTTTTGTCTACTATTACTAAGTCCGGTCTTCTTGCCTGGATGAGGTGGTCAGTTAGGATGTCAAAGTCCCACAGTAGTTTGTGGTTGTCATTCTCCAAGACTGCCTCTGGCTTGTGCTGATACCACTTTTCCACATGGTTGAATCCCATTTGTTTACTTAGTTCCCAGTTTATCATCGTTGCTACTCTATCGTGTCCATGCTTATACTCCTTCTGGGCGAGTTGACTACATTCACTAGTTATGTGGTTTACCGTCTCATCTCTTTCACCGCACATGCGGCATTTGCTGTTTGTCTGTGTTCTGTCGATTTTTGCTTTTATGTAGTTTGTCCTTATGCTTTTGTTTTGGGCTGCCATGATGAGCGATTCTGTTTCTCTCTTAAGGTTTCCCTTTCGTAACCACGTCCATGATTTCTCGTCTGCTATATCTTGTATCTGTCTTTTAAACTCGCCGTATAATTTTTTCCCTTCCCATCATCATCATTATTATTATTATTATTATTATTTTTATTATTATTATTATTATTATTATTATTGATATCAATATTTGCAATCTCATACCAGTTGCCTAGTGGTTATTACTGGAGGTCGAGTGACAGCATGTCTCCTCAAGTCTCCAGCCCTCCTCTCCTCGTTCTCATAGGCCACAGTAATACTGCTGTTTACACTTTCATACCGGTTGCTCAGTGGTCATTGCTGAAGGCTGAGTGACGATAAGTCTCCTCGGGTCTTCAGCCAACATCTCTTCTTTCCTTCACCTATCATTCCAGTGCTGTGGTTCACATTTCCGCTTTCATTTCCCTTCCTCTGTTGGGTCACTGTTAACAATTACCGTTGCAGTCTTTATATTTCTTGGACTTTCCTCAGTATCCACACAGTTTCTGTACAGTCTCAATCCTTCACTTTATCCCGATCTCCTCCAGTCTCGCCCTCAGTGTCCTTGGGACAGTTCCCAGTGCGCCCACTATGACTGGCACTACCCTGGTTTTCATGTTCCACATCGAGTACTCATAGGTCGCAGTAATTCTACAGTTTACAGTTCCTAGCAGTGCTATGGTCTGTACAGTCTCAATCCTTTCCTCTATCCCGATCTCCTCCATTCTCGCCCTCAGTGTCTTTGGGACTGTTCCTAGTGCGCCAACTATGACTGGCACTACCCTGGCTTTCATGTTCCATATCTTGTTCAGTTTTATTATTATTATTATTATTATTATTATTATTATTATTATTATTATGATGTTTCAAAGGGTTATACAGCGACGCACCACATACATTTTAAATCGCTTTTTGTGTATAATTTTCACTGGATACGGAAAGAGGGTTTATTGCAACGATTAAAAAAAAAAACGTCTAAAATCATAACCGAATTCATGACTGCTTGCGGTATCAAAAGTAAAAACTAACCTTTTTGGGGGGTGGGGAAAAGGGTGATGGTTCACTATTTAGTTAGATATGAAAGGCGTAATGCAACACGAATCACGGAAGCCCAGTGAAAGTGTTTTCTGCTGAGCAGTGTAGACGTCACCTTCGAATTTGCTATTGGGCAAAATGAGACCATTTATAGGACCAAGGAGACGATAACTCATTCTAGAGCTTGACAAGCCCCATCTACATGGTAAATTTTCGACCTAAACGTCATCGAAGACGGGATTAGAAAAGTCTTCCTCGCGTGGGATATTGATAAAATTTGGTGTGATTTGATTATTATCTGTTGCAATCAATATTTAGAATCACGTGATAGCTATTCATTTATGCATGTGGGATTCTCTCTATATTTTCCTTAACTCGTGTCCTCTCCGACGGAGTGTCCAGTCATTTGCCAAGTCATCCAACACTCATCAGCAATATATATATATATATATATATATATACATACATACATATATATATATATATATATATATATATATATATATATATATATATATATATATATATAGATAGATAGATAGATAGATAGATAGATAGATAGATAGAGAGAGAGAGAGAGAGAGAGAGAGGGAGAGGGAGAGAGAGAGTGTGTGCGTGTGTATGTGCGTGTACTCACCTTTGTGTGCATTCATTATCAGAATTTTGGAGCGTCCAATTACAAGTCATTTATGCGTCTTTCTTCCCCCTCTCACCCCCTCTCTCTCTCTTTGTATATATATATATATATATATATATATATATATATACGCACACGCAAATATATATATACATACACACACACATATATATATATATATACACACACACACACACACATATATATACGCACACACACATACACACACACACATATATATATATATATATACATATATACATATATATATATATATATATATATATATATATATATATATATATATATATATACTACTTGATCCACATAAAAATGTAAATGGTCTAGTTAGTCACACAATACGAACAATCACGTGACAAATGTAATTTGGCAGCATTGTGTGTTGGGAGTGTTCAATCAAAAATTGGAAAAAGTGCTAATCAATGAATATATCAATTATTTCGCCATTCGTTGGGCATTGATCAATCAAAAAAAGTCCGAAATATCAAACAGCATGAATTCTACCCAACATAAACAAGGGATCAATATAGGATAGACTTACATAGTAAATTGAACACCCAACTAAACACCTCATATGGGGAAGGCCTTTCATTGGCGCACAATTGAAACGTAATACTAGAGATATTATCCCGTACAACTAAGGAAATGGTAGAACTTATGTTGATAGCTTTACCGACTGTTTTGGTCAAAGGTTTGTAGTATAGTAGTATTTCTAAAAATAGGGTGTTTTTCGTAAGCCGAAATGACATAAAACGGAAAAGCAATTACAATTAATTTAAAGGGGGCGTATGGGGAGGATGGAATTTCTGGCTTAGTCATCAGAGGTAGAGAAGGTTTGAGGTACAGAAGGTTTTGATGTAAAAAGAGGAAGACGGTTGTGCTGTCTCTATCATGGCTCTCTGGTAAACAAAATCTGATCCCTTCCATCACTTTCTGTTTTTTTTTTCGAGAAATTGAAATAATGGTGTAAAGCCAACTTTCGACTTGCTGTATTTGATTCATATTTGATAGTATCCGGTAGTTTTTGAAAATAAACTAAGAGTCCATTGTTTCAAACGAATAGCGGGTAGAAGATATTTTATCTGCAAAATTGTTGATTAATCCTTGGTTTTGGTCAGAGAACGAAATAAGAGTATACACACACACACACACACACACACATACGCACATATACACTCACACAATATATATATATGTGTGTGTGTGTGTGTGTGTATTTTTGAATGAGCTGAAAAAAGTCTGTAGGAGGGAAATTGCTTTATTTCATCGACGCCTCTAAAAAGATATCACTTCTTTCATTAGCCGTTATCAATCCTTCTGGAACAAGTCACCACGCAGATATGCATATATATATATATATATATATATAGAGAGAGAGAGAGAGAGAGAGAGAGGGAGAGAGAGAGAGAGAGAGAGGGGGGGGAAAGATCGGTAGGATGAACGGCCCTTACAGACTTTCATGTCGACCATGCTTTTCGTACGTACAATAAACACATAAATAATAACGGGCCAATCACTCCCAAGAATTTTTTTTCGGACGTAATGAATTAACGGATGGAATGTTGGTAACATCTGTCGCTCGAGGTTGGATAATTCTGTCCTAAGATTAGAGGGAAGAGAATACAGACTGGGGTGGGGGTCAGGGGCACAAAATGGAGGCGGGGTGGAGATATGGAGCGGTAACAGAATTAAGGGGACATTGGCAGGTTTCGCACGAAAATTGTTCACAATTAGACGAGTTTGGGTCAAACGCATCGGTCAAATGATTACTATGGGAACCAGCCTGGCTGCTTCAGGGTCAAACATCGTTACTTCTTCTATTCCTGCTGCGTACAATTACTGCCAAGTTAGTATTGTATACATCACAATTGGATTCGTAGATTCACTAGACTTATTGGTTTAACCCTGAAGCTTTCTGATCATTCATTTTGGAAAATCATTTCTTGCAAGACAGACGCAAGTGCTCTGTGTAGACTGTACCAGAGAGAACAGAGTTCAGCCTTTGACGAAAACAAGAGTTCTTAGGTCATTGACACAAAGTATGCACATATTATAGTGAATTTCTTTCCCACACGTTCGTGTGTGAGGCTCCGCACTTTGAACTGACCTTGTATCACATCCTGTTTACGTGTGGGTTCAGTTGGTAAGAGAGTTGCGTAGCAATCATTTGGTTGTGATTTCATATCATGGTGTGGGGGGGGGACGTTAATTATACGTATCAGTTTGGTTAAACGGGACTAGATAGACGAATAGCGAAGAGTTTACTCCGCTAGCAATGACAGGTTCTGGCTCACGGGTAAGGCTAAAAAGTTAAAATTTGAAAACGATGGATAGAGAGCAAAGGGGAAGGAGAGACAAGGATTCTATTCCAACATCAATCAATAAAAGAAAGAAAGAGAAAAAGAAAGAAAGATAGAAAAACAAATGGGAAGAAAGGAAGAAAGATAGAAGAGAGAGAGAGAAAGGAAGAAAGAAAAACGAAGGAAAGAAAGATAGAACGGAAGAAAGGAAGATAGAGAACAGAAAGAAAGATAGAATGAAAGGAAGAAAGAAAAAGATAAAGGGGGAGATGGGGGGAAGAGGGAGAGAAAAAAGAAAGCTATGAAAAACAGTTTTTGTTATCATCAAAATTGCTTCGTATTATATCTAGAATTATGTAATTTCCGTAACATTTATTCATAAACTATTTCATCAAGTCCGCTTCTACGGTCTGATTTGGAGATCTTTTTTCAAATCAAACGGAAATTTTTTAATTTTTCGAACTTATAAGCTTTTGTCAGAGAGGAGTTTGTCCGGCTTCAACCAATTGCGTATTATTTGCCAAACTTAACCTGGCACAGAGTCACTCAGTAAAGATCGAACAGTTTATGCCACCAAACTTGAAGAAATCATTAAACATCGCACCATAGAAGTTTTCCCATCAGTGCTTATTGCGGGTGTTCGAATCTATGTGAAAATCCAGAATTTCGAATACTGGCGTAACAGGGCAGATGGGCCCCCACGTCTTAGAGTCCTGGCTAAACACATTCTTCATATTCTCTTTTCATCTATTTGTTTGACTTGCCAACCTTTGTCAATAACTACTTTTAAAATATACTTGCTTCGAGATATGTCGGTATTTCTGACCAGCACTAAGATATCCTCGACACCTTTCCATTTCTTACATTGGCTAGACATGAACTTATTTTTTGTCCCTTTTCATCTAAGTAGGCCTAGGGTCAGTCGAAGCTAGACTTAACAGGTATATGTTTATAAGTAAAAACCATAAGAAGCAGATAGAATAATGGGGAAAAGCAAGAGGAAGAGAGAAAAATCGAGAGATAAAACAGAATTGGAAAACAGAACGAAAAAAGAAGAAGAAGAAGAAGAAGAAGAAGAAGAAGAAGAAGAAGAAGAAGAAGAAGAAGAAGAAGAATGGTAGAAGAAGAAGAAGATAAGTAAAAAGATACAGAGGAATTATGCTGGAGAGGAAAGCGTGCATAAGAAATTAATATGTTAATAATTGGTTATACATGAACAAATGGTCCCACGAAAATATCCTGACACCTCTGAAATATGTGGATGCGCGTCGTGTCATACAAAGTTAGAAATTCTCCATCACCTCCTTCTCATAATCCCCCACCGACTCATCTTCTCTCTCTCGCTTTCCTTATCGTCTGGCACTGCCTCTATATCATCATTTTGTCTGCCCCCAATTTTACGTTTGTGCACTGTTACTCGTGACGAAGTTTGTATCAAAAAGTATTCACTACACTTAAATAGTCATTAATTATATTGTAGACGCCCGTTATTACGATAATCCCCACAGAGTTCCGTTGTATCGTATTTGCTGTTATAACGTGTATATTAAAAAGAACAGAATGTAATTTAGAAAAGAAAATACGACATTCAAATTAAAAAAATACAGCAGGCGAATAATTTCATTTTGAATTTTCTCTGGAAAATGTCTAATCTCCAAAAATAGTCTTGCGAGAAAATAATAGCAAACGTAACGTTGGAATGTGTGTGTCATTAAGTAGTTCCGTTAAAAAAAGTTTTATTGTATATTAGATAATCGATTGTATTCTCTTTCTCTTCACGTATTTCTCATTTTCTCTCGCACACACGCTCTTTCTCTTTCTCCTCCGTCTCTCACAAGTTCTCAACATCTTTGCTTTCTCTTTTTCTCCCCCTCGCCTTCATTCACTCTCTTTCGTCCTCTTTTTCCTGATTTATTCCATTTCCTCTCTTTCTCTTCTCTCTCTCACTCTCCATCTCTCTTTCCCTCTGTTCTATTCCCTTTGAGCTTCCTATTCTGTCGTCATTTCTCGTTTATCCTCCTCTATATTTTGCCGTCTCTTATTCTTTCTTTTATTATCTATTTTCACATCCTCCTCCTCCCTCTCTCTCTTTTGGTTTCTTCATTTCTCTACTTTTTCTTCTTTTTTTTCGCTTTCCATATTTTGCCGTCTTCTGTTTTCCTTATCTCTCTATCCTTGAATCCCCTTTTCTGTTTCGCTTTCTTCTTTCCCCACTTTCCTTATCTCTCTATCCTACTCCCTCTCTCTTTCTCTCTTTCTCTCTCCTCATCTTGCTGTCTTGCGTTCACCCTTTCTTCATATCCAGCATCATATACAAGTATTGTTAGTTCAAAATGACCATGAGGACTGCAAAAAGCACCTTTTTGAGGAAAAATCAGAAACATCCTTTGTAGATGATGCCTGTTGGTGTACCAATGCAATTTTTCAAGGTTGTAATCCCTTGAAATATCCCCAGGAGCGCCCACAGACCCACAGACACGATCAAAGGGAAAAAAAAATCAGTAGCCCACTCGGTTGGTTGGTTTGTTGGTTTGCCGGGCCATTTTTGTGGTTACGGTGATTCGATATATTACCACTATCCAGTGAATCATTCAGAACAGTATTCTGACTTTATTTTTCGCTTTGACCACTGCGAATAGACCAAAATTGTCAGATACAGCAATTATCGATCATCCATCTAAATGCAGGTTGCACAAAAACATTGGTTCTTTATCAACAAAATCTATTTCCATCAGAACATCTACATATAACGCTACATATCGCTTTTGGGGGTTTTGTTATTTTTTTTCGAATTTATTAACCAAGAATTTCCAGACTTTTGTACGTGCATAGGCTAACATATAAATTATTCTGAAACACATTTGGTTAAGTCAGATAAGCTGTCAGTTGCAGTGTTTTGTATTTCAGTAGGAAACATGTATTTTTTTTCTAAACTTGTTTACAAAAGTTTATTACAAAAGCGATAAAGATACGCCCAAACATAAATCCTGGTTCTGGATTTACACCCTACTTCGAGGGTAGTACGGTTTATTGAACTTATTCATATCTAACTCTATGCCAAGCTGGAGTTGACTTTATTTTCCCTCGCAACAAGAATGTAACTTAAGGGAATAAATTATTCACTGTTTGTCTATCCTGTCTAATCAAATAAAACCCATTTATAAAATTACAATTTCCTTACTGTGATCAGAAATCATGATAAAATGATTTCCAGGCAGCTCTCTAATCAACCGAGCCAAACTGAAAAGTCTTATATATCTTTGAATTTATTTACTATACATGTTACACCAAATCAGTAAAATAGCCTAATTTGTCAAGTTTTAAGTTTTTCCGACGGAAAATAATTACGTAGTTTCAATTTGCTCAGAAGTTCATTTTATCAAAACAAGGATTGAAACACGTATTTTTATAATCAAAGGGAAATCAAACTTTGTTACGAAAAATGGTTAGCTTAGAGTCGAAGAAGCAGATCACTATAACCCGTAGCGATAATCCTAACACTAACCCTTTATATACAAACCATAAAAATGCTAACCCCTGCAGCTGGAGACATGGAAAAAGTAGGAATAGCCACATCAACTCAATCTACTGCTGCAAAATCCCAAATATTGGTTGAAAGGAGATAAGGATAGGAGAAATATAAGGTAGAACTCAAGCTCCAACAATTGATTCCGAGATGAAGCTGGTACAAAACAACGTGAGAAGGGAGCACATTTTGTTGCACGTAATTTCTTCTTTATCTAACGAAGCAACTAACCGCAAAACTGAGAGAACCATTCGACGTCCACATGAAGATAAGACCAGACTGGACAATACATTAAAAAAATCAAAAACAAAAAAAAGCAGGAGACAGAGACATCTTTGGAACCATTAAAAAAATCAAATGACAGTTGGTTAGTCATGTTCCACGAATAGCGAACAATTAATACACATCACGGCTCATAAGATGGAACCTCAGAAATTACATGCGAAACCGAGGCCGGCCGAATACGAGATCGACAGACAAATAAGTTGAGAAGGTATTCGCACTGCAACGCTCATGATAGAGAGGTCTGGAGAATCTTTGGGAAAGTTTACATTCAATGACGGGCGATAAAAGACGATGATTCCCTATAAAAAGGAAAAGCGTACTACTGTGCCTTGAAAATTGGCAATGGATAAGTTAGCTTTAATTATGTAATCGAAGCTCAACACCACGAAGTAACTCAAAACTTCCTTATCCACGAATCAAGCCTAGTTATTTACTTAGCATAGGTTTGTTACATTTACGAAGGACTTAATGATGATAGGGCCCATTATACTAGATTCCTAACAAACGATCAACAGCAGGTGGCTAACAGACTTGTTTTTATATTATTATGATGATAGATATAAACAGTAAGATGCATATATATATATATATATATATATGTAAGATGCATATATATATATATATATATATATATATATATATATATATATATATATATATGTGTGTGTGTGTGTGTGTATATATATATCGTGTGGGACAACAAAAGAACTATAGCAGATAGATAGATAGAATGGTAGGCAGGGAGATTGATTGAAAGTTAATGATAAATTCTGAATTAGAATGTTGGGTACCAAGCTTACATGGATCGATAGATATCTAGATAGGAAGATTCAAAAAGGGTTTCAAGATTTAGGGTTCAAGGTTAGGATGATAGATAGATAGATAGATAGATAGATAGATAGATAGATAGATGCTTCTTTGATATGGAGAGAACAATGATAGACAGCTAAATAATCATAGAGATACACAACAATGATACAGAAAAGGTAGGCACATGAAACGAGTGATATATATATATATATATATATATATATATATATATATATATATATATATATATATATATATCAGATTGTAAAATGAGTCAGGTGGATAGAGAATTAGATAAAGAGATGGATTTCTCTTGTTGTTGCGTAACTGAACTTGCTCAAAAAACTAAAGATTCATTCTCATTTCGTATGTGGACGTCCTCAAGACCACGTTCTATAGATGTCATTCTTTATCCTAAGGAAATAAAAAAGAGCCACTTTTTTCTTCATGCAAACTTTACCTAAAACCAGACAAAAGGTGCGGTACTACATCAATAGTCGGAGAAAGAAAAACACACAGAAATAGTATGTCTTTCTGTGTTCATTTATTTTCCTTCTTTGTCTAAGAGGCATATGACAGCTTCTTCGTGGTCCCCCTGCACCCGCCCCGGTCACGTGAATGAGTGCGTACGCATGCGTCATAGCCAGCGACAAATGTGTACCTTTCTCTTATCCCCATGAGAGCGCTGCCAGAGGAATTTCTCATTTTCTTTGTGGTCAGGAATAGCTTTTATTCTTGTGGAATGTTGTTTCTAAGCTTCCTTGGTGTGTCGGGTTGTTGGAAAGGAGCAGAGGTTGTTCGTCTGCAGTAAGTTCATTGGCGACCAGGGTAAGAGAAGGGGGCTGAGATAACGAAAATGACAAGCAGAGGTGTGGAGCAGATATCCCCTAATATGTCACCAATTCCACACCCACTCCCCTTACGACCACCCCCCGCAGATATACCAACAAAATGAAAGAGTAAGAAAGAGAAAGGAAAAGAAAAATTCGTATGTTTACTCATTATTTTTTCCCCTTATCTGTCTTGTTATTTTTATCGTCTGCGTCTTTCAATATTTTTTTTTGCTGACTTAGTGACTTTTGGTACCATTCTTTCAACCAACCTTCTCATTCAATCTTGTCCGTCTTTTTGTTATCAGCCTCTTTAAGGTCCGATGTTGGACATAAGCCTCCCCCAAAACGTGGACAAGGGTGTCTTTTCGTTTTTCTTTTCCTTCACGTTTCTTGTTTATTAATTTTCAGCTTTTGGGGGTCTTTCCCTTTTTTCCCCTTCTCAGTTTCGCACCCTTCCCTCTTTTTTCCTTTCTCCAACAACCACTCTCTCTCTCTCTTTCTGCTGTTTCTTTTTATCTTCCTTCCATTTTCCCTCTCAACTTTATTTTCCTCTTCTTTTATTCAAGGTTTTTCTTTGTTTTTTTTTTCGCATTCTCTCTTTCATTCTATCTTTCTTCTTTTTCATGCATTATTTTTTCATCCTCCTGCATGTGCACAGTTTTGTTTATCCAACTTTGCTTTCTTTTCATGTTTTCTTTATTAAGCTCTTCTTCTCCTATCCTATTCCACATTTCATTCGCTAATAATTCATTTCGTTTTTTATTTTCTCAACCCTTTCTTCTCTGCAACTATTTTGTTCCTTGCTTGGCATTTTTCAAAATGGCTGAGTGATAGGAAGTGATGGTGAATCTAAAGTTTGAGAAGCAGAAAATTCTAACCCCGACCATAACCATAACAATATAAGTCCCCGAACCCTAACACTAACACTAAAACACTAACCCTTGGAAAAATAATCCAGCAGCTGGGGTGGCGGTTGTTTTGAAATGGGAAAAGTAAGGTATTTCTCATTTACTCTTTTGCAATTACGTTCCTTCATTTCCCTCTTGATATCTACGTTTAGCTTAGTACAACACAAATATCCACGAAAAGAAACAACGAGCAGGGAGGCTAATTGTTTGGAATAGGTACACCAAAACGGTTTGCTATGTTTTGCTAAGAAGATAATCTCTCAGTAGAGTAGCTTCTGCTGCAATTAGACTATCGGGGAACAAATGAGAGCTGAAAACTCTTAACAATTGAAACTGTATTTTATCAAATTCAACAACAAAACTCATAATTTATGGTTAGTACTAGGTTAGTGTTAGATGTTAGGATCAATGTTTTTTTTTTCATGTTGTTCATTGTAACCCAAACCTTAACCCTAAACCCTAACCCTAAACACCAATACTATCACCACCACTGAACGTCAACCCTATATCCTTTGTAGTTAGATTTGATAAAAAACAATTTCAAATGTTTTTGCTCTCATCTGTTTCGTAATAACAGCACCGGCTAATCGTATCTACTGAGAAGTTGTCAACTTTGAATAATTTAGCAAAAACGTAACGAGGGCCTCCTGCCTTGAAAATCAACATGCGAAATCCTTTCTTTTTACCTCATTCTGAACACCGTTATTGCGAAATACTCAACTCTGTCTTGAGACAGGCTTCATTGGTTGATCTATTGTCTAGATACGCTAGCATTTATAGCAGTGATCATTCTTCACTCACTCGCTCATTTGACTAACAAATCGACATAGAAAACGCCTCGGAGAATCTTCATATAGCATTTCCTCCCACTTATTCTATCATTCTGATGTCGCTCAAGTGAAATTTTATGATTACGTCATCAGAATATAGAATCCTATTTTACTATATCAGAACACTGAAACGAGTCAATTGCATGGATGGAATTCTATTTTACGAAAATATTAGCGTTTAATGAACATTCTTTCAGGGGAAAAGGTTTTCAAAGAGTTTTGAATTAGTTTCTAAAAGGAGAGACTTTTGAATGTACCAAAGATCGAACTGACACATCGGCAGTCTGACTTTCGGGCTGGTTTTATCTTTTAAACGTCAGTGTCTAACAACCACTTTTATGTAGTTTTCCTTCTCTTCAGCCATGTAATCGACGCTTTGTTTTGTTTCTTTTTCTCTGTTTATTTCCTCGCTTTTCTATTTCTTCTTCTTGTGTTACTTTTTTTTTTATAATTCTCTTATCAATGTTTTCATCCCAAATTTCTATATTATTTTTTCCCCGACATTTTTACGATTACCATTTTCTTCCACCATGCTTTTTTTTTGGTTGGTTTTCTTTATAGCTGTGATTTAATTCATCCCCCAAACTTATTTTCTTGTTCGTTTTTCTCAACAAAGTCGAATATATATATATATATATATATATATATATATATATATATATATATATATATATATATATATATATGTGTGTGTGTGTGTGTGTGTGTGTGTGTGTGGTACAAATCAGGCTAGCAGTATAACATGATATAATAATATATCAATAATATAAAGCCACTTCTGAAATGTAATGGATTTATTTCAAAGAGTGTTCGATGCATACAACTTTTTTACTCTTGAAGTTAAGTAGTTTTAGAGTAGATTCGCCTGATGAGGCACGAAGAGGGCAGAAACATGAGCTAGTTTGTGTAGTGAATCCACATTCTACTCTGGACGGGATAATGGAAAGTCTATAGCCACACTGAAGAGAGGTAATACATCGAAGCAGATGTCTATGGATGACACAATAATTAATGCTCCTCTATTCAGGGTTCAGCGTTCTTTAAGTGAGGTAACTCATCCACTGTAATCTTATGCAATGCTCTTCCATAGAGCACTCTGGCGGATGAAGGATTTCTGTGTAAACAAATATATCGCTTAAATCCAGCCTTACTGACTGTCCAGATCTGAAGTCCAGAGGAAGGATATCGGCCTCCGTGTCTGAAGCAAAGATTTCAATCCTGCCTCGTAGTACTAGATGTGATAATGGAAAGTTTATAGCCACACTGAAGAGATGTAATATATCGAAATAGCAGTCTGTGGATGACACAATAATATGCATATATATATATATATATATATATATATATATATATATATATATATATATATTCACTTACGCCAGTTTCTTCTTTTCGTTCGTCTTTCCACTCGATATTTCCGAAAGTACTGAATGAATCTTGATGGTAATTTCTAAAAACGATGGATTATGTGATGTGAAAAAGATGGCAGGATTCGGGGCGGATCCAGGGACATTTTTTTCAAATGCATTTATGTACATTCTCATGACTGTCCACACGATACCTCTAAAAGTTCTCAATGAATGTTTATAAGATTTCATTAACAATAGTTGACAATATAGTGAGTAAATTTTCGAGCGGTTCCAAGCAAAACTGTTTCGGTTACCTTATATCTAAATACCCAAAACGCGTAATATCGCCCGAATGTCTTGTTTTACGATATATCCTGGAATTTACTAATGGATCTTTATGATATTTTGTTGAAGGGTAGACAAGATGCTAAGGAAGAAATAATCATATTCAGGAAGGATCCATTTACAATTATTCCCCTTGATTACAGATTCGTCAGAGGTACGCCTTCTCTAGTTGCTTTTTTGTGCACTCTTGGTTCCGCTTTTTCCTTCTCAAAATATTTTTTCATTCTTTCCTTTCAGTCTCATTTCTTCTTCCCTTCTTCCCTTCCTTCTCCCCTACCTTCGTCCGTTCTTTTCTTCCTTCTTTTCCTCTAAAGATGTTCATCTCATTATACATACCTTGGTATCATGTATCTGTCTGAGAATAATACACACGAAACGAGGCTAGTAATATCCAATCAGTAATATCTTTCCAACGCTGTTTTTTCTTACATTGACAAGATACTATCTTTTTTTCACGCTCGTATCAAGATGCATAAAGATGTATATATAGTAGGTGTCATTATTGTTTGAACAATTAGCCATTTTACATCGCGAGGGTTAGGGACATTATGCAAAAAGGACTTGATTTTTTGCCATTAACATAATATGCACATGTGGTTCATGGAAACGTTTTTTAAGCATCAAATTGTTGAATGAGGAAAGGGGAAGTCTTTGTGTCAATCCGCTTAAAATCTTGCCCAGAATTAATCATGTATATCAATAGAGTGAACTGCTTGCCATTTGGAAAAGATTACAAATCCTAATTCAAGGATTGTTCAAATATTTATGAACATTACCTTTTATTAATGATAATTTATACCTCAAGTATTACTCTCGAGTATTTGGACTAGCGCGAAATCCGTCTTTATTTCCTAAAATTGCTGGTATTATTATGGATTTTGAACAGGCTTGAGGATTCAAATTAACTCACTAGTTTGATAGCTCTTCAAATGTAAATTGAAATTGTTGGTGTATGTGATCAATTCTGGATAAGACACTTCATGGATAGAAACAAATAAAAACTTTACCTCTGTTTCCATCTTATCAAGATTACAAAAGATTTGGTTCCCATGTTTTAACGTTCCTGTTTCCAACTTTCTAACCCAAGTGATTAGAAGTGAAATGGCTGTTTGTCCGAATACTTATAACAGGCACAGTACACACACACACACACACACGCACACACACACACACCTGAAGAGGGCAGAAACATGAACAAATTTGTGTAGCGAATCCACATTCTACTATACGTTTCCATCTCTACTCTAAAACAACTTAACTTCCATGGTATAAAGTTGAATGTATCGAGCACTTTCTGAAATAAATCCATCACATATCAGAAGTTGCTTCATATTATTAATATAGGATTATATTATGCTAAACTGCTAGCCTGATCTGTACTATATATATATATATATATATATATATATATATATATATATATATATATATATATATATATATATATACATATATACATATATATATATATATATATATATATATTGAGTTTCTTTTTAAGACTGATATATATATATATATATATATATATATATATATATATATATATATATATATATATATATATCAGTCTTAAAAAGAAACTCAAATGGCAACTGATGAACATCATGACTCACAGCATAGAACCCCAGAGATAGAATGTGGAACCGAGGCTGGCAGACCATGAGAAGGCGAGATGAACTAGACAGCTTTGAAAAAATTGACTCTGCGACGCCCACGATATAGAGATGAGGGAATCCTTGGGACCATCTGTATCAAATGACAGACGATAAAGGACTGATGATGATGATGATGATGATGATGATGATGATGATGATGATGATGATATATTTTAGTCAGATTTTCAAGTTTTGTGATGGCGTTTTATACATGCATATATATTTTTAAGACAACAATAATGTCTGTACTTATTCTCTTCAAGAAAAAAAAAATCTTTAGAACTGAATGAAAACAACCTGATATCATATTAGCATTATATTTGCAATATGAATATGTAAATGAAGACTATTTTTCTCATTGAAGATGATTGATTTTTTGAAAAGACAATTTGACGTAAATTCTCCAAAAAAACCAACACACGTTTTCTGCTTCATTTTAAGTAGATTACAACCACTGAGCAGGTACAGACTCGATTGGGGGAGTAGCAGTTCCCAGTTATGATTTCTGGTTTTTACGCTTCTTGTCATATGTAGCTGCTAAAATACTAATTTCAGCTGACTGTGCCCATAAAGGGGGCGGTAGAAGTCCCACCAACTAAGGCCGAATCGAAAGTTAACTCATATATCTTCCTTTGTATCAATACTTATACGTATCTGATTTTACAGATGGAATCACTGTCCAATTTGGACAATACATGAACATATCACAGCATCTGCGTGGCCGTGTTTGATCATTTGGCCGAATGACATCGATCTTAGTTTAGTTTATATTTTCGAATTCATAATTCCTTTCCAATATTGTTTACTGCTAGAACCTACATTTTTGTTCATTCCTGATCCCAGGGACAAAAAGACTCAACAATTTCATTTGTTTATTCTTGTACCTTTTTTTTGTCTTTGATTTCATTACATTCACAAGGTAAGTTTTCTATATATATGCTCGATACATTTTAATTCAATTTTTTAAAGATTTAAAAAAAAAAAATGATTAGGAATTAATTTCCTATCTATCTATCTATCTATCTATCTATCTATCTATCTATCTATCTATCTATCTATCTATCTATTCTCCAACCCTTCCTAAGGGCTTCTGTGGTACATTGATGCAAGTCAGTGAGAATGATGTTTTTTTAAAGGATTTGAGAGTGAGTTGACACCTGCCGAGATACCTTCAAATGTAGATTTATAACAAATTTATTATTTAGAGAATGTAAACTCGAGAATTTATAACGTACATGTTGATACTTTAAGCTTACAAAAATCTCCTAAAAATCGGTTAACCAAATATATGCTTGCTATAAAATCTTGAAGTTTACCTTAGAGGTAAACAGGAGATCCTGTGAGAAGCTTCCTGTACACTATTTGCTTTAACGCGAGCATCTGACATTTATATTCCCTACAAAAACTCATGTTTGGTAAACTTGTTAGGAATTATCGTTATCTGATATTATCGAAAGTTGTATTGAACAGGATTATTTTTTGATTGGACTTGGAGAGTTCCTGTTCAAAAGGCAAATATTTGGAAGGAGTTGGACTTTACAGTGTGTGGAGCATCCTACCATATACTACAAATTTCTTTCCGTCGTAAGCAACTTTGGCTTCGATGTATTTCAGTCACTCCTCGCCAGTGTTTCTAGTTTAGATATTCTATGTCTAAATTTGGATATAGAATCATTGAAACAAAATCTGTGAGCTGTGGTTTTTAAGTGATTTCCATTAGATTTCTCAGGAACTGCTGATCCAAACAACTTCAACTTGACACTGCAACGTATTGTATGCTCACACACACACACACACACATACACACACACACACATATATATATATATATATTTTATTCAAGTACACACACACTTATATATAAGGAAAATATATATATGGAAAAAACACCAGTAATCTTCGTGCATCGGCTAACTGTCAGATTATCTCGGTGCATGAACACATACGTACTTACGCACACACCAAGAGGAACTTATACAGTGATTGTTTAATAGTACATGACCCTACTTATGTTGACTTGGTGAAACTTGACTGGTATGCTGTTGACTGTAAAGTTAATAGCTCTTGCTACTTGCTGTGAAGGTAGGTTGATATGCTAGTACATTTGAGAGATACAATGCATGTCAAGCACAACTAATTGGTAGCATTTATAACAAAATGTTATCTTCATCAGGTAAGCGACGCAGACTTAGAAAACTCTGAATTTTACCAATACTATATTCAATTGCCATCATAAGCTTCAGGACTCGGTGGTGAGATCCGTGCAAGTAGTTTCTGAGCAAGAACAATCGTCTAAAGTGGGATGTACGTCAATGAATACCTTGATTTCTGAGAGGGTAGCATAAATTCTGTTTAGAAATGGACGCATGCTATGTAATTATGTATGTCAAGTAGCTTTACAGACTATCACCCCTGGGTCCTGTCTGTTTAACTACTGAATTCAAGAGATGGGTGTTTATCCTAATTACAATGATCGTGATGAGAGTATATCTATACATAACTGCTGCTGATATGTGACGAAACCTTGTCTAAAAGTTCTGTCGACAAATGCAAAGGGATGTTTCGTCGAAAACTATTTTGTCGAATTTTCAAATCTTTCTTGAAATCTTTAGTCAGCCAACAGACACTATGTCGATGTGACATTTCAGAATTACTTATGCATATCGATTTTCTGAAAATGTTTATTTTATATTAAAAAAGAAAAACATAATCATATTTTCATTTAAAGTTAATCTTATGGTATTCTTAGATGTTGTAGCATCTATAGCAGCAATAGCCGGCGCTAACTGACTGACAAATCGACATAGCAAACGTCTTACAGCATTTCTGCGGAAAATGTATTCCCATTTCTTCAATGAATCTGATGTCGCTTGAGTGACATTCCATTATTACGTCATCAGAATTTGGAATTCTATTCTATTACGTCAGAATACAAACTCATGTCTATAGCGTGAAGGTCATTCTCTATTGCTTCGGTATCAGCATCTAATAATGGTTCCCCGAGATGAAAGGACCTTTAAAGACGGGGCTTTTGAGAAGAAGGGGCTTCCAAAAGAAGTGACTTTTTAAGGCACAAAAGATCAGACTTGTGCATCTATTGTTGACTTTCAGGATTGTTTACTTCGAGTTTTATTTTAGATTGCGTGCGTATAAATTGCCTCAAATTAGCTATATTTCGTATTACTAGAAAAAAGTTTAATCGTATGTTGATTTGTTGGAATAAAAAAAAATGAAATTTCAATTCTATTTAAAATTAGACGAATAACGTGTCAGTTCAGCTATTTTGCACAATGATCCGATTGAAACCAGGTGATAGAATAGCGAAATTTAATTGGTTGGAAAATAGTTTCCGATAATTGGAATACAATTTTGTTTAGCTCAAACGGTTATCGAGTCTTTGGAACAAAACTTATTTTGTGTCTGACCTCTAGAACGTGCGCATTGCTAAATATTAATTCATTCAGAGATAATGATGAATGAGTAACAAAACTGGCAGCAGCAATTTGAACCTCCACACTGACAGAACCTTATAAGATTTTAAAATATGTCCACATATGCTTAAAAAAGTTTATTTTCAATAAAAAAAAAGATCTTTAAATTTGGTCATGGAAAAGGACTCAAAAGATAATCTCTATATATTTTTCTAGATGAATTGCATCTCACTTTTTCTTCCCTCTCTTTCTCACTCATTTTCCTTTTTTTCTATCTTTCTTCCTCCCTATCTTCCTTTCTTTCTTCCTCTCTTTCTTTCGTTTATTGATGACGTAAGATTAGAATCTGCCTCTCCCTTTCCACTCCTCTCTCTGTCTATCACTTCAAACTTTTGAGTTTGTAGTCTCACTGAAGTCTGACATCATCATTATCGTTAAGTATAGAAAATGAAGTCAACTCCGTAGGAGTCGGACAAAAAATCGCTACCAAGTTTACTAATCCTATATTTGATTGGATGGAGCATACTTGCTTGTTAGGCGCGCTGTTTAGTACTATCACTTACTGTACTCACAAGGCTTGATTATGTGATCGGCAGCTATGGACCTGAAGCTTGTATTACTACTACAAAACTTGCAGTTTAATTGTTCCGGTGACTTTTACGGTATTTATTGTAGACAGACAAGTTTCAGCTTGATTGGTTGATGGAATCCTATGGAAAATTGCAGCAGTTTTATTTTGAATACAATTATATCTTTGTTGCTTATTTCAAAGAGAGTTAATGATTGTAAATTTGTCCGTTCCCAGTCACCTCAGCGACAAATCTAATTTTAATTATTTAAGAAATAACTAATTAAATAGTTGTTTTTTTTTCTCGGGTTCTGAAGAGAAACGTGATTTGCATTGTCTATAGCGTTTGGACGATAGTTTTGATATTTCTGATCGCAAGAAAATGAGGATAGCAATTTAAGGAACGTTTACGAAGGCCGGGGAATGTATCTGCAGAAACTGTTAATAATTACAAATATTGGGAGAATCGTATCCGAATGTTTTTGAGCTATCCATACGTTTCTTTCATCATGTGCCGATTCTATGTATTCTATCAATATTTCTTCTTTCCCTTCTTCATCTTTTTCTCTTCTTCTTTGTCTTATACAACTACTACTGCTGCTCCTGCTGCTACCGCTACTACTACTACTACTACTACTACTACTACTACTACTACTACTACTACTCATAATAATAATAATAATAATAATAATAATAATAATAATCCTTTCTTTCTCCTTTAGCTGTCTTTCTTCTCTGACTGTATCTACATAATTTCCTCCACCTACCTCCACGTTCGCAACTGCCGGCTGCAAATTAGTTCACGTTTCTTTCGTCCCGATTCGACAAACGCTGCGCGCTCTTTCTCCCATGTGACACACCCAGTTCTTTCCCCGAGGCAAAGCAGGTGCTGCAAAGAGGGACAGTGAATTGTTTCATGGAATTGTTCCCCCAACCCCCACCCTACTCCCCCGATTTTACCAAGCCACGAAATGAGTCGACGTGACACAAGTCATGACCCACGTCTGTGCGTTCGGCTCATTAGTTCGATAACTCCAGGGTGGGAAGTCGAGGATTTTCTATTTGGAAAAATAAAATATACCTGTCTTGTCTACAAATCTTGAAAATCATAGAAAGATACACTGGAAAGGGTTGATATACGAGAATGGTATTTCCAACCGAAAGCTTGCCAACCAGAAGTTATTCTTCGGTCAATTTTTTGGAAATTTCTCGGAGATCCCTTAGCCTAAGTTGATGTAATGGTTAACTTCCTTTAGCTCTGCATATTTTCTTCTGATCACTGTGCCTTTGTTGTCTACGTCCTCGTTGTACATGACGTTTGTTTTACTGAATTTCATGCTGGACCAACTATTTGTTCTCTTCATTCAGTTCGTCTAGCATTATTTGGATGTCATCAAGGTTTTCAGCAAAAATGACAATAAAAGAATTGTACACAACCAATGCTTCCTCTGTATAAGTTACCTGTGGAGTGGAAACATGGAACCTAACCAAAATATTGACCCTCTAACTGAGATTCAAACAACGGAGAAAATCATCACTTGGAGACATCACCAGGCGGCACAGGCGTCAGACATATCAGTAAATCAATTGAAGAACACAAATAGCAAAGGGAAAGACGTTTTGTAAGAATGTTAGAAAAACTGCTGGACATAATGTCTCACAACTTATATTCCAAGATATATGCAGAACTTAAGGTGGCAAATGCAAGATGACGTGACGAACAAGACAAGTTCAGAAGTTAATGGCTTCGAGACACCCATGATAGAGTGGCATGAGGAATCTTGGGAGAAGTCTTTGTCCAACGTCAGACGCCAAAAGACTGCTCCTGCTGATATCAAACATACTGGGCGCAGTGATACTAAAAAAAGGAAAGCGTTTAAAAAGGGTATTGGTGGAAAAGAATTGAAGCAAGCATCATTGATAGAATTGGGGCTATTATGTGTGTAATGCAAATAAGTTGCAAATAATTGTACAATAGAAACACATTACAAATTGTTTTACTATAAAATTGCATTGCAAATATGTTTACTACGGAAATGCATTCCAAAAAGTGTTCTTATATAAATGCATTGTAAAGAACATTGCAAATGATTTTACCGTAAAAATAAAAATGCAAACGATATTACCATAGGGATACGTAGCAAATGTTTTTATCATAGAAGTACATTGCAAATAATTTTACAACAGGAATACGTTGTAAATGATTTCACAGTTGAAATGCATTGCAAATATTTTTACTATACAAATGTATTGAAAATACTTTAAAAATCGAAACTTGATGCAAAAGATGTGAATATAGAAATTTGTTGCTAGAAGTTTTACCATAAAATTTCATTACAAAAAATGTTACCATAGAAATACATTGCCAAAATATTTACTGAAATGGAATGCAAATGATTTTACTCAACGGATTCATTGCAAACACTCTTACCATAGAAGTGCATTGTAGATGATTTTACCATAGGAATACATTGCAATTGATTTTACTGTCGAAATGCATCGCGAATAGATATACCAAAAAAATGCATGGCAAATATTTTTGGAATACACTTTCAATGTAAAAGATGTTATTCTAGAAATTAATTATGAAGAATTGTACAATAGAAATACATAGTAGATTATTTTACAATAGAAATACATCGTCAATAATCTTTCAATAGGAATACATTGCAAATGTTTTCACTATTTGGATACGTTGCAATGATTCTGGTATGAAAAATCCATTGTGAATAATTTTACTATAAAATTGCATAGCAAAAAGATCTACCATACAAATTCATTGTAGACAGATTTACTACATAATGCAATGCATATACATTCATATGATACTTTCTACTGTTTGGATGCACCAAAAATCACGATAATGGATTGTCAGTGGTCAAGAAGCAAATCAATCATGATTAACAGAATAGTTATATTTGTCCAACAATCCATTTATTTGATCTCTGATAGGACAGAACTTAATGATAAAAAGAAGGCAAGATTTCTGCTTTTAAAAGAAATCTCTCTCCATTGACCCCACCACTGATCCCCCACTTCTTTGTTCCATTAACGGAGAAAATGAGCCTGGCACTAAGGAAGAACTTTTCCTTACCAAAAGTTTAGTTTAGCGAATTTCGGCAATAAATGCGTATGTAGTGATTCGAATACCAGCAAAGGCTCATCATCTGTGGTCATGAATTGAAATAAGATTTATGATAGAATAAGTCTATTATATGCATATGAATGTGGAATAACTCCCACTGAAAATATAATGAACTTCAGAAAAAAGAGATTGCCAATGGTTAGAACTCGAGGCTAATGTTACTGACCAAACAAAGCTCTTAAAGGTAGAATTCTGATTTAACTTGATCATTGCATATTCCTCTCCTCTTTTCAATTACTAATATCATTATTACAATCGTAGTTGTTACACATACACAGTTGTTACACATATTAATATTAAAGTTCAAGTCCTCGGCATATCGAACTTATTGTAAAAGAAGTGCTAATTCTATATCACAACCATCAAGATAAGGATTTTAGTGCGTGTAAATCTGAGAGATCCAGACAAAAAGTCCAAATCCATTAAATGGAAATGCTTATCAATAGAGTCTTTCATTTTATCGCACATATTTAATCAATTTTTGCCGAAAAAGCTACGGACGGTAATCTATTTATTGTCTCAATATATGCCTCGTCAGGCGAGTGACAACGCCGTGTCAGTGGAACACACGATACGTCGGAAATTTGCTAAGAACACCGTTGTTAATTATTTCGCAGGTTCAACGGTTTAGCGGTGCACGCTTTACATGTGCATCGTGAAATATCAAGTGATATCGCACATTTTCACGTAAATACAAATCGATACTCAGGTAATTTGAAATGGTTGTTCACACGCTGATTTTCGTCGATTACAATTTATGCTATTAACACAATAAAGATAGATGGGTTTGTCAGCTGCAAGTTGGTTTTATTTTATACAGATTGAGAAAATTGGCAAGAACGCAGACTGTAAGATACGCAAACAACGATACAACTAGATAGATAGATAGATAGATAGATAGATAGATGTGGAGAGTATGTGATAGCCTAGATCAGGTTGGGCAGGATATGAATTAAATATGATGCTATGTCTTGAGAGCAAAAGCTTATAAAGATATTAAACAATTATCATACTAGACTATTGAAACAGCTGATTCTTTTGATCATTTTCTTCCATTTTCTTACATATGTCTACAGAAGATTCAAAGCATTATCAGTCAATGGATCATTTCTGTGCCTCAAAGTATCTAAATATCTGGGTCCAAATTTTGCTGAGTATATCAAGTGCCATTATTATAGTCTACATAAGAATTCAGTGTTGAGCAATTTTTTAGAAACAAAAAAATTATCGATGTGAAGCCACTGCAAGAAGGATACCATTACTCTATTTTTCGATATAGAATGTCATTGCTCAGTGACCAGAGATAAAAAAAAATGCATGTGACGTCATATATTCAATGAGGTTAGTTGGCCGGATCAAATGAGACAGTGGGCTGTATTTGGCCTGCAGGTCTTCGTTCGCAATCCCCTGGACCTAAATAGACTGAGTAACCAGAAGTTATATCAAGTATTCAAAATAACTGCCAAACTGGGAACCGGAGTGGGATGGGAGATGTTCATATTTGATCCCCATCTACACAGATACAAACGCTTCCCTCCTACTCCTACTGAAGAATCACAACATAAAAATCTCCTCACACCATTCCTTAAATCTCATCACACCATTCCTTGAATCTGTAAACAGCATACAGCGTACATACTTTTTCTGCCTCAGCTGTAAGTTTCACTAGAAGAGGTGGCTGGTAATCATTGAATTGCATCAGAACATGCCTACATGATAATGATAATATCGAAATGTAACATCCGTTCTCTCTCTGGTTTTTTTTTTGTCTTCCAATTGTCATGTATCCCAACGTATACGTGTATATACGTTTGCGTTTGAGTCAAGCATAAGATAGATTGACAACTATTTGCTTTTTACGATTAGTGTTATACTCCATGTTTCCGAATTCGGCCTTGTGCCGCAACAGAGCTTATCAGGAAAAGAGTATCTTTCTAATGGACAAAACCAACAAAACTTCAAACATATTTATTTCACATTCATTCCAAATGATTTCAACTGTTTTTGAGAAAAAACATCATCATATCCATACGAAGCTCTTTGACTCTAGAAACACATAAGACATCTGTCTTTGGAGACACCTTGAATTCTTTTCGTCATAATATACCGAGCAGAATAATTGCCGTAATTTTATATGGGAATAACTGATAGACTTACAGAAAGTGGATACCTCTTTCCTACTATAACAACCGATCTAGTGTATTGTTTCAAAAAGCCCTGTTTCGAATACTTTGTGAAATACCAAATCTTATACTTTGGCCACCGTTAGTTTTATGGCTGCTTCTGTGTCTTCCCTCTTTCCCATAAAATTGATAGAAGAAGTCCCCAATGTGTAGTCATACGCGAAGACAAAGAAAACTGCTCAGGAAACGACGCGATTACTTAAAACACAAATAGAAATACTTTGACTCCCAGAATGGTTGAACTATTTTAGAATTCAAATCACAATCACCAATATGTCGGGTTGTCTCCCACTGCCAATATAGTGCTTTTTTCTTTCTGATACTAACTCTACATATCCATAGATAGATGTTTGATCAATGGCCCTATTACAGGGAGGATTGTTCTCTTACTAAAGATACTTGGTTGTTTGCCCGATCCAAACAAGAATACTTCGTAGGGTAGTTGTAAACAAGAACAAAATTTTAAAAAAAGTTTTGCAGATCGGAAAAGCGGCTATCAAAGTAGACAACAGGGTGAAACTTATAAAAAGCAAACAGACAGAGGAATAACAGGACTTTGCCTCAGAAAAGAGAAAGTCGTTGAATGTAAATGTTAGCATTTTTGCTTATTATATCTGGTGCATTTGAAATTGCGCCCAAAACACCATAGGCGAAAGGAATATTTGTGTAATGATCGAGATATACTAGACCACGGCAGTGCTGCAGTAGCGAGGGTGGCGGAAAACATGTTGAGGATTAGGGGATAATTGCAACCAATGATCCCAATAATCCTAAAAAAGAAGAGTATACAACCAATGCAATCTCCCGATAGTCACCTATGGAGCTGAAACATGGAACCTAACCAAGAGACAGACCTACAAACTGAAAAGTATGCAACGTGCATATGAGAAAATCATGGCCAACCTTACACGGAGAGATCACAAGACAGCACAGTATATAAGGAAGAAAAGAGGTGTTTGTGACATCATAGAAACTATTACAAAAACTCAAATGGCAATGGGCAGGCCATGTTGCAAGAATGGAAGACAACCAATGGACATCGCGTCTCACAACATGGATCCCCAGAGATCACATAAGAAACCTTGGCCGACAGAACACATGATGGAGAGATGAACTTGACAGATTCAAGAAAGACTGGCTCCGTGATGCCCATGATTGGGAATTATTGCGAATCCTGGGGAAGGTCTATGTTTAATGACAGACGTTAAAAGACTGATGATGATGATGATGATGATGATGATGATGATCCGCCATAGCCATAATCATTTGACACTTGATGTGAACAGTGTGGAAATGCATTAAAAAGTAAGAGTGTTGAACATTAGAGGCAGAGTATGACTAATGATAATTGGCATTTGGGTTGGTACTAAAAATATTGGAAGACTGGAGATGAGAGAACCAATTGGGACTATGCAGACCAAAGCACTATCGGAGTCTGCACGAATGCCTAGGACAGTACTTGATATATGAAACTTACGGTCATGACCAATGGCGTAAAAACTAAAATGAAAAAATCATGTTAGTAAAGTGAGAGAAAGTTAAGAAAGTACAAACCATCGCTCTGCTGTGATATCTTAGGAAGCTAAAAGGAGAGCTTGAAACTTACTGCCAGCATTTAGAGATGACCACCAAGCAACAGGTGAGATATAGCAAACCACAGCACTGCTGCAAACTGTGAAAATGTTGAGATAAGTAGTGGAGACTTGAGCAAACTTAGTGTCACTCAAGCTTCTGCAACAACCAAGAAGCAACTGGTTTGATTATGTCGATACCAGATCTCTTGATATTATTGGTTTGGAATAAGAATAAAATTTCTCACTATTTTTGGTCAATATTTTTTGCCGCGATAAACAATGGCGGAACCTCACAGAGAAAGTTATCGAAAAGAAAGTAAGAAAAAATGTATTTTTCATATGAGTGATTCAGGCCCGATTCTTTTTTTAAACGTTAAAAAGTTTTGTGAACAGTTTTATGCGAGTCGATCGGAGTTTCTTTACTCCATATGTTTTGTTTGATCATGTGTTTATCTTATCAGACTTTTCCTTCCTCTTTCATCTTAGTATTTTCTGCAACTTTCCGCTTCCATAGACTACCACCCTACCCTGACCAAGACACCAGTTTCTTTGCCTTTTTTTTTCTGGTCAGAAAACCACTGACCATTTCTTGAAACTTTTTCTAATCTCTTCTTCAACTCGAGGGAGTTTTTCTGTTGCCCTTTTTTTTTTCTTTTTTTTTTTCTTGTCTTTTTGACAGCTGTCTCTATCGCAGTAACTGGTTCACGCCAGGAAGGCTTCGACTCTTCGGCCTTATCTCAAAACTGTCATTGCAAGAGAGAAACCGCGTCTTCAGAATTTGCCAATCTAGTCATAAGGGTCGACAGGGTTGACCTTACTGCATACACCGAGAGTTTCTCTACCATTTTCAACCTATCATTCAGCCGCCATTCTATTTGCACCCGTTCTACTTACCCCTCCCAAACCACATCAATTTTGGATGGTTATATCGAGCAGAAGAGAGATAGACAAGGAATGAGAGAGAGAGGGAGAGAGAGAGAGAGAGAGAGAGAGAGAGAGAGAGAGAGAGAGAGAGATGGGGGGACTGCAAAAGAAGGAAGGAGATATAGGAAAAATAAAACAGAAACAAAGAAGGGGGAACAGACAGGAAGAGAGAGAGAGAGAGAGAGAGAGAGAGAGAGAGAGGAAAACATATATAGATCATATCAAAGATAAAGAGGGAGTAAGGCAGGCAATGGCGAGAGAAAGATAGAAAGGCATCGCAGTGAGAGTGAGAGAAGTGAGAGAAGGACCAGGAGAGAATGAGAAAGATAACATAAAAAAAGAAAACGAGTCTGGTAAGTCACTCAATAGAAACTGTCATTTGGCAGCATGCCATTTCGGGGTGATCAATTGAAAAAATTGGAAAAATGGATGACAAACGGATGAGTTACCTCTCTCACATTTTTGACAGCGATCACTGAGAAAACATCTCAGTCTTCATAAAGCAACCGTGGGCACGAAATGAACGATCGATTTAGCATAAATTTAAACGAGGAACTGGAATCCACACTAAAACTTATTAAGTGGGCAGATGAAATATAAACAATGTTTTTCCTTGAATAAAGAGTGAATGTTGAATTTTTCATCCTTCTGGTTCCCTTCGCACAGTCTGTACCCGTGATACACGAATACAGACATAGAGAGCCAGACAAAGACTTGAAAACTGTAAAAAAAAAACAAACCTTGCGACAAATTTAGTAGCAGTTTTGGTTACCTGTTTCTTACAATAAGTCAGGGAGGAAAACAAGTTGATAGAGGAAGGGAAAGAAAGAAGGAAAAGAAGAAGGGAAAGAGGGCATATTGAGAAGAGTATATGGAGGAAACAGAGAGAAGAGAGAAAGCGTAGGGAATAATGGGGGGGGGGGAGAAAGAGGATCAACTTTGAGATTTGAGTGAACGAAAATGTTGTAAATAGATCAGAATGAAACGAAATAGGAAATGGCAAGAAAGAAAGAGGAAGAAACAATAGAATAAAAGCTGAAAGAAATTGGAAGTAGGAACAGGGAGGAAGAGAGGAAATGATACGGGTAATTCAGGGAGATTTCGAGAGGACAAAAAGGAACAAAAGAGACAAGGAAGATCGAGAGAGAGAGAGAGAGAGAGAAAGAGAGAGAGGAGGTAATATGAAACGACCAAGAGAGGGGAAAACAGCAGAGAAAACAGTGAGTGAAAGTGAGAGAGAGAGGGGGGGAGACAAAGAAAAAAGAGAGGAAAACATACATAGAACAAGCAAAAGAGGGAGAGAGAGAGAGAGAGAAGCAGGTAATCACGAGACAAAATATAGAAAGGCAAGATCTAGAGAGTGAGAGAAGAGAGAGAGAAAGATAAACATACAAATAAATGTATTGGAAGACCGGAGATGATAGAACGGGTTTAGTTAGTCACTCAAGAGTAACTGTCTTTTGGCAACACGTTGTGTTTGGTGTGATCAATTGATAAAAATTTTGAAAATGGGACAAAGAAGAAGAAGAAGAAGAAGAAGAAGAAGAAGAAGAAGAAGAAGAAGAAGAAGAAGAAGATGAGGCACATAATGGTACAAGAGGAAAAGAAAAAGAGAGAAGAAGGATATCAAACATATAGAGAAGGACAGAATGAAACCAGAGAGGACAAAACAAGGCGGAAGAGAAATACAGAAGGGCAAACATACACTAAAACACATAAGAGAAAGAAAATACGTGAGAGAACAATATGCCAAAAGGAGAACAAGAGAATATACATACATGCACGCATGCATACATGCACTCTCACCTCTCTCTCTCTCTATATATATATATATAAATATATATATAAATATATATATATATATATATATATATATATATATATATATATACATTGTACCTAATTACTATCACTGTTGAGAGATTTTTGCATACATAAGCATGATGTCTGTCACATGTAACTGACACAATAAAGTATATATCCCTTTACGTAACTGACATAGTAAAATCAACTCTTTTTTCGAATGACACGATCAAAATGCTCAATTTCAATAATGATAATGTAACCCTAATAAAAACGAAAAAAGAAAAAAAAAAGAAAACATAGTTTGTGGTCAACAGAACGCTCTTCTCCCAGCACACTTCGATGCAAATTTCTATTATCTACGTATATATATATACAAGTATCATTGAGGCGTGATGAGTATCATATTATTCATAGTATTCATATTTGCAGTCATTCTTGATGGCACGGGTAAAATTGTATGTAATAAAATTTTAAGCATATTTACATATGAATGTGTAAGTATTTCTACCAATGCATACATAGGTCATGACAAAATTCTGCAATATATTAATATATTGTTTTGGATAAGAATTCTCAGCATTTGTCGACAAAATCTTTTATTCATATCGATTATTGATCGACGTATCTTCGAACATTTCTATTACTTCCCACTAAGTTTCAGTCGAATCTTAATCTTATATTCTATCGTAAAAACTGATGATTTTTGTTAGGATTCGATTAATTCGTCGATGAATATTGCGATATTTTGAATTGAATCGAATTGACAAATATTGAAAGAGGTTTGATTAGAGCAAAACAGATGACTATCTTGAAGTAACATTTCGGGACCATACGGTATGTGTGGACAAACTTCCCATGCCAGGTTTGGGAACGTTCGTTTAGGCGCCTCTGCTACAAAAAAGACATTTGTCATCCATTAAAGTCGATGTCCTTGTCCGTACTAATACGTCATTTACCAAAGCAACTAAATCTATATAGGGCAACCAACATCGATGCAAGCAAAAAAGAAATCAAGCCAAAAATTACTGTAGGTTGGCAAGAGTTCAGTTGAGAAAACTCGGCCCTCCAGGAAAATAAAATCTCATTAGTCCTAAAACGGAAGGTCTAGAATTAATTCATACTCAGGATAGCCACCTATGGAACTGCAACACTGCAGTTGTGCAAAGGAAAGAATCATGCTCAACATCATATGGAGAGAAAAAAAAAACGACGTAGTATATTTGAGGAAAATAGGAGTCAGAGATATAACAATATCCATGTGAAATCTCAAAAGCAATGACTTGGTCATGTTACAAGGATGTCAGACAAGTGTTAGACATCATGATTCATGTGGATCACAAGAGATCATGCACGAAACTAGTCAGCAAAAATAGATAGATAAATAAGTTCAGAACGTGCTAAATACATTTCGTCTATTATATAGAGGTCTGGTTCATGTCAACTGACGTGTGAGTATATTTTTGTCTTTAGTGCCTGAAAATATTTTAATGCAATTCAATTCTTTCATTCAATAATCTTTATTTTACTTCAAATCTAAGTATTATTTTAATATTTTCAATCGAGTTTTTTTCATCATACACCGCGTTTGTCATTCGTCTGTCCAAAATCTCAATCACTCATTTAATCTGTCTCCCATCAATTGACATCAAATGTACTTTTTTATTCATTTCTCGTGATGAAAAAAAAATATCCATGGCTTCCTTCTCATTGGTAGTTTTTTTGTGTCAAATGATAACCATTATTATTTTTTAATGAATTATTGTGATGGACATGAAAGTACATCATCAGTGAATGCAATCATAGGATTATAGGTTAAATAATATAATTTACTTATGAAGTTTCCCTTGTAGCAATATCCCTTATCTGCAGTCTCTCTTTCTGTGGTTTCCAGCTGTCTGCGATTTCCCTTTCATCATCATCATCGTCATCATCATTATCATTCTTTGATCAACCGTCATTGGACATAGACTTTCCCGAGGATTTGCCATATCCATCTTTCGTGGGCGCTGCAGGGCCAGTATTTACTGAATTTATCGAGTTGGTCACTTTATCTTGTATTCTTCCGGACCCAGTTCCGCATGTGGTTCCTGGGGATCCATATTTTGAGTCGTGATGTCTATCAGTTGTCGACCTTTCTTGCGACATGACCAGCTCATTGCCATTTAAGTTTTGTTGTAGATTCTATGATGTCTTGGACACCTATTTTCTCTGCAATATACTTTGCTCTCTCATGATCTCCCCATACGAAGTTGGGCAAGATTCTCTCATGTGCACGTTGCATGCTTCTCAGTTTGCAGGTCTGCATTTTGGTTAAGTTCAATGTTTTTGCTCCATAAGTGACTATTGGGATGATGCATTGGCTGTATATTCTTCGTTTTAGGATAATCAGATGTCTTGTTTTCAAAATTTGAGCTTACTCTGCCAAGGGCTTGCCATCTTAGTGTGATCCTTTGCTTGATTTCTTCTTCTGTGGGTTTCATAGAGATTCGTTGTCCTACGTAGATATGATAGTTAACGTTTTCCAGTTTTGCATCTTCGATTTTGATGGTTTTGCTCTTATTCTTTCCGTGATTGTTGCACATGACGTTCGTTCTACTGATGCTCATGTTTAGGCTGACTTTATTCCTTCTTTATTTAGTTCATCTAGCATTAGTTGGAGGTCGGGTAGTGTCTCTGCAAAAAAGACGATATCATCTGCAAATCAGAGGTTGCTTAGATATTCACTGTCTGTTTTGATTCCTTTATTCTCCCAGTCTAGTCGTCTGAAGATCATCCCAAGGCAAGCAGTGAAGTGTTTGGGTGAGCTGGTATCAACTTGCATTACCTTTTTTTTGAAGCTTGAAAGGTTAAAGGTCTTTATGTCGACTGAAAAGAAATTGTTATCACTGTATATATATTGCAGCACTCTGACGTATACCGGGTCTAAATCCTATAGGGTGGTGGCCTTCATGACAATGGGAATTTCCACTGAGCTTTTATGAAGTAAACAAATGCTACAGCAGGTGGCATTTTGCATTCTTCCGCTTTGAATAGAATTGTTTTGGGGTTTGCTTTTTTCATAGATCTCATCAGCTTTTTGAGTAGATTGATAGTGATGTTACCTGGTCCAGGGTTTTTCCCTCTTTTCGTTTGTTTAATGGCTTGGTTTACCCCCCATCGAGTAGCTTCTGGGAAGTCCTCAGACTGATTGACTGCATCCTACGTATTCAATTCGTTGTTTTATCGTCCATGTGTTAAATAGAAGAGTTCTTGGTAGAATTCTTGGGCACATTCGACAATTCTGACACTATTGTTATATCTCCTTTCTCTTCGAGTCTGCGTTTATTTTATTGTATATTTGGATATTTACCACTACCGACAACACTTTTGAATTTGCGTCATTTTCAAAAGATATCTGCAAATTGTGATGTTATCTGGTACATAGACTCACATATTAGGTACTTCGTTACCGCAATATAATTGCATATTTCAAGATCTTGATATACACATCATAATATTTTGAAAAATTAAACGTATGTTGATATTAATTACGTATGACCTCATAATACCTATGCCTGAATAGTAAAGAAAATATTCTGTTAAAATTTTTCATCTCATTGAGCGATCGTACAATAGACAACAAACCTGCTCTCGATGCAGTGTTGAAGAGCAATGATATCATAGATAGAATGAGAGAACTGGGAGAAGCCCAGACACTTCTGCTAGTATATATATATATATATATATATATATATATATATATATATATATATAGGCTGAAGTTATTATAAGGTATGCATTTGATGATGGACGCGAACAATTACTATTTCCGAAAGAGAGCAACACAAAAATAGAAAACTCACAAATAATTATATAATTTGACCAATCCTAGACATGAAAAAATTGATTAGACACTAATTAAATTGCAAATAAACCGATTGGTGTAAAGAATGCTGATTAAATGTCAGACATATTTATTGCATCAAACATGAAAGGACTTCGAGCGCCAAAATGAGTTCACAATATTTGTCGGTGAATATCTTTCTCTCTTTCTCTCTCTCTTTATATATTTGTATATATATATATGTGTGTGTGTGTGTGTGTGTTTGCGTATGTGTATGTGTGCGTGTATATATATATATATATATATATGTGTGTATGTGTGTGTTGAGAGAGAGATAGATAGATAGATGGTTGAAATGTTTTTCCAATAGTTTTCAATTATAATTCTATCTATCAATCTATTTACGGGTTTGTGCATGTGTGAGTGTGATCACGTGAACAGACATATACGTTCATGAGTATACATCTAATATGTGTTCTCTATCCATCAACATTTATGCATTTATCTATATGCACATATATGTTGCATATATATATATATATATATATATATATATATATATATTGATAGATAGATCAATAGATAAATAAATAGATATTGTGTGTGAACGCACGTGTTCATGAATGTTATCAGAAGTTACAATTGTTTCTTTTCTAAAGTAATAGTGAAAGTGTGACTGTCAGAATCAATCAATATGTTAAAGTGGAAGGATTCTATTTCAGATAAAAAGTTTATAAATGAAAATGATGACCGACTGATTTTTGAAGAATACTTCCGTAAGGCCTGGATGCAAAGATTTTGAAAGTCAGTTTATGAGAGCGTGCAGGCCCATTGCACTAAAAAGATTGGCATTTATCAATTAACCTACTTAAATTATCTCCATACGGAATTCCGTTGTCCGAAAGGTAAATCCTGTTACACACACACACACACATATATATATATATATATATATATATATATATATATATATATATATATATATATATATATATATATATATGTATATATATCACAAGATATACAAAAATAGATCATAGATCTTTGGAATCAATTGAATTGATTTAAGAGTCGTCGTCGTCGTCGTCATCATCATCATCATCATCATCATCATTCAACTTCCGTTGTTGGACATAGACCTTCCCCAGGATTTGCCATTCTTCTCCCCACATGGGCATTGCAGAGCCAGCACTTTCTGAATTTGTCTCGCTCGTCCCTCCATCTAATATTCTGCCGGCATCAATTGCGCATATGATCTCGGGGGACCCATGTCGGGAGTCACGATGTCCATCGGTTGTCCACCATTCTTGCAACGTGACTAGCCCACTGCCATTTGATTTTTTTTAATGGATTCTGTGATGTCTTTGAATCGTGTTTTTCCCTAGATGTACTATACTGTCTTGTGGTCTCTTCATGTGAGGCCCAGCATAATTCTTCCATCTGCACGCTGCATGGCTCTCAATTTGCGGATCTGTCCCTTGGTTGGGTTCCATGTTTCAGCTCCATAAGTGACTATTGGGAGGATAAATTGGTTACACACCCTTCTCTTTAGGATTAATGGGATCTTCTTATTTTTTAAGGTTGGACTTGCT
The DNA here is from genome assembly GCA_963457665.1 of Thysanoteuthis rhombus. Classification (NCBI taxonomy): domain Eukaryota; kingdom Metazoa; phylum Mollusca; class Cephalopoda; order Oegopsida; family Thysanoteuthidae; genus Thysanoteuthis; species Thysanoteuthis major. Next base: position 34,633,587 of record OY735228.1, on the reverse strand, counting down.
CTGCCAAAGGTTTGCCGTCGTAGTGTGATTCTTTGCTTGATTTCTTGCACTTTTGAAGGTCTCATGGAGATTTGTTGTCTTAGGTAGATGTAGTGACTTACTTTCTCCAGTTCTGTCTTCAATTTTGACCTTGGTGTTTTTCATCTCCAATGTGGTTGTTGCACATGATCTTTGTCTTGCTGAATTTCATGTGTAGGCTGACTCTCTTGCTCTTTTCATTTAGTTCATCTATTAGTTGGAGGTCGTGTAGGTTCTCTGCGAAAAGGGCAACGTCGTCTGCAAATCTGAGGTTAGTCAGATACTCGCCATCTATTCTAATCCCTTTAGTAAAATCCCAGACCTCCCAGTCTAGTCTTCTGAAGATCATCTTGAGGCAGGCAGTGAAGAGGTTGGGTGAGCTGGTATCTCCTTGTCTAAATTCTTTCTGGTGCTGAAATGGTCTTCATGTAACCAGATAAAGGAGCTGCTGTGATTGTATATATGTTTCAGCACTTCAACATATACTTGATCTACACCTTGGCGAGTGATGGCCTCCATGACCTCAGGGATTTCTACAGAGTTGAGCACCTTTTTGAAGTCGATAAATGCTACGGTGAGTGGTATTTTATATTCAGCTGCTTTTTCTTTCAGCTGATTTACCGAGTAGCTTTTTCTGAAACTAGCTTGCTCTCGTGATTGGTTTTCATCAAGTGTTTTTATGATTCGGTTAGTTATGATCTTTGTTAAAAGTTTGTATACGCAGTTGAGTAGGCTTATAGGCCAGTAGTTTTTGAGGTCTTTCGTATTTCCTTTTTTGTATAAAAGCATTATGATGGCAGTGTTCCAGTCATCTGGGACTTTACTGCATTTCAGACACAAGTTGAAAAGGACGGCCAATTCCCTACTGATGATTTTGCCTGCTTTCCAGAGTAGGTCAATGGTGATGTTGTCTGATCCAGGGGCTTTTCCTTTCTTCGTCTGTTTAATGGCTAATTTCATCTCCCACAGAGTTACTTCTGGGAAGTCCTCGAGTTGATTGCTCACGTCTTGCGTATCGTGTTCATCGTTTTGTAGTCCTTGTTTGGACGAATGATGTTTTTCGTAAAATTCTTTGACACGTTTGAGAATCCTGTCTCTGTCTGTTGTTAAGTTGCCATTTTCCTCGAGTATGCTGGTTATTTGCGTTCGTCCTGAGTAGAGGCCTTCGTTTATATCTTTGAAGCCCCGACTTCTTTCAAGAGTCGATTCGATGACTGTTGTCGTGTATTTTCTTCTGTCTTTCCTTCATTTTTCTTAATTGATTTATCAAGTTCGGACTCTTCAATTTTATCTCTTGTTCTTATCGGTGGCTTGATGTTTCTGCGTTTTTCAATGAAATTTCTTGTTTTATTTGAGATTTTACTAATGGGTTGTGTGTTCATTGGTTTGAATATACTGGCAACTTCTACTATAGATGCTGTCATTTTGTTGTTTAGTTCCTCGATGTTGGTGTCGTCTTGTTCAGTAAGAATTCTAAATCTGTTTTTCAGTTCGAGCTTGAAAGATCGAGCGTGCTTTTTTTGTACGTTTAGACGTTTTGGTTTTGTGTGGAACATTTTCCTGCGTTCTTTGTTGGTGTTCACTTGATTCTTACATTGTACCATTCTGTGGTTGCTGCCTACATTGACTTGATTCAGAACTTGGATGTCCTTGATGATATCGTTTTTGTCCGTTAAGTTGTAGTCTATTTCATTCTTTGTTTCGTGATTGGGGCTCTTCCAAGTCCATTTCCTATTTGGTCCCTTCTTGGAGAAGATGTTAATGATTTTGAATCCATTAGCCGTTGCAAAGTTTACAAGCTCTTCTCCTCTCACGTTCCGTACTTTGTATCTGAATTCGCCGAGGCAATCTTCAAAAGAGTATATTGTTACAAGTAATCACATAGATACATTGAGTTAAACAGACAGACAGACCGACTGATAGAGGTAATCTTAGAAAAGAATATATAACTATATGTTAGCCTCTCTGTTTCCCCTATCTCACTCGTTTCTTTCCCTTTCTTTTTCTCTCTCGTATTTAATAACACACACACACACACACACACATATATATATATATATATATATATATATATATATATATATATATATATATATATATATATATATATATATATGCACTCAATTATTAATCATGATATATATATATATATATATATATATATATATATATATATATATATATATATATATATATATATATATATATATATATATATATATATAATGACATTTCCAAATAAATAGGTGAAGTAAATGTCGTGAATGAAAAAACATTATTTTTCTTCTCCGCTGTATTCATGTCACTTTTCATAGCCCCGAATGCCACGAAGTTCTTGTAATGAAAATTGAAACATACAGGATTGGATCAAAAATTAAAAGTTCCCGTAATGAAATAAATAAGATTGCAAGAATTTTTAGGTTGACCTCAAACCAAAGTTCGTCTGGTAAATTATTTTTAAGTCTCAGTCAATTACTTAGTGTTTTCTATCAATCTTGCGTGCAGACGTATACGTATCTGTGTTTGGAAAATAAATGGTTATATAGATACATACATACATACATACATACATACGTATATATATATATATATATATATATATATATATATATATATATATATATATATATATATATATATATATATATATATATGCATATATATATATACATATACATATATAGATTATATATATTGTACATATTCATGTATAGAATATACTTGTTCGTGTCCATATGTATACGTATATCATGCTATGTCAGCATTTAATTAAATGTACCGATATATCAATGTCAGTTGGCTATTACTGTGCATGTGTTTTCACTAAATGTGTTAGGAAGTAGGATACTTTCGGACGTAAAAGAATATAAGTATCATTAATATATATTCGTACACAATAAAGGATAGTGATTAAACTATGTACATTTGCACATACATAAGTTTGTATACATGCAATCACAATTCACAAATATACATGCATGCTCACGCCTGGCCACATATATGTGAATACATACATGTATATGTAACGTACTGTCATTCAGAGTTCATCAAAATATTCTATTGCGATGTACAATTGGTTTTTTTAATTCTATCTACCCATGGTACAAATCTTGTAGCTTAATATCCACAAGCACAATGATCCTACTGAAACATCCATTCATTTCTAATACTCACATTTTTTGTCAATGCATCGTATTTAAAAACCTATTAGAACCTTTATAATCGAAATAGAGATGTCTTTTTGTGTAAGCTAACCAGACATATCTCGTGACATATGACACATGATAATGTATTTAAACCACTTATCCGACCCAAATCTGCAACTATGAAGACTCAGAAAATTTCCTTAGACCTGCATTAGTAAACAGGATGACGAGGATTAAAATTCCCAACACACAAAACTAATTCTATAAAACAGTTTGTGAACATGACGGACTGTGAGAGAATTGGCTTACTTTTTTTTTTTTTTTTCGCTGCTAAATTATATGTGTTACACCTGATCTAGCATTGACCCAGTTTATACTCGTCAGGGGAAAATACAATAAAAAGACGTAATCCTTTTTTTGGAGCCATTTTAGAAAGGGACAGATTTCCCTTGGGAACATTTTTGACAGCGTGAAGCAAAAGAGGTTTGCAACGATGGTAATGGGCTGGAACCAGGAAATATTCCTGACTTAACAAGCAATTAGAATGTGAGCTTTCATCAGAAACAGTCAACGAAAAGTGTCACCAAGAATGTCAATAAAGGTTTCTTCAGTTTACCGATTGGTCTGGCTGGCTGGCTACGTATGTATGCATGTATGTATGTATGTATGTATGTATGTATGTATGTATGTATGTATGTATTTATGTATGTATGTATGTATGTACTATGCATACAGGTCCTTATTATGTATATAATTTTTTTTTAAATTTCTTGAAATTACCCTCCCCCATAAGTTTCTATTAAGGTGTTTAATGTACAACGTTAGCTTTTGCTTAATTGAACACTTAGTTTATGCCCGGCGACATTTGCACTATTTTTTGAAAATCCATACGTCTTTAGTGATCAGTGTCCAGAATTCAAAGGAAATAAATTAATCACTGACACCCTTTTCACCATTTTTTTTTAATTGATCACCCCAACATAACAGTCAACTAAAAGACTTTGGTCACGTAATAGTTCCCATCGAGTTGCTGACCGGACCTGTTGGTATATCAATATAGTCGTTACTTTTATTTCTTTGTACTCCTGAAGTTTTTTAACAACTCGAATTTTATTGCACTCGCTGTAGATCAAATGACTCGTGCACTTTCTTCAATATTCACGTCGATTCGAAAAATTATTGCAGCGAGTGAATTTTTCAATTCCTTCTTTTCATTTTCCTACTCATTTTCAAAGGCTCTCCGGTACTTTTAAAAACCCTCCAATAATTACGGGCAATATGTCCCTCTTCTGACCGCTGAAACAACGACATCTCCCATCTGACATACTGGGTGGGGGTCTCATAGTTACAGTCACTTGTGTGGGGGTGCAGCAGGGAAAGAAACACGCGCACGTGTTTCGGTTAAAGTTCCCCTTCAGACTGGACGCACATGTTGGCAATGGGAAACTTTAATTTGTTGATCAACTTTTTCTTTTCCTTCTCAATGAACATTTTATCTCTCGTAGGCACATATGTCAGCAATCTAATATCTATCTAATTTTCCATTTCTGTTTACCATATTTGTCTCAAAGTCATTACTCGAGAAAATGTATGCACGTGTGCATGGGTATGCATGTGTGTGCATGTGTGTGTGTTGTGTGTATGTATGCATGTGTGTACGTGCATATGTGTGTGTGTGTGTGTGTGTTGCTGTACCCGCGTCCGTGCGTGATATTGCCGATGATGATTTCTTAAAACTTACGTAACCTTTGAACCTACTTCCAGTTGACACATCCGTTGCCCATGCGCAGCTATTACTTCTATCTTCATTTTGTATTATCGTTCTCTCGTGGATAGTGATTGCAGTAGAATCGTTTTGACACATTCCTCAGTCTGTTTCCGTGTACGTTTTGTCAACTCTGGCACAGGATTCCAAAATGTCCTTTTAGTTCACTCTGCAGTTCTCATAATAAGTATCAGTGATTTATTTAAAACATCGTAGAAAAAACGTTTACGGCAACATTCAACATTGTAACAGATAAAATGGTTTATCCTTAGAAATAAACAATCATTGCGATAGAAACCGTCATGTGACCAACGTTCTTTAGTAGCATGCGTTGTTGAGGCTGATCAATTAAAACATAGAAAAGGAGAGTGAACGATAAGTAAATTAATTCTCTCGCTTTTTGTTTTGTAAATGGTCATTATAGAGTCTGGATTTACAAAGACCAGGCAGATGAAATTTAAGGGATTAATTTAGCATAAACTTCTTTTGCGAAATGACCCTCCGCTAAAACCCATTGGTAGGTGGGTAAAAGACAAAAAAAAAAAAGGTTTTCTCAGACATAATGAGGAATAAATATTGAAAATTTCAGCCCCCTTAGTTCCATTAGTACGGATTCTACGCATGATACATTGCCAGCTGTACCAACTGGAAAACTGAATCAACCTATTTTGGAAACAGTTCCTAATCATGTGTAATTACAAAAGCTAATAGACACAATGAACATTTTTCCCATCAGAGATTCTTGATGATAGATCATCATCGTGGGGGAACGGATGCTTGACTTGATTCTTTGTGCGCAGAGAACACGGAACATGAGTCAAGGGATCGAGTCCTTTGATGTATTGTTATGGAGTTTGCTTTTTCAAATCTCTGGAAAATAATAAAAAAGATGAAATAAACAACTTGAGATAGAACATGATGAAGTTGTAGGGTCAGAGTCTTTTAGAAACAGAATCTAAAATGAATAAAAAATATTACAGTCAATAATTGAACAACTGTGGTATTAAAGTGTGAAGTTATTTAAAACAAACTCTTTCGAAGAATAAAATATAGACCGGGTGGATTATATTTATGTCATCACTGGCGTTTTCCACTGGAGAGCATGTAAGATATGGTAAAAACTTGTGAATCTAGACGTTATTAATAGACTTGTCATAATATGACAACCAAAAAGCTCAAAAAGTTTCTTTTTTTTCCCCAAAATTTGAAAAAATCAAAAAGGTATGACCAAGAAGGTTGGAACTCACAAGCACACGAATATATAATACATTCAGAACCCTTCACCAACTTTGGTGTCAACGGTTGGTCGATTTTCAGCAAGTACGTTTCTGAAATGAGAGATTTGGACTCCAAGTTCACACATATTGAACATAGCATGAAGTTGGAGTTATAGTTTACAATTGATGGAAGAAACATAGCCAGTCAGAAGATTGTTTTTTTTCGTACTGGATTGAAACCATATTTTAGTGAAGGTAGTTTGAAATTATCAACAGCGAAAAGGATGCAACAATATAGCAACAGGTATTGCACTAATTGAGAGCGTAGAAGGCCAGTAGTAGCTGTGGTTATGGATACTAGTCAATGACGTCGCTCTGTTGGCGGCTATGATGTGCACTTCAACAGGCCTGGTTAATGGTCTCTACTGACTCAATCATAGTAAGAGACAGTTGGTAGGATGAAGGGAAAATAGGACCTTGGGTACTTTAATAAGAGATCGAAATAGAGAGGGAAAAAGAGAAGGTTAGATAATAGGGTAAAAAAAAGGACAGGTTCTAATGGTAGCTACTGATACAATGAGTGTGAGAGACAAAGATCTTACTGCACTTACGCTTTTCTCTATTATGGTGACATTGCTAATAGCAAAATCAATAATGCCAAGTTTCCTGTGATATATTGACCTACTTCTGCTGTGAAAATGCCAAATGTTCGGTTTTCTTCTCCAGGCTCGTTCTGTACTGTCTGCTTCTGTCTCTTGAATCTGTGTTCATCATTTTGCTTTTATTTCAACTATTATATCGGCCTTTGGTGCAAAATTGGCACACGTGTTCAGCTAGACATTTGGAAGTCAGCAAAACTGTATTTCCACTTAAAGAGCCGTTAGGGTCATTCTCCCTTGTTTGCAGGTGCCGTCTTGGCGTTTTATTTTCTTTTCTTATTGATTCGATCTTCAGGTCTTCAACCATTGAGAATTTCGTGGCTCAAAAAGTTGTCCAAGTACCCGGAGTATATACACTTAAAAGATTATACATGTCGCATTTATTGCACCAGTAATATTCCTGCAAACCTGTTCGTTATGACTTTGCTACGTAAGTTTGGCGACGTTGACAAAAGTTATTGTTTGTGATGGAATTTATTTGCGACCGATTTTTAACAATAAAATAGGAAAATAAAATCCAACTTTTGAAAAGGTTTTGATGTGAATCTTTTCTTCCTTGCAGCAAGAGATGCACATGTCATATATGTTTATAAAATTAGCTTACATGCACTTTTCAGTTTGTTTGTTTACGCGCTATTCAGAAGATCTCATCAGTCGATTTACCTTTGTATTATAACATAACAATAAACATTACGTCAAAGGAACTCTTGAGACTGCGTGTCTGATCATCACATGTAAAACAGCCTGAGATAATCTGAGGCTTTGAGAAGACTCAAAATTTGGATACTTGGATTTTCAAAGATGAATTAACTTTTAAAGCAGTTTTAGGCTCCTTAGTGCCGATCCATACATAAATATCCCCGCCTCGTCATTTTAAAAAGATATTTTCTGGTATTTATATAATGAGCCTATATTCAAATTCTAATGTTAATTTTTTGTCTACCTGTTTGTTAGTTTGTTATCAAATTGAATATCCTCTCTGGTGATATACCTTCTTATGACAGAATAGAAACTTTTAGATTTCATATCTGATCATCGCACACTGAAACGGCTTGAAATGAATTTAACTATCAGAAAAACACGCAAGGACCAAAATTGAGAATGCAGAAATAGAGACAGTAGACTTTTACCAAAGACAACGAATCTTTGTGAGATCTTTAAAAGAAGAAAAAAATCAAGCAAAGAATCGCCCCAGGGTGACAAGCCTCCGGTAGAACAAGCTCAACCTTTAAGAACAAGGATATCCCATCAGTCCTTAAAGTACAACTAGTAAATCCTCTCGATTGTTATCAATGGAGCTGAATCATGGAACTTAACCCCAAGACTGACCTTCGAACCGAAAACCATGCAACATGCACATGAGAGATTCATGCTCAACATCTCATGAGGAGATCACAAGACTTCACAAGACATTACAAAAAAAAAAAAGAGGAAACCTAAATGACAATGAACTGGTCATGTTGCTAGACTGACAGACCACCACTTGACATCACGACTCACCACGTGGATCCCCAAAGATCACACGCAAAAACCAGGCAGGCAAAATATAAGATAATGAGACGAACTCAACAAGTTCCATGACTCCCATGAAATAAAGGTGTGGCGACTCCGTGGGAAGACCTATATCTACATGGACGATACACGAGTGATGATGGAAAATTTCTACCCAATAACATAACTCCCTGGTGCCGAACCATCTCTATATAACTCTACCAGGTGTATTCTAGTATAATTATTATTTATTATACAAGGTACTCAGTTGAAATCGAAGACATATCGTTCGTTCTATTTTGCAAGATACCAGCACAGTAAGATTGGCTCTAAAACAGGCACCTGACATTGAGTATATAAAAAGTTTTTCTAGGGTAATTGCTCCAAAATTGTGGTAACCGTGTCAACTTCGAAAGCTCTTGATAGTGAGGTAGTCTTTATACATATGCTCCAAATTTTTGGTTGAAGTTCAAATTTCCCCAACATAGCGAGAAGGATGATGACGTAAGCTTTTGCAAAATCTTCATATTTATTAACAACTGAAACGAGAAGATATTTCGAAATATTTCAGGGTTCATAATGCAAATTTAAGTTCGAGGCCGCAGCTCTGGTAATATTTCCCCTGTTTACTGTGCAAATCTATTTAGAAGAGTATAAGGGATTGTCGACTGAGGAATCCCTCGCACTTTAGTGCTTAGGTTTGCGTCAAGTCTGTTAAGTGTCTCGTTACATAAGATTTTCGATGACTTTTATGCGTGTTGTGCAAGGAACGAAAGAAAAACATGCATAAAAATGTCGTCTGGTATCTGGAAGATTCAATTTCACAGCTCGAAATTTTTTTACAGGGCTTTTAGTTCCATTTTGAGTTAAAGGATGCAAAATGGTCGACTGGGTACAAATAAACAGGTTCCACCACTTTCCCTTACGAAAATCTACGTTTCAATATTTGTTTGGATATTCCCATATACATGGACACCCCCCAACTTTCTCACACACCTAATAATATATATATATATATATATATATATATATATATATATATATATATATATATATATATATATATATATATATATATGATTAAAAATTGCGTTATATCATATTGACACTTTACTTGAAATGATCCCCTGTTATTACACACTGAATGTGCCATTCGGTCTAAACAACGTGGATGAGCAATCAAAGGAAATGGGGCTACAGCAAGAATCAAATAGATTTCTAATATAGTGCAACGCAATTTATATTCATTCTGTCGGATAATATATCCATATCCTTGTAACATACACTCACACACACACACACACACACACACAGATAGATAGATAGATAGATAGATAGATAGATAGATAGATAGATAGATAGATGAATAAATAGATAGATATAGATGAGTGTATTTGTGTGAGTATATGTATGCATATATATTATATATATATATATATATATAAGTGTACATGTATATATATATATCATATATATGTGAATGTTACATATATACATATATATAACGCATTTGTACACACGTAAAAAATGGTAAGTCATCACGCGATATCCTATCAATTCAATTGTAAATTTGTCGTAAATTTTCACTTTATAACCTTGGGCTACGTCAGGTAATTCTGCTTCACGGTTGTATAAATAGATACAAAGGAAATACTTACGTTGCTCATCTGCCAATGATTTTGGGAAAGAAAAAAATTTACTGTTGAAACAAACTTCCACTAAGGATGACGATGGAAATGATATCAAAACGAATGAGAACAATATACAATGTCTATCCGCTTACAGAGAATCCGTCTTTCAGAAAACATCCAATCATTGTAAAAAGTGTGATGTCAGGAGTCTTTCCTGACGTCAGCATCAATGGGCGATAGAAATAGGCTATTCTTGATGGACAACCATAAATTACAACCATGTCCTGTGTGCTGCATCCAGTAGGTACACGGATTTTCCCTCCATAAAAAATGCATCTATCGCATCTTCTCCAGTCAAAAAGCCCCGAGGGTCAAATGGTGGTTTCTCTGTGTTATTTCCAGGGGGTCACTGAACGACACAGGCTCCATGACTATGATTGAAGAGTACAGCATCCAGATAGAGAAACTAAGGAGATCATCCGATAAAATCAACGAATGATAAAAGGAAAGGTCACCGCTCAGAAAATTAAGATAGAAATGAAGCTGGTAAAAAATGATTAATTGCAATATTGAAGAATGCACCAACAATATTATGATGAAAGGCGTCAATCATATCTGCACTCCACATCAATGAATCACCGTGGTCCGTGTGTGAATCAGAACTAATTAACTATAGAATTATTTAGAAATATATCTTTTATCATCATCATCATCATCATCATCATCATCATCATCGTCATCATCACCATTCTTTAAACATCCTACGTTTGAGATAGATCTTCCCAAAGATTTACCACACTTCCCTATCATGGGCGTCACGGAGCCAGCACTTTCTGAATTTGTCTAGCTTGTCTCTCCATCTTATATTCAGCCGGCCTCGGTTGCGCATGTGATCTCGGGGGATCCATGTCGTGAGTGGTGATGTCCATCGGTAGTCCGCCATTCTTGCAACATGGCTAATGGATTCTATGATGTCCCTGACTTTTGTTTTTTCCCTAGATGTAGTGTGCTGTCATGTGGTCTCTTCATGTGTGGCCCAGAGTAATTCTTTCAAGTTTTCAATTTCTCAAGTTCTTTCATAGTTCTCAATTTGCGGATCCGTCTCTTGGTTAGGATCCATTTTTTAGCTCCCTAAGTAACTACTCGGAGGATAGGTATCTGATTTAGGATTAAAGAAAAATATCGGAACAAGATTTGAAGATTGTTGGTCCAGAATGACCATAGAGACTTTAAAAATTTCAGTTTCGGGGGAAAGATTGGAAAAAATATGTTTGGTGCCTGTTGGTGTATTCAGGCGACCATTTAAGTTTGTAAGCCCAAAATGTTAGCAAGAGCACCGGACACACAAAGCAAGATAATATCATCGAGTGCAATTAGTGACATGATAATAACAGTAAAAAAAGCTCCATTGAAAAAATTAACTCATAAGGTGGAATAAAACTACAAAGAATGATATGATTACGAGTGAAAAGACTTCATCTGAAAAGCGACAGAAATAAGAGCTAGTAACGCTAGCGATAAAATAATCAAAGTGGAAACATCTGATCTTCAAGATTCCTGAAATAATATTCAGCTCTCAAAAAGGCAGGATACACCAGAGATATACAGTGTCACCGATGAACAAAGTACACACGTACCACTTTCTTTTAATAGAAAGTTGAATCTCTACTAAACCAAACATAGCAGACTTTTATTATTTCTCGGAGACTATTACACAATTAAAACAGGTATCATAAGGCATTACTTATTACTAAACTCTACAGAACTGAAACTCTGCTGCAAAAAACATTTTTTCGTATGTGCATACTCCTTTTGTGTCCACTCGTATTGGGTAAAAGTTAACACGTTTTACTCACAAGCAGAAGATACTTGTATCGATTCCCGGTATAAGCGAAGAGTGAGGGGGAACATTCTTCATTGGAATTTAATTTCCGTGTGAATTCAGCAGCTAACTGAGTACTTTTTAAGCTGTGTGATTAGGTTCGAAGTAACCATTCAGTGGACTTGCATCCCGTCAAGAATGTGGACGTATTGAACTTGTTAGTATAAATTCCTGGTCTTGACTAGGTTTGAATCTTGCGAGGATAACTAAACTGAAACATGCAATAGAAACCAAGACTTTGTTTCCAGTCGTCATACTCCATTGGGGATTGACACTTAAGGGACGGGATGCTTTACCTTAGTACAACGTATGTGTATTTCTAGATACAGTTTTTCAATGCATGTAGATTGGTAGAGGTGTACTCATTTATGGGATGCATTGTACTTCTGGGAAAAAATGAAAGCCTGTGCAAAAGAATAGACAACACCATACATAAAACGCGTAGGAATAAATACATAGACAAATAAATACATAAATAAATAGGAAGTAGCTTGGAAAAAAAACCCCAAAAAACGGAGAACGGAAGAACATTTTTTTCGCACCCTGCTTTTTACTCAACCTTGCTCGTTGCTCTCAATGTTTCGAAGGTTAACGAGTTATAACTGAAGGACTGGATGAGGCGAGTACGTACAAAGCGAGAAAGATACAACTCAGGAAACAAAACAAAAACTCCAGTGACGGGTGAGACTGGATGAAACATACACTTTAAGAAATATGTGAAGAAGTAAGAGAAATAGAACAGAAAATTAAGGAAGAGTGTAATCGGTTCTGTTCAGCTGCATAGCTGATGGAGTTAAGCAGGCCCTTTTTTTCCCCCTTCTTGAGATGTTACTTACAACCATACACTCGTGCATGCTCACGTTCACAGAAGTAGAGATGTAATTATCGCTAGATATATTTATTTACACGGGTTAATGTGCTTACTGCAAGACGATTGACATCAGCACGCATAAATTCTGTTCGCAAGGTATCTAGGCATCCAATAACATTAACGGGTTAAATAGCCTACCTATGTCAATACCTCCTTAGTCCTCTTCGAAGTGCTCCCATTTGGACCTCATGCACTTATCTTAGCGTCTGTTTCACTTTTTCAAAAGAGGCATCAGCCTCATTGGACTCCCTCATATCTCGTCCCTGGTCTGAAATCTCTTTTGGAAAAGCGAGAAGACTGACACAGAGAGTGAAATCTAAACTGTTGAGGTACTTCAGGACCTGCGTGATGCGTTATTTAGTCCTCAAAACCTGAAAAAGATGTGAATAATGTCCCTCACGGTCATTGTGATTATGACAGGCTCATAGCTTAAAATATTACTTGATAGAACTTGACTGCCGACTGAACAAACGAATGGGAGAATCTGAACGCATGTGCAGAATAGTCCCATCTAATTGATTGCTGAGTTACATCGAGCCTGCACGAGTTTTCCAAAATAGCTGGATACTTTCCATACAAATATATTGCCGTTTGCCGTTACCGTTGGTGGACGATACCTTTTGTATTCAGTAACATTCGTGAGCTAATGTACATATAGCAGGTAAGGAAGATGGTTGATATTAGATTTCATTGTAAGTCATTTTTTTTATGATCGGATTCCCAAACTTTTCTGTAACAGTTTACGCTTCCCGTTCAGCACCGGTGTTAATCATTACCGAATCGACCATCCGACCACGTAAATGAATCTTAAAGAGCGCTCATATGCGTAACCCGCTGGTCGATTTGCCTGTGGTTAGCACCGGTGCCAGACAAAATATGTTCCCTAATAAAAATGTCTCTACAATTTTCGCATTCTGTCGGACATAAATTGTCTAATCCAATAAAAAAAATAACTAGATAAATAAATATTCATATATATATATATATATATATATATATATATATATATATATATATATGCGTGTGTGTGTGTGTGTGTATGTACATACAAGATTAACATTATATTATATATATATTTATATATATATGTGTGTGTGTATGTGTGTGTGTATCCGTGTGTGTGTACATACAAGATGATCATTATAAGGTTTCTAGTTAACATCACACCTCGCTAAAATATTTCTTACTGCCTTTCAACTGCTGTTCCCTTCATCTTTCACTTAAGCCCATACAGCACCCGACCCATGAAAACACGATTTACGAGGTGAGATAGCCTGTCAGGCAGTAGGGGAAGGGTTGTTGTGGTGTTTTTGTTTTCGGTAATGACAGAATTGGCAGTGAAAGGTGATATGCATGGACAGAGCATTAACATTCGCTTCTTTTTTTTTCTGAGGTACTGTTCACTTCGAACAGTTGGTGGGGTGCCGGGTGAGACATTGCTTATTATTTTCTTTCCAACGCATCCGTTCAAATATTTGCATGCAATTTTTTTTCAAGAAGAAATACCATATGGATGTCTATCAGTTTACGTCTTTCGAATACTGAGGTGGGCAGAGGCAGTTGGGATACTCTTGTTACTGGGGTGGCTGGCATATTTCCTTTGTCTTTAAAAATTCCTCTTTCTGTCAGTATAAAAGCTATTTGGGAGCAAGTACTCTAATAAGATGAAGAATTCTCATATCGTGTCATCCAGTTGTTGAACTACCACGCAGTTTCACAATCGAAAAAACGCAAAAACGTTCTGTTATGATTCTTAAACAATCATTTGTTTGGAAATTGCGTAATACATTGGAAATCAGTCAGCAAAAAAAATAAATTCACTTAAGACATTCTGAATGTTTAATCCTTACACTCTCGAGAAGGTTCTGCTCTCAATTAGTCAACATTATCTAATAAGTGTAAATATGTAAGTTATCATTTGGAAAAAAGTTTGGGGAAAAGTAGTATTCAGGGCCACAAAAATTGCCTTAATGAATGTCTTGCTATGTTTGTTCAAAAATTAAAAACGTTCTGCACACTTGATGTTCCTGTTTTCCATCCTGAGACCAAAGTGATTTGAAGTAATATGGCTGTTTAAATACTTATCACACGTACACTCATATACACACACACAAACACACACACATACACACACACACACACTTATATATATATATATATATATATATATATATATATATATATATATTAAGAGTTATAAGAATATATATACCGGGCGAATGTTAACATTTCGTGACCAACTCTCAAGTCGAAGAGAGCGTTAGACACGAAATTCTCCGGGTATCATCATCATCATCATCATCATCATCACCAGTCTTTTAACGTCCGTCGTTGGACATAGACCTTCCCCAGAATTTGCCACACCTCTCTATCATGGGTGTCGCGGAGCCAGTACTTCTTGAACCTGTCTAGCTCGTCTCTCCATGTAATATTCTGCCGGCACGGTTGCGCATGTGATCTCAGGGGATCCATGTCATGAGTGGTGATGTCCATCAGTTGTCTGCCATTCTTGCAACATGGCCAGCCCATCACCGTTTGAGATTTCTAACGGATTCTATGATGTCTCTGACTCTTGTCTTTTACCGGATGTACTGTGCTATCTTGTGGTCTCTCCATGTGAGGCCCAGCATAAGTATTTCACGTTTCATGGTTCTCAATTTGCGGATCTGTCTCTTGGTTAGGTTCCATGTTTTAGCTCCATAAGTGACTATTGGGAGGATACATTTGTTATACACCCTTCTCTTTAGGATTAATGGGATCTTCTTATTTTTGAAGGTTGAGCTAGCTTTGCCAAAGGCTTGCCATCTTAGTGTGATTCTTCGCTTGTTGTAATTCTTTTTTTACATATGAATACCTCTATTTACCTTGTTAAATATTGAGCAGTGTGATTAAATATCATCAACAACAGATATGATCTGTCTTTTATTTTGGTCTTTTTGTATTCTTACCAATTGAAAATACATTATGAACTACATGCGTTTATACATATATTTTTGAAAAATACATTTCCAGCATTTTTTAATCTCCCGTGTTTCAACTCTATTTTTGACGGCCAGAGATTTTTCTAGTCTTATAAAGCCAAATTTATGGCTGCTTAAGAGGTTTACATTGAAAGGAAAAATGTTATGATATCAATGTACATTTTTGAAGCTCAACAGTATAGTGCTTCTACCAAATATCATTCTTTCTATGCTTTTCCTTCTAAATGTCCTTTTCAACTCTTTAGATATGTTTTGTATTTAGTAGCATTGGCCAGGTGGTTGCACCTGGATGTGATGTATTGATACTGTTTATCACGTAACCGACCCAGGATCACATGAGCGTAACCAATAATAGTAGATGGAAAATCCTACATAAGCACCAAGATGAAACGATGCCACCCGGTAAAGATGGAATTTGGTTAGAGAACGTCTGAGACACATTTGTTGCGGAAAACAGACAAGAATAATACTGCATTATAAAGAAGGAGGCCAGTTATTTGTACTTTTTCGGTGTCAGTGTCTCGAGAGGGAAAAAATGATCAAAGGGAGACGAAGAATAAGTCTTGAAAACAGAAAGATTTGGGTTGAGGGTGGATGAAATGAAAAAAGAGGAAGGAGAGGATTAGGTAGGGGAGGAGGAGGAAAGAGAGATTAAAAGTAAAGGGAGACAAAGAGCATCATGTAATTAATGGGAGAGGGTAGACCCTGAGCCTGGAGAAAATACTTAATAGAGGGAACATTTTTTTAAAGAAAGAAAGAGGTGAAACATGGAGAACGTGGAAAAGAAAGTAGGACGGAAAAAAAAAGATTAAAAAAAGAAAAGGAAGAAAAAAGGAGCCGAAAAGGTGAAAGAAAAATGATCAAAAGATCATCACAGCAAGAGAGAGAGAGAGAGAGAGAGAGAGAGAGAGAGAGAGAGAGAGAGAGAGAGAGAGATGAAAGAAAGCAAAAACGAAAAAAACGCAATGAGCGGAGACAAAAATGTTATAAGAAAAAGTTTATGAAGGAGAAAAAAGGAAAGATGTACGAAAAAGAAAATCAAAGATATAAACAATGATGAATGAAACTGAATGAATGAAGTGAAAACTGATTGAAAAATAAAATCAAGATTGGAATATGCAAACGCGGAGAAGAATGAAATTGAAAGAATGACATGACATTGAAAAAAGAAAGAGAGGAAAAAAAGCGTTAAGGAAGGAAAAAGTACACGAGTGAAATGTAACAGAAAATGTCCTAAAAAGGATAATGGAAAAAAAATAAAGAAAGTATGAAATCAAGAATGAGTGAATGACAAAAAGAACAAAAAGTGTACTCTAGAAAAAGAAGTACGAGAAACATAGGAATGAAAATATGAAAAACTGGAGAGAAAGTATGAGGAATAATGAAAATGAAGAGCAAGAGATGAAGGAAAGAAAGTACGAGAAACAGCGGCAAGAGAGTTCGAGCAACGACGGGGGAAAGTATGAAGGGCAAAAAGAAGTACAAGAAACGAGAGGATGAAAAGGGGACAGGAAAAGAGTGAAGATAGTAAAAATGGAAGAAGTACCAAAGCGAAAAAAAAAAGAGTAAAGATAGAACCAAATAAAAAGACCAGGAGGAAAAAGGGGAGGAATAAAGAAAGAAAGAAAGAAAGAAAGAAAGAAAGAAAGAAAGAAAGAAAGAAGAAAAGAAATAAGGAAAGAAAGAAAGAAATAAAGAAAGAAAAAAGTCAGAATTGAAAGGGAAATGAAAAGAAAAAAACATGGGACGGATCAACGAAATACAAGAAACAAAGGAGAGGAAGTAGGAGAAACGAAGGAAGGAAATTGATGAAGAAAATAATGAAGGAGAAATGAAGAGAAGAAGAAAGTAACACAAAAGACGAAATAAAAATAATCATAAGTAAGAGAAAGAAATATAAAAAGGTTAAAACATGCCAAAGTAGAAGAAGAAAGGATTTTAAATTTGGTGGAGGATATAGATAAGCACAGAATTAGGACAAAGAACGCACAAAAGCGAATGCGTTAACAATGACTCCCACTAAAATGAAGCTCAACGGGTGCCGAATATCGCGATGATCATAAATTTGTAGTTAAAGAGAAAACAGAATGACTATACACATTTCAAACTAATCTGGAAAAAGAGCAGCAAAACCAAATTGATTCTGTAATAGTTTACCATCCAGTGTTAAAAAAGAGTACACGTATTACAAGTTTTAAGGATAACCCTAGATGAATTAAAATTATCTGGAATACGAAATGAATTAATAGGGCAATTTTCGGAGTTATCAACTGGAAATTATGAAACACAGGGAATATAAATGAGTCTGATAATTGTTTCTCTGTACTGATAAGCTTGTAATCTTCATTCAGTTTCATTTTATTGATTAATCAACCGTACGTGTTCACTTGAAAAAAATTGGTATATCTATTCGGATGTTTTATTCCAAAATTTAATAGAATGTCTTTAAAACTGATGGTGATTTTCCACCCCATTCACAGACTATTGTCAAACCGTCGTCTTTATATTCTTTGAATTTAATTTCTTTATATTTTGTACGTGCTTGTGTGTTTGTGTGTGTGTGTGTGTGTGTGTGTGTGTGTGTGTGTGTGTGTGTGTGTGTATTTATGAGTAAATAAAGTCAGAACTTAATGGAGACTCGAAGTCAATGATTGAACAACTCTATCGTCAAAATTTGAAATCATGTGAGAAATAATAAATAAAAATTCTATTCATGACATCACTGCCGCTTTTGACTGGGAAGCATTAGATGTGCAGTAATAACACATATAGAAACATTTAGATCCTTAAGAATATCGATAAATCCGTCAAAGTAAGGCCCCGGAAAGGTCAGCAAAGCTCATCTCTTGAATTTATGTGTATTTTTAATGTAAATTGTATACAGAGATATCCATAAAAGAATTTTCATTTAATTAATAAAACAGTTGGATGAAATTGAAAGTGTGACATGGATGCAAGGTCCAACTATTGAAGGAGTCATTGTAGTAAAAATGCCAAGATCTGATATAATGTAAGCATGCATCCGAGGAGACTCCTAATATAGATCAATAGATATAGTTACTTTGTGGTAGAGAGTTATAGACAGACTCCTGTTCTGGAGTATCACCGTATTACGACAGATAGAGGAGTATACTTAGATTAATATAGATTGTCATGCGTAGGTTTAAATATCCGATGGACGTTACGAGTATTTATTTGGCTGAGATCAGTCTGGCACGTGGCCGTAGTAATAGTATAGGAGCTAGTGAGAATCGGGTTCGATACCCTGGTGGACTCGTCTAGTCAAAAAGTATGTTAGCCATCACGTTGCAGTAGTTAGTAGGGAGGAAGATATGAAAGACTGAACAGTTGAAATTGAAAATTAAAAAATTGAAAAAGCATATATGCCTTGGAGAAAGAAAGGCAATGGCAGAGGAAAGAGTATTTGCCAGGAATTGGGCAATGAAAGAAAAAAACAAACAGACGGAGAAAAAAAAGGAGAGAAAGCTATCCGGGATGTAGACAGAAAGGAAGAAAGAAAGTAGGGAAAAGAGAAGCTAAGGGAAGAAAAAGTGAAAGAACAAAGAAAGAAAAAAAGAAAAAAGAAGGAAAAAAGGAAAATGAAGAAGTATAATGAAACGAAAAGTAAAACAGGTTTAAAAGGAAAGAAAGGTAGAGAAAAAAAGAGCAGTAGAAGGGCATGGTTGAGAGAAAGACTGGAAAGAAAAAGAGATCTTGTGAGACCGAAGAGTCGAAAAGAAAAAGAAAAAAAACAAAAACATAAGGTGTAAGGAAAGGCAAACACCCTTAAAGAAAAACACAACGAAGGTCAACATTTGTCCTTATCTACATAAACTCACTTGCAAATAGGCACGCAAGCTCGTCGACGGGTGGGGCTGCAAAACTATTACTGAAAATAGTCACCTGCCTTCAAAGGATCCGCACATGTAAGAAATGAGTTGGTACATTTCGCTGTCGTAGATTCACTCAACAACAGTATACAAAGGTTGATGTAGTGTGAAAATAGAAAAAAAAATTACTAACGTATTCGCTGATTTCTTTTTTTCTTGCTAAGTACTCTGTCTCTTGTGTATTAGCATTTACACAGAGGTAGGATCACTTCTAGTAAACAAGTGCTAAGTAATAATGATAATTACTTGCGTGTGACATCGAAAAAAAAGACGCTGGAAAACAAATTGGAGGGTTCAGTATAAAAATAAACATTTCATTCTTGAAAAAAAAAACCCGAATAGGACAATGGCAGACTTTTGGCAGCAAGCGGTGTCGGGGGTGATCAATTGAAAAACTGGAAGAAGGTATGATCAATAAATAAATGATAGATGAACTAAATGAAGAGGGCAAGAAAGTTGGCCGACACATGGTCCGGCAAAAGACAAGAGTCATTGACAACATAGAATCAATTTAAAAACTCAAATGGCAGTGGGCTGGCCATGTTGCCAGAATGGCAAGACAACCGGGGAAATCACGACTCAAAACATGGATCCTTCAAGATAACATGTGCGACCGAGGCCGGCAGAATATTAGATAGAGAGACGAGCTAAACAAATTCAGGAAGTACTGGCTCTGCGACAACCCTGATAGAGAAGTGTGGCAAATTCTGAGGAAGGTCTATGCCCAACGACGGACGTTGAAAGACTGATGATGATTCCGAATGAGTGAGTTTCTTCTCTCGACTTTTGTCAGTGATGAGTGAATAAGTCTGAATTTTGCTGAGAATAAGCGTGAATGCAGCCTGATACAAACTAAGTGCAAACATATTGCAAATTGAAACCGCCAGGTGAAAACCCATTCATGGGGGATTAGAAAAAACACAGCAAGTTTCTCCAGGACATGGGAAAGAGTAAATGTTTAAATGTCAAGTCCTGTAGCCCAACTGTTGGGGCATGTATGCACGATACACGTACATAGCCAGCCAGCCAGCCCAACTTGAAAACTGAAGAAACGTATTTTGACCCTTTTGGTCGACTATTTCTACTAAAAAGCTCCTGAATCACAAGTAGACAATATAACCAAAAAATGATTAACTTCTGTCAAGGATGATAATGCATGGAGCAGCATTTTACTCGAGAGATAATTATGGGAGAATGGTCTGCATAAATGCTCAATAACCACATTCTTCTCCGTCGATTGTTGTGGCATTCTAAGAATGAATCTTTTCTGCCCTATATACCCGTCGATTTGACTAGAAGCAACGGTGGAAGTGGATTCATGCCTTTCCTAAAGCAGCTCCAGTCAAAAACTAAACTTTTTTTTGACGAATCCGTTCTCGATGATGATAATCGATGCAATAGCTCATACCTCTCAGGAATCAATTATATTGTTTGAAATTCTGGAATGAGTCACTAAAACTATTTTGGTCAGAATTCTCTTGGTTGCAATTACTATCCGTACGTTTTAACCGATTCTTTCTCCTATCAAGTTAGTGCTTTATTCTCGGAAAGATGCTTCTAATTCTGTACGACCAAGAGTAATATAAGCAGTAGTAAGACATGCCATTAATTTTAACAAAATGCAATGTACCAGACCTTCTCTTATATTGATGCAGGTATCGAAACGTATCCATGATCCATTCCTGTGGACAAAATCGGGAGAAGCTGTGATAATGAGAGATCCCGTGTGTCTAAGATACATTTATTGCTACACAAGAACAAAGCTTGAAAGTGGGAAAAAACCGGTTTTTTTTTCTCCACAAGATTCCAACTGTAATTTTTTCGAGTCAGTTTCAGCTTTCAGTCAATTGTCTCCACCAGTATTTGCTGCAGACATTGAGCTTTGTTCTTGAACCCTAAAACTTGTATTGCCATAAGGAGGTTCTGTCTTTGGGATGGAATCTCGTTCCAATTTCGCCATTGAGTTGCTGGCTCGTGCGCAGTATTTATTTACAAGCCGACTGTGGCAAAGTCTGACACTAGGTCAATGATACTGCGTAAGGAAACAGTATCCTCTGCCAGTGCAACACACACCCTGAGTAAAACTTTTCTTTTTTTTTTAATACTTAGTCTCCTTAGGTCTTGCCACAAAGATCAGAATGTACCCAAGCGACCACTCCCCCCACGTGCGATGAGGAGGCGCTGTCCGAGGGAGTATATCTCGTTATCTGCTCATTGTTTATTGTTTTTCCATTTGCCTGGGAGCAGTATAAAGCCAGGTGTCTGTCATACAAAATGGCTGCAAGTCCTGTGCAAAATCAGCATGTACATTAACTATTCACAAGAAATTCGGTAGATATTGATGACACATATTTTTTTTTTCAATAACTGGATGTCTCCGAGGTTGATTTTGCTTTACTGGACATGTGCCTCTAAATAATATTGAACGTTTCGCTGGCTTCGCAAAATTCCAAAATAACAAACATCGAACCTTGGTTCCAGATAACCCCTGTCGCAGGGAGCAGCATCTAACTTCACTGAAAGAAGTAGGGTCAGACGAACACTCTGATGCCTGCGGCAAAAACCGAAGGAAGCAAATAATTTCAGGACAAAAATGATGCAACCTCTAGCTTTACGCAGTTATATCATTCAGACGCACTCAAAACGAAAAAAACAAACGTCGTATTTGTCTCCGTGGTGAGACCAATATGATGCACATTTTGTTGGGAAGATATGGAAAAGCAAATGCCAAGACATTGCAAGAGAACTTGAGAAGTGGGGAATATGTAATGTTTTTTCTATAATAGAGTTTGCAATGCCTGATGTCATCGTCATTATCTAATCATAAACTGCTTGAAAAGCACCTATTCTGAAGAGCTAGTCTGTTGTGATCACGCAGAGAGAGAGAGGGAGAAAGACAGACAGACAGACAGACAGACGGACAGAGACAGAGATAGAGAGGGAGACGGAGAAGAGACAGAATATGAATTTTAGTGGAATGAATAAAAGAAGGCAGGAAGCAAAATTGATATCCAAGAAATGTGTGTGGGGGGAGAGAGAGGGGGGAAATTGAAAGGTTACATCTAAAATGCAGAAAACCATAGGAAAGAAAAAAGATAGAGAATGGATGAAAAAGAATTGAAGAGGTTATTGGCTATGTAAAGAACGAAATTAGGGGGCAAAGATAAATATATATATAAAGAGAGAGGGAGGGTAGACAGAGAGAGAGAGAGAGAGACAGAGAAAGAGACAGGGGAAGGAAAGAAGGAAGGAAGAAGAAAGGAAGTTTAACTCTTTGAAGTTTCAATATTTTTCCATTGACATTCTTAATTTTATTTCATCATATAGATAATTGAATTATAATCGGAATAAGGAAAATTTCATTTAACTTTTTTTTATTATAAATTTCTTCATATGGTAATTAAAGTTTCCAAAAGTTTATTGGTCAATATGAATTTGCAATCTTTAATTAAAATTAGATTTATACACGCAATTAAAATATAAAAAAAGTTTTTTCATAGGAGAATTGAAGCCAAACATTTTCCCCTCTAATCTGTTTAAATTAGGGATTTGTTGGATAGAAAAAAAACACCATGATTGATACAACCCTGACAAAAAAATGACACATTAGTGCTTTTCAATTTTCAAAACAAAAACTTGGAATAGATAAATCATTTTTTTTAAACTAAATTTTTGCATGAATCAAAGTGTCGTTTTTAAATTCTGTCTATGATTTAAAAAAATTAATAACAAATAATTGAAAAAATATAGAATATTTGTAAGCCTAATAGAATTGTATTTTTGCTGTTTAGTTTTGAGTATTTGAGGAAGGTCTTTGTCAAAATAAGGACGCTCGAAAGACTTCAGCTGCTACTGCTGCTGGTGCTGATAGGGATTATGATGATGGCCAGGGCAGTCAGAGTCCCGATCGGAAAGTGCCTTTAATGGCTTTTACTTCAAGATCAAAGTGTAGTATTTGTTCTTGCGTAATGAAAACAGCGTTATTCTCTTGTTTGCGATTTTAAACATTGTCATGATTTTACTCTAATTGTTTCCTTCGTAAATTTCATTTGAAATTTTTTTCAATTTACAACAAAATTCACTACGATTTTTTTTGTTAATTGCTGTCACTGATCAACACTTGACATAAAATTCCCGCTTTAAATTTCCATCATCATCATCATCATCATCATCAACATCATCATCATCATCATCATCATCATCTGTCCACTGATCGATAGAGGCCTTTCCCTATCTCCTTTCATGACGACCCGGAAAACATTTCCATCTCATGCCCTCACTGCATCTTGTGTCAGGTCTTTTTCTCCAGTGTGTACTCTTGCATGAGCGACGGTAGATTATTCTTCTGCTGCAGCTGTTGTCATCTCTTCCCGTAAAGTGCTCACCCCTTTCCATCAATTCATATCATTTCTTCGTCTAATACAAGTTGATCTTTTTTTTTATCACTTGAAGTTCTTCCTGGCATTGCACACTCCATGGTTCTGTCTGCAATATTATTTGTTCTCTATTTGTTTTCTTAATTTCCATGTTTTGTATCTGTAAGTCATAGCTGGTATTAGGCATTCATTAAATACTTCACACACGTTGGCAAAGCACTTTTCAATATGTTTTTATTCGTACTAATTGATTTTAAGTCAAATGTTTTGTGTCGTTTTATTTCGCTTTCATGTTTTATCTCACTCTATTACCTGTCCTATTTGAAACAATCAGTTAACCGATCGTGGAGCTTCGCTCTACACTCTTATGCTCTCTGGAGTGATTTTATCATTGGACATTTCTTTTGTCTTTGTTCTGTCCATCTTTAACCATATTTCTTACTTTCTCTCTTTGAATCAGTGAACATGTTTTGTAATTAATCCTATGCTCCTGACGACATCAAAACGTAACCAGCTAATCTGCGATGATAATTTATGCGCTCATTTTCGGAGGGAATCCGACCTGAGTTTTGTTGCGATTCGGATGAAGGTAAATAGTTGCAAGAAATTGTTAATGATTGATAATACTCTATCAAAGAAAATGACCGATATTTAATTACCAGTTGATAACAAGCGTGGAGCAGAAGACTTCGAAATACAGGGTTAGTTTGAGTGCATGATTTGGACTTGGACTCTCAACAGATTCTTCCTGTGGAACGAGCAATAGAGCATCAACCAGACAACCATCCGGCATACGTTGTCGTGATTTCGATTCGCACCCGGTGCTGTTCCTTTGTTGTGATCTGCACTGTTGGTTCATTCACTCGCTACCGAAAGGTGACCGACCTGCGTTTCGTTGCAATAAAAAGCAACATAATTTGACATGGAGGTAAACAGAAAACAATGGTAAATAATGATTTACAACACTACATCTTATAAAAAGAATTATACCAATAAAAAGATACGTATCTTAATCCATTTATTCCATTTTTCCTTGATGATGTATTCTAGGTTATTTGATTATTTTGGTATTGAAGCAGCTCAATTTTGACCCAAGAGCATATAAATTATCGGGAAATATATTGAATAAGAAATACCCAGGGAATTCCCACGAGTATAGCTAATATTGTATAAAATTGGCTGTCCTATAATTACAAACTGTGCAAAATTGCAAACGAAATAATTGAAAAATCGGCAAAAGAAAGGAAGAGCATGAATCTCTTCTATGTATACTTATGAAACAATCAGGTTGAAAACACGGCGATGACGTCAGCACTTTGCTGATCCATTGGCAATCTGAGCACAGTATCGAAAAGGCAAGATTAGGAAAACTTAAGATTTGAAGAATTTGAAGAGGGCTTATGCAAAATTGCCACCCAGACGTCGTTGTTTTATGTTCAGTTCATACAACGTTACCAACATTTTGCATCTCATGTTTGTCAACACGATATCTCGATGAATTTCCATGACATTTCTTGGAATTGCAGTCAATAGTGTACGGAGAGAGTGATCGAACATTTGGAGTGATCCCTGCACTATCAGCTCCTTTACATCGTAGTTTTGTATCCACATCACGCAGTATATTTGGATATCACTTGAGATCATAATATGATATGATTGGAATGTTTGCTGAAGTCGTGCAAACTCTTAGGATTCCTGGATCAGTATGAAAGAGCAAAGTACTCTGTCTGGATTCCAGTCATGAAACGTTTGCAGTTATCACTCGATTATGAGCAATGTTTAGCCAAACCAGATACTGCCCTCAAGAATCTTGGTGATATTCGAAAGGATCATGTGTTGTGATTCTGCCAAAAATGTAATCACTCCTCTGGCAGCCTATTGTTCATTTTCCACTGGAATTCATTGGAAACTTGGGAAAATATCATAAGCACAGTCATATAAAATAACACCTAAATCAGCATCCGAATTTGATAAACTCCTTCTTACCCCATTCCTCTTATGGGTGGTTGGAAAAACAGACAGATACCTTCAAATATAAGTATATACCTTCCAACTTCGTTAGCCCGGGTAAAAAAAAAACAAAACAATTTTCTAGTCCTTCATGAAGCTTGTTATGTTTTAGTAGACTATGCATAGAAGAAAAAATGTATTGCATCCTGATTTTACGATCATACTGATTTTGAGCAAAATTTACATGAAAATTCAAGATTGTAGTCATTTCTTGGAGATGGCCATATCTCAATATATATATATATATATATATATATATATATATATATATTCTGTTGATAGGAGTAAACATCTAAAAAAATTTCTGGCTCACAAGATTCCAACGAAACTTTCCCAGCAGATATACGATATCACTTGATAGCCAACGATATCAACCACATAACAACAAGGCACCTTAAGTTCAAAATCAATAACAATGAGAATACTTTTGAAGATTCTAATCCAGATAGATCATTGAACTCAAGCAGGTGAAAAAGATCAATTCGTTCGGAAAATGCAAGATTAATTTGGTTAAAACTTGGATGCCGCTCTCATAGTTGACCTCAAACTGAAAATGTTGGTGGCTGAAATATATCAAGACTTGACTTGAGAAAATGAAACTGAGGGCTGTACAGGGAAACTACTGCAAAATATTGGGACGAGTTAATTAGTGGTCTGATGGGAAACTCAGGGCTATCCAGGCCGCACCAGGTTTGAGTTAGACGGTAACAGCGAGAGGAGTGCTCGTTATTTGAGAAAAATAGCTCTCATTTGATACAGAGCCACACAATAGATAAAGTAGGGGTGATACAAATGCATTACAACGAGGAAAGAAAGGAAAACACTCTACAATGAAAATTGTGCGAACGACTTTGGTTCAATCATGTATACGAATAAAAAAATAGAAAGAACAAGATACTCCAAGCTTTGACACCAAGAGAGACCTTCTTATCCAATCGTAATGATTGGATGATCAAGGAAAATAGGTTCTGACAAATTGAACGCATCACGTATGCCAATGTGTCATAAGTTGGAGAAGAGAGGTACTACGACTCAGCCCAGGACTTGGGAAAACTGTTAAACATGGCAGTTATGGCCGTGTCCATAACAGTTGGCTTTTATGGAAACGTGATTGAAGCAATAGAAAATAAACTAAATTAGAATTTCAAGGAAGAACTGAAACGTCCACAATAGGGGGCAAGCTTGAAGTCTTGGGGGTGTGGAGACTGAGAAGGCTTGCTGTCACTTCACTCAATCTCAAGTGATAGCTATCAGACAGCTTGTTTCAATATACATATGCACGAAAATACGATAACAGCAGCAACAAAATTATTATTATTATTATTATTATTATTATTATTATTATTATTATTATTATTATTATTATTATTATTATTTTGCATTTTCACACCAGTTGCTAGGTGGTCAAAACTGGAAACTATGTGACAACAAGTCTCTTGAGGTCTCCAGCCATCCTCCCCACACTCTCACAGTCCACGGCAGTGGTGTGGTTTACAGTTTCACACTTGTTACCCCATGATCATCGCCGAAGGCTGAGTCACAGTAAGTCTCCTCAAGTCTTCAGCCCTCCTCTTATATCTCCATCACCTATCGCAGCAGCCCTGTGGTTTGTACCTCCATCACTATTTGTGTGTGTGGTTAATAATAATAATAATAATAATAATAATAATAATAATAATAATAATAATAATAATAATAATAATAATAGCAGCAGCAGCAGCAGCAAGAACTAACATGGACACCTTGGAATTGCAAAGATGGCCAACCTATTGATGAAAATTCATTACTGTTTTCCGCTCAAGGTAATTTATTGATATTTCTCGCTTCTTTTTATCTCAAACGAATTCGATGAAAAAAGTCCTCTCCAATCTTTCTTTCTTACGTTTGCAGCAAAACAAATAAAAAATGAAAGATGAATTAAAAAGAAGATAGAGAGTACGAGAGGAAAAGAATATATATATATATATATATATATATATATATATAAGATAAAAAGAAAAAATCATGGAATCTCGAAATTGAATTTGCTTTCATTGAGGCAAATCCACGACTGAACGCACTATTTCTAAAGGAGAAAAATTCTCTGGCTTATTTATATTATCCTATATTGTATTACCTCTAATGATTTTTTCCCCTGTATCCAACATTCTGTCTCTTTTTTGCTTCCCTTTTCGTACGTTAATTTTTGTTGTTAGCACATTCACCGCCATTTTTTTTTTCGAAAATCTTTGTGTTGTGTGTCAGCGCATGCGCAGTTATGTAACCTGCATGTATATACCAATATATATGTAATATTCTGGCTGTTAGCGTAAGGATTTTTTTTTTCAATGTGTTATGAAATTGTCAGTCGCAATAATACAATACAGTTACGCCTGGGGAAAAAGTGAAGACTTGGGAAGTAAGAAAACTGACTTACCTTAGATGTCAAAAGAAACACGGTTAAATTGTGGCATGCGTTATCGACGACAAAGCTTTTCATCTTTTTTCGAAGTCCTTTCTTCTGACATTTTTAAAGTATATTTTTTCCTCGACTTCCTAACTAACCTATTTCCCCCCGTTGAAGTTCCTTGCTTTTATTCTCGGAATCATTCACTCTTTCATAAATCTAGCTTTATTTTCATAAATCGTCTCAGATATTGTCTTCTCTATCTATTTAATTTTTAAATCTTTTATTTTCAAATCTATCGTTTCCTTTAACGTTATATTCTTCAAGACTCACTAATTCTCTCATTCGAATATATATTTAGTTCGACTTTTATTTTTCCTGATTTGTCTTAACTTCTTCACTCGATTGTTTATTTCATTTCTTTCCTAATCCTCCCTTTCCTCCATTGTTATTAAAGATGAGCATTTTCATTTTGTTGTTATCTTTTTCTTTCTGTTGTATTTTCTTTTCCTATCTCTTCATTTTCGGGATTTTTTTTTATCCCGATGTTCGTATGTTTCACTGATTCTTTTTATCCTATGTGTTGATATTTTCTTCCAACAAGTCCCTTCCCTATCTTATGTATTTCTCTTTTTGCCTTTTTTTAAATCTTTTATTCCGAAATTTCTATTATCATATTACGAATTCGAACCTTTAATTTTCATATTTGAGTCTTTCTGCTGTTGAACTATAAAGTTTTGACTGTATTTTCTTCACTTAACAACGAAGACAATTTCAGACCTCCGAATGAAAGCCTAATAAGTGAAAACTTGAAGTTGAGGGATACAGAGAGAGAGGAACCGAGAGAGAGAGAGAGAGAGGAACCGAGAGAGGGAGAGAGAGGAACAGAGAGAGAGAGAGAGAGAGAGGGTGAGATTATCAATCAACGGAAGAGAGAAAGAAACGAGGAAATAAAGAAATTGAGAAAGAAACAGAGAAAGAGAAAAAAGAGTGAGTAAGAGAGAAGAAAGAGAGAAAGACAAAAATTGGTAAGCGATGAACGTTAGTTTTCAGTTAATATTCAAATTGTCTCGAAACATATCTAAAATTATCTAGATTTTCATGCCATTTATCAAGAAAAATATTTAGGTACTATTTTATGAAGGCCCTTCCCATGGCTGAATTTGAAGATCTTTTTCAGTAAGAGGAAAAATGTTTTCACAGAAGTCGGAATGTTTAAAAAAAACTCACCAGCTTCCGTTTTTAAATCTTTGCTTTTCCCTTAAAGCAATTTTCGCATATTCCACCTTGTTCCCCCTTTCTTCTACTCATTGTCACTGCTCCATCGAAACCGTCAACCAAAACAGTCAACGTAGGTTTCTTCAGTTTTTAGACTAGTCCGGTTGGCTTTCTATGTATGTATGCATGTATATATCTATCTATGGAGCTAGATGGTTGAAATTTTTAGCATCCACTCTTTATCATGTCAAGAAGAGCAGCTTATATCTCTCTTACGTTCTTTTTAGTCGGAGGCTGTTGTAAGTTTATTCTAAATTTATCAGTATTTTGTGTCCATCTTTTTTTCTGAAAGGCGTTTTTGTGACAACTGCTCAAACGGGAGCTGAAAGAAGTAGCTCCCCCATTGTTCACCAGATTTTAATCTTTCATTAGTTCATCACGCCCAACAGGACACCCTGCTAAAATAAGTGGGACGTTTTCTTCTGAGTGACCAACCAGACCCCTAACCATTTTTCTCTCATTCCATCCGTCTTCCTTTTTTTTCTTCCTCACTTTTTCATGCAATTCCTTCCTCTGTAATGTAATGTTGATTGATATATTCATCTTCCTTCTGTCATTTCTTTATGTTGTTTCTTCTTTACTGATTCGTTTTTTGTTTTTTTTCTCCCTTTTTCCAGATGATTTCTCTTCATAATTGTTTTTCATTCATAGTTAATTTTACGGTTCTGAGTTGGCTCTAGTTTGAAGGATATCAAACAATATAACGCATATAAAAAATACATGGTGTAACGTGCATACAAAGATATTATACATTACATCGCACACAAGTATATTACATAATATAAGGTGCACACAAAAATATTACACAGTCTTACTCACACAAATATGTTGTACACTCTAACATACACAAAGATATAATACAACATAAAGCACTCAATGCTATTATACAATATAACGCACTCACACAGATATTATACAATATTCACATTCTAAGATATTATATAATACAATGCTCACACAAAAATATTATAGAATAAAATTCACCAATAGATAATATACAATACAATGCACACACGAAGGTGTTATAGAATATAACGCCTGCCAGGGTATTACATATTATAACACCCACAAATATATTGTAGAATATAACATATTCAAGGATTTCATGAAATATAGCGCCCACAACGATATTATAAGTTATAAGGCCGACAAAGATATCACGAAATATAACATACTCAAATATATGAAACATAATGCCCAGAATGGGACTTTAGAGGATAATACACGCATGGATATCATACGATAAACGTACTCAATGATACTATACAATATAATTCGCACATGAATATTGTAAATCATAATGCAAACAAGGATATCATGTATAACACAGGCACAGATATCATACAATATGGACCATAAAATAATATCATGCAATATAGACCTCACACAAAGATACATGATATAACATACACGAGTATGATATAGAATATAACGTACATGAAGATATAATACAATGTAACACACATAAATATACTATTATACAATATAGTGCACACATTAAGATATTATACGATATATCACGAACATATATTATACAATATGACGCACACAAACATATGATACACATATTATAGAACATAACATACACTGGTTTATAATACGATATGACACACTCAAGGATATCATGCAATATAATGCAATGATATTATATGATATGGAGAACACATATATGCTCATTGTCATCTCAAAAAGACTTCCCTTCTCTCTTTCAATGCTTCTATCAAACGCGTTTAGGTATGACCAATTCTTTCATTTCTTCATTTGTCTTCTCATTCCTCAATAAGATTGAAGCATTTTGACCAGGATGAATCTATACAGAAATTAATTAATGGTTTTATCCTGGTATTTTCTTAGGTATGACTCTGATTTTCTTTGCTCAATAACTTGTTTTATCTGTGTCATTTCACGTTGACATTTCCTTTATGACTGTATTACGTTTTTTTTCTTCATCCTTTCCAGATCGTTTTAAATTTTGCTTCTTGGCTTATTTTCTGTCATAATGGAAAAAACAAAAACCGAAAAAGAAAAACCTACTAATACCTCCCCACCCCGCCACAGCAAAACAGAAGATTCGATTTACGCTTTGTAACCATTGATTAACGATCTGAGGAAGAATATGTGAGAAAAATGACACGCAGTATCGGAATAAAAAGAAACTGGATTCTATCTATCTATTCGCCTCTTTTCATATATATATATATATATATATATATATATATATATATATATATATATATATATTAGAAAAAACATTAAAGAAAATTCTATCAGAGAAGAGGGACTCAAGTCAAATGATAGAAGCCGCAGAATTTGAAGTATCACAAAAAGAAACCAAATAACTCCAGTGAAACGTGATACTATCACGCGGTCCCCATAACAACAATGTTCCTCGTATTGAAAAATGCATAATCGAAAAAAAAAAAGATATTGGAAAAATCTGTAATTTAGACATTTTTCAAAATTGTAAAATTAATTAAGTACACATTTCCAGGTAGAACAAACTTTCTCCTAGTATATATATATATATATATATATATATATATATATATATATATATATATATATATATATATATATATATATATATATGTATATATATATATATAGAAGGGTTTTTATTCCTATGCCTAAGCATATCATATCGATTTATTATCTTCGTTAGTACGTTTTATATTTTACAAAACCCTTATTCATGACTATCTTTTTATATTAATCTAATTAGTGAATATGATCTCCTTATATATATATATATATATATATATATATATATATATATATATATATATATATATATATATATATATATGTGTGTGTGTATGTGTGTGTGTGTGTGTGTGTGTGTGAATGACAGATCAGTACAAATAGGAAAACATCATCCTCTTTACCTATCTATATATATTTTGTGTTTTCCCCAGCATTGCTCTAAGTGTAGTTTTTAGAGCAATTTGTTTATTCAAGGTTGAAATATACCGTACGAAAAATTAGACAACAAAAATGGGGATTAGATTGATGCACAGTTAGAAAAAGATACAGCAAATGGAGGAAAGAATCAATAGTTTTGTGTCCATGTGATAGCAAACCTAGTTGGAAAAGATCATATTAGATGGACGGGTGAGCCAAAAGGATACCATGGTAAGACATGGTAGTAGTTTGCAAAATCACAGTTGTCATGAAAGGACATGGGAAAAGCCTAAATCCAGCACTGTACTTCCAATGACTGTTTATGAAAGGCTGTTAGACGGACATAATTTATATACGAAGAGATTGATACACGTATTTCTTTTTTTCATGTAGATTGTTGCAAATTATGAAAATAATGTCAAATATCCTTGTAGATTGGGCCGTTATAGAGAAAATCGCGTGGTAATATCGTACCAAAAAAGTGATCAACTGTTGAACAATATAGATAAAGTGATATCAAACTGCAGACATCGAACCAAATACATACTAAAAGCCACGGAAACAAACAAAAAGAAACATCTTTGATGGCTTATACACCAATACGAAACAAAACATTCCACACAATACATAGACCCAATATATGTATGAGCAAGTCTCTATGTGCATGTATGCGTGTATGTGTACATGTATATGTTTGTCTGTGTTTATCTATGTCTGTGTGTCTCCATGTCTATATATATATATATATATATATATATATATATATATGAAACAAATACAACCCAGATATACAAATGGTCCCACACTATATCATCACAATATACTCTAACTGAGACAAAAATAAGCATAGATGGGAAAATGCCAGCTTCCAAATCTGTAGACAAAACATTATGGCCAAGAGCAATGGAATCCCCCCCAAAACACATCAACACACATGCACACATAACAGGATAGAAGTTTCCATCCTCTTTGAAGGCTACAGTTGTTCAATAAAAAACAGGAAAGGGGATAAAAGAAAGTTTTTGAAAAAGATGAAGGAAGAAGGAAAAATTGAAGAATAAGTATAAGAGAGAGAAGGAAAAGAAAAAGGCAGTGAGCTTAACGGAAAAAGGGATAAGAAGGAGACAAAAGGAATGGTTTGAAAGATGAAAATAAAATAAAAGTTAATAAACAAACATAGGAGAAAGAAGGAAAAAGACAAAACGAAAAAAATATTAAATTGGACGAAAGAAGAAAGAAAGTTAGCAAAGAAGAAGAAAAGTCCGTCTGTGAACTGTCATAAAGACCTTTGCCAGAAGATTGGACGAAACGGAAATTCAGGAATAACCTAAACCAACTAATCGGCAAAATTAGCTAGAATACGAAGTGAAGTCTTCAGCCGTTGCTATCACTTGATCTTCACTGAAAACCACCAATCATTACTGCCGTGAGAACTGAACAAAATATGCAGATCAGAGGACTGCGGGAGTCTGAATAAATACTAGGGAGAGAACTTGAAATATAAGATCTACGACCTCCAAATGATAGCAATGGCCTAACTACAAGGAAAAAGCATGGTTGAGACGGTACGAATCACAACACAGCTATGATCTGTAAAGACGATATGAGAAAAGGGTTACACACCTGAGGAGGCTTACTGTCACCCAACCTCCAGTGATAACCACGAGGCAACTGGTATGAAACTGCTAACCACAGCACATTATACCATTTTTAACGAATCTACCAAGGTGAGGTGCTAAAGAGGCTACCTTGAAACACAAAACAAAACAAAACAAACAACAGTCACGACAGTACAACCAATTTACCGCGAAAAATGGGGCTCAAAACCAATATTTGTTTGTCATAACGGACAACCTTGTTAGCCACAACAATAGTTTGTGTACTCTTAATGGCCCCCAGGAGGGACTTAGTGGTTACTGAGCTAGTTAGCCCAAATCCCAGCTCATGCTCCACAATTGACACCCAGTCGTCATCGATTGGCAGTTAGCCAGAACAAGAACAGAAAATGGTCAAAAGACGAGAAAAGGTTCGTAATGTATTGCTACTTCGAAAGTAAACCATCTGTGCGGTGTTATTAGGAATGCATAGTCAAAATATGGAGAGACAAATCCACTCTGGGGGTACCAAGCCAACGTTTGGCTGATCAAGTAAAACAAAATCTGAAAAACAAATGGCTCCCAGAGGCTGAATTGCAAGAGATCTGCAATGAAATAGAGAAAGAAGAAATTGACTTACCCCAACAAGAATCTCTCAATAGAACCAACATAGTAAATGACAAAATTGAAAGAAATCAACACAAAAGGAAAACTCCTGAAGAAAGGCAAACACCAGAGAGTGACACTGACATCTCCACAGTGAAAGAAGAAGCTAAAATACTAACTTTGAAAGAAATTGCACGAAAAAATTACACTCTCAACTCTCAGTGACAGGGACAGAAAGAAACTAAGTAGAAGTGACCGATCTAGTCAACCGCCTCCTACAGCATTCCGAAGCGAACAGCCTATCAGAGCGTAATAACGAAAATGGTAACAGAAATCTTCATAACACAAGAAAGAACTCCAAACGATGATTATAGGTGGGAAAAAAACAGCTGAGAAACAAGATTAGAAATACACCACATATGGAGCAAACGGCAGTGGAAGAAATACATCAGAGGCGACTAGCTAAAGAGGCAACACTGAAGCGATACAGGACTGCTCAATACACAGAGAATTGCACATCCCAAAACAACGTGAAAAAAGTTTCACCAAGATCCGAGCAGAGAAAGAAGACAACATGTAAAGCTGGATGCCATAGATACGAAGAACTACTTCAGCAGCACATTGGGATACCTTAAAAGACACAACAAAACCCTGAAATGGTTGAGAACATGAAAAGAGAACCCAATGACATAGACAATTGAGAACCAATAGTATTGAACGAAACCAAATTGAAACACGCTCTCAGGAAAATAGCTAGCTAGAGAGCACCAAGTCCTTACGGGATCCACGGATATTGTTTTTTAAAAAAATCACCACAGTACACGACGGACTAACCAACTCTAAAGTTGCCCAAATAAAGGCAAGGTACCAGAATGGATAACCATCCTCATCCAAAAGGACCCTGAAAAAAAACAGGGACCTGGCAAACAGTAATAGACCAATCACGTGCTTACCACTCACGTGGAAAATACTGACTGGACAAATAGCGATGGATAATGTATATATCTATGGAAAGAAAAGGACTATTATCAAACGATCAGGAAGGATGCAGGAGAGGAAACAAGGGAGCGAATGGCTTGCTCTGCATCGACCTGATGATCTAAAAAGAAGAAAAAGGAACATTGCAATGGGGTGGATAGACTACAATACAAACATACGACATGATTCCACACAGCTGGATACTCGAATACCACAGAATGTTCAAGATTAGTAACCAGTGGTGAGACTCCTCGTCAACTATTTGAAAAACTTGAAAATAGACTTGACAGCCACAGGAGCAAAGTTAGCAGAGTTAAGTGTAAGAATCTTCTTGGAAAACTCTCTGTCTCCATTACTGCTCAACAGAATCCTGAAAATCAGCAAAGGATACCAATTTGCCAAAACAAAGGGGAAAAAGTCAACCCCCTCATCTATATGGACGAGATGAAATTATTTGCAAAGAACTGGGGAAAACTCGAGACGCTGTTGAAGAACTTGAAAGAATACAGTGATGATATTGAGATAAAATTTTGGATAGAAAAATGTGCAAAAATGATAATGCACAAACGA
The DNA here is from genome assembly GCA_963457665.1 of Thysanoteuthis rhombus. Lineage (NCBI taxonomy): Eukaryota > Metazoa > Mollusca > Cephalopoda > Oegopsida > Thysanoteuthidae > Thysanoteuthis > Thysanoteuthis major. The sequence goes on along the minus strand of OY735228.1, from coordinate 34,597,336 downwards.
CGGAAGGAATCGAACAATCAGATAGCAGGAAGATTAGAGCACTGACCACACAAGACCGAGACAACTATCTGGGAGTTCTCGAATGTGACATGATAAAATGGAAAAAAATGAAAGATAAAAAAATGGAATACCTCAGGATAATGTAGAAAACATTAGAGACTAAACTTAACAGCAGGAAGCTTATGAAGGAATGAACACATAGGTGGTATTGGTAGTAAGATACACAGGACCATCCCTTGGATGGACAAAGAAAGAACTCCAGTCAATTGACTGGCGAACAAGGAAGCTTATTACAATGCACAAAGCCTTACAACCACAGCACGGCTGTGATAGGTGAGGGATAGATGAGATAAGAAGTGGGCAGGAGATCTCAAAAAAACTTACTGTCACTCTGTCTCCAGCGGTAACCACCAGGAAACTGGTGTGAAGTTGCAAATAATAATAATAATAACAATAATAATAATAATAATAATAATAATAATAATAATAATAATAATAATAATAAGAAGAAGAAGAAGAAGAAGAAGAAGAAGAAGAGGGAGAAAAAAAGAAAAAGAATGAGAAGAAGGGCAACAGCAATTGATTGAAAGAGAGTCAACAAAAAAGAAAGTATTCAATTAAGAGCCAATAAAAACGAATTTTCATAAGAAAATAATTACGAGTTATGATAATAATAATAATGATAATAATAATGATTTTGATGATGATGATGATGATGACGACGACGATGATGATGATGATGATGAAATACAATGATAAAAACCAACAGTAAGAATCGAAAGATAACAAAAACATCCAATAAATGTAAACAGAGAATGTGGAGAGAGAGAGAGAGAGAGAGAGAGAGAGAGAGAGAGAGAGAGAGAGAGAGAGAGAGAGAGAGAGAGAGAGAGAGAGAGCACATAATAAGGACAAAAAAAAATCTAATAATCCTATATCCACCAAAAAAAAAAAAATGTGTGTGTCGGAAAGAAAATGAAAGAATGAATAAATGAACGCGCTGAAATTATCCAGAGGAAAAAAAAAATTCTACAATGGAAAGCGGATAGGTTCCATTCTTCGTCGTCCTTTTCATTCACTGCTTTCTGCACGAGCCTATCAACAATGGCATTTTTATTCGAAGGAGACAGTACACGTTCTATTAAAATAAACCTCCATTTTCTTTTATATCTAACTGCGCAGCTTCCATATTTCTGCCTAGGTATGATGAATCCAACCTAATTAGGGCTTGTTGCTTTGAAGGAAGCCGCTCTTAATAAAGGACCTAATTGGGAAGCGTGGCATTTTGACAACTTAGACGGCAAATGTGACACGCAAATAGGTCCGATTCGAACTTCTTTTTTTTCTCCTGACATAGCCGACTATTCCCGACCATCTTGAATGCTTTCTCCAAAGGCAATGCTACTAAATCCTGGGTTAGATTATCGATCCACTGGCTCCATTTCAGACACCTATCTCGCAAGCTAGTGGCTCGTGTTTTGCGTAACAATAAAGTTCCTTCTCTCTTTTTTTCTCCCTATCGATTCGATTAATTGGGTGTGGGTGCGTGTGGTCGCACTTGTGTAAATTCATGTGTGTGTGTTCATGTGTGTTTGGTGAGGCGTGTTTATGCTTGTGTGAGTTAATGTATACCTTTTCATTGATGTTAATTCGTTTTCCTTGAAGATTATTTCAGAAATTGTTTATCAGAATATATATATATATATATATATATATATATATATATATATATATATATATATATATATATATATATATATATATATATATATATATATATGTATGACCTTACAGAGAATCTTTTCACTGTGATACTATTGGATGAATCAGAATGTACATCAATACACTGATCAGTGAAAAAAATACAAATGGACCTTTTTTAAGTGAAATAAAACATACAGACTGTAATCAACCTTTTAGAAAATCTTCCTCATTTTATAATCGCTTTGCCGATGGTATGGAGCACTTTTTGTATAAAGATCTACCTATTACAAATAACGTATATCTATGATTGTTTTCTGCCCGTCCATCCGTCTCTCTATCTATCTATCTATCTATCTATCTATCTATATATATATATATATATATATATATATATATATATATGGGAGGCCGTAGATAATCTATGAACGTTTTGTCCATTCTGTATATACTTGTGGATGATGTTGCCCAGAGGGTATTCGGTGAATTTGAACAGCGCATACGAACTGAATATACTACGGAACTTTGCATCTTCACTTTGTAAGCGGTTAACATTGCAAAATAAAGTGCGTAAAGCCAGGCAAGGGTTTTTTTCTAGAGATATTGTGAACTGTAGGTGCTAAGATAATGTGATGTTTTTGTCATATTTCTCTTAACTTTTGGTTACATCCTCATAAACAACTAACGATCGATAGATAGAAATGAACCGACTGGAATAGATAGATAGATAGATAGATTGATAGATAGATAGATAGATAGATAGAAGGAAATGAACAGGTGGGGATCGATAGATAGATAGATAGAAGGAAATGAACAGGTGGGGGTAGATATATAGATAGATAGATAGATAGATAGATAGAAATAAACAGACCAGGAGCGATAGATAGAAAGGAAGAAAATAAAAGAAAGAAATGAACTGACCAGGATAGATGGATAGATAGATATTAACAGACCAGGATAGATAGACTCGATAGAAAGAGGGAGAGGGGATGAATGATATACAAGGATGAATAGATTGATAGATAGGAACTGAAGTGATAGATAAATAGATAGACAAACAGACCAGGAGATAGATAGATAAGTCGCTGAAGAAGCACTCTTATTTGTCACCAAGGAAGAAGTAGCCGTCCAACCGTCAACAGCAACGCTTAGCAAATAACACCCGGCGCGCAATACATGGCTTTGTCATTAATCTTTTTCAGAACGAAATTTTTCCTCCATTTTCCTTGATTCCAGTAACGACGGCGACGACGACTGATTGAACTATGCAAGCAAGATATTCATCCCGACGAACATTTGAAGACGATATGTCGCCTCAGTAGATCTCATCCTCAGTGCAAAACACTCTGCCCGAGAATAGAAGGAGTTGGGTGGCGAGAGCAAAAAGACGGAACTTGGATTAGCGCAGCATATGGATCGATGAGAGAGCTTCGACGAAATAAAACATGCCGTCATGATAGACACGAAGACAGAGAATTTATCAAATTAGTTACCCACGAACTAGAGTTCCCCTTACGTTTCCGGCAAACCCAGTTTGTAATTTATATATTTATAAAGACATGTATAATTTCGGTTGCTAGGAGATATGCAGCTCAGTGAGGACTGCACCTACTTGCAGAGAAAGGGAGAGGAAACATGTCGATGGCTAGCCTGTTTAAGTGACCTGTCATGGCCGAAGCCATTCAATAGCATTGGAGGTCCTTGTACGTGTTATAAAGGGAAAAGAATATTTTTTTGAATGTTGGAGGTGGAAAAATAAAGAAAAAAAGAATAAAAAAGATGGTGTATGTAGTAAAGCAAACTATATTAAGGTGTGCTACTTGACCAGCAGTCATTTAGTTACTTTTTTTCTAGCCAGGGTAAAGGGCTGTTATTGCACAACATAGTATAATGTCTTAACTAAGAATGCAAATCGTCAGGCAATGCTAACGTATTTGATTCAAACTCTTTCCAGAGTAGATGTTATGTTCGGATTTTTCACATTCTTACTTACTAGGCTACGCTTTATAGATATTTTCCAAGAATATTTATATAACATTTTTATGTTTCTCCAATCTTGTTTGGATCAGCTGTCTTCTTGCAGCCGCTAGAATCATCTTACGAAAACCTGTCTCCACCTGGTTTTTGGCTCATGTCACTCTGATCAACCAGTTCTAAGATTTTAAATAACACCAGTTATAATCTAAGAAATCTCAAATTGAACTTATTGGAAAGTTTTTTTCTAAAGTTATATAACAACATAATATTATATATATATATATATATATATATATATATATATATATATATATATATATATATATATATATATATATATATATATTGAAAATAGTTGTATTCAAATTAAATCTATTTAACTACTATGCTTTGCCTTTCGGCTTTTCATATTGGTATGCGTTTGAGCTCACGGTTTACTACATTGCGAAGCTTTGTTATTTGAAATAAATGAACATTTCAGTAAAGCCAAAAGGCGAAACATGTCGGTATAATAAATTCAATTCAAATACGACTATCTCCCTGATTGTTATATATATATATATATATATATATACATATATATATATATATATATATATATATATATATATATATATATGGATAATTTTTACGATTAGATAAGTCTGATGAACAGGTTTTAAGTCAATTATAGCTGTGTTGTTATCATTTCCACCAGTTCTGCATGTGCTTCAACAATCCCGATTTTTTCTTTGTCTGTCAATCTGACTCTCTACGTCTCTATCTCTGGCTCCAACCCCCACCCCCTCTCTCTCTCTCTCTCTCTCTCTATATATATATATATATATATATATATATATATATATCGCTTAAATGAGGAGATTTTGTCTATTCGTATGGGTAAACCTGCGTCTTGCTACTTTGAGGTCACAAGATAGATGCTGTAATTAAGCATGCATATAATTTATAATCTACATAAATATTGTCTCCACCCCAAGTAAGAACTATTGGAATAAATATTTTCTTGATAAATGTGTATCACTAGTAGTATGCATTATCTTTTTTTTCCTAAATTTCTTTTCACATCCCAATCGTCAAATTACAACTTTATATATATATACATACATACATACATATATATATATATATATATATATATATATATATATATATATATATATATATATATATATATATATATATATATATATGATGTCTCAATATAAAGCAATTTTTTCTTTGGTGCATGCATCCTACTTTTGATTGAATATAACGGTATTGACAGGTGGGTTTTTGGGTTCATCTGATCTTTTGACATGAATTGTATGTACCAGGCATCCTCTACACCAAACATTAATGTTCGTCTCTCCTGTGGAGTTTGATGGTTGATTTATTGATAAAGAAAAATATCACCTTCACCGTATTCGGAATAGCACGTACGTTGGAGCAGCTTGATTTCTTCCTGGAAAGAGAGTTTCAAGGTACCAAGGAAATTCACCAGAGCTCAACTTGCCGAAAATCTCAAAACCATGATGAAATATGTTATATATATATACACATACACACGAACACGTATGTATCCATAGCAAGTTTCTTTTTCTAATTCATATTCATAAAATTAAACCAGTGATTTCCTGTTGAATACTCAGTTAAGCTAACTCTGCATTCTTTCTCTTGCCCTCTGCTCCCTCCCGCTCTCCTATCTCTCTTTCTCTCTCCATCTCTCTCTCTCTATATATATAAATATACATATATATATATATATATATATATATATATATATATATATATATATATATATATATATATACATATGATGATATATATCAAAAATACAATACTAGTTTATTTTGAAAAAAAAGTAAAGAACTTGAATTTTAAAATTTAAATAATTCCATTGAACTGAAAAAAAATGGTCAAACTAAGATAAAAACGTGTCGGTTGATTTCTCTCCCAAATTTCAGTCTCTTTACCTCCGTATTGTCATTTTCTCAGGTTTCTGTCGGACCAGTTCACATCCTCACAACAAACAAACAAACTCACATTCACACACACACACATACACACACATGAATGTATTCATATGTGTGTGTATACCCATTTGAAACAAGACCGTTCGTTGGTATACATGTGTATAAATATCAAGATATAGGAATTATCACGTTTGAAGATTAACCATCCATATTTAACCAAACATTCAAACTAGCAAGCCCATCACTTTCATTCTATTGCAGTGTTTCAGCCGATGTGTTCATCAACCTTCTTTAATGCTGAATCTGATAATGGTGCTCACACCAAATGTATAAGTGTAAACTTAAATGGTGGAAAACACCGACAAAATATCATTCGTGAAAACAACATAAAAGGAAGAAAACTAGATTGAGCAATCCATGAACTAGTTATAATACTTTCTCTATAAATTAATAAAGCACAAATCCAACCTGTTTTCCCCGATCCATAAAAAATGTTACGGCATTGCATTTTTCGGAGAAAGCATCAAAACATGGGAAGGTTAAACGGAAATTCTGTTTTAATTTTATTCTTCCACAGAAATTCGTTCTTGAAAATCCTCCATTTTTGTTCATTAATTTATCTTTCCGATGGTGTTTATTGCCAAACAACACTTCAGCACATGGTATTTATCAGTGCGCTGATAATTCCCAAGACAAATTATGCCAGAGAAAACAATGTTGCTTTGCTTATAATAAATTTAAAAGGAATTACTAATATGATTCATATCTATAGATTATATTTCCAGACATATGCAGACATATTTGCTTATATACAAACAGGGTAATTCATTAACATATGTACATACACACATATACACATGGAATATATATATATATATATATATATATATATATATATATATAGAGAGAGAGAGAGAGAGAGTGTTAGTGTATTAGTCTGAGTGCCGGAGCATTCACCAAACATTGTTTCTGTCAAATGATAGTTTCAACCTTTTAGCCATTGGTTTCCGATGAGTGAATTTTACCGTTTTTTAATGATCGGAAATTAATTATCTTATTTGCATCATCAAGAAACTTCTTTTTTTCACCGATCATGTCAGCTTCTATCTGTTTCTGTATGTTATTTAAAACTGATGAAATAATTTTGGTAGACCCTAGTTTGAAAATATATGGAGTTCCCACACCTGTTGTTAGGACTCGGGAACCAAGTGAATAGTTCAATGTTTGCAGTTGGAATGTTTGTGACAATTAAAATAATTCATAAATCTGTGAAGGTTGGAAATTTGGCCAAACATATCATTTTCTCAGCAAATCGCCAGCAACGTGTTGATTGTTGTGAGTCCCTGCATTACGAACAGTTTTCACTTGGAAATTTCTTACAATGTTGAGAGTCAATATTGGCCCTGTTGTAATGAGGAATCTCTACCTTAAAGGTGGAGCAATCATTATCTGAATATTGGTGTGATTTTTTGGTGGGATATGTATGGGAGCATCCTCTATAAACTTTTAAATGATGGTAAAACAGTCACAGTTGAACTTCGCTGCTTCCAACTTAGTTTTTAAAAAGCTTTGGTCAGTTTTGTTAACATAGAATGATGGTAATTCTCCATCACTTTTATCCTTATAGCAGTCGAGCAAGTGAACATTTCAATGGGACGTCCGGCTTCGAGAAAAGAATCCGTCCACCATTCACGTCTGACTTTGCCCTAGCTTATTATCATCTGTTCGTGCTTCGGCAAAACCATTCTGATATAAGTTTGACTTCAATCACCCCTTATATATATATATATATATATATATATATATATATATATATATATATATATATATATATATATATATATATTCATCATCATATTTTGAGTTCTACTCAACTTGATATTTACTGTTGAGTGTATGAAGTCTTTTATGAAATGAACCAATCACACGTAGGATATTTTATGATATTATATCATATAGTATTCCTTATTTGTATCGTTCGAATATATATATATATATATATATATATATATATATATATATATATATATATATGTATATATGCTTGCATTTGTCTAACAGAATAATTGCATGTGTTCCTTTTATTGATTAGTGCATGCACCTACATATAATAATAGGTACTCAGTTGTGCACACACACACACACACACACACACATATATATATATATTTTTTTATTATATATACGCACAATGTTTGCATGCATATATTTACATTTACATAGTTTTCTTTGTGGTATTTGATGTATCAGAAATTATATATATATATATATATATATATATATATATATATATATATATATATATATATATATATATACAAGCATTTGTGGTTTTGTACCAAAGTAAGCTCTCGCTGTCTCTTTTTTTTTCTCGCTCTATGTGTATCTATCTCTTTCTCCTCTTTCTTTCTCTCTCTCTCTTTCTTTCTCTCTATATATATCTATATATCTATATATATCTATATCTATATATATATATATATATATATATATATATATATATATACGAGTACGTGTTTCCATGCTTTTATTATATGTAAGTGTACGTGTATTTATTCATGTGGATATATGTGCACGTTTGTACATGTGTGTACAAATGACAAGGAGAAATTAATTTACAGCATCGGAATTTTTGCTCAGAATCCTCAAAGTAAGATAAAACTCAATAAGTGAAGAAGTCATGGGGAAAATTTGTGGAGAAAACCAAAACAAAAATCCAAAGTTCAAAATACGTAAGAAAAAACCACACTAAAATTCGTAAACCCTGTTTGACAAGCAACTTTCCCCAGCGCGCATGCGTGAAACTTTCCTGTGCAAACACCATTTTAATTGACGCATTCTACCTAGATAATTTAATGAATGTGTAGAAGAAACGGCGGCAAAAGGAATAAAATAAGACTATACGGGGGAAAAAGAAAAAAAGAAAAAAGAAAACGAAATACATTTGATAATAATAATAATAATAATAATAATAATAATAATAATAATAATAATAATAATAATGATGATGAAAAGAAAAAATATTGTTTTATTGGAACTGGTAAAAATTTACAGCGGAAATTAATAAACTGAAACCTTTATGAAAGGAGGTAGGAAATTGAATGCTCACGAAGCGGGAAGATAGTGGATGGTTGGACGCGTAAGAAAGGAGCTCCAAAGAATTGACAGATGGAGAGTAATACATGTGTTTTCAAAAGGAAATGAAGAATAATTATTGTAACGGTATTTGTTTTTATAGCAAAAAAAAAAAAAAAGCGTGCATAGCCATAAAGCACGTCAACACCTGTAAAGTTTGGACGTTTTTATACAGAGAAATATTTCTTTTGATTACTGAAGGCATTTTAATTGCAAGAAAATTTAAGTTCGCAAACAATCATATTACGGCGAGTTTAGAAAATTGTATTATCGCCTCGTATCTACTTCAACGTCAAAACGTCTCATTCTGAGACGAACTTGTTTCGTTTTCCATTTACACATTCAAATCATACGCAAGGACTAACAATCTTAATTAATTGGAAATTTGAACTCGAGGCTCTAGTTTTCTGCTTGATGAGCATATCTCTCAGTGCAATAAAAAGTTGTCTAAGATAAAAAGAAACAATGACAAGATCACGTCTACAAATGCAGCTGGATAAGGTTTTGCGAAAAAATATTGCTTGGAACCAAATTCCAACGAAATTTTTATACAGCTACGATATGAAATTTGAAAAATAAAAATCAAGATGTGATATCATAAGTTTCTTTTTTTAAAATTCAATACATTGAATATATGACAGATGTCAGGATCTGTTCCTTTTTTTCTCTCTCTCTCTCTGTACTCTCTATATGTGTGTATATGCTTGTCTATTTGCGACTACGTTAAAAGTTGTATACCTGCTCAAGAGCACTACTTCGTGCAAAATGATGAAAATGAGTATAACAGTAAATATCAAAGACAGATAGATTCACTGACAGACGGACAGACAGTCTGACAGATTGACAAAAAATGACATACACAACGTACACGCTTACAATTTAGCGTGAGATTAATATAATCGCCGACAACACCTAATGAATCATTTTATCACTGGTAATGAGAGACAGTCTTTACTGCTTTTCAGCGTTATGCTAAGTTATAGAGTTGTTTGTAGATGTTTTAGTTTACTACTCTTTACAAAAGTATTATAATCGGCGAGAGGTTGTGTCAAAGACTGAGTGCAATGTGTCAGCCACTGAGGTTTTACTGAGGCTGCGCTTTGCCACGCACATTCGGAACCTTCGGGTTCCCTTTCCTATTACTAGACCCCAGGGCAGCACTGTTCCATTGCACTCGTGCTCGACACTTCCGTGGCGGCAGTTGCTTTGGTTGCTTGGCAAACGAAAGTCGCGTCGGCTGGAGCTATTTTTCCAGGGTGTCTCCTATTTTCCTCACGCAAAGCCCCGACCTTGTGTCTCATTTTGCTCCAGTGGGAGAGTAAATGAATAGCACACACACACACACACACACACACACACACACACACATACATCTATACATATTCATATAGGAGGTAAGGAGAAAATAAGGGAAAGCCACTCTGTTTGGAGATTATCAGATATTTAATAACTTTTGTAAAAAAAAGGTTTGTGCTAATACTTGTATTTCTCAGCTCATAGAAAATATTTATCTGACCGATTTTAATGAGATTACAAATATACATACATACATACATACATACACACACACACACACACATATACATATATATATATATATATATATATATATATATATATATATATTATATATATATGCCTACACATTGATACGTATTTTTATGTCTTGCCCCTAGTACAGAGACCTTCAAGGGTAAATGCATACCCAAGTGATAAAGTATCTTTCTTTTATTACCCGTACATATCTCTTGATTAAATTTAAGTATGATCATAAAGAAGCCTCATCAATATAAACGTATTCATATATGTGCACTTCACATTTGTTATCAGAGAAAAATCCAAGTCAGAAACTGAAACTTGAATGGAACAATATGAGAGTCTGTGGAATAACGATTGAAAAATTTGGTCTCAGAAAATTCGGTCCCAAAGAATTCGATCTCAGAAAGTTCGGTCATGAAAAATCTGGTCTCCAAATTTACTGTAACTATGGTATTAGGATGAAACTGAAAATTTAGGATTTGAACATGTCTAGTCAGTGATAGGTTCTAATATAAACAGTGATTCAAAAATCAAGAAATTTGGTCTAAGAATTTGGTCTTAGAAAGTTAGGCCCAGTATGCTAGTTAAAAAGCCCTGAATTCCCTGAATTAAATTTTCTTGAACTGACATAGCTGACCACCGAATAGAACATCGGATAGAGTACTCCGAATCAGTTTCCACTTAGAAACATATTATTTAGCAGCGCAGTTAAATGACCATTAAAACAGCTGTCATAAAACGCTAGCCACATTGACCGACGACTATTAAATATCACGCAACAATAAAATCCAAAAACGTAACGAGATAATTATATGCCTCTTTTTTCCCTCTCCTGAAATCCCTGAAATCACGTTCTTTTTTTTTGCAAATTGTTTTCGAGTGACGCCGTTTTGTCCATCATATTAAGATATACAGCTTTTTAAAAATATCTGCCTGTAGGGAGCCGTAAATCGACCGGGCTAAAGCCCCTCACCTCTCTATGTAAATAATGTTATGGTTACAGCAGAAAGAACAAATACGGCAAGATATTTTAGAATTAAGTGTCAGAGTGACATGTGGAACAACTGAATAGAGAGTGTATAAGATATAAAAAAAGGAGAATGGGATTTGTTTAGTCTGTGTTTCGAACAAATCAGATGAAAAGAAAGTAAATTTCTTTATCACGTTTGTTCCCCCACTTCAGCATTATCCATCTATCTATCTCTGTATTTATATCCATCTATCTATCTATCTATCTATGTGTTCATACCTATCTATCTATCTATCTATCTATCTATCTATCCATCAATCTATCTATTTTCTTCCTTTTTTTTCGTTCGTTGCCTGATTTTGCTTTGTTCTTTGTTTGGAACTGTCAACCGAAGCTGACACAAGAACTTTTAATGCAGGTTTCTTCAGTTTCCAAGTTGATCCGGTTGTCTACAAGTCTGGCTATGTATGGGGCGTACTGGCTGCGCCAACAGATGTAGAGGGCTAAAAAAATTCAACATTTACTCCTTATTATGTCTAAGAAGAAACATTCATTTTTGTTTCTCGAAAATCATACCAAAATAGGTTTTCATTTGAGTTGGGGTTTAGTTTTAAACGAAAGTTTACGCTGAATCGAAATCATAGTTTATGTCCGTTTGTTTCATATAATATAAAGGTCAATTTGACATGATCTCCAGTTATTACACGGAGAATGATTCTTTTGGCCCAAAAGGCGTAATTCTCCCGATAGTCACTTATGCAGCTGAAACATGGAACCTTACCAAGAGACAGACCTATAAACTGAGATGCATGCAGCGTGCGCATGAGAGAATAATGCTCAGCCTTACATGGAGAGATCACAAGACAACACAGTATATCAGGAAGAAAACGGGGATCAGAGAATCATAGAATCCATTAAAAAACTCAAATGGCAATGGGCTGGTCATGTTGCAAGAATGAATGACAACTGCTGGACATCAAGACTCACAACATGGATCCTCAGAGATGACATGAAAAACCGAGGCCGACAAAAAAAAAAAAAAATTTAAAAATGGAGAGATGAACTCGACGGATTCAAGAAATACTGGCCCCACGACGCCCATGATAGCGAATCGTGGCGGATCTTGGGGAAGGTCTATGTCCAAAAATGGTCATTAAAGTACTGATGGTGATGAAAATTGGGATTTCGACTGTCAAAGCCAAGTGACCCATTCTCTGCGGAACAACGGGAGATCATTTCAAATAGAGTTTTAGATAATATTAAAAAAAATCAGTGATAATCAGTCGGATAATAGATCAATTTCTCAATGATATGATTATATATTTATGTATGCAAGTACGTATGCAGATGTACGCGGTGATCCCTACAAGAAAGATCCACTTATTATAAGCTGGAATCCTGCGTAGAAGACAGAATTTAAATCCTTTTAAACATATTTTAACTTGGAGATATAAGTGAATAATTGGTTGGTACAACACAAAGGAAATAGACCAATAAACCGTAACAGGAATATATGAGATGGCGAGAGGAATCGGACAGGTTCAGAAAATACTGGCCCCAATACCCACGAAAAGGTTGTGTGGCAGATCCCAAGGAAGGTCCATGTCCCATGACAGATGATAAAGGACTGATGATGATAATGATGATGATGAATAGCATTCTAAATGCTTTTGGGTTGAATAATTTTCTTCATTGATAAAAGGAAAAACTCTGCAATAACTTTTGTGCATAGAACTATGCAGCTTTTACACACACACACACACACACACATACATATATATATATATATATATATATATATATATATATAGATAGATAGATAGATAGATAGATAGATAGATTGATAGATAGATATGGAGCAAATGAGAAATAAATAATGACAAAATAGCAAATAACAGGGGATCTGCTAATTCTTCCTTGGCTTTTTTCCAAAGAATTTTAGGACAGGAGTCAGGAAGATTGTTTTGTTCTTTCCAGCACACTTTTCTCAGGAATGCCGTCACCTTATGATACAAGCTTTGGAATTGTATTTATTTGTCCACCACTTCAATATGCTCCCTTTCCTCACTTCACGACCGGACAAGGGTGAATAACTCCCTGTGGCAGTTAGCACCAAACCGAATTAGATAACCGCCTGAGGCATTGTTCCCGGGAAGTGTTTATATTTGCTTAACCGGAATAAGCAATAATGTAAGGCTTTAGATCTTGGCCTGCTCCAGAAAGACATTTTTTTTTAAATATCACCCCATACCTTCAAAGACCCCTGCTGAGCCCTTAGTTTGCCACGGAGTTCAGCTTTTCGTGTTAGAGTTGATCAAATTTGGCATGCCGTAGATCTCAAGAGAGCAACACAGACACGGAAACATAAGTAAAAATAGATAACAAAATATACAGATATTTCATTAAAGAATTTGTGCATAACAATAAGGTAACAGGGCAAGAGGTAGGTGTCTCCTTCGCGGCATGACAAAGATGGACACCTATGCTCCTCAAATTGTCCGCTTAATATACTGAATATGGCGCAGATGACAATTGGCCTACCATAATTAGTTTTTAGCGAGTTACTGTCAAATTAAGGTCGAAAAGTTAAGATAGGGGTTAGACCAAATAACGTAGAACGAGAGGAGAAGGTTTTTCAAAGCGTATATTTAGCACAAATATGTCAGTTATGTTTGCAATGCATGTTAACTCGCTCAACACTCAACAGCCAGCTAATCAAAATGGAGGCCTCCAAGAACCGAAATAAAAGGAACGTTGTCATCTGCTTCCTTGGAGTAAAATCCGCTCTCTCATTTATGATTAGTTGGCCTATCAAAAACCTACTTTTACTACAGCTACCAATATTCCAGAATTGTTATTTAGAATATATATTCTATTTATCATCGATTGTATGATTCTAACTATGCGCTGT
>OY735228.1:34553151-34578151 GCA_963457665.1 Thysanoteuthis rhombus | reverse complement strand
TAATTTAACTCTAAATCAAAACAAAAAAAAATTGGAAAATATTGCAAAATTGAACAAATGGTGGATTATTAATATCATTTAGTTATCTATTTGTTTTCCATTTTCATTGATTTACCATTTTTAATTTTATTTTCAATCAATAACCCATTTCTAAAATTGAATAGATGAAAAAACATTCTATATACGAAAATATATAGCTGGGTAATGCTTGTAAGCTTCAAGTGTAATTTGTACCCTCCTCATTTAATGTATTAAGCAGAACAATTTTATAATATAAAATCAATTTAGTATTGTTCAAAATATTCTATTCCATTCGAATATGTATTTTAGTACTGTTATTGACGTTCAGTTAACTAATGCATCCAAATTTTATAAATTTTTGAGAAATCACATGAAAACACGATGACTATACGTACTGAACAACCAAGATCAATGACGTATTCTACAGCACTCAAATTTCGATAACCTCTGGTATTATCATTTGAGCGATATTAATAGAGGATCCCAGCTTAACCTTCCGCTGGTTTTCAAGCAAGTCTCGTTCTTCGACTTTACATTCCTCCAAAGACGTGACCTTGAATGCTTCGTGGAACATTAGAGTGCTGGTGAGTAAACTTGAGTGTTTACTTGCATAATGTCTAAGTATAGAGTCGTTTTGTTCAGACCGGTCGTACTTTTTCCAAAGTCTTGAAGCGATTCTGAAATGTTTTTTTGTTTTTTTGTTTGGCTGGTGTATGTAGCAAATGTTCAATTATCCATTCTTCCTTCATATACATTAATATCATCCAAGTTTTTTTTATATCTACAGAAAATATTCACGCATTTATGATTTATAACCTTCTATTTGAGGAGAAATCTCTTGTTGAACGCTGGCTTGAATAAAAACCGAAATATCATCCAACTCAACTACCCTTTCTTACTTATTAATCGAATTTAAGCGGCATATCAACGAGCATAAAGGTCATTATCAAAAAGAAATTGCATGATTATGATATGGCCGCAAATACTGATTCACTAAGTCAAAACCAAAAACACACCGGGTTAGGCACTCAATAGAAACTGTCATGAGACATCCTCTGAGACTATGCTGTGTTGGGGGTTATCAATTAAAGGAATAGAAAAAAAGATGGACAATGAATGGCTTACTTCTCTCACCAATCATTTGGCTAAGTTCGATTGGAGGAATCTGAATTTTCAAAAACAAGTCAGGTCACAAACTAAGGGTTTAATTTAGGATGAAATTATGTTGAAAATTGAATATCCCTGCATCCGGAAAAAATCGGGAGATTTTCAAGTCCACGGTTAGACAAGGACCTTTACAAGATTTTTCTTCCGAAGTGACCGAGACTGCACTAAACTCTACAATGTTCTACCTGCATAACTTTTGTATCTCATCTGATTATCTCGTGCTTCGTCTCTTCCTACTGCGTTTCTTTCCCGCGAATACTTACATAGTAGTCAGTGTTTTCACATGAATACTTACTTCCATATATATTTCCAAGAGTTTTTATAAAAAACGATCCCCTGCTTTCGATAGCACACAGAGTCGCAAAATTCACTGCCAATGAAAAGTAGCGAAGAGATGTTTCTGCCCTATCGGGGTTCTTCAGTGTGTAGCGAATTCTTCATTTCATCATATTTCAAACTCTACTTTGATCTAAATGTATCGAACTCTTTGTGGAATAAATCCATCTAACACGGGATATTTCATTACTTATCTGTATTTTGACAGATATATACATAAATGTATAAATATATATACATAAATGTGTTCACACATACATGTATAAATTTATAGATAGGTACACACACACGTGCACACACACACACACACACACACACACACACACATATATATATATTGAAAGAGGAAGGATAGAGATAGAGGGGCAAAGATGGATAGGGAGTAATTGGAAGATAAAACTGAGATTACATATTACTGAGAAAGCATAATTTCACACTCGCAGTGAATACGCTGATATCTATATAAAACTGTTGGGTTATTGCTTCAAAAGCAATCTGAATAACTAAACACCGGATATTACATAAATACACACATATATCTATCTCCCACTATATATATGTGTGGATGCGCATGTGCTCTCCTATCCATGTATGTGTGTGTATGTGTGTGTGTGTGTGTGCGTGTGTGTGTGTGTGCGTGTGTGTGTGTTCATATGTGTGCGTCTGTGCAAGCAAGTGCAAGTGAGTGCAAGCGTGATACTTATGTTTATATTTATATTATTGGAGTTTTGTCCCCACAAAGCCAGGTCAGTATATAAAACAGGGTGAATTGTTTAGGTCTTTATTGCAATCACACAGCTATAAACATAAGTCCCGCGTTGTAGCTCCGGGCATAAACATACCTTACAGAGGAGGCGGGGAGGCAAGGGAAGGGTGAAGTTGGTTGCGTCAGACAGACGATTTCCATTGTAATATCCTTGTCAATTGTAATATCTGGCTGGCTGGAAAACGCCCTAAGCTTTGTAATGAATAAACTTCGATTGCATCCAAAGTGAACGATCGAACCATGTCGGAATCTTTAGCTGAATAAAAGGAAAAGGTTTTCTTACGATAAGATCAGAAAGAAGATAAAGTACAGATATTGCCAAATGCATATATTTATGTATGTACATATTTATATCGATATCTGTGACAACTCACCCACATATATATATATATATATATATATATATATATATATATATATATATATATATATATATATATATATATATATATATCTTATGCTGAATGAAACATGTCTGAAAGAATCATTGCTGCTAATATATATATATATATATATATATATATATATATATACATATGTGTGTGTGTGTGTGTGTGTAAAATTATTTTTTGAGTATATATATATCAGTAAAAAAATAATATAAAATTCGAATGGATTAACTATGAATACGTCATATTACTTTGGCACTCTATCTTGAATGACTTTTTCTGATTACACGGTCATGTATCATTTGGCATGGACTGCGTGAATATGATAAACAATTGAAAAAATGAAGCTACCATAGGAATCAACCTGCGACCGATAGGTAGACGCTTTAACGAAACATCACTCTTTACCATCGTGCTGAACAGCTGCGATGTAAGGACCAACATAACTACTCTTGACCCACATTACTGCTCATTTGTATTCAAACAAATACTTAGAGAATGTATTGTAGATAACAGTGTGTTCAGAAAGTATTTACGTATTTCCCTTTTCGGAAAGTAATCCCACATTTCCATGTTTGGAGAATCTCGTATTGTTAAAAAGGGGATGAAAACAGTGAACTTTGAGTGAATACTTCTTATCAATAATGTCATCATTATCATTATCAATGACAACTGCCGAACAGGAACAAAACTTTCCGGTTTTCCTTCGAAAGACTTGTGCACTTTAGAAAAATTTCCTTTTTTTTTCAACTCTCCAGAATTTCGGTCCTCAGTTACTAAACACTATAAACGACGGACTGTAGGATAGAAGAGATGATGAACTAAGCCCAGACGTCGTTTAGTGAGATTTACCTCTGGTCTTGCCTCAGTTGTCTGGCTTATAATTTATTGCAGGGAGATACGTATTTACTCTCCGAACATCCTAAAATATTATCCCAGCCAGATACCATTAAGAGCAAAACAATGGGAGCATGTTCAGATGTTTTAAGAGAGGCTGAAGAAATTGTTTGGAAGAAATGCAGACCAATACATTAATGGAAAGAATGCTAACATAGACAATAGATACGGTTTGTGTTACTTCAAATATTCATGAGCAGAACAGTAAAAAGAGGTAGATAGACAGATCGATAGATGGGCAAAGGAGATGAACGAAATTGGCAGAAAAATGGATTCTTCTCAATGCATGCTATGGATTTCTATTTCGATTATTCCTTTAACAAATTAAAACGTCATAAAGATCTGATTATTCTGGAGTTTAAACGACAAGAAAATATAAACTTTTCTTTATGTGCAAACTAGCTGCATTTCCTTGTAATTCTGATTCAATTGATGCATGAAGGGATTCAATTATGCTATGAAGAATATTCATTAAGCGTACCATATTCTGGCTTGAGGCAACATAGGAACGAACCGAAGAAGCTGACCTATCCTGAAATTAGCATTCAAAATTCTGACCTTTATTTAGTACACTAGTGAAAGATACGCCATCTTACCCACCAGTTAATACCAATTATGGTACTTTCTAATTATGTATTTTCTAACCTGAATTAAGTCTTGCATGATGGTGATACTTGCTAAATGCTATTGTGTGTACTATCTAGTAATATCTTTGATTTCCAATTCTCCGATTTTTTTATACAAATGCCACAATAATCGTTCCTAATGCTTCAATAATTATAGCCAAGCCATTCCAACTATATTCCAGCAATCATTGCAGCTCTTCAGCAGGTATTATCATCTAATTTTACATTGCTTGAAGAAGAACATTCACTATACTCACAATTTCCAACAAGCACAGACCATAATGCCAGCTATATCTAGGCAAGGTCTATCAATCTGGGTAAG
The DNA here is from genome assembly GCA_963457665.1 of Thysanoteuthis rhombus. Classification (NCBI taxonomy): domain Eukaryota; kingdom Metazoa; phylum Mollusca; class Cephalopoda; order Oegopsida; family Thysanoteuthidae; genus Thysanoteuthis; species Thysanoteuthis major. Next base: position 34,573,627 of record OY735228.1, on the reverse strand, counting down.
ATGATTTGTTGGTCAAAAATGATTTTGAATAGTGTTTTCTTTCATCTTAGCTTTAGTTTATTCATCGGAATAGCCCCAGGGGAATTATGAAATGTTGTTTAAAGTTTAGATTTGATTTTCTGTCAGTCGTAATCGCTCTTGTAACTCAAGCAGCAGAGCAGCTGGTAGGGATCAGATCATCCAAAAAGGGTGGATGAAATGGCTGGTCTAGGTCTAAAAGTATTATACCTTTCCCGTTTTTCTACTCATACTTTGTTTCATTATCAACTTCTTCGCCACAGTACTGATTATGGGTCTGCCCGCCTCCTTTTTCAGATGTAAATGTCATATCTTCTTATTTTTTTTTCACTACGATGTGTTGTTGAAATTCCCACATAACTGAAAACATAACCAGTAATAATGTGGGTAGTAATATCACCTAGTTTTGATCATTTGAGTTTAATTGACTCATGATATGAGGTACAGGTGATCTAACATTTATACTGTAGAAAAGTCCAAACTTCTGCTTTGACAGTTTGCGTTCACTCTGCACCAATACCCTTCGGAAAAGCATAAATTCAGCTCTTTTCTCCCAGCTACATGAGTAGATAATAGAACAGACTTCGTTGGCCCCCAGTCAAATACAACAAACTTGAATGCAAACACAATTGTTCGGCGACATGAGAGGCTGGCAACGGACAGTGTATGGAACAGACTCTCTTAATCAGGTGAAGCTTCTGCAAACTTAGCCAACCGGAGTTAGATTATATCATAGTGCTCAAGTAAAATGTAGGAAAATATAAACGGAGGGACGGACGAATAACGCGACCAACATTTCCACCTTCCCGTGCCATCTCTCAGATATAGATTCTTACAATGGTACTTGAGAGTTACTTTATCTATCAAACTCAGCGATGATGAAGCATTAAATGGAATGGCCCCTGGAGATGTTGCTTATAGCCAAAATTGGAAAGTACGCACGTGTTATGTATGATATATGATGGTCACTGCTGAAGATGATAAAAGCCGGGATTCGGCGTATAAGGGCATTTCAAGAAGTGCTCATTACATATATTGAGTCATATAGTGACGACAGCGAATATCATTCAAAAAGCGATTAGGCCCAGATTCAAAGATAGGCGTTTAGACAGTTAATTAGAATCATGTGTAATATATAAAAGAACATCATAGTCAAAAGGTAAAGAAGAAAATACTATATTCTTCGCCTCACTTTGTGCAGCTGACAAAAAAAAAACAACAATTTATTTAGTTATATATTCACTTGAGGAATGAATCGTGAGATCTAGCCAACTATTTATAACATTACTGGTGATCTCAAAGAATTCTATGGGACAAATTCTCTAAGCAGATCCCAGACAACCAACAGACTCATGGCTGAACATTCAAAAACGACAGTAGCATACTTAAGTATACTGTACGTGATAGACATTCGTGGACATAATGTTGAGGAGCCAATCTCTACTATATTAAAGCTGAAAAAATTGAGTGAGATCATGGGCTGATCATTATTTCTGTGTAGAAATATCTATTATATTATGTTATGGCCTTGGATAAGAATAAATGTAGTAAACACCTTTGAGTCTCACTGTCGAGTAATGCTAAGAGTATCAGTCTAGAATAATATTTCTGTTGTGTGTTGACTTCAATCCTGACGCACACAGTATGTGTTTATTTCAGACCAAGCTAAACATAACCATTTCAAGATTAACTCATTAAAGTGTTTAAAACCTGAATTTAAAAAAAGAATTGTGAAAACTAAAAGGTGTTAATTTTTATTTGATGGTTTACCATCAAATAGAAATCAACACCTTTTAGTTTTTATTTTACTTTGTATTTATTTATCTTAATTTTATTTTTGACGGAGGAACTTTTACCGAATTCTTCATTGAATATTTTAATAGTTAAAAATCGAATCACCTGAACATCATCCTTGAATATCATTTCAGTAAACTTTAGTATTCTATCCGTGTGTTGTGTCCAGAAAATTGAGAAGAAAAGCATCTTCAATGTTCAGGAATTATAATGCAGAATATACTGACATACCTATTATTATACCAATGCTATTATGTACACTATTGGTACACGTTTACTCTAACGCAGGTATTTATATGGCATCAGACACGATGCGCTTTAATCCCACCAATCTTAGTCGATTTGATTATTAGTATTCTCCTTCATTCGTGTCGAATATTCAATCTTTTGTCAGTGCCTGAGATTTGGCGCTTACCGCAGCGTATTGGTTAAAAACATAGTTTGGCGAGCAAATTGACTAGTGTGAAGAGTTTGATTCCCAAAAGGTGTTTTGCTTTTGTGTTTTTGTGCCAGACTTAGCCAAACTTGGTATATATCCTCCATCATCAAGACTATTTATGTTATCAACCGATTTAGTCAAGAAGTTTAAGGCTCACATTTTGACAAGCGATAAATTCCAGGAAAGTGACATTCTGGTGTTCAATAAGTCCACCCTATCGTCCACGGGACCAATGCAGCCTGTTTTTTCCTGACGAAAGCAGAGCCAACGAGTTTTGCAATATCAGAAGAATTTCTTCGAGCATTCTTTAAGGATTTCTTCAAGTAATTGGTTTTGTGGAACGCCCCAAACTTACAGATTGAACCTAACATTCAAAGAATTTCCGTTTGGTTCTTGATGTATTCACCCAACCGGGACAAACGTTTGTCAAAGTTCGTTAGTTTATTTGTCTCCGAACTTACATTAGTTGGTTCTTATTCAGGATTGAGTTAGAAGAATTCATTCGCCGATAGCCATTCGAGAAGACGCATTTGACGTGTCTGGTCCTCGAAGGAAATTCCCTAAGCCGTATTTATAAGTTTATTAATCAAAGAATTGTAAGTCCTTCCTACTGGTGAAACGGACACATTGGGTTCCGGACCGAGATATTCACTCGTTGATGAATAAACGAAAGAGACAGATATGCATTGCTGTTTGAAATTCTGAAGTGAGCTATTAAAAACTGCCAATCAAAACCGTCGCCCAGACTGTCAAGATAGGTTTCTCTCAGTTCTTACATTGGTCTGGCTGGCTTGCTGGCTGACTTGCTATGTATGTAACACGCGGACAGGAAAGTCAAATGGAGCTGAAAAATTATACATTTACCCCGTATTCTTTTTTAAAAACTTTTTAAACCCCCTTCAAATAGTATGCTTGTTGGAAGAGATTCAGTTCGCAACGTAGGTTTATACTAAATTGGTCTCTGAATTGAACCCGCTTTTTTATTTTGAAAATCCAAACTTCACAGTGATTACTGCTCAAAGAAAGACGAGATGAATCACTGAGCTCTCTGTTTGCCATGTTTTAATTGATCACCCCCAATATGGCCTGTATGTTACAGTTTCTATTGAATGACTATGTGGCCCCCCTTTTTGTTATTAGAATTGAATAAGTACATATTTAGACATATTTAGTCGCTTGGTCATGGTACAAAAGTTATCCAGCTAATCTCATTGACCACTATTAGTATAGTGAGTTTGATTCTTGGTGGTTACGACTCTTTTGTTGCCTTGAACCAAACTGAGCTAAACTGGGTTAATACCAAAATTGGACAGTTTAGTTACTGAGACAGTGATTAGACCCCCTGAAAGAGCACGGTTTGAAGAAGAAGAAGAAGAAGAAGAAGAAGAAGAAGAAGAAGAAGAAGAAGAAGAAGAAGAAGAAGAGGAAGAAGAGGAAGAAGAGGAAGAAGAAGAAGAAGAAGAAGAGGAAGAAGAAGAAGAAGAAGAAGAAGAAGAAGAAGAGGAAGAAGAAGAAGAAGAAGAAGAAGAAGAAGAAGAAGAAGAAGAAGAAAGCAAATCAGAATTATGAAGGAAGAATTATGATGTAATGTTTCGAATAATTGATAGACGTTGCAGGAAGCAAATGTTGATGTCAGCGATTAGGAGGATGAAGGTGAAAGGAAATTCCTGATTATTGTCAAAATTGATCTGCAAAACATTCAGCACTTCCTCTAAGAAGTAGCGGGAAACAAATCATTATACATGGCAAACAGGTTATTAAACAAACACCTAAAGGTGACAAAAATAACATTTATACAGAATAAACGTTGGAGATCGGGATGGATATAAACGAGCGTATATATATATATATATATATATATATATATATATATATACATATATATATATATATATATATATATATATATATATATATATATATATATATATATATATATATATATATATATATATATATATATATATATATATCTGAAGAACAAGAAGAACAAGAACAAGAAGATGAAATAGAAGAAGAGTAAAAAGCATTTGGACAGGGGAGAAAATCGGCCAAAAATTGAAAAAAAAAAAAGATAAAAGAAAAGTTTGGGGTGACAGGAAATGAAAAGAAGGAAACCGGTAAAGTTGAGAGTGGGAGAAAGAAAGAAGAAAAAAGAAAGGGAAGAGGCAAGAACTCTAAGGAACAGATCTGATCGAAATCTTTAAAAAAGATAATCACATATGAAGGAATCGAAAGGAAAATTTGAAAAATAATTGGAAAGAAAGAGTTATGTTTGAACATAAACAAACGAACGAGCGAAAGAAAGAATGAATGAAAGAAAGAATATGATTAGGTAAAAGACTGAGAAGAATCGGAAGAGTTGAGATAAATTAAGAAAAAAGAAATAAGTGAAAGCTGCAGGAGCGAAGCATTAATGTTTGATGAGTGTAATAAGAATCAAAAGGAAAGCATGTAAAGGACCATTCCTTCCATTCGAACCGAAGCAGAAAGAAAACGTGTAAATTTGCACGATTTCCCGAACCGTAATTCACGGCATATAAGACGCACGGTCACATTAGACACACCCTGATTTTGAAGACATATTATCGAAAGAAACACCCGTATTCTCCCCTGATTTTCATAGCTCTTCGCACTATTTGATTAATCTAATAATCTCACCAATTAAATCTTTATTAACCCCACAGTGACTGGCTGTTTATATATTTGCAAAGCGTAGTAACATTAGCAAACAACTGATTAATTACACGCCTCCCGAGACAAAATTTGAGAAAAATATACCGTAAATACGATATGTAAAGAGATAAAAAAGGAATTGGGGAGTTTTGATTAACTTAAGTTAACTGGAAAACTCATTTTTTCACACTGACACGAATAAAACTATATTATAAATAATATTTCCACATTTACTTCATTACACTTTCATTTGCCAATTCATCAAAAACTAACGAGAGATTACCCGGAAAGCGTGTTCGTTACTTAATTACGGAATTAAGAGTTTCTAAAAAAATCTGGGTTCAGATGACTCCAAATTAAAAAAGTAAAGATATTACTCATTTTATCTAAGTAATATTTTATTACTGCGAATCATTCATATAAAATAGTACTATCAGTTTATCCAAAATATCACTTAAGGATGTAGCGTTCCTCCTGCAGCTTGGTAGAGGAGTTTATGGTTATCAAAGGCGGTTCGTGCAGAGGTGGTGGAGACTAGCAATAGAAATGGTAGGTGTGGGCGAACATGACCGAGGTATAACCTCGACAGAACTACGGTGGGGGCAGAACCTCATTAATACAAATTCCAAGTCCGGTTGGTGTATGATTTTTTCTGAGCCCTTGTAACCCATTTAGCTGGGCCCAGCAGAAGTACCAATCAGCCAACTTTGCCAGAAAGCGGGATCCCTGGGGTATATTCCCAGCTGCAGTCTTGGGGGAGTGGATGGTATCGTGACACCGTGACCAAAGTCTGTGAACAGTGGCAGGCATTATCTGTCCCTGGTATCAACCGCAGCAAGAACCAAGCAAAGCGTATCGTCTCTTTTGTTTGAGTAAGGGAGAAGCGTCAACACCACGGTGGACTAATAGTTAGAGATTGGAACGACCTACGGTGACGAATGAAGTTTCCTAACACCAATGTGGATACTACAGCTAGACATTGTCCTGATGTGTGGGAGGACAAATAAAGTAGTTTCGTTAGAGCTTGCTATCCCCTGGGAAGATTGCATTGAGGTGGCACCAGAAGGGAAAAGAGCAATAAATGAGGAACTGGTGGATGGAGGGGCTGGACAGCCTGCTTTGACCCTCTAGATATGAGCTGCAAAGGCTTTGCAGGTCATTCTTTTCACCGGGTCCTGCAGCTTTTAAGAACATGTTGGCTGCACAGAAGAAGAGCCAGCAGAAATTTCTTGGAGGCTTCCGAAAGAGCTTCACGTTGGTTCTGGTTCTACAAAGGTGATGAAAGGCGTTATGCTCCACCTAGGCTCAAATCAGGGTTTGGCTATTCCTGTTCAGTCACCCGGATCAGGATGTCTAATGTCAGGAGACGAAACACCTGAATATATATGTAGGTAGCACCAGATGATGTGTTAAAGAACAGGATTCATCACCAAAAAATCAAATGATATTAAAATAATAATTAACTAAAGTATTCCTTATTTCATTTAGAGAGAAAAGGGGTGAGAAAGGACCTTAGGCAGTTGACTGTAGGGATCGGGAAAGAGAGAGAGGGGGGGATAAGACGCGCTATGTTATTTAATGACGGTAGGAAGAGAGGGCAGGGAAGAACATTAGGTAGTGTCTGGGGCTGGGAGTAGGAAAAGAGGGTCAAGTAGTGTGGTAAGAAAATAGGAAGGGGAGCGATTGGAAAAATAGATAGAGACATTTTCGCATATTATGTTGGCCTCTGTTCTGTCCCTACAAGCAATGGGGCGTCCCTTCCTGGGCGCATAATTGATGGAACGACGTCAAAGCGCCTTAGAAAGGGCGTTGAATTAGAGTTGTCATTCTCCTAAATTGGTTACCTTCCCGAGGCCACTGAGCCAGATATGATATTTTACCAATTACCTATTTTTCTCCTGAGGGAGAGAAAGATTGATTCATGCATTTCTAAAGGGCATTAGTTCAAAATGAAACATAAACAGTCATGACCGGAGTTTGAACTCGGTCCGCCGATACCACCTCCCAAAGACAGGAGAAGATCTGAGGCATGAGATGATCAATAATTTCAGTTGTCAACGCCGTGGAATTTCCACGTGCCCAGCTAGTTTCGAAATAAAAATTTCTGGACAACTCTTATCAATAATGGACATAACAGCCGAAAACAAAGAAACTCGGATGAGCTGGCAATTGGTGGACGGGTTACAATTATACGGACCACCAAACTAACGGAGTATGCATGGGTATTCGGGAGGCTACTCAAAATAAGAGACTTACGAACTTTAAGTCATCAACAATGGCCGAAGAGCTAGAATAAAAAAAATAGCTGTAGATGGTTGATACTATACAAACCACAATGAAGCAGTGATATCTCGAGACGATTAGAGGCTTCTCTGAGACCTGAGGAGAGGTACTGACACTCAGGTTTCAACGATGACCACCTGACATCTGGTGAGATAGTGCAAACCACAACGCTGTTATCGACTGCAGGAATGCTTGGCAGAGGGCCAGGGGCTTGAACAAACATGTCGGCAGTTTCCAGTGGTGACCACCAGAAATCTGTAGTGAACATACCGAAGCAATAATAATAATAATAATAATAATAATAATAATAATAACTGGTGTGAGATTCCAAATAATAATAATAATAATAATAATAATAATAATAATAATAATAATAATAATAATAATAATAATAATGATGAGGATGATGTTGTTGTTGTTGTTGTTGTTGTAAAATAAATGAATAATTAGCCGCAGCCGTGCCTGCTGACCACAGTGTATAAAGGAAAGTGAGTGAAAAAAATTGGAAAAATATCGGGATCCATCCAGAGAATTGAAAGTGTGGAACATGAAGGTCGGGATAGTACCTGTAATAATAGTAAAAAAAACAAATTCAGAACCTTATGAAAGACACTTGGGAAACTAGGGATGGAAGGAAGGATCGAGACTGCGCAGACCACAGCACTGCAAGGTACAACACGAATACTGGGGAACATGCTAGAAATATGACATCTACGACCCCAGCTCTTTGCAGTGGCCTAATAGAGGAGGAGGGGGCGAATGATGATGGTGGTACGAACCACAGCACTGCTGTGATAGATGAGGGAGAGATCAGGTGGGAGAAGACTCACTGACACTCAGCCTTCAGCGATAACCACTAAGCTACTGGTGTGATACTGTAAACCACAGTACTCCTATGGACAATGATAGTGTGGAGAGGAAGCCTGGAGACTGGAGGAGACTCGATGTCACTCAGTTACCATCGGTAATGACCAGGCAAATAATAATAATAATAATAATAATAATAATAATAATAATAATAATAATAATAATAATAATAATAACAACAACAACAACAACAACAACTTGCCATTCAAGTCATTAATTGAACAGCTGTAGAAACATTTGAATAGTAGATGTTTACCTAGATGTTATTTCCGAACCCGTCCGAATGAGGTCTTGTTCAAAAGGTTGGAAAGGCTCTAGTGGAGTACTGATGCCAATTTTCAAGTCTGCAGACCAAACAGTACGATCAAGAACACTGGAACACACGAACAAACATAGGCACATCTGGAAAGAGAGAGGACGGCTTGCCATCTTTGATGGCTACGGTTGTTCATCAGAAATAATGGCGTCAGTGATGTTGGTGATGATGATGTTGATAATGATGAAACTTATTAATTAAAAAATCATATTATTCAATGCGATATGAAGATGCTCTATTTCTGTCCACCTTATCGAAGACTTTCTTTGTTATCAACTGATTTAAGATTGAGCCTAGCACTTTTAAGTTATTTTTGGAAATATGGAATAATATGATTTTATATTCGGCAGTAATGTGATTTGTATTCAATGCCCGGGGAGGCACGTTGGATTATTAGAAAAACAATAAGAAAAGATTTAATTAAGTCAAAAGAAAGAGAATTGCTTTGAAATAGAAGAAAGGAAGAGGAAAAAGGACGAAAAGTAAGTTGAATAAAAGAGGGAGAGAAGAATAAGGGAGGAAGTGTTGATAGGAAGGAAAGGACGTGAAGAGATAGATATGAGAAGGGTGAAAGATGAAGGAGGGTGGTGTATGAAGGTATATACTATGTGAAGGAGAAATAAATGAAGGAAGATAGAACATGAAAGAAAACAAAGAAAATGAAGGGGTGGCAAGAGTATGACAGAGGAAGGAAGAAGGAAAGAAGTAAAGATAGAGATAGCAAATGAAAGATGAAAGAAACAAAGAATCGAAAGAGAAGAAGGGACAGAAGATGTAGAGAGTGGAAGAAGAAGCAAACGAAGGAAAATATAGTAGAACATTGGAAATAAGAGGAGATAGCGGACGGAAAGACAAAAAAAAAAAGAAAAAAAGAGAAGAAATAAAAAAAGAAGTAATGAGAATAAAAAGGATGTGAGAAAGAACAAGAATGAAAGAAGAGAGATGTAGAAGAAAAGAAACAAAAAAGAAAGTGAAGATGTCAAGAAAGGAAAAAAAGAGAGAAAGAAAGAAAGAAAGAAAGAAAGGAAAAAAGAAAGAAAGAAAGAAAGAAAGAAAGATAGAGCCAAGAAATAAAGATAGATAGAGAGAAAAACAGAAACATACTCACATATCCCTCCCCACCTCAACCACCAAAAAAATATGTCCCATGTCAGATGAGGAGCTAATATCAAGAGAGAAATGCCATGAATACTCTTAAGGAAAAAAGGTAATGCTATAGAGAATATGCAAGAGAGAGAGAGAGAGAGAGAGAGAGAGAGAGAGAGAGAGAGAGAGAGAGAGAGAGAGTGTGTGTGTGTGTGTGTGTGTATTTGCAAGGGAGAATTCGAGTGAGAGAGGGGAGGAAAAAATGTGCCGATCGTGAGGAGTTGAAAAAAGATAACCAAAGAATTATATGGACTTTGAAGAGAAAGTGAATGATAGAAATGAGGGAGAAAATGGGATATGAATAAATATATTGAAACAAATGTGAAGGAAAGAAAGACGATAAGAATGAAGGGCGGAAATTTAACTGATAAGGAATGAAAAAATTGCTAGTAGAGGCTGGAAGGAAGAAAGGAAGGAGTGAATTAGAAAGGTATAATGCGACGTACAAAAGAGGAAAAAAAAACGAAAAGAGTATAGAAAATAGGAAGAAGTAGAGGAAGTCGAACGAGGAGAGAAAGAAAGAAAGAAAGAAAGAAGGAAGAAGAATAGAAGAGAGAGAGAGGAAAAGGGGAAAAATGAAAGGAAAAAAGAAGGATAAAGTTGTAGAAAGGAAAAAAAGGAAGAAGGATAGAAAGGGGGAAGCAAAGAAGAAAAGAAGGAAAATATAAAAAGAATATTGCAGAATTGTAAGGTAGGAAGGAAAAAAGACAAAAGAAAAATCAAATAGAAGAAAGGAAGAAATACATGAGAACGAAGAAACTTGAGATAAAGAATAAAATTAGAAAGAAAAGAGGTTCTGAGTGAGGAAAAATGTGAAAAATGCGAGAGAAAACCAATTTCGAAAAAAAAAAAAAGAATAATCGTCTGCTGGAGAATTAATATTTGTAACGAGATTCGCTGAGAATTTGAACATTAAAATTTCTCCTTTTAACATTCATCGAAAAATGGCAGAACAGAGATTGGAGTAAAAAAAGGAAAATATTTTAATTAGTATTTTGGTTATTTTCGGCTGTCGGGACTTCATGACGATCTTTTGGAAGATTTAGTTGATTATCCATCTTTTTATTGAAAAGTTCAAGAAAAAGTTGCGGAGAAAATGAGAGAAAGACAGAAGGTTACAGATAAGAGACAGCGAAGACTTGTTAAAATTAATTTGTATTTTTGTCTGAAAAAAAATCTTTACCAGATGTACTCAAAATATGTTTTAATATAGAATGGAAAAATAAGAAAATGCTTCGTGGAGGAGACAGTTGCAGAAGCACTATCGTCCCGGTCATGGTTGCCATTAACGAAAATCTCATAAAAGTATCAAATTTTGCTTGAAATAAGCTCAAAATGATATATACGTTGACTTGTTTTCTAAGTTTGTATCACTAATAACTTTTTATCAATTTACACATTATATACAAAGTAATCTTAATTTTTAATTTTTTGCTTTGTACAAGTATTGATTTGATATAAAGGGATCTATTTGAATCCATATTTTCTATTCAGACCGTCCATTGTCATATATACTCGACCAATTAATCAATGAACATATGAGAAACTTTTATATATATTTGCCAGAAAAAAAAAATGGCGAAAATGGTTTAAATCGTTAAGTTTCATTCCTTACCACACAAGATGAGTGAACTTTTGCCAAAAATTAGTAGAAGTAGCAGGAAATTATAAAAGAAGCCCGTCAAAGTTACTAATGTAGTTAAAAATATTGACGAAGTTCGACAGTAGTCCAATGTTCTGACTTGAAGCCCAAACTAGCAAGCCTAGTTTCAGTGGTCAGTGTTCAAACACAAGAAAAAGTCAGGGCCTTGAATGCTACTTTCCATGTATTTCCTAGTAAGAGAGCCAAAGCATAATTTTCCTAGACTTATGTTTTCCACTTGGTTTTGTCCCATATTTTTTGTATGTACAATTCAATCAATATTAGGAAAAAGAGGATGTCAATACTTTGAGAGTGTTTTGCTACACAACCTGCACCACTTGGCTTACCAATAATAGTATTTTGATTTTTTCGTATGACGAGATAGTCTAAAATGAACCGGCAATTATCATAATTTGTATGATTATTTTTTCAGCGTTCCCTGACCAGAAATGTCATGAAGGTATAATAAGCTGTGTCGCCGGAGGTTCAACTGGTGGGAGGTACAGGAAACTGCAGAAGAAAGACGAAAATGGTGCGAGCTTTTTTGAATACGACTCACTGCAAAATGAGCGCTATTTTCACTTTTCATCCTCATTTACAATTTCTATAAAAATACTCTGCTCCCAAATGAAATAACAACACTGTTATCAAAACGTGAGGTCCTACTATTTATTGTGAGACTTCCGAAGATTCTTTAAAGTAATTGAAAGTTCAATGGAAGACGATTAGGATCTATTTGTCGCTAGTTTTCCAGCAGAGACGAGCAAAACAGCGTGATTTATGATTCTCGTAAGGTATTTTTTAGTGACAGTGTGATACACGCGTCATAACTTGCATATCGACCAATATATTCATATATCTATCTAGCTGTCAGAATTGGAATAACCGTGACCATTGGGAATCCAAGAAACGGACAGTTGTAGAAGAAGTGACGTTGTTATGTTTGCGATATGGACATTTACAATAGGGGGATGCAATCCTTGGTAATCGTAAGACAGAACAAATGTATTAGAATAAACTATATCACAGCCACTGTAGATTGATCAAATTTCTGTCTGAATTTCTCAGATGAGGGATAATCAGTTCACATGAACCAGCCCGTAATAAAAAATAGTAAATGTCGACTTTGTGGAGACAGAGATGCAACTGTCAAGTACAAGGAACAAAATGAGATCAGACGGATCCTGAAAATAAATAGGACCGGGTATGAGAGAGAGAGAGAGAGAGTGAGGGTAGTACCGGGCGTGGTCGAACCCCCGGGAACTGATCCGAAGAGCATTGCAGAAATGTTGGAAATTCAGAAATAACTGAGACCAATTAGACGACAACTCGTAAACTAAAATCAGCTAGAATGCAAAGGGGAGTCTGGTATTGTTGACGAGAATCGCTGTCACTGAGACTTCACTGAAAATCGCCATTCACTACCGATGTAAAAACTGGGCGAATAATAATAATAATAATAATAATAATAATAATAATAATAATAATAATAATTATTATTATTATTATGATAATAATAATAATAATAATAATAATAATAATAATAATAATAATAATAATAATAATTATTATTATTATTATGATAATAATAATAATAATAATAATAATAATAATAATAATAATAATAATAATAATAATAATAATAATAATAATAGACAGAACACAGACAAACAGCAAATGCCGCCTGTGCGGGGAAAGAGATGAGACAGTAAACCACATAACTAGTGAATGTAGTCAACTCGCCCAGAAGGAGTATAAATATAGACACGATAGAGTAGCAACGACGATACACTGGGAACTAAACAAACAAATGGGATTCAACCATGTGGAAAAGTGGTATCAACACAAACCAGAGGCAGCCTTGGAGAATGGCAACCACAAACTACTCTGGGACTTTGACATTCAAACTGACCACCTCATCCAGGCAAGAAGGCCGGACTTGGTAATTGCAGACAAGAAAAGAAAGGCCTGCCAAATAATAGACGTGGCTGTGCCTGCAGACCATAGAGTAAAAAAGAAGGAGAGTGAAAAACGGGAAAAGTACCAGGACCGAGCAAGAGAATTGTAGAAGATGTGGAACATGAAAGCCAGGGTAGTACCGGTCATAGTGGGCGCACTAGGAACTGTCCCAAAAACGCTGAGGGTGAGACTGGAGGAGATCATGATTAGGGGAAGAATTAATAATAATAATAATCAAAACGAAGGAGCATCAAGGCAAACAACAAGAAGTAAAATGGGAATTTAAAAAAAACAATTGAAAAGACTGATAGTAAATATCTCAGACAAAAGTGTGTTTGTGTGTGCAAGGGAAAATTAGAGTGAGAGAGGGAAAGAAAAATGTACCGATCGTGAGGAGTCGAAGAAAGATAACCAAAGAATTATATGGGCTTTGAAGAGAGAGTGAATGATAAAAAGGATCATGGACATGGTTAGGTAAAAGAAACCCAAATAGAGAAAAAGAATTGCTCATGATGGTAGCTCTCAACAAATGCATTGGAACAAAATATGTCAAGGCAAACCCAAACAAACAGCAAAAGCCACTTATGTTGTGGAAGGAGCGAGGCTATGAAACCACTTAACCAGTAGAAGTGGTTAACTAGCACAGAAAGATTTTTTTTTAATTTTTAAAAGAAGCAGAACCGGCAGGGTAGCAACAGTGATACACTGGGAACTGAGCAAACGACTGGGATTCGAACATGCCGACAGATGGTATCAGCGAAAGGAAGAAGAAGAAGAAGAAGAAGAAGAAGAAGAAGAAGAAGAAGAAGAAGAAGAAGAAGTTGATGATAAACGAATCTAAGAGGAGGAGAAAAAAAGGAGCAGAGAAAAAAAATTGAACTTTGAGCGAAAGAGAAAGAGACCGAGTTTGGAATATTGGACAACGTGCGAGAAATTACATTGGAGTGCATTATTAAATGAATAATTTATAAAGTGATTGGTTTGTCTTTAAAATGATGGAGATTTGCGGACAAACCTAAATGGGTTTCCGAGAAGAACTTCTCTTGAGGCGATGTACAACAAAAGCAGATTCATAATTGAATCGACTTTTTAAATATTTGACTTCAAGTATGATTTATGATTCTCGCAGGCTATTTTTTCAGTGACAGTATAACGCATGCGTGGCAATTTGCATATCTATCTATCTATTTATCTATCTATCTATCTATCTACCTATCTATCTATCTTTTAGCCTATAAAAATACCCAAATATCTTCCAGATAGTAATAAAAAGAGCATATTAGAGTAAAACTAATTTGGTACCATCCAGCTTGGCCCTACCCCCTCGATGTTGATTTGCACAAGCATTCTTTTTCAATTTTTTTTTTTAGTAAATTCAATAATGAAAATTTCGGGGATTAATAATAAGTGATAACAGATACCATCATTGACATTCTCCAAAATAACTGCGAACCGTACCCAGAGGTTAATGTGTCGTGTTTTCGAGGATAAACACATACATCATCATAAGACTTTCAACGTACGTTGTTGGACATATACCTTCCCCCAGATTCACCAGACCTCTCTATCATGGGCATTGCAGAGCCAGCACTTTGTTGATTCATCTAGTTCATCTGATCGTCTTATTTTCTGTCTGCCACTATTTTGCATATGATATTTAGGGACCCACTTTAATCCATGATGATTTATCATGTCGCAATAGACGTCGACACTTAGTGAAGTTCCAACTGCTCTGGAAAGTAGCTGCAAGATGAGTAACACGGCATGAACCCTTCCAGCTTGTTGAGGCTTCACACGGGTATCATATATTATTAAACAACTAAAATGGCCCTGACTCGGAGCACAGCATCTAGAGAGAGAGAAATGTTCTGGGCATGCTATGTAGGCTATTGTTAAGCAAGAAAGTTTATGTCCACATGAATTATAGTAGAACAAATGACTTGGACAGCGAAGAAGTTGAAGACGAAGACTCGACAATTAAAATCGGAAATACAGAACTGAAGAAAGTAGACCACTACTTCTACTTAAGAAAATAGACTTCCATGAAATCCTTAAAACGAGAAGAAATAATAATCCGAACACTTACACTGGGATGGTAAACTTTCAGTAAGGCAGACTCAACCTTCAAAAGCAAGAAAAATCCTTTTAGATAACCAATGAATCCCCCATGAAACACGGAATTCAACCAAAAGAGTGACCCTCAAACTGAGATCCATTCAACGTTCACAGGAGAGAATCATACGCAACATAACGTGGAAGGATTACAAAAGTTTATTTTCAAGATTAGACCCTAATAGGGAACGAAAAGATGTCCTTCCACTTTTGACCCCCTGAAGGGGCAAATAATATTATATTCAGTTCTCAAGCTCTCTATATTTATGTATAGTCTCAGATTAATCGCTATCAAAAATTATTTAAAAAATATTTAGATGGGAATTAGATAGTTCAATTCGGCAAATTATCGTGAAAGAAAGAATTATAAGCACAAGCTAGTGACCAATTCAGAGATTTCTATTTCTAACTAAAATCAAACTTAAAACCTTTCAAGAAAATATTCTCAAGAACCAGCCCCAAGTGTCCCATTGATAAGCACAGAAACTTTTCTGGTCATAACGATCATGGACGATCGGACAGATGGATGGACATTTGCTGAATTATAATATGATGAGTTCCCCCTAAATGACGGGATTGTTTTATGAATTCCCCAGGTCCTAGATAATATCTCTATCGCACATATCAAATTGAAAAGCTACTCTATTAAATTTATGGACATTTTCGTTTATTAATTCTTAATCTTTTTTGGATTTTTTTATTTATAAATCTTTTTGCCCTTTCCAGGAACAAACTTGGTGACTTAATTAACACATATAGTTATTCATTTTTACTAAGCAAATAATACGAAATATAGCTTTAGCCATAGAGTCATAAATTCAATAAAGATATTTTTTGCGAAACATTTCATTGTCTTACTAATTATTCTTTAAGAACTGGCCAGATTTTTCTATCGTAAATTCGTATCAATTAAATTAATTAAAAGGAGACATGGCTACTTAGGCAATGTTCGTATGATGCTTTGCAGTGAAGATCAAGCTTCAATCTGATTGGTTTATAATCGCAAGCCTTTTCATTCCGACTACGACTGATATCGTTTGATTTTTAATTTGCTGAATTATTCGACAAAGTCATCACATAATCTTTTTCTGGTGTAAGAATGTGTTAGATTTAAAAAAGACTTCAATAACTGCAAAGATATTTCCATTTTGAGCAGAGCTCTGGGTATTCTCCACACTCAAGAATCTCGTCACATCTTATAAGGGTCACGTTTTATTGGGCAGTACAGTAGTTAAAAAGAGCCACTGCTAAAGCTCGGCTCTGTTCGTCAGACTGGAAAACAAAAAAACAAAAAAATGAGGATAAAGTTTTGTTGGATCAATCTTCTGAATTTATTTTTTTTTTTTGCTTTGGAAAACCGCATTCAAAATCCTTGTTTTCCATGTGACAAATCGATTAATGTAATGGAGAGCGTAACTTTTTCTTTCTGTTTGTTTCCAGGCCACTTAAAGGTAACTATTTTGCAGATAAGATTTCTCTTATCGACCATTTCGAGCCTTAGACTCTTTCAAGTAAAATACTTCTGTCTCTTTTTAATTAGCCCTCCAGATGAAATCAACAAAAGACAAAACATGTTTACATTTAAAAATCTGGATGTAAGCAGCTATTGATTCTAAATAAGTAAAAAGGTGAAGAAAAAACTGCCGGGACCTGGAAAAAACACCGTTATATATTACGCAATGTTCTATGTCCCCTAATATATATATATATATATATATATATATATATATATATATATATATATATATATATATATGTGTGTGTGGGGGGGGTTTCTTTTCTAAGAAAATGATAAAATCCAAATACATCCATGAATTATATCACGTCTGATAACTAGTATATCTACAATATACATTAACTTATACCAGAACAAGCAACTCCCAATCGTAGGCAGAGAACAGGAATATAAATATTTTACACCAATTTTCCAAATGAGTTAAGCCTTCTTATCTTGGAAAACATAACAATCAAAATCCTTCTACGGTTAGGACTCGAACGCTGAACACTGTCACTGCTGAGAAGAACAACTGCATCACCTATGCAGCTGACCAAATTTATACATGGAGGGACTTCATTAGCAATCCGCCAATCATTATCACATTTACCCGTCAAGTGCAAGTTTGGCTTTGGATCGAATAATTGGCTTTGAAAGATCCTAAACTATAATCATTCTTTATTAGTTTTCGATAAAAACGATAAAATCGATCGCCATTACTGTCATCCAAAATTTTCATTTTCATACTTGTTATTTGTTGTTGAAGAAATCATGTATATATTGATTGAGATGCTTTTTTTTTTCCAAAGAGAAAAATAAACAATAAATAGATACTGGGGGCTGTAATACATTTGGTAAGAATATCTTCCTGTGAGATGTTGTTTACGTCAAATCAATCCATCCGAGATTCTATTTAAAAGTAATTGAGGTTGTTTAAATGGAGCAGTCTAATTTTATTTTTTCTTCAAATCGTGTAGAGAAATTTTCTTTATTAGAAAAGGTATCACCTTCAAGTGGTACAATCCGTTGTTATGGACAGAATAACAGGAATATATATATATATATATATATATATATATATATATATATATATATATATATATATATATATATATATATATATATATATATATATACCTGTATGTAAAGCATTATATAAACAGAGTCTTTGACAGTTATCCCTTTTCTTATCTGAGTGTTGGCAGTAGCTCACATGTATTTTGTCGTCTTATTTCAGATTTTCCAGCGTTTTTTTTTTCAAGCATCTTACTTAATCTCCCTACTCCTCAAATAATCCATTTTCAAATAGTGGATAGGACATTTCTTTATCAGCAGAAATGTTGTCTTTGGATGAAAATAGAGCAAAGAACAAAGAAACAAAATAAATACCATTATTGAAGTCGAGGATTAAATCATAATTAGTTTCTACACTGAACCATCCCTGCTGTGTTCTACCAAATTGCTTAAAACCAGTAATGACATGAAAGATAGCTACCTTGATTAGGTTGCAAAGCATTGCTGTACGACGTGCATCCTCATACTATTTTCTATATGATATACTCGTCAATGCCGATGAAAAAAAAAACCAAACAATACATATTTAAATTTCTATAAGATGTCTTTTAGAAAAAAATACTTTCACCTGGAAAAATCCATAATTTCAAATCTTTGATGGGGGGATTTTTATCAGCAAAACTGTTACCTTTGAGTCCAGTGTTATGGATAGAGAACCAAGACAGTCACACCCTTTATATATATATATATATATATATATATATATATATATATATATATATATATATATATATATATATACATACATATATGTATATATATATATATATATATATATATATATATATATATATATATATATATATATATATATGTGCAAATCATTGGATCCGTAGCCTCACACATAGTTATTACCTAAAATTTAATCAGAATTTTCACTGTATAATATTCGATGTATATGACTGAAATTTACCCTTGAATTGGGTGTATTGTAAAGGAAGGCGATTAAGAAAATATGTTTTTGTGTAAAATAAATCCATTATCCGAAAGATTTTTCCATAAAGGATTAGGCTTTCCTCAAATGTAATGCTGAGATAAACAAACAAGAGTGGGTAGCCATTCAGCTTATATTTCAATATCTATTTACATCGTCGAAAGAATATTATCTGAAGCCATGATTTTCTTATTGAATTGAAACAAAATATCAGCAGATAAATACAATCAATAGTAAAAAAGGCTTCTGCGATTTACGCATGTCCTATTTTTCTCCGAGTAACGCTTGGTGGAACATGAACAAGAGCAATTAATAGATATTAACATCCTACGGAACACATTAAAATTTATAATCGAGCCTTGCTGATAATCCAATAAGAATGCATTCATGACAAATTAATATAGATCCATATTATTCGAAGGACGTAGATTCCACGAAACTTACCTACAAAAATGATGGTGACATCCATCGAACAAATATAATCTCTGGACGCGTTTATATAACATAACAATTCAAAACATATCTTAAATTCAATAAACCATAGCAAAATGCCCCAGAATAACATAATGATGATCCTACTATCATTATCTTTATACATTTTTCAATAAAAGTCAAAAAGGTTGAAAGCTATCGAAATCAGATTATTGTATTCCTAAACATATATCCATATAAATGTAAGTATATATATTAGCAGTTCCGATGAGATATACAACAGAATGAATGCATAATGATAGAATCTATTTTGTAAGTATCTTGATGCTCATCGAAGGATGAAAAAATCTCTTCGCGCTCGACTGAAATATGACTGGGAAGCATACAAATAACCATTCACCAAATATGCTTCATAGACGCAATTATATCTTCATAAACTTTAGAAATGATGTGCCTGGAGATGATTGTAAAGGATAAACGGGGTCGATAATCTAATCAGTCGCTTTTTTAATTCACCTCGAATTTCTACTAGACATAAGTAATAGACATAAAAAAAAGTCTTCTCCCCGGGTTGACTAATGTCTTCCACTACGTCATGGACTTTCAGAGGACATTATTCGCAGACATAAGCAGATTCGATCTATTAACTTCTGGTTGTAGCGATGGACAGCTTTGGGTTGTTCGAATGAATACTGTGCCATTATTCCCCCATCGTTTTATCCCTTCCCTGTCATAATCTGATTTGCTTGGGAACAAAAAGTATTGCATGACGATTTTCTTTTAGTTTTAATTCATTGTTTTGTTGTCATAGAAACCTTTATGTCGTCATTCCTCGATGAACAATCGGTAGCAGGCCAGGCACCATAGGGTTAACGGAAGACATCATATTCAACTCGACATAATAGTCTTACATATAAGAATATTTTCTCATCTGGCTGACTAGAAAACAATAAAGAAATTTAATTTCTTTTTCAATCCTGATAACAAAAGATTGTTTCTTAAGCCTGCTTTCGACTATTACAGAACTTCAATGATATCACCTTATGTACACACACATAAATCCAGCATTAAACACACAGTAAAATAGAATTTCTTTTAAGAACTTATGAATTAATAATTACATAATTTTAGTAGAAAGTTTCTGCGAGACAAGTCAGCATCTTAGATTATCATAACTACATCATATTTTTCAATGGGGAAATTCAATAACATCAGATAAATATTACATCTAAAACTAATAGAAGTAACTAAAAACAACATCGACGCCTGCATAACAGGATATCCGGTTC
>OY735228.1:34520651-34550651 GCA_963457665.1 Thysanoteuthis rhombus | reverse complement strand
ATCATTCTTTG
Source organism: Thysanoteuthis rhombus (assembly GCA_963457665.1). NCBI lineage: Eukaryota > Metazoa > Mollusca > Cephalopoda > Oegopsida > Thysanoteuthidae > Thysanoteuthis > Thysanoteuthis major. The sequence goes on along the minus strand of OY735228.1, from coordinate 34,550,640 downwards.
TAATTGTATTGAGTGCTCTGTTGAGAACTTTGAGGTGAAAAAAAATCACTATGGAATCCTTGAAAAAATGACAAAATCAGACGAAGAATCACCCTATATTGGCAGGCTTTCGATAGAACAAGCTCGTCATTCGTGAACAATGAGGTCCCCTTTTTCTAACAAGTGTCTACAGCCGTTTTATTATACCAGAAGTAACACATGGAGTCGAAAGGTGGACTTAAACCAAACGATTGACTTTCAAACTAAAAAACATGCAACGTGCACAAAAATCGATCATAATACAAGCGATATCATAAAATCAATCAGAAAACCCAAATCCTGCAAGATTACTATGCAAACGGTTGACACCACGAGTCCTAAGATGGCGAATACAAAATAAGATGGTGCGACAATTTAGGACAGGTTCGGAAGACATTAGCGAAGTGACGCCTACGATAAAGATATCTGGCGTATCTTTGGGATGGTCTTGTCAATTAACGGAGGCTAAAAGGCTACTAATGATGATGATGATGATGATGATGATGATGATGATGATGATGATGATGATGATGTGAGCTACTAAAATAGGATTATCATAAAATGTTTCCATTGATTTTTTTTCATGAATGAAAAAAAAAAATTGAGGTTGAACTTCCCATTAGGTACACTTAATGAGATTTTCTTGCAAAGTGTCTGTTTTCGACATCCGGGAATTAGTCAAGAAAGGACCGATTGCTTTAACTAATATCTTCTCTACATTTTTAACAATAAGTATTGCTTTAATTCAATGATTTTTCTGCTTACTGTACACACGATAATTTTCGAATTACCATGTTTTTTTTTCTCGAATTACAGTTGTCACCAAATGAGAAGGAGGGTTTTATCTTTTTTTCATGTGATTTTGTTTGTTGATTTGTTTGCATGAGTGCAAGTGTTCCAGTGCTCCAGGCCATATAGTCTTGTCGACCGAATAAAATTTGAATCAGTATTTCAGTAACAACCTTTTAAAAATGTTTTTATTCAATATCTTAGAGAAAAAAGTTTTTTTTACTACTTAAAGTCTTGTTTTGAACGATCTGGTGATAACATCTAGATTATACAGAATCTCCAGAACATTTTTACATGGTTCCAAATTCTGACGCTACGATTGTTCAGTTATCAACTGTGATGGCGAGAACTTTTTTTTTCATAATTTCATTCCGTTCCCTCTCGCTGCAGTTCTCTAGTTGCTATCTTACAGCCATTTAATAAGCAGCAATTCTTTCAGTTCTATTGCAACGTCCATATAATTATTCAACTTTTTGCTCTCCTTCAATTTTCGTTGGGGGATTTTCTTCTCCTCAATTTTCCTCTCGTTAATTCTATTGCAGCTTCCGATATTTGCCAATAGTCTTTCATTATTTGCTATGTGGAGTCCTCGAGTATTTTGATGGCTGAGGTGAACCAATTCTTCTAACTGACGAGTTCTCTGCGACCCCTTTTCTTTATACATATACATATATATATATATATATATATATATATATATATATATATATATATATATATATATATATATATATATATATATATATATATATATTATATATATATATATATATATATATGTATATATATATATATATCGTTTTCATATCTTAAGGAAAACTATTTCTTGTTTTGTGATCCAAATTTCCCATTTTCCAGTCCTGAATGTCTTACAATAAAAACTGCTCTGGTATTTATTTCTTTGATAAAGTTTCAGCTGTTTAGTATTGAACATTTTGCTTAGTCCTCCGAAACATTCGTTTCCTTTTATTTCATTCATTTTGATAGAACCCGCTTCTGATATCTAGAGATACTTGTAAATTTCTTTCCCGGTGAGCGCCTCCAAGCTTTCCTGGTTGGGTAATTCAATTCCTTCTGTGGTTTCTCGATTCTTTTCATAATTATTCTTTTTTCCTCCTTGTATATCATCATGATAATCCCCTTGAAAATCGACAACGCAACCATATGTTGTCAATATCTATTCTCTCTTAGTATATCACTCAACTTGCACAGCCTTTTCTGCACCTGACATTATCTGTTCTTACCTGATCCCACAAAAACATCAAACCGGTATGTCATTTTGCAATAGCTTCTTTCATCCCTCAGCAAATCATAGCAACAATAACAAAAGCTCTGTTCCTCTTTCTATTCTGATTCTGAAAGGATATCAGCTGTGAAGAACTGGCTGGCTTCTCTTTGGTTATCGAAGGCGAAAAAGGTCTTCCTTTTGTGCTCCCTTCAAGAGAGTTCAACAGGAAGCGAAGATTGATTTAGGGTCGGATCTTGGAGATGAACAATATCGCCCACAACTTCTGTGTTGGAAGCTTAATCTTGGCCGGATTATTATCATTATTTTTTCTCTTTGTATGCATCCCCCCCATCTGATTTATAGAAAACGGATGTGGGGCAGGTTCCTTCTTCGAGTCGATTAGTTGATACTCAGGAAGGAAAAATCGAAATGCAATTTTACTCACTTTATATCCCCCATTTCGTGTATTATCCAAAAACATCATTATAACGTGGACAAATAATAATAATAATAATAATAATAATAATAATAATAATAATGATAATAATAATAATAATGATAATAATAATAATAATAATAATAATTATTATTATTACTATTATTATTATTATTATTATTATCATTATCATTATTTGCCATCACTCATTGATTGGACAGCTGTTGAAACATTCGGATACTGGATGTTCCTGGATGTTATTTACGAACCCGTCCGAATGAGGTCTTGTTCAAAAGGTTGGGAAGTCTCTAGTGGAGTAGTGATGCCAATTTTCAAGTTTGCAGACAAAACAGTACGATCAGGAACGCTGGAACATACGAGCAAACACAAGCACAATTGAAAAAAGAGAGAAATGTTTGCCATCTTTGATGGCTACGGTTGTTCATTAAAAATAATGGCGTCAGTGATGTTGGTGATGATGATGTTGATAATAATGATAAAAGTTTATGACAATGCACAAGGTCTTGCAACCAAGAGAGGACATGGATAGAGCGTACGTGAAAAAGGAATAATGTGGTAGAGGACTAATCAGCATAGAAAAATGTACCCAAAAGGCCAAAACAGGATTTAAAAAAAAGTATATACAAGCAAAAAGTCAAGACATTACGAAGAGCACCCGAAACAACACAACGAGCAACAAAAAAAGTAGCAAATGATGGAGCATCACAGCAAACACTGAAAGGAAAATGGGACCTGAAAATACCATATGTAGAATTCAGAAGACGAATACAGGAAATTACAGACAAAAGATCATGAACATGACCATGCAAAGGAAACCTGAAGAGAGTTAGAGAGTCACTAATCATGGCAGCGCAAAACGAATGTATCAGGGCAATCTATATCAAAGCAAAAACCAGGAAGCTGGATATTGTTTGGAACATAAAAGACAGGATAGTACCAGTAATAGTAAGCTCACTCGGAACCGTACCAAGGACCCTGAAAGTGAGATTGGAAGAACTGGACAGAGATTAATCTTGAGAAAGATTTATGCCCAACAACGGACGCTAGATGACTGAAGATGACATGATGACATACTTGCAAATGAAGCCCAAATACTTGCAGGTAAAAACAAGATATTGGATGTGTTCATACCTACAAGTAAAGGCCAGATATCATAGTGCCTTTTATACTGACAGGTCAGGCTTAAACATTTTCGACTATTTCATACTTACGGGTAATACCTAACCATTCTAAACCTCTCTTACTTTTAGATAAATTTTCTAGTATTATAGATTATTTCATACATGCTGGTGAAGCCCAAATATTATAATATCACTCATATTTATACTTTGAGCTACATTCAATCTATATTTCAGATCATATATTCTTGCAGGTATATCCAAAGTATTAAAGTATTAAATTCGAATAAGTGTCCATATAATTTAACGCAAATTATTATTCAAACCTTTTATATACTAGTTGAAGCTGAAGTTATATAGATATTTTTTTGTTACTGTAGATATCTACTTATAAGCAAACTTGCTGGTAAATCCCAACTAATACTGACCAGTAGTTTTGAAACTTTAGAAACTCCATGACCCACCTATAGAGGAATTATTCTGGCAGACTCCTCTACTTAGTTTATAAGCTAACTCATAAACGACAATAAAAAGTGATTCATGACTTGAAAGAATTGTGTCAATTTCAAATAGGTTACATTCATTCGTTTCTTGTATGTAGTACAGATCTGTATGCAATTATAGTTTTGATAACTGTTCGATACATGGTGTTCTAGGGCCGAGAGGACTGAGGGTCCCCGACCAGTATTTGATGGACCACAGAGGCCGTAGATAATAGTTATGAAGCCACTGAATATTGGAGGGAAAGCAAAAATGTTCAAGACCTTCACATCCTTCTAGGTAAAGTGCACACATTACGCAAAAGAACTTGTTTGTAAAAAATGATATTGAGGTGTTTTCATATTTGTACATAGAATTTCAATACCATAAACTTCCTATCATCATCATCATCCTCCTCAGCATCATCATGGTCGTCGCCGTCGTCGTCATCATCATCATCATCATCATTATCATCATCATCCTCATCCTTTTATCGTCTATAATTGGACATAGACCCTCCCTGGGATTCATCACACCACACTATCATGGTTGTTGGGGAACTTGTATTTTTTTAACCTGTCCATTTCGTTGCACCATCTCATACTCTATCCTCAGATCTGCATGTGATCTCTGGGGATCCGTGTTGTGAGTTATGGTGTCCATCGGTTGTCAGCCATCCTTGCAACATCACCAGCCCGTACCCATTCGAGTTCCCGAATAGTTTCTATGATGTCTCAGATTTCTGCCTTTACCCTGATATATTGTGCTGTCTTGTGATCTATACGTGTCTATACTTGTTGAAAAAAGACCAAATACTCGAAATATTTTCATATTCGCAGGTAAATCCTCTCGTTATACTTGAGAGTGCAGCCTAAGTATCATAGACCTTGACGGGTTCCTCGGTTAATCTTGATGATTTTGGTTTTGTTCTTCCCAATTTCCGTTCTCAAACATTAGTATAAACATTTGTATATTCATATTACAACAAATTACCTCTAATATACATACTGATGCGAACATATCCAGTGCACAATGAAAAAAGTACTATGCAAAAATATGATTATGAATGATTGCACCTTGAATGATTTGATATGCTCTTGTTTCTTTTCTGCACGTCGGAAAGCATAATATTATTCTCCCATAAAGCAGTAAAATGTATCCTAATAATGCTTCCTGTACGGAACGCGCATGTTGTAATTGCCTGCTATTCGGTAGGAAGAGATACAACATTTTCAGGGCGTCTTTCAACAGTGTCTGTTCATTAATACATGCTGTGAAAATATCAGGATCTACGCCGAAATTTGATGGGTTCTTTCACAGCCCATTTTTCGCAGACCCCCCCCCAAAAAAAAAATGCCATTGAAATTCACTGAGAACTTTCAGGAAATGGATGAGATGAATCCCCCCCCTTTTTTTTTTAAGTGAAAATTTATTTTCCATAATTTCGTTTCCCCTTTTTTTCTTCGCAGAGCAATTAAAACAAAATGTATGAAAATTGCAATTGGACACAGGTCATCATCATCATCATCATCATCATCATCATCATCATCATCATCATCCTCCTCCTCCTCCTTTTAGTGTCCGTCATTAAACAAATACTTTCCCCAAGATTTGCCAGACCCCTTTTTAAGCTGGCAAAACATTTGTTTATAAAGGTGAAATGGTCCAAGGACGAACGTAAGATAAGTGAGGCTGGTGATATCCAAAGTTCAATCTTTCTGAATTAGTTTTGTTTTTAATTCGGTAGGATATTTTTTTTCAAATCCGTCTCTACGGGGCAAGGCTAACTATTTTTCTTCCAATCTTTCCAGAAAAGACATTATTTGTTTTCTCAAAGATTTTCTTTATAATTAAATGAATATATGGAGAGAAATTCTTCAATCTCTTCCTCTTATACAATCGAATTTTTCCAAACCTGTTGAACCAAACAAAGGATGTGTCTTCTCCCCTGCGTCAACTGACACAATTAAATTTATTGATATCCACCGGATCAATTTATTGACTGTTCTACTTTCTAATATTTTCTCGTGCCTTTTTAAAAAATCTCTGTCTGCCGGCACCGCTATTACTCAACAACTGGTTATTGCACAAATTGAATATCCGTCTTATACATTAGTTAACAAATTACATCATGCTGTGTACACGTTGAAGTTGTTTAGATGAGCGGTTCTCGAGAAGCTTTTAAAAAATGAACAAAATTAAACTATAATATCTATCAATTATCTTCTTCGAACTTTGCTCCGATCTATGTCAGAGCACAAAGAAATTAGCCTCCTGTTTTTTTTTTGTTGGTTTTTTTTTTTACTTTTTTTGACTTTTTTTTCGACAGGCCATCAACTCTTTCCAAAAAAAGCTGACTTGGCTACAGAAAACTGTTTGATTTTTTTTCAACTAAATATTAATTAGTGTTGAGTCATGATATAAAAAGTCTTACTCAGAGAAAATCTCAGTATGTAGCTGGATGAAAAAAAATTCAAATAAAACATCAAATAATCAATATAAATCCAAATTATCGTTCGTCGACGTAAGAGAAAAAGTAGTAATTCACACTTTGGGAAGTTCCCAACAAGAATATATATTCACTCATTTACGACTTTCCATACTGATTAATTCATCCCTACTAACATATTTATATATATATATATATATGTATACATATATAAACACGCACACACACACACGCACACATACACACACACACACACACACACACACACATATATATATATATATATATATATATATATATATATATATATATATATCAGTCTCTCCGTCTCTCTGTCTCTCTCACCCTCTCCTTATATATATATATATATATATATATATATATATATATATATATATATATATATATATATATCTCACTCTCTCCTTATATATATATATATATATATATATATATATATATATATATATATATATATATATATATATATAAGGAGAGAGTGAGAGAGACAGAGAGATGGAGAGACTGACAAACCGAGGGAGACATTTCATTTTAAAATGTTGAGCACAATTACCATAAATAAAGCCATTGTTGAGAATAATGATATATATATATATATATATACATATATATGTATATATGCAAACACACACATTTGGTTGTTTTTCCTGTGTTGATATTTTCTCAAGATGTATTTTATCTATATGCAAATGTTATAACAATTACCCACATTTATGTACATTTCCGAAGACAAATACATCCACTTGATATTTCCTTTACCAACCAAAATATTTCCCGTCATTATCGAAACGTGCGAGACTGCAAAGTAAACGAATTTATTCCGGTTTTTTAAATTTTCAAAAACTGTTTCCTTCTCTGAATTCTGCCCAGTTTTTTCCTGCGTGAAAAAAAAAAAAAAAAAAAATGGCGGCCAAGGCAGACGAAACCAGTGTGGACAGAGGTACTGTTGTTCATTAAACCTATTATTCCTGGTTATTCCCCCTTATCTTCAGTAGACGTGATAAGCATGATTACCGTGATGGGAGACGTCAGTGATTTCTGCTGTTGACTGTTCGGGGTTTGGTTTGATCTCTGATGATGTCGTTGATGGCGGACGATGGTGTTGGAAGGAAAGTCATTTCGAATGTTGTCTTCTTGAATAATTTTTTTCATCTTTCTCTTTTTCATTATCCTCCACATCATCATCATCATCATCATCATCATTAGTTTGCACACCATTCGCCGGGTGCTCACAGCGGGAGACAGAGTGAGAGCAGGTCATCAGCCCTCCTCTCCACACTCTCACGGCCTACAACAGTACCGTGATTCACTTTGCATCAGTTGCTCGGTGGTTATCACTGAACGCTGAGTGACAGTATATATCATTATTATTTTTATCATTACCAGTTTCATTTATTTCAGTCGCCTGGTGGTCACCGATGGAAAATGAGTGACAGCATGGCTCAAGCCCTCCTCTTGGCTTTCTCACATCTCATGGTAATGCTGTAGATTACAGTTTCACACAAATTGCCCTGTAGTTACCGTTGGATGTTCATTAACAGTAAGTCTCCTCAGATCTCCAGCCGCATTCTCATGGTGTTCTCACCTACAACGGCAGCGCTGTAGTTTGTAGCATAACTGCCAGGCCTTTTTCTTGTCTTTAAGGTCATTGCTAAGAGCTAAGGAACATAGATCTCATATTTCCGAAACTATCCTCAATATTTGTGCTGTCCGAAGTCGTGTTGTGGTTTGTATATTCTAAATCTCTTCCCTTATATCCATTTCCTCCAATCTAGTTTTCAAGGCCTTTGGTTAGGTTTCGAGTGCACCAATTTTTACTGGTACTACCTCGATTTTATGTTCCATACCTCTTTCAGTTTCCTTGCCAGGTGGTATTTCCATAGCCATTCATTCCCTTTATTGTTACCACCACCACCACCACCAGCATCATCATCATCATCATCATTATTATCATTATTATTATTATTATTATTATTATTATTATTATTATTATTATTATTATTATTTGCAATCTCACACCAGTTGCCTGGTGGTAACCGCTGGAGTTTGAGTGACAGCAACTCTCCTCAAGTCTCCAGCCCTCCTCCCCTAGTACTCATAGGTCGCAGTAATTCTGCGATTCACAGTTTCACACCGGTTGCCCAGTGTTTATCGCTGAAGGCTGAGTGACAATAAGTCTCTTCAGGTCTTCAGCTAACGTCTCCTCCCTTTTTCACTTTTTAAACCTATTATGTCAGGGCTAAAATTCATTGCAGTGTTTATATCTCTAGCACCTTCCTCAGTATCCGTGCAGTTCCCAGTAGTGCTGTGGTCTGTACGGTCTCTATCCTTCACCTAATCCCGATCTCCTCCAGTCTCTCCCTCAGCGTTTTGGGGACAGTTCCAAGTGCGCCCACTATGACCGGTACTACCCTGGTTTTCATGTTCCACATTTTCCTTAACTCCCTTGCTAGGTCCTGGTATTTTTCCCTTTTTTCACCCTCCTTCTTTTTTACTCTATAGTCTGCAGGCACAGCAACGTCTACTATTTGGCAGACCTTCCTTTTTTTGTCTACTATTACCAAGTCCGGTCTTCTTGCCTGAATGAGGTGGTCAGTTTGGATGTCAAAGTCCCAGAGTAGTTTGTGGTTGTCATTCTCCGAGACTGCCTCTGGCTTGTGCTGATACCACTTTTCCACATGGTTGAATCCCATTTGTTTGCTTAGTTCCCAGTGTATCGTCATTGCTACTCTATTGTGTCTATACTTATACTCCTTCTGGGCGAGTTGACTACATTCACTAGTTATGTGGTTTACTGTCTCATCTCTTTCACCGCACATGCGGCATTTACTGTTTGTCTGTGTTCTGTCGAGTTTTGTTTTTATGCAGTTTGTCCTTATGCTTTTGTTTTCGGCTGCCATGATGAGCGATTCTGTTTCTCTCTTAAGGTTCCCCTTTCGTAACCACGTCCATGATTTCTCGTCTGCTATATTTTGTATCTGTCTTTTAAACTCGCCGTACAATTTTTTTCCCTTCCCATCTTTCTTTTCTTGTTTGCTGTACTGTTCCATTGTTTTCTACTTTATTGCTTGTTGCACTATCTCTTGCGCTCTTTATGATTTCTTCACTATTTGTTTGCACATATCTTTCTAGGACTGTTTTAGCTCTCTGGACACAATCTTCTATGCTGATGAGCCCCCTGCCACCTTCTTTTCTCTTAACGTATAGTCTATCTGTATCATCTCTAGGGTGTAATGCTTTATGCATCGTCATAAGTTTCCTTGTTCGCCTATCTATTGATTGGAGCTCTTCTTTTGTCCATCCTAGGAATGGTCCTGTATACCTAACTACTGACACAGCCCAGGTTTTCATTCCTTTTATTAGATTTCTGCTGTTTAATTTGGTTTCTAATATTTTCCTTATCCTTCTGAGGTATTCTCTCTTTATTTTCTCCTTCATCTCTTCCCGTTTTATCGTGTCACATTCAAGGACAACTAGGTACTTGTATCGGTCTTGTGCAGTCAATGCCCTAATCTTGCTGTTGTCCGGGAGTTCAATTCCCTCAGTCATTGAAAGCCTTCCTTTGTGCATCACCATGATTGCGCATTTTTCTATTCCAAACTCCATTCCTATGTCCTCACTATATTCCCTTACTTCGTTGAACAGAGTCTCAAGCTCTCCCCTGTTTTTTGCAAACAATTTCATATCGTCCATGTACATTAGGTGGTTGACCTTTCCTTTTGTTTTAGAGAAGTGGTATCCTTTGCTGTTTTTCAGGATTCTGTTGAGCGGTATCATTGTCAGAACAAATAATAGTGGGGATAACGAGTCTCCTTGGAAGATTCCTCTTTTTATCCCTACCTCGGCTAGTTTGTCCCCTGCGGCTGTCAAATCTACTTTCCAGTCTTCCATCGAATTACCAATGAATTTAACCACCGGTTCGCTAATTTTGAACATTCTAAGTCATCGAGTATCCAGCTATGTGGAATCATATCGTATGCTTTTTTGTAATCTATCCATCCCATTGCGATATTCTTTCTCCTTTTCCTCACTTCTCTTAAAATCATCTGGTCTATGTAGAGTAAATCGTTTGCCCCTTTGGTTCCTATCCAACCCCCTTTCTGTCCTTCTAGTAGTAGTCCCCTTCTATCCATTGACATGTATATTCTCTCTGCTATTTGCCCGGTCAGGATTTTCCACATAAGTGGTAAGCACGTGATTGATCTATAGTTGCTTGCTATGTTCCCCTTTTCTGGGTCTTTTTGGATGAGGGTGGTTCTGCCTTTAGTCATCCATTCTGGTGCCTTGCCTTCGTTTAGACAATTTTGGAGTAGGTGAGTGAGTCTGCCGTGTAACGTGGTGAATTTTTTGAACCAATACCCATGGATCCCGTCGGGACCCGGTGCTTTCCAGTTGGCTACTTTCCTAAGAGTATGTTTCAATGTGGTTTCATTCAGTACTATTGGTTCACCCTTGTCTATATCTTCTAGTTCTTTTCTCATGTTTCCTAACCATTGCAGTGTTCCGTTGTGTCTTTTTGGGTGCCCCCATATGCTATTTCAATAGTTTTTGGCCTCTGTGGCATCTGGTTTCATGTCCTGCCTGCTTTCCCCATTTAAATCTTGGTAAAACTTCTTCTCATTGTTTTGGAATGTGCGGTTTTGTGTGTATTGGGCCGTTCTTAGTCTGTATCTTTTCAGTCTTTCCTCTTTGGCTTGTCTTTTCTGGTGTAACTCTTCGACTACAATCGCAATGCCTTTTTGCGTTACCTTGTATTTGTTATAAAGTCTTACTCGTGGTCTGTCCGTGTGTGGTGTATTTCTAAGCAGTACTTCATCTCTCTGTAGTTGGGAGATCTGCCTTTGTAATCTTCTCTCCCAGTTGGGTTTCTCTTCCCTGTTATTGCTCGGGTTCCTATCTTGTGTTGTGAAGCTTTGTGCTACCATTTTCGCCCCTGCGTAAATTAGGTTGTTGAGTTCTAGGAGGGTGTTCGTTTCTATGTGCTGTAAGAGGCAGTTGACCTGTTCGGTCACTTCTCCAACTTTCTTTCTGTCTTTGTCTCTTAGGGAGGGGAGTGTTGTTTTCTCTCCTCGCATGATCTCTTTCAAAGCTAGTATTTTGGTTTTCTCTTCTTCTGTTGGTGCCTCGTCATCACCCTCTGGTGCATAGTTTACTGTGGGGGTCTCATGGGGAATTTTTCTAGTTTTGTTATTGGTACTAGTTGTGCTGGGGGGGATTCTTCAGATGTGTCACCTGAATCTCTCTCTACATTATTGCGAATCTCTAGTAGTTCAGTCTCAGACAGCCATTTCTTCTTTTGGATTAGTTTTACTTGGTCAGCAAGGCGTTGGTTCGATACTTCCACAGCAGATTTTTCCCTCCATATTTGGAGCATACGCTCTCTATAAGATCGCACCGAAGGCTTGCTTTTAAAGTAACAATACATAACTAGTCTATTTTCTTCCCTTGTCCATCTCTTTCTCTTGTTCTTTATAGCAGTCACTCCGTGAGGACTGCGCTTTCCCTGGGTGTCATTAGTGGTATATGAGTTTTGGCCAACAGTTGCTGTGTGACGACTGTGTCCCTCCTGAAGGCCATTAAGGGTACACGATCCGGAGTTTTGGCCAGCAGTCATAGGATGACGACTGGGTCCCTCCTGGTGGCTAACAAGGGAACACCTGCCGGTTACAACACACAGATCTTGGATCTGTGCCCCGTTTTTTGCGGTAAAATGGTTTGGTTGTACTGTCATGATTGGGATTTTTGGTTCTTTCAAGGTAGCGCCAGACCTTGGTGGGTTGGTTAAAACCGATGTGAATCAGAAGTAACCTAAGAGCCCCACCGATCCTTTTGGTTCTTTTAAGGTAGCACCAGACCTTGGTGGGTTCATTGAGACCGATGTGCACAGTGATAACCTAAGAGCCCCACCAGCTCTTACCACCCAGGGTATGGCCTCACAAGGACAAGCCATTCGGGTGTGCAGAGATATCTATTTAGTGATATGGCATTTACCTAATTGTTGAACTAAAGAGAAAAAACACACTAAGCCTCGTTCTTGGGGGGGGGCGGTTACATGCATTCATGATCATATGTCTCCCTTAAATGTTTTAAGTCTTGACTTATACTAAGTCTCGGTATGGGTTGTTTTTCTTCCAATGCTGGCTGGACAAAGCAGTACAGCCAATTTATACACGAGGGTGGCAGGGGGAGGGGAAAGTTCATTCATACATACACGAGGGTCGCCTCTCACATGAAAGAAAAGGAATCGCTTTTCTATACTTCTATGGGACAACTCATTTGTAAATTTAATTTTGAATTTAATTTTAATTCCACTTACCCACGTGCAGGTCCAAAAAACAACTTTTTCGACTTGGCAGTGGCCATTTCATCAAAGGAGAAATTTTTTTTATCATTATTATTATTATTGTTCATAGAACCCAACTAAATGACTGACCCTCAAACTAAGAACCATGCATCGTGCTCAAGAGAGAACAACACTCCTCATAACAGGTGAAAAAACACAATAGAGCGCGATTTATTTGGGAGAAAAAGGAGTCTTAGATATCATAGAATCCACGAGAACTTGGTTGGTTGGTCGTGTTGTGCGAATGGCTGGCATCCACTGGACATCACGACTCACGGCGTGGAACCCCACGAGATCTCATGCGAAACCTAGGCTGACAAAATATAACATGGTGTGACGAACGAGATAAGTTCAGAAGGCATTGGCTCCTTGACATTCACGATAGAGAGGTCATGCAAATCCTGTGGAAGGTCTATGTCCAACGACAATGCTAAAATTCTGCAGATGATGATCATTCTCTTATCAAAAAAAAAAAAAAGATAAAAAGATCCCTTCCTCACGTTCGTTCTTTTTGGTATGGCCTTACTGTTATTTTCATTTTTTTTTCATCTTCTCCATCATCTATTTTCCTTTAAGCCATTTTTTTCTCATCCCTGTTCTTTTTTCTTCTGTTTATCTCAAATTCTCTCAATGCCTTTTTTTCTGTTCACCTAACTTATACTCTCATTCTCTTTTCATGTCGTCAATATTCTTAAAGCATCCCTTTCTTTGTCCCCATTTTCATCCCCTCTATCCTTCCTCTTTCAGTGTTTCATAGTTTGTTCAATTAATGTTCCTCATTCTTTCATACCGTTTCCTTTCTTTCTTTCTTTTATTGTATTGTCTTCGATTTCTCTCCTTTTTCCATTATTCATTTTCTGCCTCTCTTCTATGTTTATTGTTGCTTTCTTCCCTTCATCGTGATACTCTTTCCTCTTTCAAAAACCTCGATCGATCAACATCCAGTGATTGTTTCACGATTCCAGAAGAACACAATTTTTTCTTCCAGCCTGAACCATAGTACTTTTATTTCTTTTACACATCCCTGATTCAAAACTCTTACGTAATCTTTCATATCCAAACTTTAGACCTTCCTTTTCCTCCTCCTATCGATTTAAACATTTTTCTTCCATATCTGCAGTCCAGGCACATTTCCTTGGTCTTGCACCTCTCTATCTTTCACTATTTCTCTTCAAATTTTGTTAATAAGTGTACATGAATGAAAATTGAAACGAAGAACTGGACAAAGTAAATCAATAAGTCTACCCCCGACAACAAATTTCCATGAAATCCCCAAAAGAAGAAGAAATCAAACAAAAGATAACTCTAGGATAGCAAGCCACCGACAGAGATGGCTCAACTTTCAAGAATAAGAAAATTGTATTAAGACTAAAAAGAAGGGGATACAGTCGAGGTCTCTTCCTGATAGTCAACTAAGGAGTTAAGAGATGGAACCAAACCAAAAGCCTGACCCTCAAACTGAGAACCTTGAAACATGCATATGAAAGAATTATGCTAAACCTCACATGGAGAGATCTTCAGACAGCACAGAATATAATGGGAAAACAGGAGTTTGAGGCATCATGGAATTCATTTGTAAACTCAAATTGGTTTGTCATGTTGTGCAAATGGTAGACAACCGAAAGACATCACAACTCATAACATGGATCCTCAGAGATCATATGCGTAACGGACGCCGGCAAATCCAAAATGGAGAGACAAACTAAACAAATTCTGAAAGTATTGGTTCTACGATGCCCATAGTCGGCAGTTTTGTATTTTTATTGACTTTATCTACTTGGAGCAGGAAAGTCGGCCTACACATGAACTTCAGACGAAGATCATGTGCAACAACCACATCGGAGATAAAAACACTGAGATCAGAATCGAAGACACAGAACTAGAGAAAGTGGATCACTACATATACCTAGGACAACGAATCCCCATGAGACCCTCGAAAGAAGAAGAAATCAAGCAAAATTCACATTAGGATGGTAAGCCTTTGGCAGAACTATCACAACCTTCAAAAATAAGAAAATCCCAGTAATCCTAAAGAGAAGGGTGTATAACCAATACATCCTCCCAATAGTCACTTATGGAGCTAAAACAAGGAACCTAACCAAGAGACAGATCCGCAAATTGAGAACCATGCTACGTGCCCATGAAAGAATTATGCTAGGTCTCACATGGAGAGACCACATGACAGCACAATACATCCGGGAAAAGACAAGAGTCAGAGACATTATAGAATCCATTAAAAATCTCAAATGGCAGTTGGATGGCCCTGTTGCACGAATGGCGGACAACCGATGGACATCACGACTCACGACATGGATCCCCTGAGATCACATGCGGAACTATGGCCGGCAGAGTATAAGATGGAGAGAAGAGCTAGACAAATTCAGAAAGTACTGGCTCCGCGACGCCCATGATAGAGAAGTGTGGCGAATCCTGGGGAAGGTCTATGTCTAACGACGGACGTTGAAAAACTGATAATGATGACTTAAATAAATGACTTGAACGGACTTAAAGCCAATTTTCGAAACTTGGTTAAAAGAGCGTTGCTGAAACATTCGTTTTCTTCAACGAACATTAGTGGGTAATTAGATCTGTAGCTGCATTATGTAATGCACAGTAACAGTAGATAATAATAACATTACCCAATGAAAGGCATGAAGGATATTAAGTTAATTGATAACAATTGCAAAAGGAAAAAAACTGTTTGTGTATGTCAGAAAAACAATGAAGTTAATGATAATTGTAAAGATTATAATGTCGTTATCGACAATGATATAACTGGACATCAATCTATCTATTCTATTATACGACTAGATGATTTATTTATCAATCGATCAATCTTTCAAAATGAGTATTTTGACAGCATGTATGATAATAATTCAAACAGCAGAAAGAATAGTTTGACAATTAATGCAAATGAGGTTTGATCAAAATTGTACTTTTTGTATAATAATAATTTTGATAATATAAATAACAATAAGAGTAATAATAATGTGGGTAATGAAAAATAAAGAGAAAAAGATAACATTAAGTATTTAAGATAATAATAGTAATGATAAAAAGTCCAATGATAATGAAATTATTGATAAAAAAGATAACAATTATAACAATATGACAATAATGAAAACGTAATATTCATAAGAAAAAATGAAAATAAGAATAAAACATAATGATATTGAAAATTAAAGAGATAAAAATAATAAAATTGATACATAATAATAATGATAATAATAATAATAGAAATATCAATAATGATAATGATTAATAATGATAATAATAATAATAATAATAATAATAATAATAATAATAATAATAATAATAATAATAATAATAATAATAATAATAAGAAGAAGAAGAAGAAGAAGAAGAAGAAGAAGAAGGCTGTTGAGGACACGTCATAATCGGAGACCATGTCCAAATGGCTAAAACAGGATCAGAGATGTCTGTGCAGGCATACAGTAAAGATATGACAAATTCTTTTGTCAGTGCAACCAACAAGAGAAAGACAAGAAACGAAAGAGTAAATATGGAGGCAGTAAGAAAAGTCGAGGACAGAAAAACTACACTGGGAATTCAAAAGACAGAAATATTGCATACGAACAATACTCAGAAGACAACTGCAGAGAGAAACAGAATCCTGTAAACTGTATAACCATTGAATGTAATAAATAAGCCCAGTTGAAGCACAAGAGAGTAGCAACCATTATACACAGTGGATTATACAATCAACCAGGATTCAAACATGTACATAAATGGTACTAGCACGAACCCCAGGCCATCTTGGAAATTAGAAGCTGAAAATTATTCTAAAAAAATCAACATCCTACCAGCCAATCCAAACAAGATGACCAGACCTGGTAGTCATGGACATGGCAAGGAGAACACTCTCAAAATTATACTCATAGCTGTGCCTGTAGATCAAAGAATCAATATAAATGTGGAGCATGAAAGTTAGGGTAGGGCCAGTAATCGTAGGTGCACTTGGAACCGTATCAAGGACACTGAAAATGAGATTGGAGGGACTGGAGATAAAAAGAAGGATTGAGACTATATAGATCACAGCACTACTAGGGACTGCACGAATACTGAGGAGAGTACTGGAAATACGAGGTCTACGATCCCCAGTTGTTAGCAGTTGTGAAAACCTTAAGGCTTCTGTAGACTGCAGGTGTGGAAGACTAGGGGTTCGAAGGCACAGTCTCCAGCTATGACTACCTGACAATTGGTGTGAACATTCAGACGCACTTCGATCTCAGACCACATTATCAAGATGTGTCCCAGAGAAAGAAACGTACAAACTCATTTGAGACTTTGAGATTCAAACAGATCACCCTATCCGACCTAAAGGTCAGATCTTGTGATTGTGACCGAAGAAGACTGAACATACCAAACATCATATTTCGCTGTCTCAGAGGACTCCAATATGAAGTTTTGAATTCTAAATCAATCACAAAATTCAAGATGAAAGGGCAGAACTCTCTCTCGTAAAAAAGAACTTGCTGTAACAGATTAAGGATACCGCTGTCAGCACACCATGAAATAAACTTGGAAGAAAGCGTAAAGTTGGAATAATATCTTGACTGTTGGAGAACCGAAAATCTTTTTTCAATTGGAGGGTGACGTTTGTTCCCAATACTATTTGTGAGTTTGGAATAGGGACTTTTTAATGTTTGGGCCTCATTATTTCAAACCAAAAAACAATGTCTGTTTTGCGACTGTTGACAGATGAACAAAGTTGTTGACGAAGTCTAAGACAACTCTTTTCCTCTCATCATCTTACTCTCTCGTATCCCTGGTTGATTTTTTTCTGTCCCCAAATCTATCATGAAAGGTCGATTTAAGACTGGAGAAAATATAAGAGACGCTCAACGAACCTGGTCACTATCACTTGAAAGTACTTCCAAAACACATGATTTCCAAAACTTGAAAAACGCTTTGAACAGTGTATTAGTTGTGAAAAAGTCAATCTCAAGTGGTTGTTGGTAAAGCACTATTTTTTCTGTTTGGGCACACCTCATATATAATCTTTTTCTAAAAATAATCCTATCATTTGAATTCAAATATATCAGTCAAACCTTTCATGGGCAATGACATAGAAACATATAGCACAGATCATTTTTTTTATTTGGTAAAATAAACCTGTGTCACATGTTCATCAGAGAGAAGGCAAATTTTGAAAATATCAATATAAACTGGCCTTATTCTACAAAAATATAGCCGAGGTTCCCAGTCTATAGTGTACGTAAGTTTGCCTTTTCAATAAATCTTCATTACGAAAGGACACTGGTCAGCTGATTGTGTGAAATATCTGAGTCCCTGCTGTCAGTGCTCGGCACCCCTTGACCAAGGTTGAGTCGAACCCAAGACTATTGACCTTGGCTATGTCGATCAGTTCAGGAAAATCGATCCTATCTTTTGTTGCTTCCCTAGAGGCCAATCAAAGACTCGTGCGCTTTAGACGTTGTACAAAATCTTTTTAAGTCCGGTTGTTTGATCTGTCCAATACTGAATTCGTTAGCGAATGGATAAGCATCTTTGCCGAGTGTACTTCGCGAGCAAATGACGTATCTGCGCAAATGTTGAGTAATGCGTGTATTTCTTTGTTAGTGGTTGCATGAGCGTGCAGGTATATGTGTGTGTAAGTTCCTGAATGTTCACCAGTGTGAGCTAGTGTGTGTGGATATGTTCATCGATGTGTTAATGTGTGTATATGTGTGAATGTATGGATGCATGTGTCTGTATATGCATGCATAATTGTGCATGGATGAATGTCTATGTGTGTATGTGTGTGTGTGTGTGTGTGTGTGTGTATCCCCACTGCACCATTATGAGAAAGTTACGCATTTGCCCTTAACGGAAATTCACACTCACTCTTTTTTGCCATGGAACTTCCATGAAATTTCCCCTATCATTGGTCTTTCTAAAAAATTATTAAATATGTTTCGTCAGTTTTCAAGTCGTTCTAGCTTACTACGTATGTATCTATGTATAACGTGTACAGGCCATGTCAGTGGGGCTAAAGGCTTTGGAGAATTGAATTTCAACTCCTAACTAGGCCTACCCTTTTAAATCTACCCAGCTGAAAAAAAATTTAATTTCTTTTTATTTCTTATTCTTTATTTTATCTATTTATTTTCTATGCTTTTTTTTTTATCGGTGCTTCATTTTACAATGTAATTTTATGCTAAGTTAGTCCCTACTTTCGTACCTGCTTGTTATTTTTTTTATTCAGAAATTTTAGTGATTTCTGCCGAACAAAAGCCGAATGAAATAATTTTTGATCAACTGATCCCCAACACAGCATTCTGTCAGAAGATGCTGGTCACGTGAGGGTTAGTACTGAATGATTAACCAGTCTTGTTTTCTTCTTTCTTTATATTTCCACTTTTTCTCACTTTTCCTTTCAATTTTTTCTCACACTGCCTCTCTCCATTTTGTGTTCATTGTTTTATGTCTGTTTCCAACCATCTATTATTTTTTATTCCCCTTAATTTTCTTCCTTTTTCTGTTTCTTGTTTTCCTTTTCGTCTTTTTCTCCTCCTCCTCCTCCTCCTCCTGCTCCGCTTTTCTGCTACTTTCTTTCTGTCTTTCTGTCTGTGAACTTTATTCTCTTTTCACTTCTATCTTTTTTCATCCATCTTTCCACTAACACTTACTTTCTTCCTTTGTTAGTTCCTTCCTACTAATTCCTTTCCTTCCTTCTTTTACTTCCTTTTTTCTCTCGTGCTTCCTTTCTTTCTACATTTCATGTATCAAATCTAAATCTTTGTTTTTCTTTCTCTTCCTTAATATGTCCTCATTTCATTATCCCTCTTTTAAAAAATCATTTTCCCTTGTATTCTCCTTCTTTCTTTTTTTAGCGACGGCTTTGATTTCAGTATATGCAAATGACCAGCTGGGTCTCAGCCTGAGACCTAAGGCAGGCAACTTTGAAAGTCATACCAGTCTGAGCTTTACAAAAAAAAGAAGGCAGGGCTTTTTCACATACAGACAACACAACACCTTCCAAAACATACTTCCTCACATACATATGGCATGTGATATTTTCTGATGATGTGTGCAGCGGAGGTAAAAGCTAATCTCTATGCTTCACATATGCTGGACTTTCCAGGTACGTCCTATTTACTTGCGTCCCCACGCAGAGCGAGAAGTGACACAGGATCGAGTTTAACGTGGATGGAGCACCGTTAACCGTAGCACTGACCACCACAACAGAGGTCATTCTTATTTTTTTGAGTATTTTCACGCCACTTGACTGGCAGTCACTGCCAAAGACCGTGACGGCATGTCCTTTCAAGTCTTCGGCCCTCCTGTTCTCACTATCACAGTCTACAGCAGCGCAGTAGTAAACAGTTTCACACCAGTTACCCAGTGGTTATCGTTGGAAGCTGTGATAGTAAATCTTGTATCTCCAGCCTTCCTCTTATATCGTCCTCACCTACCAAAGCGGGGCTATGATCTGTAGCGTCCAAACCAAGCCCTTTTTCTGCCTGTTGGGCTATTGCTAGCAGCTTGGAGGACATAGATCCCATATTTCCCATACGTATCACAGTATTTGTACAGTCCCCAGTTGTGCCGTGATATATATATATAGTCTCAATCCTTTCTCTTATCCCCAGTTCCTCCAATCTCACCTTCAGTGCACGAACTATTACTGGTACTACTTTGATTTTTATGTTCCTCATGTTTCCTGTTCTTTTGCCAGGTCCTGGTATTTCATTGGATTTTAACTCTCTTTTGTATCTTCTCTGTGATCTACAGGTGCAGCAATGTCAATTATTGGGCGGTTCCTCTTCGCCCTCCCAACAATTACCAAGTCTGGTTTCCTGGCTTGGATTGGATGGTCAGTTTGGATGTTAAAGTCTTTTTTCTCTTTTTCCCAGGGCTGTCTCCGGTGTTGATTCCATTTGTCAGCATAGCAGAATCCCATTGTTGTTACCCTGTTGTGTCTGTTTTTGAACACTTTCTGGGCTAACTGACTACATTCACTGGCCGAGGAATCAAGGTTAAGGAATCGAGTACATACTGGCAAAAGTGATATTCTCTTGTTTTAAGATCTCTGCCATCTCCATTCCGTCCAACAGTACTCATTA
Organism: Thysanoteuthis rhombus; assembly: GCA_963457665.1. Classification (NCBI taxonomy): domain Eukaryota; kingdom Metazoa; phylum Mollusca; class Cephalopoda; order Oegopsida; family Thysanoteuthidae; genus Thysanoteuthis; species Thysanoteuthis major. The sequence continues at coordinate 34,529,647 of OY735228.1, read as the reverse complement.
TATTTCAATGGAATTTGTAGGAATATTCAGCGTATTGGAGAGAGTAACCTGCATTAAAATTTGTTCAGGTCGTCGAAAAAGATAGATCACTCATAAGTGAACGTAGAGAGAGGGCGTATCAGAGAGAGAGAGAGAGAGAGAGAGAGAGAGAGAGAGAGTGCAGGATGGTTACAGTAGTGAAAAAAGGGCTGAGAGAAGAAGGAAAAGGGTAGGTGAAGTTACTGGAAGGAGATGTTGACGTCCCTGAGGCTGTACAGGCAAAGGTTACATGCAACAACCATCATTACCACCACCAGCACTAAGGCGCAGCAGACCTACAACACCACGCAGATACACATACAGAGGAGATAAGGAATGAAAGAGTAAATGAAAGGAAGAAAAGTAGGGAGGAAGAAATAAAGGAAGAAAATAAAAAAGAAGAAAAGAGGAAGAAAAAAAGCAGCTCAGCAATGAAAAAAAAAGAATGAAAAAGAAGAATGAAAAAGAAGAAATGCAATCATCGGTAGATTTGATTTGAAGTCTAATTGAAAAACTATGCACGATTTTCGGTTTTGTTGCTGGTTTTGTGTCCATTTCTCCTAATACACCTCCTATGTTTTACTTGCAGGAAAGACAGGTTCATCCAGTGCACCGAAAATACAGAACCGTAACCAAGAGAGCAAACAACCACACTTCTTCCTTCAGCCGTGTTATGATTTGCCAAGTACCATGTGATTTTTAAGCCTACAAAATTTGCAAATCAACTTAGTCGTGACTTGTCGTATCAATTGGGCCTAACACTACCATGAACATTAAAGACAAAGTCTGTGATATTTTTTTGAACTTTATCAGTACTTTTTGATCCCCCACCGACATTGGTTAAATTTGTTCATAACACGTCTACCATGTCTTTCTGTGACATTATATCTTCGGTATGTATCTTCTAACTTGATTCTTGTCAAGTTCAAGCTGCCACAGAGGAAAGGGGATCCTGGTCTCACCAAGGTCTCAAATGAAGACAAGAGAATGCGGTTAGATTGAGATAATGAGGAGCCCCGTTGAGAGATTGATGAAAATTATGGTCTCTAACAGAAGAAATCATGTCAAAATGCAGAATTCAGAAAACAAGAACTAATAAGACAGGCAAAATTCAAGTCAGAGGGAGAAAAAAAAAGAGAATACAGATATGCTTCTACTCAACTAGAAGAAGTTCAAGAGCTGCACGAATCCATTGCCATGATTAAAGTCGAAAAGAACCGGAGTTTAGAGATGAGCTGCGAGTATGCAGACAGAGAGAGTTATCTCGATGGCAGCATCATAATTTGTCATGAAACAACTTCCACTAGCAATCTTTGGACTCCCTCAAGGCTGAAAAATGAAACCAAAGGTGAGATGTGCTTTACCACGAATGAAGAAGGGAATAAGCCACTAGGGCTACCGGTGGCTGTGCTTCTATGCTTATCGTAAAAAACGGCCCAAAATGGAGAGATCATCCCGATCTATTATGGTTCAAGGACACAGTTCAGCCACAGGACTCAATGCACCAGGGTACTGCTGCCTATGATCTGGGGTCATGAACACTCTATAAAAAAGCTTTAATAGAAGGTCATCTCGAATGAACTCGAATAAGAGATTTTTAGGGAGGGGTCTTATGGGAATAACAGACTCGAAGTTATGGCCTTCAGTTTTTTTTCCAGACTTTGACCGCTTTTCACAAATTGGCAGGAAGCCCAGCCTTCAGGCACGCCTAGTGTAGGAAAAAGAGACCGAGTGACCTCGATGAGGAAACTTTCTGAAATGATTCCAGTTTTTTGGGAGGCGTCTCTGAACCCACAACAACTGCCTAGTCAGGAGGCAAAACAAGATGGTCATAGGGTACTGATTCCGAAATTGTCTTGCCCCGGTTGGCTCTTGCTCAACATCTACACTTGGAGGTCCTCGAGGCGAATCAACAGACAGCCTGCATAGCAGCTGACATCGATGTCGATGAAGACAATTATGAGTTAGAAAGTCTTATGTTTATTGTATGATTCTGGTCACTTTTTTGCCAAGAATATCACTTTTTAGGACAGATCTATTTGCCAATCTTTGAAACTTTTTTGGCAGATTCCTGTCTCGAATTTAGAGCTCTGTTTTTCTTCCCAGTCAGAGCTGTCGAATATTGTTAGTGTCAACAGCGACAGAATGAAAATGACCTCGACTGGGGACTCTTGCGTGGGCTCACGACTCAGAGGAGAAAAATCGATCAACGTTCAAGAGAGAAAAAAAATTTCACAGTCACAATTTAAACTTTTTTCTTGCTAAATAACTTCAATTACTTTTCAAAAAAAATCTGACCAGACTCCATTCTGATCAGTGAGAGCTGCATGTCTACTTTAATTACTTACGATCCCGTGAGGAATAGGTATGCAGCTCTCTGAAAATAATGGTAGTAAGGAAGGGATTTGATGCGCAGCTTTTTTTTTTTAATTGGTGTGCGAGCAGAGCTGTTCGTCAACTTTATTATGATGTATACTAGTTGAGTTTTTGTAGCTGTAATTGCAGGCGTTTCTCACTGAAGATCAAGTCCCAGCAATGCCCCAGGATTCTTTTCGCTATTCTACCCGACTTCAGAAGCGTTGTCTGGATTCTTTCCCCTGATTTCGTGTTTCATCAATGATCTTTGCTATGTCCACCAGAACAGTTCTTAGGGTTCCGATGGTTCTAAGCAGTGCAATCAACCCGGTGTTCGAAAACTTGATCCAGATACTAATTTCTCACTTTTTTTTGGCTTCTTTATTGGGTGTGTCCGGACAGCAAAATCTAATATTTCGTGCGTTCTTTTCGTCATGTTCGCAAATGCAAGATCTGCTATTTTTGCCTTGATTTTGGGATACGTTTGAAGTTGCAGATTGTTATTATTATTATTATTATTATTATTATTATTATTATTATTATTATTATTATTATTAATAGTAGTAGTAGTAGTAGTAGTAGTAGTAGTAGTAGTAGTAGTAGTAGTAGTATCAGCGGTGGTAGTGGCTATAATTTATACTGAGATTTAAATTTTACCCCATCTGTCTTTTTCTGTGAGATTTTTTCCAATTTCTGTTCATCATTGTTATTAAGATTGTATTTCATTTTGTTATTTTGCTTTTATATTTCGCTGTATGAGGATGAATTTAATGAATAAAGAATTTGAATTTGAGTAGTAGTAATATCTCTGCTTATGCTCCCTCTCTCGTCTTCATTTCGGGATATGTTTGAATCTCAAAGATGCAGAGTAGTAGTAGTAGTAGTAGTAGTAGTAGTAGTTGTCCCCCTGCCTTAGAGCAACGAACTGGGAGAGAAGAGCGGTTGAAAAGTCAGCGTTTTGAACTGACTATAACTTTTCTCCCTTTTAAACTCTTGCGATATCCTCCAAGACAGATATTCGAACATGCCAAATGAGCAAATATTATTCTTATTCAAATCAACATAGGGAAGTTACGCTCAACTCAAAAATATAACAAAAAACAAAAAACAAAAATAAAAAAATAAACAAACAAACCTTCACACCTGTTGTTACCATTTCTGAACACAGGTTACACATCTCAATTTATTTTTTCTTACTAGGGCGAATATCAAAGAAATGTATGAAATCAACAGGTTTGGTTAGTCACTCAATAGAAACCCTCTTGTGATCAACGTCTTTTGGCTGTATGTCATGCTTAGGGGGATCAGCTAAAACACTGGAAGTAGGGTTGATCAATAAATAAGTTACATTTACCGGCCTTAGTTTGGCAGCAATAACTAAAATATCAGAATTTTCAGCATGCAGACACAAACTAGGGACCCGTTTAACGTAAAATTACATTGCAAACAGGACCCTTCAACGATTTAGATATTTACATATGTTTTGTTGGCATAATGAAGAGTAAATTTTGATATTTCCTGCTTTTTACTCCACTGGTGCGGCCTATATACGAGATACATACTTAGTCAGCGAGATATTAAGCCAGCCAGTCAGCCAGCCGAACCAAGTTGAACACTGATAGAAACCTATGTGACAGTTTTAGATTGACAGTTTCAAGCAAAATAAGCGATGACAAAAAGAAAAATTGTAAAGAAAAAAAAAAAAAGAAAGAAAAAAAAAAGGACATAGGCCTGCTCAAATGTTCTTCCCATAAGAGAAATATTTTATCGAGACTCTTTAAATCATCCATTTTATCTGCCGGTAAAATCTTTTTCTAAACTCGATAACTAGGGGAAAAAGTAATTAAATTAAATTTCAGTAAAATTTCTTTACATTGTCCTATGTTCCGTTGTTATCACTCAGGGCGATATTGTCTTTCAATATTTGTTTGCCGGCGTTTACATTTAAAGATCAAATTTCGAAATTATATGAAATTATCATCATCAATAATAATAATAATAATAATAATAATAATAATAATAATAATAATAATAATAATAATAATAATATTCATAATAATAATAATAATAATAATAATCATCAGAAGCAGCGGGTTCAAAAATGATACTATCAGTTACGAAAGAAAGGAGTAATTATATCATTAACAAAAATAATAGCAATTACATCGTTCAAGGTAATATTAATTAATGATAATAAATATTTTCGATGGTAATGTTAAACGAAGGCTATAATTATACTGAAATTTAAATGCGTCAGATAATCGAAACGATACCAATATCCAACAAATAATAATGATAATTATAATAATAATAATAATGATAATAATAATAGTAGCAGTAATAATAATAATAGGCAACTGGTGTGAGATTCCAAATAATGATAATAATAATAGTAGTAGTAGCAGTAATGATAATAATAATAATAATAATGATAATAGTAGTCGTAGCAGTATTAATAATAATAATGGTGATAATGAACATGAGCTTATCATGATTCGCCAAACGCCCGGCACGCTCTGCGATAAGTATGTACGGGAAAGCCTACCGCAAAGACCACTCGACATAGACCCATTGAATTTTCTGAGTGCAATCTTTTGACCCTTAGGCATATTTCTGACGAGTTGGTTATTACTAAAATTCACACCCCACGTATGTTCTCTCGAAGCAGGTTGATTTCTGAGGGTCCATTTGTGACTGCCCGGTCATCTATTGTCTGTTGATTGAAATCTAAGATTGCTTTTAAAAAGGAGGTTGTTTTTACAATCTCTCTATCCGTCTTATTTCTTACTCATCCTCCCTCTATTAAATATCTGGATACGAAAACTGTATTTGTATTACAAAAATTGAATAAATGCAGTGTTTATTGCACGTATCGAGAAAAACCTCAATCACTTAAATCAAGGAATATTTGATTTCCAATTATGAATCTACTGATCTATTTCATTCATTTTTGGCTGCATGGATTAAGCAACAATGGATGGATAGTTGTAATTCAGAAGAATCACCAGTCGGCTTCGGTGGACCCCTAAGAACTTTTTTGTTTTGATGCATCGTTCAAATGTGGCAATTGCTCACTATAATATTGCAAGAGACGATGCGTCTAAGTTCCAGCTATCGATAATAAAAGATTCTTTTTGAATCCTAACGAACACAGAGAATATTTTCTCCCATGATTTTCATTTATGTTTGAATTCCAAGGGCTGTCGTATATGCAATCACTTCCTCTGTCTCTTCTGGGATCTTCGTAATAATTAACTATACATCGCCAGTGACTCTCTTAAAAACAGTCTTTATCAAGCAAGAAGAGGAAGAGAGGGGCTGAAAGATATTAATCCTTATAAATCTGTGTGGAACCCATTTGCCTAGATTCTGACTTTTTTGCAGTTGACTGACAGATTAAGCAATACGGGGAAGTGTAAATAACAACGTCTTCTACGATTAACCCCACTATATTTTCAAAAGATTTGTCAAGAAATCATCATCATACTCAAAAAATTAGAGTTTGTAAGTGCCTTGAAAGAAGTCTTGTAGATATAGATTTTTTAAAGTATAGATATAACAGGTCTGGTTGGTCACTTAATAGAAACCGTAACGTGCTAGATGTCTTTCTGCATGCTGTGTTGAGGGTGATTAATTATAAAATTGGAAAAAGGGGTGCTTAACAGAAAAATTACTTCTTTTACTTTTGGTTGGGTCATCATCATCAGTCTTCTATAGCCTGTCATTGGAAATAGACCTTCCCAAGGATCAGACACATTTCTCTATCACGGGCATCGCAGAGCCAGTGTTGTCTGATTTTATTCTGGTTAACTCCTCCATCATATATTATGTCGGCCTCATTTTCGCATGTAATCTCTTGTAATCGATGTTGTGAATCGTGATGTCCATCGGTTGTCTGTCATTCTTGCAACATGACCAGCCCATTGCCATTTGAGTTTTTTAATAGATTTTATGATATCTTGGACCCCGTTTTCTTACTGATATACTGTGCTGTCTTGTGACCTCTCCATGTGAGGCTAATCAGGATTCTCTCAAGTTCACATTGAATGTTTCTCAGTTTGTGGGTCTGTCTCTTGGTTAAGTTCCATGTTTCAGCTCAATAAGTGACTATCGGGGGGATGCAATGGTTGTATAGTCGTCTTTTCAGGATTATTAGGATTTTCTCTTTTTTGAAAGTTGAGAAGCTTGAGAAGACTGGTCATTCTATAGTGATTCTCTGCTTGATTTCTTTTTCATTTGTGGCTTTCATAGAGATTCGTTGTCTTAGGTCGAACAAGTGGTCTACTTTGAAAAAAAAGTTTATTTGGGGGTGATTTTTGAAGAGACAAAACGGAAAGTTTTTGTTAGACATAATAAAGAGAGAATGCCTAAAATTTGAACCCGTCTAGTTCTACTGGTGAGGCGTGTTTGCGTGATATATACATAGGCAGCCAGTCAGCCAAACCAAGTTGAAAACTGGAAAAAAACTAAAAACTATTTGACGACAATTTTGGTTGACAGTTTTTAACTATTCATACAACTATACGGGTGGGATAGGTATGACAAAAACAAAAATTGTTTCATATCCGAGAAGGTCTGCTGTCACTTCACGCCAGCGATTTCCATGAGATATTCCCAGTATCAAATTTAACTGATATAAAAGATCAGATACAAATGCAGTATAAATATTATCATCATGATCATCTCTAACTGTAAAAACCAGGAGGGAAACGATGAAGATAATTGAAAGCACAAAAACAGGAGTAAAAACAAAAATGGAGATTATAATCGTATTAATAATGTTAATGAAATAATCTCTATGTTTAATCATTTAACCATTTAATCGAAGCCCTGGCGAATGACCTTGGGATTTTTTCTTTCTTTCTTTTTTTCTTTTTTTTTTTTGTTTGAATGAGTTACGCATATCGGAGATCATGGAGCAGAATTTTTCGTTGTTGTATAGGCATCTTATACCCGGAAGCCATTCTCCATTGAATGTCCCCTTTCACATGAGCTGGGGTTACAGCGACCCAGTACGCTGGAAATGTGACGTGAAAATTATGTGAGGGGGAACACAGCTCAATTCTTTGAATTCTTTATCGTCTAACAGCTTATCTTGATGGAAGATGTCTCCGGAAGTGTTTCTTCTTGACGATTTGTGCGATCCTCTCTAGATGAGGAGATACGCTGTTATTTTCCGAGCCAAGCCAATCTAAACAAATACCATTAATAGGAAAAGTAAAATAAATGAAAACTAGATAAAATAATTAACCTCCTGGCGATTATAATTGCCATTTATATTTTATGGATGCATGGATGCCTGTATTTGGCTATTATCTTCGACTCGTAATTACAAGCTTTGTCTTTCAATATCTATCCATTTGACTATTCATCTAGCTATCAACCTATCTATCGATCCATCTCATTTTGTTCACGACTTAGGTTTACCATGTCTAAATACGCTTTCTTTCTTATTTCTCTGTCTTCCTCTGCTTTCTATAACTTATTAAACATTTATTTTAAATTGACTCACACACACACATACAAACACACATACACACACATATATATACATATAGGGGAGCATTAATTATATATATATATATATATATAATGCTCTTCTATTCAGGGTTGAGCACTCTTTAAGTGAGGTAAATCATCTACTGTAAGCTTATGCAATGCTCTTCAATATGAATAGAGCACTCTGGTGGATGAGGAATTTCTGCGTAAATAGATATATCGCTTAAATTCAGCCTTACTGACAGTCCAGTGGTAGGATATCAGCCCCCGGGTCTGAAGAGAAGGTTTCAATTCTGCCTCTCTATAGCCTCACCGAAGAGATGTAATACATCGAAACTGTGGATGACACGATTATATATGTATATATATATAATCAAAAACTGTTAACCAAAGCTATCATTAAAACAGTCAGCATGTCCAGTGTTTTTTTTTTTTTAAGTTGACCAGTTGGTGGGTTGTCTTATGTCTATAAGTACAAATCATGCTTACGAGTCAAACACCGTTCTCTCTTTTCGAGGCCCAGAAAAAGAACCCCCCAAAATAAGTATCTTAATAGAGACATCAATCTACGATGTAAGCCTATCTAGAATCGGTTGTAAGTTTGCCCCTGCTAGATTTTTGAAAATTCAGACCGTCAGTGATCACTGTCAAACAAAAGATGTGAAAAAGAATGCATTAATTGATCATCCCCGAACACTGTATGGTACTAAAAAAAAAGAAGTTGCTCCCATGATAGTTCCTGTTGATTGATTAATCAAATCGGTCTATGTACAATCTATCTTGGCACGTTATTAATCATCATGCTTATATTCTTCCTTTAGTTTTCAACCTTTTCATGACTACCATAGTATAACCACTCCGTTCTCTGTCAGTCTGTCTGTGTCTCTGTCTGTCTGTCTGTCTGTCTCTATATATGTACCGTCTGTGTTGAGTGATTCGACAGAATGTTGACGAAATTTGAATATTGAAAGAAGAGAAAAACTTAAGAAAAGAAAGTATTACAGAATTCTGTTAATCCATTGGCATGTTTTGATGCGTTTCAATGGGTATCTCTTAATTTTTTGAGAGAAAATATTTGCAGTTGTTAACAGAAAATTTTGCTGCTAACAAAAATTCCGTACTGG
>OY735228.1:34505651-34515651 GCA_963457665.1 Thysanoteuthis rhombus | reverse complement strand
ATATATATATATATATATATATATATATATATATATATATATATATATATATATATATATATATATATATATATATATATACATATATATATGTATATATTCTTGCGTTGTATACGTTGAGTGACACTTTAACCGTGACGGGAAATCATTTCAGATTAATTTCTATTTAATATAATGTAATTCATAAGTCATTATGCTGGATCACATATATACTTTCCTTGATATATATATATATATATGTGTGTGTGTATGTGTGTGCGTGTTTGTGTATATATATATATATATATATATATATATATATATATATATATATATATTATATAAATTAGGATATGTGCAGTCTTTATGTACATCAAATTCATTTACGATAATTTATCCGTTTTTTGAGATACGAAAATATCAACATTTTTCTACTATTCATGGAATTGCAGAGAGAGCCATGGAAAGAGCAATTCAAGACATAAATCATCGATCATCGGGAGTATTTGAGTGAAATATATCAGAAAAAGCGTTGACACGAGATTGAGTGCTGATAAGAGAGTCAGTTCCATCTTCTTTGTCATGGAAGATGGGAAAGTATTTGACCAGCCCTGGACTTTCCATAGGAATAGAGCACTCTGGTGAATGAGGAGTTTCTGCATAAAAATGAATATATCACTCAAATTCAGCCCACTGATCACCCTGTTCCGTAGTCCAGCCTCGCACACTGGATGGGATAAAGTCTATAGCCACACTGAAGAGATGTAATACATCGAAACAACTCTCTGTGGATGATACAATTATATATATATATATATATATATATATATATGTGTGTGTGTGTGTGTGTGTGTGTGTGTGTGTGTGTGTGTGAGCGTGTTTGTGTGTGCGTGTGTGTGTTTATGTATGTGTGTTTGTGTAGGGGAAATACGATATTGTGCATGTACGTGAGCGTAAAGTATATATTGCGTAAGTTAATGATATGTCAACATATATTTTCATGAATTTTATACTGATATTTTTTTCTGTGTGTGAATCATTCTTGAAAATTCTGTATAAACACATTGATATACAGAAGTTTACAGTGAAATTTAAAAAACGAATAAAAATGATGAAACTACAGCCAATTGTTTATGTAAATAAACAACCCAACAACCAAACCAGGAAGCCAGACTGAATTATAGAGAATAAAGAAAAGAAATAATGGACGTTGTTTTTTCCCCGCAGTGTAAGAGAAATGAAACATTACAGACAAATCTGGACATTTCAATCGAGGTAGTTGCAGTAACAGGCAATGAACTGCAGGTGTATATGGATATGTAAGATCACTGAATAGCCATAAAGACCCAGCCATAGTTATTAAAGTATTTGAGATCTGAGGAATATTCGGAACAATTCAGCCCGAATCCCGTCTAAAGTCTATGCGTAAACTGACGAAAATGATGGAACATTGGAGGACCCTGGCATTTCTTTCGATCTCTTGTGATGACCAACAGACTTTTCTGTTGTAAAAATACAAATGCATTTTTATTATTATCATCATCGTCATCATTATTATTAGTATTATTATTATTATTATCACCATCATCATTATTGTTGTTCTTGTTATCAATAATAATGGCGATGATGTCAAGATGATGATGATAATAATAATAATAATAATAATAATAATAATAATAATAATAATAATAATAATAATAAGTATTGTTACGAGTACTTTTTTATGATAAGCATAATTGTATTTCTGACCTAACATATTTTTGATTTTTCAATTTCAATGCAATTTTGTTATTATTATTATTTTTATTATTTATTAATAAACAAATACCATTAATGGAAATATCAATCGTCTTCATTTATCATTTGATTGCATATATGACACATGGGTAGGAGAGTTGCTTCCTCATCCCAATTCCAAAACTTCAGGTTTCAAACTCTAGTATATTTTGAAAAAAAAAAAAAACAATGAGTGAAGAAAGGTCGTAATCTTTATTAATAGACATCAGGATGATTTTTTCAATTATTATTATTCATTATATACAGAAAAACGCAAACTACCATGACCGATCCTTCAGGTTTGCAATACCAAATATATTGACTAAACATGGAGGGACAATGAGAGAATGATTATAGCAGCCTGAAGCAGAACTGAGTCAAGAAGAAGGTTCTAGAAGCTAACCAATTGAACTGCAGACAAAACAGCAAAGTCATGCTCGATTGAAGAACATTCAAGAGGAAAAGCGGAAATCCTATCATCAAGCAACCATTTCGAGTATTTTAGAATATATGAAGGTCAAGAAATACAAGACGTACAATAGTTACTGTGGCCCTAGCTCTCTGGAGACGGAAATAGAACTGTCAATCATATTATTGAGATCGGGAAATTTCACCTGAAAGGGTCAGGGGGTATTGTATCTGTGTCCATGAGTATCAAGCGTGTCTTAAAAAGGGGGCAATGGAAGGAGGAGCCAGAATGAAAATGGTTCATATTCATGGAAAAGAATGTTCGTCTGTGGATTTTCTTTTAAGAAAGGAGATGTGATGTCTAGTCCTGACCCCACGGACCCTACTTATTACTGACCAAACTTGACTCTCATTTACACAAATACAAACACATTCCCCCCCCACTCCTATCAAATAGCTCACAACGAAGAAATATTCCTATTTCTTTCCTCATTCTCAAACATGTGAGAAAATTGCTAGCAACCATCGATAGGTATCGAAACATACCCATGTGATGATAAAAATTTCCAAGGTGTAACAAATGCTTCTTTCTTTATTTTTTTTTCTCCACCTTCCAATCGTCATTTTCATCTAAATCCTGTCAGATCACCTCACATCTAAATAATAAACACAGACACACATACACACAGACACAGACACAGACACACACACACACACACACACACACACACACACACATATATATATATATATATATATATACATATATATATATATATATATATATATATATATATATATATATATAACGTGGATTTGCTACACAAACTAGCTCATGTTTCTGCCCTGTAGCGAATCCACGTTCTACTATTTATTTCCAGCTTTACTCTAAAAGACATTAACTTCAAGACTAAAAAGTTATATGTATCGAGCACTCTATAAAATAAATCCATTATTTTTCAGAAGTGGCTTTATATTATTGATATATTATTATATCATCTCATACTGTTAGCTTGCTTTTTACCACATATACTCTCCGTGTGTGTGTGTGTGTGTGTGCATATATATATATATATATATATATATATATATATATATATATATATATATGTGTGTGTGTGTGTGTGTGTGTGTGTGTGTGTGTGTGCGTACGTGTGTGTGTACGTGTGTGTGTGTATGTATTCTGACTAATTCTATCAATTGTGCAGTCAGAGAGGTTTAACTTATTGTACAGTGCTGTTGCAAGTGCTCCAATTACATTATACCATTTTTTTCCTGCAATGTCATTATATTTATCCATCTGTTTTACTCCGTTGCTATGATGGCACCCAAAGTTCGAGATTCTTCATGTTGATTTCCGATAACCTAGTCTGATATCCTGACCTAAAAAAGCCCAGCCATCTGAATTCTGGCGTCCAAAATAAGGTTATTTGTACTTCTCTCCAAGACAGCTGGTACTTCTTATTTATGTTATTTATTTGAATGGTCGTGGCCAGGTCTTCTGCACGCTTTCAAGTAGATCTCTGCACATACGCTGTTTCGGCAAATTATTTTCTTTCAAGGTTGTTCTTTTTAGTTCTGCTTACGTGTAATCACTTTTCTATATACACGGAGACGGAATTTTCACAAAGAATAATATGAAAAGATCATGGAAACAGTTACGAATAAAAAGGAGAGATCTGAAAAAAAAATAGGATTAAGAAAAACTGTTGAAAATGGCGAGGAAAGAAAGAACGAAAAATACAATTAAAGTAAATGTAAAAAAAAGAAAGAAGAAACGACATCTCTGGTAGCTTCAGAGTAGAACTTTACCCTCAACACAACTATTTCAGTCACCAAGCCGAATTTTTAGAATTAAAAAAAAATGTCTTCCCTATTCACAGAGATGACTCTGTGCGTGTGCAAAATTTCAAGTTTTTACTACGAACCGTATGTGAGAACAGTAGATAGTGAAGAAAAAGTAAAATATTTATAGTGAAAATAAAAAAGAAAAAGAAAAAGGGAAGCGTAATGAATTAGACAAAAGATGAAAAAGGGAAACAAATGAAGAAAAGGAAGGGAAGGGAGTAAGAAGAAAAAATGAAGCAGGGTAGGAAAAATTCTTGAAAGAGGACAAGGAAGGAGGAAAGAATCAATATTAGGAAGAATGGCACCGAAGAAAATGAGGAAGGAGAAGAGAGGGAAAAGAAAGAAGGAATGAAAAAGAAAGAAAGTTGAAAATGAACAGAAAGAGAACTAAAAAGATGAACAGTAAGAAAAGAAGAAGAAATGGAGGTGGAGAAGAAAAGCGGCGAAAGAAGACAAGGAGAAAAAAAGAGAGAATATTAGGAAGAAAATGAGAGATAAGAAGAAAAAAATAAGAGAAGAAAGAATGAAAAGAAAAAAGAAGAGAGAAAATGAGCAGAGGGATAAGAACAAGAGAAAGAAATAGAAAGAAAAGAGGAAGAAATTGAGGTTAGCGGGTCGTACAAGAAAGAGAAAAAACGGTGGGAATGAATGTGAAAAGATTTATAAACTGTTAAAAGAAATGACAATCGAGGCAAAATAAATAAAACCTCAAACAAAAATAGCGAAAGTAAGAATGCTGTAATTTTATGAAAATAGCAAAGGTATCTCATCAAAAGAGAAACCCTCTTGGTACTGGATCAGAGTTCGAAGTTACTCTACCCCCGAGAGTGAGAACAACACTGAGCAACAAACTGCTGTCTGTTTGTTTGGTATTTTGATAACATACAGCTTAACATATGTAAAAGCAAGTTTAAACATGAAAGTAAACTAAATATAAGAAAGTGTTTAACGGAACCCAAAATGTCAGTAAGTGATTTGGAGTACGTAAGGTCAAGAACTCAATCATTTTTTTTTTACTGCAGGAATCGAGAGCAGACAAAGTTTTTTGACGGTTTATCGTTTCAGAAAAAAGAAGAAGCAATATAAAATGAGTGTATTCTTCTGTGATGAGTCCTGCTATGATGTTAATTCTATCACACAAAGAGTAAGAAAATGCCATTAGTCCAACAAAGAAGGGTACACAACCAATGCATCATCCTGATAGTCGCCCACGGAGCTAATGCATGGAACATAACCAGAAAATTTGACCCTCAACTGAGAACTATGCAATGTACATACGAGAGAATTATGTTGAACATTACATGGAGAGATCACGAAAGCACATTATATTATAGAAAAAACAACAGACAGAGCAATAGAATCCACCAGAAAGCTTAAACGGCAATGGGCTGGTCATGTTGCAAGAATATAAGATAACTGCTGGACATTATCATTCCTCAGAGATCATTTAGGAGCCTGGGGCCTACTGTTATAAATGCAATCATTTCCCCAATTAAATTACCTTTGTATATATTTGTATTGAGGGATTATTATATATGAGCCGACAAAATGATTATAAATTACGTTATATTATACGGAACCTTATTTGAAATGATATCCTATCATTATATGGTTAATATATCATTTAGCAGAGACCATGTAAATAGGATAAACGTTTAAAGAAAATAGGGCTGCAGCAGGAATTGAACCTGCAACTGATAGGGTAGCTACTTCAACGCGATGATGCTCTTACCATTAAGCTTAACAGCCGTTGGTAACGCAAAGGCCCAAATAACTGTTTTCACTCGAAAATCTCATCACATCTATTCTTGGTCTATCTGTTTCTTTTGAACACGACAGTGAAGTATAAAGGAATGGATATATATGAGCGATTATAAATTGCATTATATCACATGGAAACGTATTTGAAATGTTCTACCGCCATTACACGGTCAATTTATCACGGTGTAGACATGAAAAAAACACAGGAAATGAGGCTGCTGAGGGAAATTTTAAACATATTTTTGTAAAGGTCTTCAAATTCACAGCGCTCTCTGAACCAAAATATCTTTTGTAACTAAAAATTGGATTTATTCGTATATATATATATATATATATATATATATATATATATATATATATATATATATATATACACACACACACACAGTATATGTGGTACAAATCAGGTTAGCAGTATTTCGCCTGACGAGGCCCAAAGAAGGCAGAAACATGAGCTAGTTTGTGTAGCGAATCCACAATTCACTATATATATATATATACACACACATATATATATATATATATATATATATATATATATATATATATATATATATATATTAAATCCATGTGTTCTCTACAAAAATATTTCGCTCTGTTGTGTTGAATGCAAAAATATATATTTTAATACTCTTGTAAATGATTTTTCAATGTTTGTTGCTTGAAGCTCTAATAGACTATATATATATATACATACATATATATATTTATATATATACATATATATATATATATATAAAGTGATTAAATCAAGAAAATGATTGCATGAATATATACATATATATTTTTAATTTAAGTAAAGATAGATTCAAGTGTAATGGATAGTCAAAATACGTAGCAATTATTGATTAAATCATTAGGTTTTCAAAAACAATTACACCCGATCAGATAATCGAAAAATAAGTTATTCAAATGTAAATGGGCTTTTTGCTCCCATTATTATAGGAGAAACATATTGCCGAGTGCTGATGAGCGTGTTAGGTACGAAATGTTAACATTCATCGGGTAATTATCCTGGTAGTTCTCATTCTTATTCCATATCTTTGTGTGTGTCCGTAAGTATTGGATTTCGGACTTTTTATTGAATCATGGGAACGTGGATGAACCGAAATGTATAACCCGTGACCGAGTTGTTTCTGTAATGAAAAATTATTAGGTGCATTGCAAAGATGTTACCTTGTGGAACCCTTCAAAACGCCTCACCGAGTCCTGGGGTTCTGCAGAACCAAGCTTGAATACCTCTTCTTTACACACATTTTTTTTGTTTTACATGCGTAAATAAATAATTTCTTTTTGGTTTTTCCTTTGTTTGGCCCCCTTAGCTGACAAGGTAACCAATTTTGTATGATTGGCACAGTCTTTGCATTTTTCAATAAGATTAGCTTAGATCAGCTGAGGTCAGCGTTACTTCAAAGTAGGAATGATTGTCGCTGGTACGTGGGCGCAACAAAAAATCGAGTAGTTTGAGTAGCTGGATCACGATCGGAAATTTTCACTGTATAATGTTTGTATATATTCTCTACATGTGAAATAGTCACTATTGTATTTAGTACATTGACAACGGAGATGTTGGATATCAAATAGCTATTTTGTAATATAATTTTTTCCACGATGTACTTATGGATATACTATTCGTTAATAGTGAGAAGACTACTCTCAAAGGTAATCTGATGTTTTTCCTCCTGTTGAAACTCATACATACATACATGAAAGCACATGCGCATACACATACACACATGCACACATTTGAAGACTTGATTTCAGGATTCAACTTTTTCGAAATGCTATCTGTCACGTTTTGGAACCACACCCAGCCACACGGATACACACACACACACACACACACACACACACACACATATATATATATATATATATATATATATATATATATATATACACACATACATATGTATATATATATATATATATATATATATATATATATATATATATATAAACAGTGGGTTGTGGATTCACTACACTACCATACTCACAACATTCTCACCGAATTCCCAATAAATAGAACCAAAAAAACATAGACAATCATTTGCCTGAAGTGGTCGACAGAGGGCCAAAAATGAGCTAGATTACGTAGCGAATCCACAATCCACTATTTATTTCCAGCTCTACTCTAAAACAACTCAACTCCATGAGTAAAATGTTGTATGTATCGAGCACTCTATGAAATAAGTCCAATACATTTCAGAAATGGCTTTATATTATTGATATATAGTTATATTACGTTATACTGCTGCCCTGATTTGTACCACATATACTGTGTATATATATATATATATATATATATATATATATATATATATATATATATATATAAATTGAAGATACATAACAAAAATACTAATCAAGAGAAGCAGACGAAATATTGTATGAGGAATTAGTTTCTTGTGAGGCTTCTTACTAAGCGGGTATCGGATGATGAAACCGAGAATACAATAATTATCTTATCTTGCGAGATATTACGCGTCACCTTCAGTACAATTACCAAGAGATTTTACACATTGTTATCGATATAGATGAATAGTTCGATAGAGAATGAGTAGACCAAATGTTAATGTTCCATCTAATTCATCATCTGTCTTATATCTCCCGTTGTTGTACATAGACCTTCCCAAAGTTTCATCAGATCCCCTGTATCATAGGAATTGAGGACCTTAGAGTTGTGGAACCTGTGTACTTCTTCTCTCCATTTCGTATTCTTCCGGCTTCGGTTTTGCATTTGATTTCTTGAGATCCATGTTTTGAGTCGTGATGTCATTTGGTTGTCTGCCATTCTTGCAACATGACCAGCCAATTGATATTTGAGTCTTCCTATGGATTCTATGATGGCTTGATCTCCTGTTTTTCCCTGATATATTGTTATTTCTCAATGTTGAGCGTAATTCTTTCATGTGCACATTGCATGGTTTTTAGTTTGAGGATCATTCTCTTGGTTAAGTTCCATGTACCTGCTCCATAAGTGACTATTGGTGACTGTATTGCATACTTTTCTCTTTAGAATTAATGGAACTTTTCTTGTTTTTGAAGTTTTTGCTTGCTATCCTAGGGAGAATATTCGCTCGATATCTTCTTTTTTGGATGGAGATTTGGTTGCTAAATGTTATAGAATAGGCCAACTCTCTCGCTATATTCATTCAGTCTGCCTAGCATTAGTAGAAAGTCATGAAAGTTTTCTGCAAAAAGTACGACGCTGTTTGCAAATCTGAGGTTGTTCAGGTATTCGCCGCCCATTCCGATTCCTTTATATCCCCAGTCTTAGTTTCTGAAGATCACCTAGAGACAGGCATCGTATGGAGAGTTTGGGCGAGCTGGTATCACCATGTCTTACTCTTGAAAGATCCTTAAGTCTTTATGTAGCTTGATAAAGGAGCTGCAGTGACTGCATATATCTTCCAATATTCTGATGTATATTCACTTTGTAGAGTCATGGCCTTAATGTCCTTTAGAATTTCCGTTGAATCGAAGGTTTTCTTGAGGTCGATGAATGTTACAGATAGTTTCATCAATTGCTGCTCTATAAATTGCAAATATCAGAGCGTGCAAGAGGAGCATTATGCAAGGGTCGAAAACAAGTTGATAGAAACAAGTACAGGGTCAACAAAAGAGGAAGAGTCACGGGAGAAACGCGATTTTTTTTTTCTGTTTAGTCACTGAATAAAAACCATCATGTGATCTACGCCTCTTGGTAGCGTGCCATGTTTGGTGTGATCAATTAAAAATTTTGAAAAATGGATCAATGAATTATTTCTCTCGCCCTTTTTTTAATATCCTCTGCGGGACACGGTTTGGCATATGACCCCTGGGGATCCAGGCTTTGAAACGTGACGTCCAGCGGTTTTGACATAATAAGGAGTAAATGTTGAAATGTCTAAACCTCTAGCTGAGTGGAATCTAAGTTGACAGTTATCGTCGATTTCTAATTGAGTGGAGAGAGAGAGAGAGAGAGAGAGAGAGAGAGAGAGAGAGAGAGAGAGAGAGAGAGAGGAGAGACAGACAGACGGACAGACAAAGAGAGATAAAGAAAGAGAGATAGAAAGAGAGAGAGAGAGAGAGCGAGAGAGAGAGAGAGAAAGAGGGAGAGAAAGAGAGGGGGAGAGGGGGGAATGTAAACTTATTAATTAGAGCTCATTTTGTAAGGGTATCTCTGTTAACATGAATGGAAAAAGCAATTAAAACAGAGCAAAGGCGTCCGTGCAGCCATGGAAAC
>OY735228.1:34485651-34500651 GCA_963457665.1 Thysanoteuthis rhombus | reverse complement strand
GTAATATTTATTACATTTAATCATAAATTAACAAGTCAAACTAATAAAATCAGGTTGACAGATTAGATTCATATTTTCAAATTGGTCCAAAGAAGAACTTTTCTCAGTGTAAGTGGGAAAGCTTTAGAGAAAGATCAAAGCTGAAGAGAATTCCACCCGTAATATAAAGAGAAAGCCAAATGAAACCTATAAGTGGATGAACACAGATTCGTTTGTTAAACATGGTGGTGCTAATATCATAATATGGAGTTGCTTTTTTTACTGAGAAAGAACAGCATTGATCAATGGAGCTTAAAACAGAGATTAAAAAAACATCTCTCAACCAACGAACTAAAAAAGAAAATGTCTCCATGAATATCGCTTTTTGAGACTGCAATAGGTTGAAGAGGTAATATTGAAGTTCTAGTTTGGCCAAGTCATCTCGAATCTGAATCCTACTGGGAATTCTGTCGGGAATTAAATATTTCTATCGGGAAATGTCAACTCTCCTTTTTCGGAAATCTGAGGAAAATATGCGAAGAGATGTGATTGAATACCTCCCCTGACATCAGTGCAAGTATGGTGACCAGTTATTGGAGATGTCTAGTCCAGATGTTTGTATATCAAACAAAGGCGATGCAACTAAATATTAACGTACTTCCCAAAAGGGCTCAATGTTTTGCTATTCAATAACGGATATCATTGAATTTATAATTGAATTTATTTCTCCATCTGTTAAGATCTGAAAATGTTTGGCAATATTAGAAACTGAAGAACAAAACAGTCAAACTTTTTGTTTTCAGTTTTAAAGTTGGTCCAGCAGCCTGTCTGTCTTTCTTGCTGTCCAACAATGGAGCTAAAAGGCTGAACCCTTAAATATTTATTCCTTTTTATGTCTACAAACATGTTTTGCTTTCTCAACACCCAGCCCCCTAAGAAGGTTTTTAGTGGGGGATTCTATTCGTAACGTCAGTTTAGACTGAATTGATCACTTGGTTTGAGTGTACTTGTTTTTGTTCCAGAAATGTAGACATCTCAAGGATCAAGTCCCCAAAAAAGAGCGAGTGAAGTAACTTATTCATTGATCACCCCTTCTTCAAATATTTCAAGTGATCACCCCCAAACAAGGCATGATACTAACATAAGATGATAAGGTAACTGTTTCCATTGAGCTGTCATTTGTGTTGGATGTTTATGGTAAACAGAATTTCAAATATATCGGACGATTCCTAAATAAACAATTCTCACTAAGAGGGCTGAATACATTTTTACCTCACAACGAAGAAAAAGAGAAGTTAGCCTACACATGAACTTCAATAAAACAGAAAATATGTGCAACAATCACACTGAGAATAAGAACATAACTGTCAAGATAGAAAATGCAAAACTGGAGAAGGTAGACCAGTACATCGACCTAGGGCAACGAATCTCCATGAGACCCTCAAAAGGGGAGGAAATCAAGCCAAGAATCATCCTGGGATGGCAAGCTTTCGGCAGAGCAAGCTAAACTTTCAAGAACCAGACGATCCCAATAATCTTGAAAAGAAGAGTATGCAATCAATGCATTCTCCCGATAGTCACTTATGGAGCTGAAACATGGAACCTAACCCAGAGACAGACCAACAAACTAAGAAGCATGCCGCGTGCGTATGAGAGAATCATGCTCAACCTTACATGGAGAGACCACAAGACAGCACAGTACATAAGGAAGAAAACAGTAGTCTGAAACATTATGGAAACTACTAAAAAACTAAAATGGCAATGGGCAGGCCATATTGCACGAATGAAAGACAACCAATGGACATCACGACTCACAACATGGATCCCCAGAGATCGCATGAGTAACCGAGGATGACAGAACACAAGATGGAGAGATGAACTAGATAAATTCAGGAAATACTTGCTACGCGACGCCCATGATAGAGAATGTGTCGGATCCTGGGGAAGGCCTATGTCTAACGACGGACGGGAGAAGACTGATGATGATGATGATGATGATGATGATGATGATGACGACGACGACGACGACGACGATGATGATGATGATGTGCACATATATTGAAATAAAAAATCCGCTACAAACTTATGTTTCTGCCCTAGGCGAATAATTTCATTTATTTTAGATATCTATTCAAGACGTTTTCTATTGCGGGGATATATTTTCTTAGGGTGGAGAAGCTTCTTTCATTTTGTTTATGTATCTTTATTTTTTCTCTTACATGTCTATTGTTGGTCACTGCTTGTTATATTCTCCTGTTTTACTTAGTGGAGATGCTTCAATATCTGGTAGTTATAAATTATAAAATTGGCTGGAGATCCTGCGGACACTTCATCAGCATGTTGTTAATGTATCAGCTGAGATGTTTCCTCGCTGAGATATTTCATTTTTTTTTCTTATCCAGTCCCCACTGTTGGGGGTTCACTTTTACATGACCTTTGTTGTTAGTTCAAAAGTTTCATTTATTCTCAGTTAGGTATGTTTCTGTATATCTTCAGTAATTATGAAAAGGTGGCTGGGGTATGAAATATGAATGTGGTTATGTTAATAGTAATGCTGCTACTACTATTGTTAATTATAATAAGGGGAATGATATAGTTATGTGGTTTATTTCTGTATACCTGTACAAGTATAAATTTACGTATAAACAGAATAATTGGGACGTTCTCAAACCAGGAAAAAGCAGACCTTGCAAAAAACTTCCTAAACGGAGATGTAAAATTAATCGAATCATTCGTCTAGAGAAGTCCAAACGGAACAGGAACATAAGCATGTTTGAGAAGCGAATTCATCATTTTATCATATTTTAAGCTCTACCCTAACTCAACTCTAAGTTTAATGTGGATTGTATCGATCACCTTATGAAATAAACCCATCACGTTTCAGATATTACTTTACATTATACTGTATCCCTGATTTGTATTGTAATTATATGTGTGTATACGTGCGTGTCTCTGTGCGTGTTTGTTCATTCACTAAACTAAACCAAGTATGAAATATGGATTTTCGTATAGGACACCTAGTGCGGATCAAAAGAACTATTGTATTAATCAGTTCCTTGACAAGTTACTTTATCTATTGCACCACGCTGAGGTACCCTGACAGTAACAATGAACTCAGTGATGATCATACTCCCTGTCTTCATTTGGTTATCCTTGGGGCTAATTGTTATGCCTTATTTAAACACTGTTACCCCCAGAGTGCCCAATGGAACAACGCATAGGGAAAAAAAAGCATCTTCCTCGGTCAAATCTCTTTCACAGTCTTTCACTGCTGTGTGTGTTTTTTTTTCTACAAACAGCGACTACATCGCCTCATTTCCACAGCTTTAAATACCTTCCATGCCTTGAATTGTCGTTAACCAGGCAAGAGGCTCATTTACTAGTCATGCTTTGTTTTGAGAGTCTTCCAACCGCATCTTCTGGTTCCTCTCCAAAATTATTTATGTAAAGAAAAAGAACAACATATATATATATATATATATATATATATATATATATATATATATATATATATATATATATATATATGTATATGTACATGATGGATTATTTCACCTGCAGATACTGACTTTGAACATAAAGACAAAACTGAAACCCTGTGTTATTTTAGCTGCTAAATAGCTGAGTGTGTGTATGCCCGGGTTCGTCTTCATTTTCACAATTACTTTTATGAGCATGCACCAGCCAATGAGAAGAAGGAAACTGGAACTGACAGACAAGGGTGGAAGGTGAGGGGAAAAGGAGCTCGGCATTTGAAAAGTGTTTAAAAAATAGATTATTTTCCAATTGCAGATCGTTCAGCTGAAACATGAGCCGCCACAGATAATCTATCATAGGCTGCCAGGGTTCGAGTCAAAGTAAAGGCGAAGTTCAACTTCTTGTTTTCCTTCGCAAAATGTTTCAAATATGAATTACGAAATCGTGTTTCTAAATTTTTGTTTCTAATTGACAGTTTCATATATTATCAACTGAACTAAGTTATCAGGATTCGAGCTTGAGGCAAAATATACGATTATAAATGCTGATTTTCAAGGACATCAAGCAATCTGCTCGTCAGATCGATACAGCATTCTATTTATCATACACGTGTCCCATTTTCCGACCCTTTGCCATTCAAGCTGAATATATATATATATATATATATATATATATATATATATATATATATATATATATATATATATATATATATATGTGTGTGTGTGTGTGTGTGTGTGTGTGTATATATATATAACAAAATGCAATATTGGAAATGAATACATGAAGATAGTAAGTTTTTTCTTTTGTAATTCGTCAAATCATATAGCATACATTTGGTCATAAATATCAATATATATACATATATATATATATATATATATATATATACATATATATATATATATATATATATATACATATATATATATACATATATATATATATATATATATATATACATATATATATATATATATATATATATATATATATATATAGTAAATGTTGTACAAATCAGGTTTGCAATATACCATAATATAATGTAATATAAAGTAATGTCTGACATGTGAATATATATGTGTGTGTGTATGTGTGTGTGTGTGTGTACATATATCAATTACATCTGGTAGACGATATGAAAATTTCTGCTACTGTCACGAATTTCAATCACTGCTATTTTATATGTACACCAGTTTCCATATGCTCAACCATCCCCATACCAAACACCCCTTATTCATGGATAATTCAATCCTAAAAATATAATAACAATGTATAATTGTACATATATAGTTTCCTTACAAAGAAATCACCTCATGGAAATTCTAAAACATCCACGTATTACTTCACGAATAATATCATGGTATTCATATAATTCAATACCGTGAACAGTTCATAAACACGGGTAGATGATGTAAAATAAGATAAAGATAAAAGCAACCTTATAGAAAAATAGCAATAAATATTGGCTACCATCTTGTCCCAGATTCCACAACAATCCGACATGATTTTCCCAGCAAACGAGACGAGGCGAGACGAGAAGGAACGAGTCAAGCTACAAAGAAACATGGTTGACCTGGAGAGTATGCCATAATTGCCACGATACCTCCTCCAGTGGAACATATCATCTAACGTTAAATTACCGCTCCAAATGTTTCAGATGGATATTTAAATAGGTCGGCTTGTGGTGGCGTCGGCAGCGATGACGGGGCCCAGGAATAACGCAGCTTATCCAAAATAAACGTGGCTTTCGTTCTGTGAATTCGATCGAGACAGGCAGGGCGGTAAGAGAAGCCGGGTGCTAGAATATATTAGTGATTACCAAAGCACAAAGAAAATTAGTTTCACAAGGTAATGGAACTTACAGACGCTCGCTTTGCCATTTTCCGCATCGCTCGTAATACCGTTGCCGCCTCTGCAACAATTTTTTTTTTCTTCATTCAATATTTTCTTTGTTTTCCAAACTCCCTTTGAATGGCTATGCTCGTCTTTGAGTTGATGTTATACCCAAATTGCATCGTGTTCTTCATCATTTTTTCAATAGATTCTATTCTTTTTAACCTTATTTTTATAATTCATTTGTTGCTTTTTTCATCTCTCCTTCTGTTTGTTCCTTCATTCTGTTTTTTTCCTACCGTTTCCACCCCCAAAATTTCTTCCTACTAATTTTCATACTTATTTTTCCTGACTCTTCTTTGTTTCATTTTTTTTTTCGCCTTCTGTTTTTACCGTCTGTTTAATGCATTTATCTCTCTTTTCGAACTGCGCATTATGGAGCTGAAACATGGAACCTAACCAAGAGTCCAACCCACAGACTGAGAAGCATGCAACGAGCACATGAGAGAATCATGCTCAACCACACACGAAGAGATCACAATACAGCAATATATATCAGAAATAAAAATTGGGTCAGTGACATTATAGAATCCATTAGAAAACTCAAGTGGCAATGGGCTGGTCATGTCGCAAAAATAGAAGACTACCGATGGACATCACGACTCACAACATGGATCTCCAGAGATCACATGAGAAACCGAGACCTACGAAAAAAAAAGATGGAGATATGAACTAGACAAATTCAGAAATACTGGCTCCGCAACGCCCATGAGAAAGAAATGTGTTGAATCCTGGGGAATGTCTATGTCCAACGACGGACGTTAAAAAACTGATGATTATATTCGTTCTGTTCACCCCCGTTTAATCTTGATTTTTTTCTTTCCTTTATTTGCCATTTTGTTAACCTTATTTCTGACATATGTCTTCCTTCTTCCTTTCATTTTTCTCCCTCTATCAAATTGTTTAAAGTTCCTCTCACTTTAGGTGTTTCTTTCCATCTTTTAAAAAAATCTCCTTTTCTCGGAAAGATAGGAACCTTCATCTTCTTTTTTCAGTTTAAAAAGAAATCTTTCTCTTCTTCTTTCTTTCACTCGTTTCTTTTTTTTCCTTTTGTTCTGTTTTTTTTTCCAGATATTACTCCTTTGTTTCTTTTTCTTCCTTCCTTTTTTTTTGTATTTAAAAATGTCCCTCTCTTTGTTTTCTGTGCTCGAATATCTCTCCTTTCCCTCCTTTTTCTTTCTGTAATTGATAATTCTTTCTTTCTTCCTAATTGCTTTTTTTTCCAATCTTTCTTTCTTTCTTTCTTTCTTTCTATCTTTTTTCCTTTCGTTCCTTCAAAAATATTATGTTTTTCTTTTGTAAAACATCTTTCTTTCAAGCCTCCTGTTTCTTTCTGTCCGTTAAAAGTTCATCAATTTTAGACTGACGTATTCTCATATTTCTCTCCCTTTTTGTCTCAAACGGTTTCACATTTTGCAGAATGTGTTCAGCGCAGATAAAAGAATAAAGGCAGGTGGGGCACTCCTTTGTGGAATGTTTTTTTTTTCCTTTTTGACAATGGCTTTTAAATGGTTGAAGGGTTCTGAGATCGGGGTCGGGTTTCCGAGGGGTATGGTGAAAAGTCGAGGGTAAAGACGGACTCGCCGAGAGACCAAGGAATACCAACTAACAACATTCCACAGGTTTTGAACCATCTCTTTTACTAAACGCCCTGCCTTTTTGCAATCTTGTGAAGAAGAGCCGGGCTGGAATAGTCGTTATCTCTCCCAAAGCAACGTAACGCTTTTCGATTGCTTCTAAAGGAGAACGCCAAGCTTGTAATGAGTTTAAACCAGTCATGAGGGAAGAGAAAAAGAAGCTCGATGGAAGGAAAATATATTAACTGTAGAAAAGACAACGGAACAAAGAACTCGGGAATGTCGGGAAGATTTGAATAACAAGATAAAACGGATTAAACTCAGACAAGACAGAAGGTGTAACGAAAACCAAGAAATAAAGAGAGGTGGAAAAAAAACGAAAAACAAAATAAAAACAAGATATAAATCCACAAAAAAAGGAGAACATTTACATTATTAGTAGAAAGGGGCGGAGGAATATAGTGTGAGGCGGTCCCGTTAGTCCCCATGAGATGCTAACGTCCATAATTTTAAAGTTAGGACGCTTAAAATAAAAAAATAAAAAAAGGTTAAGTTCTTTTTTTTTCCGATGACTGGATACTGAATTTGTGATTTTCATTTGGGATTGAATTTCAATAGTAATTTAAACTTTGACGGTCGAAAAATTTTAACTTTTCGAAATATGTTTCTTTTCTGACGTGTTCAAGATTTATCAAATATTGACAGATTTCCTCGAAAAAGATTGAAATGGGAAAAAACGGCAATATAGATGTATAGCTTTTTGGAAGTTTATGTAAATAATCACTTGAACAAAATGTCCATAACCAGTAGGAATGAATATGTTGAGTTCATTTGGTTAGCCCCTATCCCAAAGGTTAGGGGATGGGCTAGTGTGAGAGTTAAGTCAATCGTTTTCGTTGCGGAGATTAAAACATAATATTTGGCAGAAAAAAATATGTAACTCAATATTTTTTCAAGGCTTATGTACTTCGGTGTTATAGACGTTAGTTTTTGTGGGGACTCACAAAAACTGTTCATTAAAAGTTGACAAAAAATTCAAAAAAATTCATTAGCTTATAGGAAAGTACGTATTCATGAATAGGCAATATTATTTGAGAATATACATGGGGATGACTCAATTGGACTTGAAAGCGTAAATATGATAAACAATCAACGAAATGGTCTGCTACAGGAATCAAAACTGCATCCAATGGGGTAACCGCTTCAAGTTAACGAGGCTCTTCCCCTTGAGCTAAACTGCCCGATGGAAATAGGAAGGTCCGAATTACCGCTCTATCCGCTATAATTCTCAAATTTGTTCATTTACTGCCTATGTCAGCACTGTTATTTCCCAACACTGAAAATTGTGTATTTGCAATCGGAACGAAGATCAGTTTTAAACTTGATCAGCGATGGAGATGTTTTTTGGAACTGGGTTTACCGTAAGGATTTCATAGGGGATGAGTGAAATGACCCCGTACAGCTGGGTTGACTTTTCCGGGAAACTGTAATCTCCCCGAGGTAATGATTTGAAAAATTACAAATTCTGGGTCTTTTTTGAGAAATAGAAAAGATCGGGGAATGAGACGGTCAGGCTTCAAATGACAAAAAAAGTATAGCAAGTCTAAATGTTTTCAACCTTAGGGAGATTGACGAAGTAAAATCTTCATAATTAGACTAATTTAAAAAGGTCCCTGAGGCAAAATACGTTAAATCAAGGAAATGGAATCTAATCCCGCAGTCGCGTAAATGGTGATTACTGCAATTATATCAAATATCAGATGGAGGCATATTTTTATTTTAAAAACTTGCAGTAAGCCATGAGACGACAAAATGAATTGTGAGGCTAGCAATTATTACTGTGACCGGAAACTTTTCCTTCTGCTAAGAGTAAAAGTGTATGAACGTTTACTAATCAATATATATATATATATATATATATATATATATATATATATATATATATATATATATATATATATGTGTGTGTGTGTGTGTGTATGTGTGTGTGTGTGTGTGTACTTTCAAGACATATCATCTGGATTTCCACTGCTTAAAACACTTAATATCCACTCAACTTAATTATGATTCATTAAACTCACCAACAACTAGGGATAGACTATAAATACTTTGGGGGTAATAAGTATTTGGACACTTGCAAATTACATATATTCATTCCATATATATCTACTCTTTCCCATTACTTCAAATTTACACGGGTGATGTATTTTGATATCAAACTAAAAATTACCAATAAACAATAGATATTTCCACAAATACAATGCAAGTATATTAAACGGAATTTGGCAAGTGTTCAAACACTTCTGCCCTACCCACTGTAACTAGCAGTTTCTTGAATCTGACCTGTTTCTGGGGAAGACAGGATAAACTGCCCGAACGTCAAATGAATTAAGATATATCATTTATACCCAACACGGTCATTTCACCATCATCATCATCATCATCATCATCATCATCATCATCATCATCAGTAGCAGCAACAGCAGCCATTACAAGTCCAATGCTGGAAGGAGCCAATCTCCAACCTGGCGACCGAGACTGCACTGACCTGCACCATTTTTTATCGGGTAAATGTTTCTATCCCTCAATCCGGTGTCAGGTCATTTATAACTGTGTATACTGTCCCATGGGTACCAACCGGTTAACCGTTCGCTCCATTTGTTGTAATTTCTTCTCGCTATGTGTCCAGCTCATCTCGATTGTTGTTGCTCAATTAACATGTACCCTATTCTTTTCTAAAGTATCCCCTCTGATCTTTCTGCATCACTTGGTTAGCCTTGGCGTTAACTTTTCCTTTAGTTTAAAGTTTGTCATGTAAATTCCCGTGGGTTGAATCCGTGTCAGCTGGTATTACAAATTAATTGTATTTTTTACGCTTTAAGCATATCAACAAGGTGTTCTCTAGTATGTCATTATTTCTTACAAAATGCTTTCCTGCTGATTTTTATATACCCAAAACTGGATAATTTCATCTTGACTTTTCAAATATTTGTCACCGGACAACTGCTGAAGGTGTCCTCAGCAGTCATCCAGGTAATTGAATTTTTTCGTTAATTTACATAGGAAAAAAATTGAGCGTTTTCAAACCCCCAAAATGATGATGATGATGGTGCGTTATGCTGAGTCGTTGGAGTGGTGGGAAGTACGGGGGACCAGAGTGAACGAGATAGTTGAAGATGATTTGCACAGCATGCATAGCAGCTCGCTTAAAATCAAACAGGGAACTAACTTTTCCTCACTTTTTGCTCTCTTCCGTTAAAGCGAGAAAGTACCGGTAAGCAAATTTAGAAAAGCAGGAATAAATGTTCTCTTGTTCAGTGGTAAAAAGGAAATCGTTCTAACGATAATAAATTAACTAATGGATGAATTAACTAATGCCAGATATCCTTTGGCATAGACGCCAGAATGAGAATAATCTGTCTCCATAGATTGAGTTCGGTGATGAAAAATGCTCGAGGTTTTCTAAACATAACAGCATGCGCAGGTGATACGATTAATCTCATTCGGACGTTCTTTTGGATTTGATTTAACCTCATTTTGGCAAAGACAGAAAACGTTTTAGCATTCGTAGATAGGCAGAACTGAGTAAAACAAAGTTTGCTGCTGCGGGTTCGAACTCCACTACTGTTTCAATTCCGATTAATAATGATTATTGCAAACAATTTATTGCATATATAATCTAAAAGAAAAAGAAAACCGTAAATGTGTAAGACTTGTCAGTTTGGGTTATTTGGTAAGAGAGTCGCTTACAAATTATTTGCTTGGAAAAAGTTCATTTTATACATCGGTTTTGATTAACGTGAGAGGACAGACACATAGTGAGGCGTTCACTCCTCCAAATCAAGTAGAAATAGTTATTTGTGTTGTTACGGTGGCAAGTCCTAGTTAACTCCAGCCTCCGATTTTGAATGGAGGGTGACAAGAAGCCGTTATGTCAATTCATTAAAAGCACAACTTTGAACAGAACACATAAGATTGTTAGAATTAACATACAAGACCACACACCGAATATAATACGGTGTGACGATTCTGCCAAGTGAGGGACAGGGTCTATCAATATCTTCCGCTCTACCCTGGGTTTATGCATTACTCTGGCTGATACGTTCTCCAACTAATCCAAGGAACGCACTGATGATTAATTACCACCCGGATTTCCTTTTCTTTCAAACGAAATTCCTCATCCATGGCTATTTCAATAATGGAGAAAACACGCTAAAACTCATGACCAGGAAAAAAGCTTTAAGTTTAATTAACAGAATTGAATTACTATTCACTAAAAACCGGACGTTAAACTCCAAACATTGTATATAGATATACTCACAATGACTGACAGAGAAACATATCATGTATTGCTCTGATTTTCATTGAATATATATATATATATATATATATATATATATATATATATATATATATATATATATATATATGTGTGTGTGTGTGTGTGTGTGTGTGTGTGTGTCGTGCAGATAAGACTAGCACTCTAACATAATATAATAATATATCAATGATATTAAATTACTTCTGAAATTTAATGGATTTATTTCATAGAGTGGTCGATACATAAAACATTTTACTCATGAAGTTGAGTTGTTTTAGAGTAGAGCTCGAAATAAATGGTTGAATGTGGATTCGCCGCAGCACAGGGGTACTCAGTCCGGTGCTGTGTCTGTGTCAGCGCGTTTGTGCATGTGTGTATATTAGACTGTGTTCATTAGACTCATGTCAATATTGACAATAGGGTTACCAGCTTTTTTTTACTGCAGCTGCTTTGCTTCTTAGTCAGCCATCGTGATACACCAGTAAAAAGATGTTTTAACAAAAAAATCTCTCCATGAAAGGGCGCAAAAGAAAGTTGATGCATGCATTTCCTATGTGTATAAGTACTAAATAAATATAGATGTCGCTGCGGAAACTTAACATTGGTTCCCCCAGCATCGAAACCATCAAAATGGCAGGTTCATGTACGTATAGATCGACCTTTTGGAATCGAGTAAATGTCCACTGCCTGGTACTGCTTCTCAACTCTTCTTCCCAGGGTCAGTTTAACATCTGTTAATAATTCGAAAAAATACAATGCCCAGGGGTAGAGAAAGAGATCATCAGATAATTTCGAAACTGTATTCGAAATGACCTCCCATTATTACACAGTGAATGTATCCTTTGGCCGAGATGGCGTGAATAGAATAAACAATTACAGAAAATGGGGATGCTATAGGAATCGAACTTGCGACCTATAAGGTAGCTGTTTCAACGCAGTGTTGTCCTTGCCATTACAACGGCTACAAATGTTGCAAATAAAATAGACAAAACTATGAAAACGTTTGTAGAAATTATTTCCCCAAACATAAACCATGATGTGGTCAACGCATTCTTACAGCATGCCATGTTTGGGCCGATCAATTAAAAAAAAACTGGGGAAAAAAGAAGAGATGATCAGTACAAAAAGTTGCTACTCTCGTCTTTTGTTGAGCAAGGGCCATTGAACAAATGTCTGACTATAAGAAAAAAAAAAGAATTTAGGCGGAATTGAAAAAAAATCAAGTAATTAATAATAGCTGTTTTCCTTTTCAAGACCTTGTGAAGGGTAAATGCTTAGATTTTCTGCCTGCAAGTTCCATTAGTATGGTCTGTACGCGTGACACATACATACGCACTTAGCCAATCAACTTGGAAACCAGACAAACATGAAAACTGATCCAACCTTTGTTGACAGTTTTGGTTGACGGCTTCTAATAATAAACTTGAGATGGTGTGACAAACTAGACCAGTTCAGACAGTAACGGTTCCGTCTGGACCATGGTAAAGGGGTTTACGGAATCTTGGGAAACGCATATGTTCAAGAACGGATGCTAAAAGGCTGCTGCTACTGCTGCTGCTGCTGCAGCTGCTGCGGCTGATGATGATGATGGAGAAGCGGTAATTATCTGAAGGAAGTTGCCCGTTATTCTGACACACAGCAGAATGCTACTGAATGCCGAAGAGCTAATGATGTATGTGATGTTTTCCACATACTTTCTTCTTATCAGCTATGGAAACCCAAGATAATCTAGGTGGTGATTCCACGTGTTATTTGGATACGTACCGCTGGACATCACGATCCACAAAGTTAATCCCTGGAGATCATGGGCGAAATCGTGGCCGACAGAAAATAAGAAGGCGTGACGATTCAGACAGTTTCGGGAGATAGAGAGATCTGGCAAATCTTAGGAGAGGTATTTCGACGGACGTGAAAAGGCAGATGATGATGTTCTTTTTTTTCTGGTACATGGATAACTTTCTTTTGTTTTTCTCTCTTATCTATAATTCTTTATCGAAGCGTCAAATATTCTTCCAGACATAGACAATTCCATAGTGAGTTGAGTAGGATTTTTTCAGATTAGATTTGTCAACAATAATCGTTACTTGCTAATATCTAGTGAATTATTTCTGTCTAGAATTACGTATGTTTTTTTAGATTCACTGCCTGAATAGATTTCAACATCTCTTAGTCGTGAATACGTCAATACCCAAAGCCTTTCTTGGAAAATTGGTCCGAGAACCTAACTTTCAATCGAGATTTCCAAAGTGATAGCAAGAATGAGCATATCAGGTCCATGAATCATTAATTTGTTGGGACCCTGAACAAATTAAGATCGTTCATGGATGACCGTATAGTTCCTTTTCTTTGCTGTTTTCCCTGTCATCATTTCGGCTCTGTTGTTTATAAAACAGTAGCTTACCTGTGTCAAAAATGACTGCATAGGGATCGGAATATACAGGGTATATCGTTAATCTGCTGACGACATTGTGTTTTTTGCTGAGGACCTTCACGATTTCACGATAATGCTAGACAAACTGAATGAAAAAGCAAGAAAATAGGGAGAAAGAGAAACGTGGGACAACGAAACTCCATGGAGTCCTCAAAAGAAGAAGAAACGAAAGATCACTATAAGATGAAAAGCTTTCGGGTAGAGCACACTCAACATTCAAAAACAAGAAAATCCATTAGTCCTAAAGATGAAGGTCTACAAATAATGCACCTCCGATAGTCACCTATGGAGCTGAAACATGGAATCTAACCAAAAGATTAGCACTCAAACTTAGAACCATGCAAAGTTCAAGGGAAAGAATTGTGCTGAAAATCTCAAGGACCTGGTCGCAGGACAGCACAATATAATAGGGAGAAACATGAGTCAAAATTTAATCGAAAACTTTAAAATACACAAATGATAATTGCCGTTCCTGTTACAAGAATGTCAGAGAAACGCTTGAGATCACAACTATAAGCATGAATCCCGAGAGACCATATGTAAAACTGTGGCCACCAGAAAATAAGATGATGTGATGTATCAGACGAGTTCAGAAAAGATTTGCCCCGTGACATGATGGAGAGGTTTTGCGAATCCTGAGGAAGGTCTATGTTGAACGATTGGAACAAGAAGATAATGATGATTATGATATAATGTACGGATACACATTACTTTTATATACGTACACATGGAAATTTGCATTATGGTAAACTTGGGGAATATCACTCACAAACTGATTTTTATTACTTTTTTTTTCATCACTTTTGCGTGTTTTACATCAGTCTTTATGTGTCGTTACTTCGTTTATATTTATCGGTCCTTTAATCTCACCTTGCATAACAATTATCAATTTGAACATATGCAAAAAAAAATTCGATTTTATAATACAGTCTGAGAAGCTATCACTTTTTGTATAATAAAACAAAGTGTTGCGTTGCTGTGAAATGTTCAATTCTTCAAAGCTGTCGATATACTTCCGAAACGACAGCGATTGAATTTATAGACTGAAAAAAATTCTGGGAAAAAAACAACTTTGCTCAGTGTTTTATTTTTCTAAAACCTCGTTTTCATATTCATAGAAATAAAATAGACAAATTGCATACATACATCAGTCTGGGTTTAAAGTAGAAGTAAAAGAAGAAAAAAAGGATGTGAACTAAAAAGATGTATATATGTAATACAAAATGGAAAAAAAAATGGAATAAGGGATGAAAAGACTATATATATATATATATATATATATATATATATATATATATATATATATATATATATATATA
>OY735228.1:34465651-34483151 GCA_963457665.1 Thysanoteuthis rhombus | reverse complement strand
AGGACTTGGCTGGAAATCACCCGTGATTAAGATTGTCAGTGAGAGTCAGAATTGCTTATCCCTGTCGGATGAACCAAGGGAAAGAAAAACAATATGAGATGCAGAAAGGATCGAGTGTCAGGGAATGCATGTATGGCTTGTTCGGGATATACAACACTGAAAGACACATTCACTGAGAAACTAAATACAATAAGCGAGGATGAAAATACTATTTGATATATATATATATATATATATATATATATATATATATATATATATATATACACTTAGAATTGCAAGGTATGTGTCCAATGAATGTCAACATTATGTGCTTGCCGCACTCATCAGGAACCAGCAATATCTTTTTGGTTTATATCCTAGTAATACTAATTTTGTATATAAATACATCTATTTACTCAGATGAATATTGAGTAATGAGATCAAACATCAACAACATATTGAATCTGTTTTTCATTCTTTTGTATACATATATATATATATGTATGTATATATATATTAGACCATATATATATATATATATATATATGTATATATATATATATGTATATATATATATATATATATATATATATATATATATATATATATATATATATATGGTTTATCGATCACTCAAGCGCGTAATTCAGAGTCACCATGAAGCACTGATAATATTGTGTGTCTGTGTATATATATATATATATATATATATATATATATATATATATATATATATATATATATATATATGCGTATTTGTGCACATATACACATGTGTATACATATATATACACACACATATATATTTCGAATGAGAGGAAGGAAATTGATAAGGAAAGGGTATCGAAAGACGAGAGGAGAAAGAGGAATTGAATACTGGAGAAAATAATGAGAGATCACATATTGATGAAAGAGAAAGACGGAAGAAAATATGTGATGAATGTGAATGATGAATGGAAAACACCAGTTGAAAGAATATCATATAAGAGAAATTTAGAAAACCCAATATCAAAACCACAAGAGATCATGAAACTAACAGAGAGGCGAAAAAGGGAAGGTACTTGTGGCTGGCAACAATGGACATAAAAGAGAAATCCAAGGGAAACTGAGTGACTGAGTTAGCGTGTGAGTGATACAGAGAGACAGAGAGGGGAAGAGAATGAGAGATTTGGTGTTCGGAGAGAAAGAGTGAATGCGGCTCTCCGTATAACAAAACAAATACCGTTTGATTTCTTTCCAATCCTGGCAACATAGTGGCCTGCCATGATGAAATCCAATTGTAAAATGTCTCGGAATTGAATTGCGATGATTGTCACTATGGATTTTTGCAACGAAATTTGAAAAGTGTTTCTTCGACTGGAGTCTTCCAATTGCCTTTTCCTTCACAAACTCCGGTCTCCATTTTATTCGCACACTTAATCAGGTTTTTTCCCATACTTAGGCGAGCACTAGCCTCCGTTCATCTCTGATTCTTTTGTATTCTTCAAATTTTTTTTCTCCCTAGCGAAATCTTCAGAAACAGTCAACCAAAACTGTCAGCAACACTGTCAGCATAAGTTTCTTTCAGTTTTTCATGCGGGCTACGTGGGTATATATTACGCGTACAGGGTACACTAATGGGACTAGATAGCTGAAAATTTGAACATTAGTATCTTGAAAATGTTCTTATTGCCTTTTTCTTAAAATCATTTTCAATTTACAATGTGTGTTTATGCTAAATTCATTCCATAGTTTGTGTTCATTTGCTTAATGAGATTCCATACATTGTCAGTAATTATTACCCAAAACAAACAAACAAACCAAAAAACCGAAGGAAATAACCTTTCTACTGATTTCACCTTTCCCATTTTTTCATTTGATCATCCCTACCAGAGGATGCTGCCCAAAACAATGGCTATGTGACGGTTTCTATTGAGTGTTCTTTCTTGTTTTGTTTAAATGTGCTTTTCCCTCACTCTTAGAGTTTTCCTCCCTCCTTTTTCCCTTCCTTCCTTCCTTCCTTTCTTCTTTCCTGCTTTTCTGACTGACTTCTTTTTTTTTACTCTTTGCAAGCTGCTCGATAGGCACGTTTCCAAAGAACTCTCTAAGCTTAGGAGTTCGATAAATAGATTTTCGGGCGTATGCAAGTCTCGTCCGTTGCACAAAAATGCAAGTGAGTCGTCATCCACAGAAAGAGGTATGCGCATGCTCTATACCAATCACACATCACACCCATAAATCCTTGATAGCGTTTTGAAACTTTCTCCAGCCCGAAGAATAGAAAGAGAATCATAAAGCGTGAATCTTGAAGAGCGTGAATCCTGAGATATCTGCAACCAGACATGCTCTCAAAGACTACACTGTAGCTGACGGCATGAAATCTTGCAGAGAATTAAAGGAAATCAAATATGCTATAATTGGTCTCTCTGGAAAAGTAACAATAAAATACAACTATTATGAATAACTCAAGAACCTGTTACGCGGCTTTGATGTAATTTGGCAACCAATCAGGCACTTTCCAGCCTGGTTATTCGGTCGTTTATCTGACGACAGCATGACGAAATATATGAGTTCAAAAGGTCTTGAAGCCGTAACGCCCATGATAGAGTAGTCAGGCGAAGGTCAACGTCTAACAACGGACGCTAAAAGGTTGATGATGATGAAGATAATGATGATGACAATGAGTGAGCTTGTGTAGTGTGTGACCATTGCTTTTTTTTAATACTCTTTCTTGTGTATCGTTTTCAGAGTATAAAAATTCATTTCCAGTAAAATTCTTTAGTTTGGACGGATATGATGTAAACAGGGTTGTTCCAACCTCTTTATGTTTTCGAAGAACTAACCCATCAAGATGGTTCTGGCAACCGTGGAATAGTAATTAGACGGAACAAGATCTTGAGAAATATTTGAGCGTGGAATTATCCCTCAACCAGGGTCTCCAATCTTTTGAGATGTAGTCTTTGCAGTATTGAATGATAATCTTTCCATGGCAGGGCATCATAGCATCGGTTTCATAAAAATGTGCACGTTTTCCTTCAGAGCTTACAACAAGCAATTTCATAGTTGACAATAGATGTTTTCTGTAATCGTGAATTTGACGGCTGTGATGTCAAAAAAAAAAAAACCAAACTGACGCAATCTTACCAGAAATTCCTGTCAAATCATGGGCAACCCATTTTCCAAGTTTAAGTTGTTGCAGATGACGGTGAACCGTTGAATGGCTATACTTTAGTTTTCTTGTCAACGCTTTTTTTTTCAGTTCAGACAGAAGCAGATGATCAATAAACTCGACTCACTTGTGGTGCATTTCGAAAGCTGAAATTACCTTTCCTAAAACTTTCAAGAGAGATCCAACGATTCTCTTGGTTTTGAGAATTCCATAGATATCTGGGGTTCCCTCTGTTGCACTATTGTATTTTAAACTCATAGAAGATTAGATGCTTTATGTGTTCAGAAAAATCATCAATTTATAAAGAGAATCAATCGGGCAACTGATTTAATTGGATTGAATTGATTCGACGTGATCTGCTTGTTTTGGATGGCACTGACACCCACGATCATATATCGATATCATGTAGGCATTGTAGAATATCGTTTAATCTATCTCATCCTAAATAAACTTTCTTATCCTGGTAGGACATGATTCATACACATACACACACACGTATATATTTGTTTATGTAAGAGTGAGAGAGTAATAAGAATGAAACAGTTGATATGTGTAAAGATGGTGGATTAATGGAGGGACTGGGTTATTTGGGAGAGCTGCTTCGCAGGTATAAAATATACAAATGAACAATCAAGCAAAAAAGTCCTTTTTGAAAAGCTAAATTTTCTAATTAAATTGAAAGAAAAATATAATTGAAAAGGATCCAATTGATATGCAGATTTAGTTGAAATTCTTGTATCTTTCATGTTGTATTGAATTCCGTATTTGCATTAATTAACTATCGGTGACAGTCTGAAGGTGGCAATTACGTTCCGGCCAATCAACAGTACGATGATTCTTTCGCCACTATAATCCCACCAAGGTTGAGTTTTTTTTTTTAGATGGACAGGACAGAGCAGCTACACGGGAATGCTCTTTGAGTAAAGATCGATGAGAGAAAATGAAGTGATCCAATCGTTAATAGAAATTGGCACGATTGCGGAAGAATCAACAATAAAAACTTGATACAAAGATACATATACGGGGCATTTTGAATTATTTAATACAATACATATACAAAACAAAACAGGTTATACATGAAATCTAGTACTGGTATATATATATATATATATATATCGAGTAAAATATATATAATTTCAATTTTCCTAAAAAATGTGTCCATGTATATAAATATGAATATTTATATAATCAGGGTATCGGTTAGCATTATGGTAAAGGCGATGATATCAAGTACAAAAGCAATATCAGATGACCAAGTATCCAAACAATGCCTTACATCATACTTCAACGTTTGGCCCAGGCTCCTTTTATCAAGAAATGTGCAACTGTACTTTGAAATAGTGTAATTACGGGTTATCTGCGATTTGTGGTGGTTGGAGATAAATATCAATTAAGTAGAGACAACATCATTCACATTTGATTTATACATATATATATATATATATATATATATATATATATATACATATATATATATATATACATATATATATATATATATATAGAGAGAGAGAGAGAGAGAGGGAGAAATTTAAAATTGTTTTTGTTCGTCTTAGATAACTACAGAAATCAAGAGCATATAAATTGAGTTGTTGGTTTAAATCAAGCTACTTAAGTTTCGAAACATTGATTTAAAATGATTTAAAACTTGAAGCTGTGAACAATCTTGCAACTGACTTAGCGAAGAAGTCTCGATTAACCTAACATTATTTAACTACTCATATCATGAATCTTTATACTTCTTCATTGGCCAATTGTAAAGAAAGAAAGAAATCATTATCATCATCATCAGCCTCTTAACGTCCGTCGTTGGACATAGACCTTCTTGAAGATTCGCCAGATCTTTATCACGGGCGTCATCGAGCCAATACGTTCGGAACTCGTTTAACTCGTCACACCATCTTTTTTTCTTGTCGGTCGATTTCACATATGATCTCCAGGGATCGATGTTGGGAGTCAAGATGTCCAGCAGTTGTCAGACTGTCCGGTAATGTGACCAGCTCATTTCTATTTGAGTGTTACAATGGTCTCTCTCACTCTCTCTCTATTGGCAAGAAAAAGTGAATCCTGGATTCCAGTGACATACCATTGTCTACCATAGTAAGTAACACAGAAACACTGATACCATGAACTTTCATTCAATATATATATATATATATATATATATATATATATATATATATATATATATATACTGATGTAGACATCTTTTGTGAGAAACCTTCATGGATTTCTTCTTTTATGAAATGTTGAATAATTTACTGACTACATATTCATACTTTACACAAGTATGTGAGAAAAAGGCATAAATGTGAGGTAACTAAATTATTCAAAAGTTTAGTCAAGAAAAGCCATGAAAGTTTTACACCGAAGATGTCTATACCTTTCAGTATATATATATATATATATATATATATATATATATATATATATATATATATATATATATATATATATATATATAAGATGCATATTCAAGGTATTGGTTTTATGTCTCGGAATTAGCTTGGCTCGGCTTGATATCTACTATTACAGACAATGCAACGTCTCTGGGATCTGTTTTTTCCAACGTTATTTTATGTATAGAGAGAGAAAGAGAGAGAAAATAGAATAAAAGACATTTGGGATTTTGCGTAATAACATATATCCATATGTATATATATATACATATATGTGTGTGTGTATATATATATATGTGTTTGTGTGAGTGTGTGCGTGAGTGTGTGTACGTATGTGTGTGTGAGTGTACATGTGCGTGCGCGTGTGTTTATATATAGGCAAACAGGAAATATGATAGTTTACTTACAAATAATTGTAGATTTCAACGCAGACAAGTTGCAGCGTGTACTTTGAAAATTAAACGATGTACAAGGTATATATATATATACATACACATACACAAATATATATGTATGAATATATGTTTACACATACATATACGTACACGCACATCAATTTTTATACACGTGAGTGAAAGAGTGCGTTAGAACCGAGTTTTGTTTTCAAATAATTAATTTGGTTATCTTTTTGTTCCGTTTTCTCTTTTCCTTTCTTTCAAATAAAATATTGGTGTGTTTCCGTACAGAGTTGATGTCAAAGAGTGATAAGACTGCAGATGTCAAAACCTCAGTGATTAATTTTTTCTTCTCTACCTTCCAGTTCATGTCGACAAGAGACACAATCTTAGTGATAAACGTACCGGTCGAGCTGAAGGAAATTGCGAAAGAGAGAAAAAAAAAAGTAATAGAATGAAAGGAAGAAAAGGAGAAAGAATAAAAGAAAGGAAAACAGATCTGGTTAGTCAATCAATGGAAAATCATCACATGACGAAATTCTTTTGGCAGATAGGTGTATTTAGGATGATCAATTGAAATTTCTATAAGAAAAGGCTAATAGATGAATGTATTACTTCTCTCGCCATATATTGGATCATTGTATGAAAAGTTCAAGTATGAAAATATTAGGTTGGACGCTACCGGACTAGGGTTACCAATTTAAACGATTTTTTGCTTTTTTCGTGTTGACCATATTTAGTTAAATTTCTCTTTCACGTTCTGAAGTCTGATGATGCCAATTGAGATGCTTTTTTGAAAAATTTTCCGAATTCGAGAGTTATTTCCAGAATCGAAAAATTAAAAAAAAGAATCGTATCTATATCCGTTACCCTGAGCTGGACACAATAATGAACAAATTCAAAATAAACATTTAAATGGGAATGGATCCCTAACCAAGAAAAAAAAAAATTATTTTTAGGGGAATGTAAACCAAGAAAAGTTTGTGCTTGGTTTAATAAGGATTAAATGATTAGAACCATATAGGTACTTTGAGACAGCCAGTATAGCCTGTAGATATGTGAGTCATACATAACCAGTCAGCTAGGCTGAATCACTTAAAAATTGAAGAAACTTATGTTTATAGTTTTGGTTGACAGTTTCTAAAATATAAAGAAGGAAGGAAATCAAAGCCAAAAAGAACGCATTAAAGAACGAAAGATAAAAGAAAAGAAGAAAGGAGGGATAAAATATGAAGGAAAAAGAGAAGAAGCACTCAATAGTAGCCACCATGCTACTAACGTCTTTTAGCAATGTGTCTCATTGGGGATGATCAATAAAAAAAATAGAAAAAGAGGCATCAATGAATCAATATCTTTTCTCGCCTTTTGATCATTAAGTTGTCCTAAATATAAAAAAAACTAGCGGGCACAAATTGAGGGATGAGTTTTGTATAATGTTACATAATGAATAATAAACCTCTTACTAGAACTCTATTGAGGGAGAAATTTGAATTTTCTCTTCTGATCTTGATTAAGAGTAAATATTTGAATCTACAACCCTCTACCTCCGTTGATGCAGCCTGTACGCATGATACACACATAACTGCATGCATACATTCAAAGCCAATCGGCCTTCCATCCATCCATCCGGATTACCTCAAAAACTGAAGAGAGCTGTATTGACACTTTCTGTTGACGACTTTTAATAAATTTTCAGCCTTCTAGGTTCAATGATGTGGCTCATATGCTTCATACATACATGCATAGATTGTCAGTCAGGGTGAAACAGAGTGACCGCTAAAAAAGAAAAATTGAAGAATTGAAAAAAAATATTGAAAGAGAAGCAAGAAAAAAAAGGAAAAAATCACTGAAAAAGAAGATATTACTTTTTTTTCAAGTATCAGAATGATGATGTGTATCACAGAGGGAAAAATAACATTTTCGCTCAAATCGTATAAGGCAATATGATTCCCCTCTTCAAGCTTTCAAGGCTAACATGCCTGTCATATATTTTACATTCGTAACTTTCGCTTTGCCAAGGAAGAACGAAATAAGCACTGTGAATTTTGAAAAGTACTTTAAATAAAACTAAATGTAACCGAAACCTTAATTTAATAGGTATGGGTAGTCCCCCGATAGAAACAACCACATGCGCATAGTCTTTCGGTTGCATACTGAGTTGGGGTGATCAATCAGCAAATTGGAATAAGGAGTGATCAAAGAATAAGTTGCATCTCTTGCTATTTATTAAGCTTTCAAGGTTGACATATCTTTCGTTGTGTCTGGAAAGAACGAAATGAACATAGAGATTTTTAAATGCAGTTTGAATAAAACTGAAGCTAGTCGAAAGCCTATTTTAACATCTGTGATTAGTCACTTTATATAAACCACCACACATGCGTAGTCTTTTGGCAGCGTGCTGAGTTGGGGCGATCAATCAACAAATTAGAATAAAGAGTGGTCAATGAATAAGGAGCATGTCTTACTATTTATTTGATCACTAAAACGTTTGAACAAAAAAAAAAAAATTCTAGCACACGGTAGTTATCAATTTAACATATTCTTACATCAAAATGGCCCCTCCACAATAGAACCCTATTTCCCCTAGACTAGAGTAAATGTTCTAATTCCTGGCCCTCTAGTTTTATTGGTAAAGCTAGCATACATACATGCATACATATATACATACGTAGTCAGCCAGACAGACCAGTTTGAATAAACCTACTTTGACAGTTTTGGTGACAATATTTATTGACGGCTCTTAAAAAAAATGAAAGAGAGCGGACAGTGGAAATTTGTTGGAATATTGATAAAGCTCCTACATATGAAGTACTACATCTAAAAGCTACTTAATTTTTTCTATTCAGTAAGTCTGTTTTCTCTAGAAAAGGTGGTAATCTCTAATTTCACATTTGGGCATAAGTAGCACGGGGTTTTAATGTTCTGGTATATATGTGTTTGTTTCAATATTTTGTACTTTACTTTGAATGTGAGGGTGCTGTTTGTTAATTCTCAGTAATGTATGGATAATGATGTATTTTTTTTTTTGTCATTAATGTAATTTGTTCTAAGAAGATGTGCACTTTGCACACTTGTCAAGGCAATATAGCCTCTGAAATTATATCATGATAACAATGTACAATTTCACTTTAGTACATAGTAGTTGAAACGTAAACAGAAATAAAAAAAAGTATTGGATGTGAAATTTAATCCTATTCTCCTCACGAGATTAATGTGACAAGTTTCTGATGTCTACTGCAGTGATCTCTTGTGTAAAACACTTTAAGCCAAGCACAAAATAAGATAATTTTTTGCTGGCAAATGAATTGAAACTCGTAATCATTAAAAAAAAAAGATTCAGGCAAAATGATTTGAAATAATTTAACAAAAATATTAATTACTTTCTTTAGTGAATAGAAATCTCGGGCTTCTGTTTGCTGATTTGACTGAGGATGAATTGTCGTCTTCAATCTGAGCCAGAAGTGAATCGATTGAAGTGAAGGTTCGAAGTGCAACATCCGGAATGAAAATTTGGGCTCCAGTTCAAATGTATTGTTTCCCAGTAAATTGAATTTCCCTGTGAAGCCTTTTTAGTCCCCATACATCCTATGTCCCCAATCATGAAAAGATGTGACGCCACGCCCTACGCAGTAGATCAGGCATAGAAAGCTTCTGACACCCAGGATATTTCATTATATTTTATCATATTGTATTCCTGATTAGTATGATATATATATATATATATATATATATATATATATATATATATATATATATATATATATATATATATATATATATATACATATATATATATATATATATATATATATATATATATATATATATATGCCCCTCTATTCAGGGTTGAGCACTCTTTCAGCGAGGTAACTCATCCATTATAAGCTTATGCAATGCTCTTCCATAGGAATAGAGCACTCTGGTGGATGAAAGATTTCTGTGTAAATAAATATATCGCTTAAATTCAGCCTTACTGTCCAGTTCCATAGTCAAGAAGTGGGATATCAGCCTGCAGGTCCCAAGTGAAGGTTTCAATTCTGCCTCACGGTACTGGTTAGGATAATGAAAAATATATATCCACACTGAAGAGTTGTAATACATTGAAACAGCTGTCTGTGGATGACACAATAATATACATACATATATATATATATATATATATATATATATATATATATATATATATATATATATATGTTTGCTCGTTTCTTCTACCGAGAATTAATTTTTTTATCTTTCGATCAGACCATAAGCTATCTGCCAGCTTTTCTATTAATGGCAACTGTCACATAAGTTTCTCCCGTTTCAAAATTAGCTCAATTGGCTGGCTATTTAGGTGTGCAT
Source organism: Thysanoteuthis rhombus (assembly GCA_963457665.1). Classification (NCBI taxonomy): domain Eukaryota; kingdom Metazoa; phylum Mollusca; class Cephalopoda; order Oegopsida; family Thysanoteuthidae; genus Thysanoteuthis; species Thysanoteuthis major. The sequence goes on along the minus strand of OY735228.1, from coordinate 34,472,883 downwards.
CACGCGTACACATCACACCAATGGAGATATAGAGCTGATTATTCAAACATTTGCTCCATGTGTCAAGAATATTTTTCGCAAATTCACTCCAGAAAATACTTTTCTAGCCTGGCTTCAGTTTGCAATACAACTTCATGCTAAATTGGTCCTAATTTAAACCTACTTATTTTTGAAAATTCAGACTTTCAATGATCATCCCTCACCAAAAAAAGCAATAGATCCAACTAATTCATTGGTCACCTCTCCTTCATATGTTCCGATTGATCACCCTAACACAGCATGCTGCCAAAAGTCGTTTGCAAGGTGGTAGTTTCTATTCAATGACCAACCGGACGTGTCCAGCTAAATGGTGTATCTATTTATCAATCTCTTGTCGATATTTGTATCTGTCTGTTTACCTTCGAGAATCAGTTCGTTAACCTCTTCTTTTCCCCCTTTGTATCTGTCTCCCAATCAATCTAATAGATGAGTTGGCAGTATCTATGTCTCTACCTGTCTATATATGCGAACCTGTTCGTATTAGTTGCACTGTTTATCTAATCCAACAGCCTGCCTCCATTCCGCCTCTCCCCCGCACACGTCCAAAACCAAATAAAGATTCCTTTTTCGTTTTCAGCATGTCGACCGACCCCTGGGTCGATAAATAAGCCTGCAGTAACTCTTTCTTCATTAGTGAGCAAATTCTTCAATCGGCTATTCTTCAAAGTTCAAACACTGACCTTATCCTCACAAACTAGCTCTTTGTTGCTTGGTAAGGACATCTTCTAAACATCTGTTCTTGATGCTAGATCCGACGTTTACTATTTGGAAAGTGCAGTGTGGCAAGCTCTCCAGGTCTTTGAAATACTTCTCTTTCCCCACTCTCTATTATGTCTGTTTTGTCTAACCCATTCCCTCCTTCACATCAAGATTACTCATCGTTCGCTCTCAACCTCTCTGTCGATCTGACTTCATTTCAGTACCTGGTAATTCTTATGCTGTTAGTTTTCATGGTTCCTCTGTATTTATACAAAATATTTACACAGCCCAGACACACACTGACACACCGACAACGCTGATCAACTCGCGAATACGCATATATTGAAGTATAAATGAGTGTGAGTGTCTCTCTGTGTCTGTGTCGGTCCTGCAAATACATCGCATACATCAGAATCACTAAGAAATAACTGGAAAGCAAGCTGGATTTTGCTTGTGTAAAGATAGTCGAGATATGATATATTTCAAAGATAATATCTATTCAAAATAAATATGTGTGTCGCATACTATAACTTGAATTTTAGGAACGATGTTATTCAAGGCAGGCCACAAGTGTATGATAGCACTATTTGCGTCATCAGTTGAGGTATCTTCAATCTGAGGGCAGCGATCGGTTAATACTTGTTTAGATTCCCCGACAGAGTTTATTCAAACTTGACGGTAGGATAAAACTTATGGGCTCTCTTAACATACACTAAGCTGAACCTCAAGGGACTCATTAGAGAAAATCATGTCAAGAAAATCGTGTTGTATCAAATTTCTGCTTCTTATCTGAGATTTCTTTGATCACTTGCAAAGACGTGTTTACAAATCTTTTCAAACCTCTTACACACTTACAAGCAGCCCAGCATTTAGCAAACAAAATAAGCACATGCTTATGGAATCAGATGAGAGAGGGGCACCACAGATTTCTTGCAGTTTACTGCGTTAAATTATCATGAGTTATTTTAATTGTTCAGCATGAAATTCTGATTCAAAATTTGATTTTTTTTTCAATCTTATATACTGTTAATTCAAACAGTAAGATGATCTGATCGCCCACAAAAATACTATTGTAAGAAACTGGTCATTATACAAACATAAGTTTCATTGGTAAAAAAAAAAGATGGTTTAGAGAACAAATATATTTTTGCATGAAAATCAATTTTTCCCTCATATATTTTGATGAGTTTAAAATGAATATAACCTTTATTTCTCCAGGAATGTTTCATTTTCGAAAATCTTTTAAGCTGTTGGTGGGCTTGAGTGTGGGAAACATTTTTTGGGTGTGCCATCCAGCGGCTTTAATATCATATATACATATAGATAGATAGATAGATAGATAGATAGATAGATAAATAGATAGATAGATATTTATATATGTATATTTAAATGTGTGTGTGTATATATATATATATATATATATATGTGTGTGTGTGTGTGTTGTGAGCGTGTGGGTGCACTTGTATGTATGTGAACGTGTGAGTAGTCCAAGATTATCTTTTATCAATTTCTCATCATTTTATGGAAGCCTTATCTATTCTATTTTACAAATGTTTTAATTCCAAACCTAGACATTCTCTTCTATGATTTTTTCCTAATTTTTGACATCGGACGTCAGCTTTATAAGCGCAATCTGGAGCAGAACAGCTTCCACCACCAACATCCCCTCCACTAATATCGACGCAAAGACTGCACATTCTTCTCAGACAAGACGACACTACACGCACAATGTGATGCCCTTTAGAAGCCAGGCCAATTCTCAACGTCTGAGAAATGGAGGTGCGTTCTGATAATTCTATTCATTCCAAATTATTTTCCCATATAAGTTTTTTTTTCATTTTATTTATTTATTTATTTATTTTTTTTTCAATAATCAGGAACGTGGCTGGAAAAAGGATCAGAAGCAGACACATAACCACTCAGTTCGTGAGATTGTGAATTATCGGTAAAAAGAAAGCTGAGATTCACCGAGATTTTTTCCCCCGATTTTACAGTCAGCTCATCGGGTCATTGACGCATTTCACCAAGAGTAGACTGATAGAAAAAAAAAAAAAAAAATGGCGATCAATGGATTTAATAGAAAAATGTCTAACAATAATCTCTACCGATAAATTAATGTTTTCTAACCTTGGCTTCGTTCGGCAGAGGTTCAAAAAATTGAATTAAAGGAAGACATTGTTGCATCACCTTCCCATACACGTACAACACACCTTGTTTCGAAATCCGTTATCGAAATTGTGGAATACTCGTGGAAGGCTTTTGAGGGAATTGTAAATTTCCTCATCCACAAAATACATGCTTCGAATATTCAGTGTGTGTGTACGCATATGCACGAGCATAAGAAAATGTGTATGTGTGTGGATTTGGTATATGTACTTCTCCCTTGTAGTCTTTCTACATATCTAACTACGTGAGTGTGCATGAGGAAGCACACAGACACACACACACACTTACAAATATATATATATATATATATATATATATATATATATATATATACATTGTGCCATCCACAGACAGCTGTTTCGTTGTATTACAACTCTTCGGTATGGCTATAGACTATCCGTTCAGACCTTTCAATTCAAATCCGGAGGCCGATATCCTACCTCTGCGCTGGGAACTGGACGGTTTGTATGGCTGGATTTATGCTAGATATTTATAGCTTAAATTCCCTATCCATCAAATTGCTCTATTCCTATGGAAGAGCATTGCGTAAGCTTACCATGAACGAGTTACTTCACTTGAATAGTGCTCAAAAGAGCGTTACATATATATATATATATATATATATATATATATATATATATATATATATATATATATATATATATATATATATATATATATGTGTGTGTGTGTGTGTGTGTGTTCAGATTTGGTCTATTGCTGTCTAGTAGTTAAAATGAAAATAGGTTAATCGTTTTTGCCCAATTTTTGCTATTTGATTAATTTATTAAACAAGTTTGATTTTTAAATGAGAAAACCTTTCAAAAATAGGAGGATACTGTTACTGAGAAATGTTTTTAATCTTTCTGTTTTTTCTGAGTATTGACACATATTTATATACATGATATGAACTTTATACGCACACACATACACACACACACACATATATATAGTTAGATATATAGTTAGATAGATAGTTAGAGAGATAGATAGATAGATAAGCGTGTGTGTATATATATATGTGCATGTTTGTGCGAGTTTATAGTTATATTCATATTGGTTGATAATACGTATCGAATGGTTGTAAAATAGAAAAAATACATGAGTATTTTGTCAACAAGCTACAAAAATAAAATGATAGAAGTGAAAACTAACAACACCAATAACCCACGATAGTAAATAAATCAACTTGAGATAATTAAGGGCAAACAGGTAACAAATTGATATTAGAGGATGTCGGTAATCATGACAATCTTTCATCAAAGAAATTTGAGCGGCTACTAGTGTAAACAATCATCACAAATCAGATAAGAAAACTGGTCAAAACTGACTAAAAAATTTCGTTCAGCTTAGGGCTATTACGACTACTAGTGCTTATAGGTGTAAACAAGCAAAACAAATAAGATGAGAGTAAAACTAGACAAATTGTTTATAATGAAAATTGTTCTTCTTAGAAAACTCGGTTAACTTCGAATTGTCACGTGCACTGCTTTGCTGGGTGTAAACAAACAACAGAAATAAGGTGATAGAAAGATTACTCAATAATTAACAGTCTGTACCTCATCTAAGAGATTTGCACAAATAAAGACACCGATGTTGTATTGTAATTTGAGTAGTTATCTAGTCTCAAGTATTATCCAGTATAATTTGTCTTTCGACGGAAAATTAACGACAACATAATTGCACCGTGATAGACTCTAGTGGAAGAAAAAAAACAAAAACAAAACATGTCTTAGTCAGTGATGTCTTACCTGTTTGTAAGCAGTAAATATTAACTCGATGGAATATGTTTTGAAGTGCTTTAGAAACCTTGAACCAAATCTGTCACCAATACTGTCACTATTGTTTTGTTCAGTTTTTCAAGTTGGTCTGACTGGCAAGGTAGGTATTCATCTACGTATTTTCCTCTCTTACAGGCTCTACAAACGGGGCTAGAGAAGGGAACATTGCAACATTTACTCTTTAATGTGTCTACAAAAATGTTCTTTTTAACCTAACCCTTAGTTTTTTTTTAGCGATGGGGTTCATTCTACAAAGTGAATTTTCATTTTCCCATAGTTTACGCCCACTTTTTTTAAATACAGATTTTTTAGTTTTTACTTCACGATAAAAGGTGAGAGAAGTAATCAATTCATTGGTCATTTATTCTTCAAATATTCTAATTGATCACCCCTAACACAACGTGCTGTCGAAAATCACAACTAGTCAAGATTTGTAAGAGCGGAATCCAAGAATAACTCCTTATAATTTTGGTGCGTCTCGAAAAATAAAAAGTTATTTTCATCATCATCGTCGGTCTTTCAAGGTCCGTCGTTGGACATAGGACTTCCCCAGGATCCGCCGCATTTCTCTACCACGCGTGTCGCGGAGCCAGTATTTTCTGAATGTGTCTAGTTCATCTCCTCATTTTGTATTTAGTCGGCTTCGGTTTCGCATATGGTCTCTGGGGATCCATGTTGTGAGTCATGATGTCCATCGGTTGTCTTCCATTCTCGCATCATGACCAGCCCTTTGCCATTTGAATTTTCTAATAGATTTTATGATGTCTCGGATCCCCGTCCGATATTTCTCTTTGCTTTCAATGTTTAATATGTCTAAGTTTCGTATTTCCAACATGCGATAAGCAAAGGTAGAGTCCAATTTCACATGTCTGGGTTTATTAGGGATATAACTATAAGAGGCACAGAGCACATGTCATGTACCTGTGTCACTGTTTTTGGAAGAACACAGAACCGCCTTGTCAATCAGCTGGTTTGTACATAAATGATAAAGTTTGATTACAATGCCTTTTGAAGTTATCGGGAATCAGCACGGATATTGAATGTCCAAAACGTAATCCCAATGTTAACCTACCACCGTATATCAGTCCTTTCAAAGTATACAAGTTTGAATAGAATGTTTGGTTAATTCATCATTGTTTACGTTGCGATTGAGTGGATTTATATTATACTCATAGGAACGATAGGAAGAAGTATCAGATTTTGTTTGTTTTCGAAATGTAGACGAAGTAGCAGTATCAGAAGAGGCCCAGTTTACGCTAGTAACATGCGACCGTTAACTGAGGTCAAGTTTATCACATATACACTGAATGTATCAATCAAACTTTGTTTTTGTATCTAAGTAAACAAAATCGAATGTAATCTACATAGATTGATTGATTTATTACTGTGTTTTCCAAAATTGCTTTAAGAGAAATATCATTTTTATGTTCGTGATTTTTCTTTTCATCCAATATCATTTCTCTCCGTCGTATCTCGTTTTTAACCAAAAGACTCCCAACGAACATGCTGATTCACCGCCTCGTCCGCTCACAGCTCACGATGACTTCATCATTTAACGCAAGCTTAAATTTTCTATCATTTAAAAACAAGTATCATCAAGTCCCCGCTCCAAAATATCATACCAATCCTCACCAATATTTTATTGTTTGTTTTTTCTTTCAAACAATTCCAAACTTTCGCCAGCACAGTCCAGTGATATAATTTGGTATTTATGAAGAAAAAAATTAGAAATAAAGAAGAATGGCTTATACTAACATCTGGTGTTGATGCCGACTTGTCCAGACAAGAGTGAAGAAGTTCGTTTTGCCTTTGGTCGATTATGATTGGAGGGTTGTAAGGGTACTAAAGGGAGGTACCCTCACGAAAGAATGACTGTATTTCCGTGTATTCAAAACGTTTGCAACCATTCAGGAATAGTTCACGTTTAGGTTTTTAACAAATTCAAAATTCAATATGAGTGACTGATTCTATCGATTCGTCTATCAATCTACCCGTCTATCTATCCGTCTATCTATCTAGATCAGGGCTTCTGGACCTTTTCGTCGTCACCACCAACTTTTACATGTGCAGTAGTTATCCAAAAGGATAGCAAAGGAAGTTAACTTTTTAAAGAGCAATAAAAATTAACAGCTTTTCTTTTCTCTTATAATGAACACAATCTGCGACAGCAAGATCGAACTTTTGGCACACACGTTCTATCAATGATGAGATGTGGTTGTTGCAGACACAATGGGTTTACATTATGTGCGACATCAGAGTTTTGCTTGGTAAACTATTTATAGAAAATTTTACCGTTGACTCATTTTTATTATCAATTACAGACTTCGATACTCAAAGTCCTATGCCATTGACCAAGACTTCAAAACGCCCACCATTTTCTTGGCAGTTGCTCACCGCCCAAACAAGATCTGGGATCTCTCAGTGGTTTGCGATAATGCCTAGGTTCAGGAACCCTGATCTAATTATTATCTATTAAGATAGATAGAAATATCTCAACGTTGCATGTGCTTGTCAGATGAGATAGCTATGTATTTCCAGCCGGTATGT
>OY735228.1:34373151-34463151 GCA_963457665.1 Thysanoteuthis rhombus | reverse complement strand
GAATGATATATTACCGTTTAACGACGGAAGATCATTTCAAATAAATATCTATGAAATAAAACGCAATTGATATATCACACACATATATATATATATATATATATATATATATATATATATATATATTTCTAGAAAGTTTTACAGCCTTAAACATTGAAGAAATATTTTTCCTTATGTCTCTATCTCATTCTTGTCAGTTGCTTCCAAGTATCTGTAAGTAATTGATGTAATATTTTCAAAGGATTTTAAAGTTTTTTGCTGAATTAGATATGCGTACAATGCGTGTGTTTTTCTTGTTGAAACATCAGTAGTTTACCATGTTACTGGTTTGTGGATTCATATAGTATATTTTTGCGCATGTACTGGAAATACATAGTGCTCAACACACTTGAAACGATGCCATCAGATTGAAAGTAAAGGCCAAGTTTTTGTGTAATCTATGAATAGAATTCAGTTTTAAGATTGTGCAGAAGAGCTTCTCGTAATTTCTGTAATATCTTCATCATTATTTGTATCATTCTGTTTCATAATATTTGATGTTTATTTCTTCCGATTTTTATTCTCTTATGTATGAATCCTACGACTTTGATAAGGTAAATAATTTCCATTCATAATGCTCAGAAGATGTTACGGTTAGACAGCGAAACATTAAGAAATTAAACTTCAACTCAAGCAATGTATCAATAAATTTGAGAATTTCCCCTATTGTGGTTGAATAGTGAGTTCGATCCTCATCAAGGTTTGTACGTCACAAGCCACAAGTTAGATTCAAAGTATGAGCGAAAGAGTGGAAAACTTTCTATCAGGATGAATTTCCTCATGCAAAGTACACTTGAATATATGATTAGGGTAGAGTTATCCATTGGGCAGACTTGCACTCTGTCAAGGGCGTCATAAAAACTGGTGGAAATAAAATTCTGGTTGCTACCAGACGATGACCACTAAACTGACGCATACAATAGAAACTGGGACATCGTCACCAGCATCCATATTTCATCGGGAGTTGTTTCTTAAGACAGAGGACACTTTACCTTTTTTTTTTTGTTTAAGGAAATATCACAAATTAACTGGCACAGAACGTTAACGAGTGCAACCATAATGATTGTTGTGCCTGGGAGGAAAACTGTGACAAAAATTACTTTAACCGTAACTTGATTAGGCGCGCAATTGGTAGTTGTGAACTCAAAAGTCAAGTCATGTTAAAAGCACTGTTCTTGTCTATTCATGGTGGTTTCCATTGTCTATGGTGGGTGGCTATAGAACGCACGAAGCGCTGTAAACAATATTTTGGTCTGGTGTGCCCCAGAGTGTACTTCAGTTAATAAATTGTGTATGGTACTTTTAGTGAAGGGTTGCACTGCTGGTAGACCCGCCTCTGAGTCATGCCTAGGTTTGTGGGTTTTTCGAAGATTTAATATTCCAAACATTTTCTATCATTCAAATATTCATAAAATTAAAAAAAGAACAAATTATTCCCTTCTTATGAATTCAAGAATCCTTGTAGAATCGTGAGCAGGGTTTTATAATAACAGGTCTGATTAGTCTTTCAATAGAAACCATTATATGACCAATGCCTGTTGTCAGCACGCCGTGTTTGGATGATAAATTGATAAATATGATTAAATTACTGCTCCCGCCTTTTGTTGGCGAGTGATCACTTGAAAGTTCAAATTTCCAAGTGCGACACCAATATGATGTACCATAAATCCTGGATTGAACAACACATTAAAAATCCATCATTGGGGAGGGCAAAATTTTTTTTTTTTTTTTTGATTAGACATTATAGGTAAATGTTCAAATTTGCAGCCCTCTAGCTACATTACGCGTGATAATACACATATACATTGCCAACCAACTGGTTAAGCTTAAAAATGTAAGGAATTTACGTTGATTGTTAGGTGGCAGTTTTGGTGTACAGTTTCTAATTGCTAAATGATTTTTAAATTTGAAGCATAGAAAAGTACCCTTCCCCTCTACCAGAAAGGATTATTTCGTTCCGAGAAAAAAAAGTATGGGATAAAGTACTGGAAATTAGTTAGTTCTATTATGCCAATCGTTTTATCCTCTCACCTCCCATACAATGATTTCGAGACGTCACACTGGGCAAACAACAGACATTCCTCAGTCCGATATGCTAATTTCAGTACCTTTTTATCTCGGAAACAGATCTCTGTTTCTAAAAAAATTTCCCCTAACTGCCCGGTCCGTTTGTAAATTTTACGAATTTAACATGCGGAAAAAATTTAATAAGAAGTTTCAGAGAGGCTTTTGGTCGTCTTACGGCACTGACCTGCCATCTGCTATCGAACTTCGCGTGGGTTGAGTTTGCTTGCACGCGCTGGGGCGGGGGGTAGGGGGCAGAGGACGAGTGGGTTCAGTAGGTCGGACAGGGCGGCCGAGAATCTGTATCCGGGCTTAATCCGTTTAGCGAAAAAGTAATTAGAGACAGGAGTTCATTCTGATAGAGGAAGAGTTCGCTTCGTTAGACAGGATTATTAATCTCGTCCTCTTATATGGAACAGTCCGACCGACCAGCCTGATTTGCGGAGTCAACAGGGGTTGGATTCAGGAAAAGTCGAATGTGGAGGTCAGTAAGAGTAAAAAAAAAAAAAGAAGAGAGATTTGCGTAGGAGAAAGCTTAAGAGAGAGAGAATGAGACACAGAGACACAGAGAGGGAGAGGGTGAGAGAAACAGACTGACGTACAGAGTGGGCAGGCAATAAAGAAATAAGGGAAGGGAAATGCGAAAAAAATCAAAAGAAGGAGAAAATGCAGAAAAAGATGAAGAAGAACACAAAAGAAGAGTAAGGAGGAAAAGAAGACAAAAAGAGTAAAAGAGAAAAGAGAAGAGGAAAAAAGAGTAAGTACGAAAGAATGGAAAGGAGAAGTCATAACGAGAAAAAGAGGAGAGAAAATGAAAGCAGGGGAATAAAGTAATTCGGCTCATGTAGTTGTTAACAATATGGTCTTGCATATCACTGAATAGTGAGTTCGATCCTCAGTAGGTGTCCCTTACCAGTAGCCTCGTGTCAAAATTAAACTACGCTTAAAAGAAAAATATAGAAATAGGATAAACCGAAAGAAAAAAAGTAGAATGGGAATATAAAAGAAGTAAATATTCATTACGGTGAGAGTAGTTGCGATAGGATACAACTGAAATTAAGATGAAAAAATAAAAGTGGAAACATGATTGATGGTTAACAATCATTGATGTTGCTAAGTAAAACTCCTCTCCAGCTTTTATTCCAAATGAAGAGGATAACAATAACTTTTATTGATTTTTTGAGTATGTATCTATTTATTCATTAAAAATATTATGGCATAACGTATTCGTAAGATAAACTGCCGAAAATGTGTAAGACTTGTCAGTTTGGCTAAGTCAGTAAGAGAACACCTATCAATCATTTGGTCGTGATGTCTTATTTCGGTAGGGGAATGCTAATTTTATATATTGATTTGGTTTAATGTGACGGTATAGACTGTCAGTGAAGCGTTTTCTCCTAAAAGAATCAATCTAGCTTGGCAAGCTTTTAGTAGAGTAAGCTATACCTTCAAGAACAAGAAACTCCCATTAACTCTAAGAATAGAGGGTAAATAACCAATCCCCCTCAAAATAAAGTACGGAGCTGAAACATGAAATCTACCAAAAGAAATGGCCCTTAAACTGAGTATTATTTAACGTGCACGAGAGAATCACGCCCAACATTATATGGGGGATCAGAAGATAACACTATACATTACAGGTAGACAGTTGTCAGAGGATAATAGAACCTATCACAAAACTCTAATGGCAACTTTTGGGGGAGGACTGTGTCGACTGACGGACGTTTAAAGTCTGCTGCTACAGTTGATTGTGATAGAGGTCGGAGAACGACGGACACAAGCGAATCAAATACAGAGTTCTGATTGTAGTACTTGTAAGATGAAGGGATGCAGCAGACATCTTGATGAGGCCACAGGGTACAACGGCCGGAACGTAATAAAGATAGAAATAAGGAAAATAGCCAGTAAGAATCATGTCACGATCATATTCTGCTAAAAACAAGATGGATGGTATTTTCCGACAAATTTTCTCATTTGGAAATCTCTAAGGAGCAACTTCTGCGAACTGAAACGAAAATCCCTACTATGATTCAATTGAGGTGCTCCTAAAATTTCCACATTAGAAAAGAATTATAGAATGGTTGTTATAGTTGAAGTAGTAGTATTATTAGTATTAGGAGTAGTATTAGAAGTAGTATTTGCATTATTATTATTATTATTATTATTATTATTATTATTATTATTATTATTATTATTATTATTATTATCATTATCATTATTATTATCATTATTTGAAATCTCACACCAGTTGCCAGGTGGTAACCGCTGGAGTTTGAGTGACAGCAAGTCTCCTCAAGTCTCCAGCCTTCCTCTCTTAGTACTCATAGGTCGCAGTAATACTGCAATTTACAGTTTCACACAGGTTGCCCAGTGGTTATCGCTGAAGGCTGAGTGACAATAAGTCTCCTCAGGTCTTCAGCTAACGTCTCCTCTCTCTTTCGCCTATCATGTCGGTGCTACAAGTTTCCGCTTTCATTTCTCTTCTTCTGTTGGGTCACTATTGACAGATTATTATTATTATTATTATCAATATTATTATTATTATTATTATTATTATTATTATTATTATTATTATTAGTAGTAGTAGTAGTAGTAGTAGTAGCAGTAGTAGTAGTAGTAAACGTCTGCATCGTCTTCTTAGACGATACCGAATAAACACGTTTGATTATCTATGAGAAATCTCTATGGGATAAAATGCGTGTGTATATACACCAGGATAACTTGATAACTAGCCATTATATACTATTTATCACACGAGGCATCGTCGTGTCGAGTTGGAAAATTTTCTGATCAACAGTTCTCGAGATATCGAATGAAATGAATTGGAAAAACAAACTAAAGATCATAGATCTTTTATTTGAAATGATAGATCTGAATTTCCAAGAGGTCCTACTTTAGATAAAAGATATCTGAATCGGTCACGTTGAACAGAAGTAACTGAAACGACACCAAGTAGTTTAATACAGCGGACAGAAATTTATTTTACTTCTATGGTAGGCTGCTTTACAAAAGTCCAGCCTCTTCTAAACATGCACCTTTGGAACAGGCATTGTCCTAGTCTTTATAAACAATCGACTCTTTGACACATGAATGGGTTACATTATGGTGTGTAAATCATCATCATTATTGTTGTTATCATTATCATAATCATACCCCTCAGGTGGCACTAAACAAGCACACATTCTGAAGAAAAATCTTTACTATCGACCGTCTACCTTGAGAATAGGTTACCTTCGCGCGTATAACAAAGTGATTTTGTTTTCTTTTGACATTGTAGACAGAAACATGGCGGTCAAATGCAGTACGGAAAGACCTGGTCGTTTTGTGAGGCAGAACAATGAACACAGAGATCATTCGTCGCCAAACGACAATAAAGAGAAAAGAAAAGAAAATAAACCAAATAATGCAAGTAGCAACAAGCAAAACAATTCGAAAACCCGAGGAAAAAAAACGTGTTGAAAAAGATGTAAAAACAATAAGCAGACGTCTGGTTTGAGTTGTATCGCATTCAAAATGGCGATCACGGTTCATTTTTAGTCTTTATGTGTCTCACAGTTTTGCACTCCTGACGGCTGTCTCTGAAAGTATTTGATGCCTAGTACAAAAAAAAAGGGTGATTCTTTTCCTCCTTTCTCTGTGTCTTTTATACGTTGGGTTTCGTTTTTGTTTCTGATATTTGTGATGGAACAGCTGGCAATAAATGATTGTTATTCTCCAGACTTTTGATAGGAGACACCAACGTCCTCATACTTGCACTGATCAATGAATAAAGCTTTTGATGTTTATTGTTCTTTTTTTCTTTCTTTTTCGGGTTCCGTTCGTCTCTCTTTTCCGAGAGTTTTTCTTTTCTGTATTTTTTTTCCACCTATGTCAACTGAATAGGAAGCTTTACATGTATTCACTTATGTCGGTCTGTTTGTTCACATAATATCTCCAAAGGTTCTCAATGAATTCCTATGACGTTTTGTGGAAATATGGGTCATTGGACACGGAAGAAGTGATTAATCTTTTAACACGATAAGACAATTAACCAGAATATTTACATTTAGCTCCCCATCATAGTGGCTCTATACGAACTGATTTTAATCCAGTTTCGGGGCATGATGATGTAAGAGTTATGTACTTAACGAGTGGTTTTTAGTTTAATCTTGATTTCAGACACTGTTAGTTGAGGATTAGGTGTTTTGGTTGTCACCGTGATGAAGGCTATTCAGTCATGTTGTGGATTCCGATTGTAACTGGGTGGTCCCTATTTCAATCTCTGCCCAAGTTTTCTCATCTTGATAAATGTTCATCTTTAGACAGCTAATCTTGCAGGGCATCCAATAATGCTATGAGTTCGATCGTCATTAGCTGTACCATAATTTTAGCCATTTGTTAAGACTCTACAAAATGATAATTTTCAAGCTAGTTGCGCAATGGAGATATGAGTTCAATCCTCATGGGTTAATTTTACCGTGGCCTTTTACCAGGCACTTACTGTAGAGCAATGATTACTTAACTGGTTTCTAAGAACGATGCTAATGCAATGAGTTCGAGACTTACTTTATGATCATGTTATGCCGTTACGACAGAGTAATATAAGCTTTCTAGCCACTTTGGGTACTAATTACATTGATGGTTTTATAAACAGTCATACGAACTACCTTTTAGAAAAGTGAGTTCAGTGCTCATGAGATGACTTGGCAGACCAGGCTAAACTTTTAAAATGTCAAATTTCTTCGTTCAGTAAAATCAATATTAGTGAAACGTAGAAGTTTCGATGCAATATTCCTACATCTCCAAAATAATTCATATATATATATATATATATATATATATATATATATATATATAGAGAGAGAGAGAGAGAGAGAGAGAGAGAGAGATAGATAGATAGATAGATAGATAAATACAGAGAGAAAGAGAGAGAGAGAGAGCAAGAGAGAAAGAAAAATAGGAAATACATTACGTATATTTGTATTCTCGATGTGTACGAGGATGTATCCAAGCAAACATACCCGCTCATGCAAATATACATACGTACACACACACGCATATATATATATATGTGTGTGTGTGTGTGAGTGTGAGTGTGTTCTTTCACCGCTTTTATAAGATGGTTCTTTGAAGACAAAAGCTTTTCTAATGTATATGTACACCTCCCCCCGGCTCATGTTTTGATTGCCCCAAAATTGTTCCCCCGACTGAAAGATGTCAAAAGCTTGCATATTCCAAGCTCTAACCAAAGAGAATTGGGAAATGACACCAATGGAGGAACAAGATAGAGTATGCAGAAGGTCAGAAATGAAAGGACAGAAGGCTTTTGATAAATAAGCCAGTTCAGAGATTATACGATGGTTACCCATTCAACAAGAACAAAAAAAACTATTGCTGAGTGGATATCTTCTGATGTCCGTTTAATGATTATTTGATGACTAAGCTCTCACAACCCTTGTTTTGTGTTTTGACCAACATTCCTCAAAAATTAACTGCATGATAAAAGAGATAGTTGGGGTATAACCCTAGTTTTTCATGACGTTTCATGCAAATTACTCGGCGATGCCAATACCCTCACCAAGTAGCATGCGGTAGACTGTACTGGGTTGTATGGTATCAGCAGCAGTGAGCAACCACCGATTGACCTATTCCAAGAAATATATTCGTATTTTCCAGGGTAGATTTGCGGAGTGAACAGTGAATCTGTTGGAATTTGAACCAGGTCAAGCAATTTCCTTTTCTACGTTGTTAAGATACCTCTGAACTTGGAAAATTAATTACATTATGTTTTGTTCGGACATTTTTCCTAATCTTAGTTCATTTCTTCAACACAGCTTTTCGGCTTTTGTATCCTACTGCCTTTTTCAGGTATTGAATGGGTGTATTCTGACCATCGAGACTTTGGGATTCTCCTCACGGCAATCGCCGTAGTGTACACCAGCTGAAACGTTGAGGTCAAGAAATAAACCAAGATGAGGACAAAACTCCGAACTTGTTTCTCATAATGATATTCCTTCATTTAAAAAATCAAACAGAAACTCACTCATTCAATATGATACTCTAAAACATACCATCACTTTATATGCTTACAGCATCCTTTTTTTGCTTAAAATCTCTATATAAAAATCAAACAGTTTCATGATTTCTATTCAATTTTTAATTCATAAAAAATAGATCCTATATCAACCTAGTAGGAAATGAAACAGAAGAAACGTATTTTCGAAAGACACTTAAACGTTCATTTTCTAAGCTGCAAAGTTCTCGGAGCGTGAATACCCATGCCAATACCATTGTCAAGGGAATTAATCGTACATGGATCCATCCTTAAATTCAGTCTGTGCTTCAATAGCCTACTGTATGCTCCTCCCCAAATATCATTGAAATTCTTGGAGCATTTTTGGTGATATCATGTTATTCATGTTGTGAGTCATGGTATTGATTCTGATAGTCTGACATTCTTATTAGATGATCAGCACTTTTGGTTTCCTAAATGATTTTATCAAAAAATGTTTTTGTCTAATATACTGTGCTGTCTTGTGATCTCCTCATGTTAATCATCATTCTCTCCTCGTTGCGTAATTTTGAGTTTGAAGGTCAATCCTTTGGCTATGTTTCAGCTACATAAGTGACTATCGGGAAAATACATTGGTTGTACACACTTCTTCTGAGGACTAATGGGATTTTCCTCTCTTTGAAGGTTGAGCTTACACTACCGAGAGCTAGCCATTTCAGAGTGATTATTCGCTTGATTTCCTCTTCCTTTTGAGGATTTCATGGATATTTTGTTGGCTGAGATAAACGTATGGTCTGCTTTCTGCAGCTCTGTATCTTCAATTCTGATTGTTGTGTCTCTGTCTTCAGCGTGTTCGTTGTACGTGCCATTTGTTTCACAGAAGTTCACATCGAGACCGACTTTCATGCTTTCGTCATTCAGTTCGTTGACAGAAGTGAACGAGGAATTGACTTGAAAATGATTCTCATATCGAATCACTTTCTCCTTTCATTGCGATGGATAGATTTTCTCTGCAGGACGAAATCTTCGAATACTTTCGAGGAAATCTAATCGATACCAACATTGCAAGAAAGAAAGCTCACGCCAAAAGTATTTTACGAGAATATCTCGAAATATTTCGAGGGAACAAAATCAGGTTCTTATAAGTATCAAGCTTTTATGTTCCTTCTTCAGTATATATTCTATCTTTTCTGTTCAATTTTAGGCTGCACCCATAACTGACGTCTATAATAAAAGATATCCAAATCAAGTATATTCAATCTCAGAAATCTTCCATTTGATCTTAGATATTTGGAAAAAAAAGGTAAAATTTGTTATTTTCATGGACATTACTTATCAACAAGCGATATGTACGTCATGTAATATTCGTTAATAGTTGGTGAGCTCTTGCATACATAGAGGCATATTTTCAATTACTGGCTCTTGTCATGGTTGTCAACATATGCAATAAATGATCGCTTTCAATGCTCTCTGAACAGGTATTTTGTTACTTGATATTGTTCTTCTCGAGTCTTCACCTTTATTTTCTCATCGCTGACATGCGTGATATGTCAGCGACAATACATTTGTTTAGATATAAATAAAAGGTATGCCAAAGGAAAGTCGATTCCTGGCTATCTCTAAGAAAGTTAAGACGAGTGGCCCGAGCCAGAATTCAGGTTGCTAATTTCGTTTTCTTCAAAGTGTTGTACTGCTATACTCCTCAGCACCTCCGTTCCTTATACATGCATATCAAAACAAATGTATAAAACTGATGGGATAGGGAGCCAAAACCCTGTCTCCCCAGTGGAAGATGAGGTCGTTTACCAACAGACCTAGTAGCTTATATCTCCTGCAAAAGGCTTCTTGGTATCATGTTTACTGGTAAGGTTAAATAAAAAAAGATTAGTTTGGTCCTATGATTAGATAACAGTGAAGAGCTGAAGTGAAGAAATTAACATCGATGCATTGGAAACATGAAACATATGCGAATTGATAACGCAACCAAATAAAAAAGATTAGCATGAAAGTTTCGAAAAGTCCAGAAAATTCATAAAAATGCAATTAAAGTGGGTGGGATTGGCATGCAGTCATCTCCGGCAAGAATCTTGCAAAACGACACGTCTATTTCTTTATAATTTCGTCGGCCCAGTTATTGGCGTGCTCCTCTTCGGCTACTGGGTGGGAACTCTTCAAAGTAGCATTTCAGATGATTCACAGTGTTGTTCGTGTTCCTCGTCTAAATGTGTTTAAATCGTTGTTGATGGCCCCTCCCGTTTCGACAACGATGTTTTGATCAACAAACATGGGTGTGAATGATGGTAAATGCCCCGAGTTAAATACGGGTGGGGCAGGCAAGAAAAAATAATTAGGGAGAGGAAATGAAAGAGACGTTGAAGAAGAAAAAAACGTGGGAAAAGGAAAAATAGAGAGGGCAAAGTTCAATGTGAGTGGTGAAAAAGACAGGCAATAACTGAAAGGGAGAGTTGGAAAGAGTGAGAGAGACAGAGAGAGCAAAAAAAAACGATTGAGAAAGAATAAAGAAAGAAGAGGGTTCAAGAGAATCTAATGGAAAGCACATAGTGATGATAAGAAATGAGAGACAAACAGCAGATGAATAGGAGAGAGGAGGATAATTAAAAAGGCACTGATCAAAACAGAGAGAGAGAGAGAGAGAGGGAGAGAAGGAGAGAGAGATTGAGAGAGAGAGAATTGAATGATGCTTTAATATTTTTGAATTTTTCAAATTATACGATGAAGTATTGTAAACATGCCTAATAATTTTGACTAGTTTTTACCTTCTTCCAAACTTTTAGTTGATTTCTATCCCAACTTTGACTGAGAACTTATTTCTACGACAACTATCTAACAACGTGATCGGAAATGAAGAGTGAGCCCCCCATGGGAATCGAACTCTCACCTCCGCTGTCGAATGGTTAAAAGCAGCAAGGCATATACTGGACTCCATCTGGGTTGAAGAGGTGAGATTGATTCTCAGCGTGGGCTTACTCTATTTTGAATAACGCTGTTTAATCCCTGCCATAGAATCACGGTCCTGGTCAAAGTTGGGATAAAAAAACAAAAAACACCTGAGAGTTAGGGTGAAGGTAAAAAAAACAAGTAGAAACATTTATACTATTGATACTTGTTACATAAAATGGAAAATTGTGACTTGATATAAGGACTATTATATGGAAGTGGTAGTGGTAGTAGTACTAGTAGTAGAAGAAGAAGAACAGAGAGAAAGAAAAAGAGAAGAGGGAGAGAAATGAGAGAGAAGGAGAGAAAGAGAGAGTAATATACGAAAAGAAAAGAGAAAAGGTGTGGCTGCTTAAGGATCGAACTCCACTGACAGAAGCTTGAAACAATATTCCAATCTTTGTAAATACATTTCCCCTTTAACTGAAACAAATCTCCAAATTCGGCCATAAAAAGAAACTTGATGAAATTATATCTAGATTTTTTCTAGATAGATGTTATGAAAATCCAGATAATTCTAGATGTAGATTGTAGCAATTTAGATAATAACTGAAAACTTGCGTTCATAGATATCAATTTCAACTCTCATGTTCTCTCTTCCTTTTTTTCTCTCTCCCTGGAAAAAAAAAAAAAGTAAAATTAAATGGTAAAACTCTTAAGCAAGATTGATACTCAAAGGAACTGAGAGAGACAGAGAGAGAGGCAGAGAGAGAAACGGGTTGACTTGGAAGAACAGAGAGAAAAGAATGGGAAAAACAGACGAATGTGTGAGGAGAAAGGCAGAAGGAGCATACAGTGTAGAAAAATAGTGGAATACTGACTGCCGCAGCGTCAAACTGAAAGGTTATTACTGTAACATTTGTACAATATAGATAACAATTTTTTAAAAAAAGCATTGAAAAGATAAATCATAAAAATGGAAAAACATTTTTTAAAAATCTTTTTATATCAGTGTTGTAAGACGTTTATTAGTAAGACGGAAATCAATCCTGAAATTCTAAAATTTTTGAATTTCCAAGATCCTTGAAACTCCTTCAAACGTTGATCCATTTAATGCATTATTCTCGTTGGTGGGTACCTTTGATACACATGTTATGCCTGTTCAAGCCATTTTTCACATCCTGATTATATATATATATATATATATATATATATATATATATATATATATATATATATATATATATATATATATATAATGGAATGGGGATTTGCTACTCAAACACGTTCATGTTTCTGTCCTGTTTGACCTTGTTCAGGCACATTATTCGGTATATTTTGGCATTTCATAACAATTCAAGCTCTACTTTAAAGCAATTTGATATTCAATATTTGCTGTTGAATGTATAAATTATAGTAGACGAGTGTGCTACCCAAGAGTGCTCAACCCTAATGAGGGGCGTATTAATTATAATGATAATTGACAATTGTATCATCCACAGACAGCTGTTTCATTGCAATACAACTCTTCACTGTGGCTATAGACAATCCAGTATCCCCCCCAATACCGCTACGTAAGGTCAATATCTCTCTCTCTCAATACATATATATATATATATATATATATACATATATATATATATATATATATATACATATATATATATATATATATATATATATATATATATATATATATATATATATGTGTGTGTGTGTGTGTGTGTGTGTGTGTGTGTGTGTGTCTGTATATTTTGTTCAGTTGTGATTGATGAAAGAAATTGAATTTAAAAGAAAACCCCAGCGTGGATGTTGAGGGACCAAATTAGCTTGAGAGTACATTGTAAATTGAAACCTAAACTAAAAACTTTTGGTGGTGGCGGGATCATTTGGAAAAAAAGTTATAATTTTTTTGTAGAAATTCTAAGGAGCAAATGTTTGAATCTTAAGCCTTCTAGCTCTAGTGAGGCTTGTACGTGCGATACAAACATAGGTGCCCAAACAGCAAGCCAATCAGCCAGCCAGACTAACTTGAAAACTGAAGAAACCCATTTTTTCAATTTTAGTTATATTTTTTGTTGACGGTTTTCAACTCAATAACAGACCAAATGAAACAGAAAAAATAAATGTCTTTTAGCAACGTGTTTTATCAGGGTGATAAATTGGAAAACTGATTTTACATCTCTCACCCTCTGTGGGAGCATTAAAAAGTCTGAAAAAAATCAATCCGTCGTTGGATAATCAAAAAGTTTGAATTTCAAAAAGACAGGCTCGCACAAACTGACGCCCAACTTAGTTTAAACTCACTTCATAAATTACCTCCCAATATAAATTCTTTTAGGGACGAATTTCGAGAAAGAACATGAGAACGTTACTAAAGTCGAAATGAGGAGTAAATACTCCAATTCTAATGGCGTTTCAAGTACGTATCATACATATATAGCCAGTCAGCCATGTTGACATTTTTTGGTGACAGTTTTTTGCTGACGTTTTCTAATAAAGGTTGATAAAATTGTATATAATGAATATAACAGAATCATATCAGAGAACCAGTCAAGATGTTATGAGGAAGTGACTGAGACGGATTGAAATGAATTGACTATGATTGACAGATTCATAGATAGATATTAACAGACTATCCAGCCTGCATATACCCTTTAGAAAAATACGTGTATATTTCTTGAATAAAACTCTTGATGAATGCATCGACTTTTATATAATTGTCATATATTACCAAATCCCTTAGAAAGTTTTATCAGTTCCTATAGTGTAATAATGTTTTCTCAGCTCTTTGTTTCCTTGAATCCCAAAGGGTTTTTATTAATGATATTTCCTTTATAAGCAACTGACCTGCTGGAGAATGACGGCAGTGTATCTCGCTCTAGGGAAAGTACAGGGATATTCAAATAAGACCAATTGACTCCTCTACGAATTTCGTTCCTACGCATATAAATACAACTGAATGTGTGACTGGATGGATAGTCAATAGAAGAAAAATACATCGAATAGTTAAAGTAGGTTGGCATAATTTTAAAATTAAACGACACATACGAAGTGGGTATGAAGACAAGATTATCGTAAATTGCGACGTGCAAAATGATTTGGCATAGAAATTTGAATAAATATGTATTTTCAATGCAATGTTATCTCTCCCTGTTGTATATGTCGACCATTCTTATCACAATGGTAAGTAATAGCCTGAATGAGCTATCGTGTTTTTATTATTCTCCTCTCATAATACCCTAATGCATCCCACTCCTGACACCATGTCGTGTCACTAATTTAAGAGGTGGCAACTTCAGACTGTGGTTATTAATATAGATTGATTGATAAATAGATAGATGAATGGAAAGGAATTCAAGGGATAAATATTGTTAAAAGATATGGGGAAGTGATAAAAGACAACATCCAACCAATAACTTATAGAAAGTGGCGCAGTATGAGGACAAAAAGAAACACAAGATGAGAGAAAAAGAAAAAAAAAACATAACCGGAAGTAGGAAGAATGAAAAAAAAAAAAAACAACAATCAGCGAAATAAAGGGAGAGAATGAATGAACTGATGAAGAAACAAGCTTTAAGAAAACAGGTCGAGTTAATGAATCCATAGGAATTCTCACATGACCAAC
This sequence comes from Thysanoteuthis rhombus, assembly GCA_963457665.1. Lineage (NCBI taxonomy): Eukaryota > Metazoa > Mollusca > Cephalopoda > Oegopsida > Thysanoteuthidae > Thysanoteuthis > Thysanoteuthis major. Next base: position 34,448,530 of record OY735228.1, on the reverse strand, counting down.
ATCTTTTGATCGCATTGGAGGGGATTTTTTTTTAAAGAATTTGAATATAGATCGATAGAACGTTACTTTCCTTTAGTTTTGTTGGATTACTGAAAAGTTTGGATTTAAGAAATAAAATTTAAAAAAAACAAACGGACATAAAAATTTGCAGAAACCGAAACTAAATTTAACGCCAACTAAAAAATATTTGGGAGCTAAAACCAAATTCCAACATGTTCTTTCCTTTAATGTGATAAATAATGATGGAATTTGATGCAATTTAACTCCATTGGTGTGACTTATATCAGCAATAGATAGATTGATACTTACATACATAGCCAGCCAACCAGACTAATTGGAAAAACTTAAATGTAAATAAGAAAATGATAATAATTATTATTTTGTAAGTTTGGTTGACAGTTTTTGCTTACAGTTTCTGATAGATTCACACAACCATTCCTTGTTGGCTATCTATCTATTCATCTATTTTTATAGATACAGAGATAGATACAAGGGAAATTGAAAGATAATCATAGTTTGAAAAAAAAAAAAAGAAGGAAAATGACCATAGAAGGAATTCGACCTAGAATTTACATCAAATATCGAAGCATAAAGACAAGAAGAAGAAAGGAAGAACCATTTGAGAACAGAGAAGATGAAAGAATGACAAATAGAAAGAAATGACAAAGGAAATCCCCGTAGGACTTCAATTGAAGGGAAATATTTTGATTGAAAATAAAACAAAAATGAAGAAGGAAATGCAAATGATAACATGAGAAAAAAAAAGACAATGAACAATAAAAATACATCGTACGAGAGAAGAAAAACAAGGAAACTAAGGAAGAGCGACCGGGCTAAAAAGCTTAGAGAGCGGAAAGTGGAGTGCTGACAGAAAAATCAAAATGTCGGATGTAACTTCCGGTTATTCACTTAATAATTCATTCGGTTGTGCGATTTTGGAGAGAGGAAGATGAAAGACGCCGACGCCACGATTGCTGTGCGAGGAGGATCTCTCCAGTCATCGAATCATTGGCGGAAATTATTGCAAACTGGAAGATTTCCAACGAAAAAGAGAAATGAAGATTCTCCAGCAATCACCATGATAAGGAATACAGTCACAAACATTTGCATACACAAAGGTATGTACGAACATACACAGGCGTGCAATCTCATGTATACACAAGAACACACACGCACACACACGGAACTACATGTGCACGCACACACTCAACTGCACAACGACACATACACACACACACACACACACACACATATATATATATATATATATATATATATATATATATATATATATATACAATCGGTGTGGATGTAAGTGCATGGGTCAAAAGCAATGAAGAGTGGATATACTAGGGATACATACAGAAAGAAATGAAAAAAAAAGAAATTCTGATTTCCTATAATCTACTAGCACTGACAACAACAACCACAAGGAAATCAATAATAATAATAATAATAATAATAATGATAATAATAATAATAATAATAATAATAATAGTGCAAGAAACATCGAAAGTAGGCACCAGCAGCCCAGCTATCAGTGAAAGAAAAATGGGAATAATAAAAGAAAAACAAAGAAAAAAAAACTACGCAGGGGTGTTGATAAGACAGATACAAAATGCCGGAGACGGGAGATCGTGGATATGGATATGCAAAGGAAACCTGAAAAGAGAAACATAATCCTCCTCAGCCTAAAACAAACGCAATTGGGACAAACTATGTCTCGGTTAAAATCGCCGGAACCCAAACAAAGTGCCAATGCCACTTATGTTAAGAAAGGGTTGAGACCGAAAGCAAAGGCATAATACCCAAGAAAAAAGCTTGGTGGAGACGGTAGCCTTCAGTGATAACCACCAGGCAACTGGTGTGAAAAGGCAAATAATAATAATAATGATGTTAATGAAGAAAAAAACAGAATCGCTCATCATGGCAGCCGAAAAAAATGCATTGGAACAAACAATATCATTGACAGGACACAAACAAACAGTAAATACCGATTATGCAGGGGAAAGGGGTGAGACCATATACAACATTACTACTGAATGTAGGCCACTTGCCAAGAAGGAATATAAACAAAGACACGATAGAGTAGCAACGGTGATACACTGAGAACTGAGCAAATGAATGGGATTCAACCATGCGGGAAAGTTGTACCAGCACTAGCCGGAGACATCCCCGGAGAATAAGTGCCCCAAATGAATCTGTTGCTTTGACATTCAAACTGACCATCCCGTCTAAACGAGAGGACCGGACCTGGTAATCATGGATAGATAGAAGAACCCACCAAATAATAAACAATACCTTGCTGGTGGATCACAGACTGAATAGGAAAGAGAGTCAACACCTGGAAAATACCAATAAAAATGATAATATTAATAATAATAATATTTTCCTGTCTGTCATTCGAAACTACAGCTTCAAAGTATTTCAGTAAATTCTCTGTAGCGTTTAGATATATTTTCAATCTAAATTTAAATCTATTGCTGATTTAGACATTTCATATCACAATATATATCTATGATGTTCAATAAATCAATTTTTAAATCAATTCCTTATTGTCCTATGGATTTAATAGTTTTTTGATATACCAATCCTCTTCTCACAACCGTCTGGGATTTTAATAATCCAGCATTGGGCAGGTGCTAAGTCATGATTGCTCAATCATCTTGATTATCCAGCTGGTAAAGTACGTTCCAATTCCAAACATGTTTTCGAACTCTAATTCAGTTTTGTAGTACGTTATCTGTAGGCAGCTTATAGTTCACGATCTGTACTCTTTATTTTTATTTATTGTTATTTCAATTCCAGATCATTAGCATAAAGAGTTCAATAAAACTTTGCAGTGGATTGTTCAACTTTATTGAACTTGGCTGAAAAAAAACGAACTGAGATAGTTGATATAAGGAATTTGCGAAGAAAAAACCATCTGGAACAACATAAATATATCAAAGTGAGTCTGACTGACCTTCCTTACAGTTTGGGAGTCGTAAAAACAACTGGAATTCGGAATTCAACTTTTTTTTTTGCACATAACTTGCTAGGGACGTTCTCTTTTGTTTGTACGATCGGCACTTACAGACAGCTAAATTCTTTTGATTCTGTACATCTATGATCGGTAGGGATAATGGAATTTACAATCTTAAAAAAAACAAACAAACCCAGAGAGTGAAGCTAATATAGAAGAAGACCCTGCCTGTTTATCTCGCTGTAGGATGTAATTACGCCAGCATAACAACAGGAAATAATTTTGACGGGATCTGTACGAATCCGTCAAAAACAATTATGCCTTTGATTGAATACCACGGAAGATGACTAAAATACATTGGCGATGAAGCCAACAGCTGCAAGAATATAGAATCGGCATTTCCCTGTTTACAGATGGCTATATTCCCAGCGATGGGTAAAATAGCTGGGCAGATCAGGTTCCTTTGCTTTTTGAAGGCAACCAGTCTAGAAGGACAATTTGGATTCCAAACCAACGATTGGAGACCCCTTAAAGCGATATGTACCCAGACGTATCACCCTCTCCTCTCCTCCGGACTACATCAGCTAGGCAAGGAGATGGGGGGGGGGGGTCTGGCGAGAGATCATCCTGGGATCCAAACAAAGTTCGGTCATGCATGCATCTAGAAGGGACACCGCTGTCGTCACATTGTCTCTAGAGACAAAAGACAAAAGATAAAAGGTCAAATGTCTGCTTATAATTCAATCAGCGAAAACATATATACATATGCATTTCCTTAAAACATGAGCGATTATTTTAATGTATGGAAGCGTTGATAACCTGATGATTAACATTACAAATAACTTGATCTGAAACAAGTCCAAAATCCAACAGGGGAATGATCTTATTTTTCTCATTCTAAAGTGAGTTCCTGTAGTATTCTTTCACGATGTGTTTGTAACAGAGAACTTCATTTGCATAGGTTCCAGTAAATCACCGAACCGGGTAAACCATGTTTAGTATTTGGATTTTTTTAACCTTTTTTCTCTTTATTCACAAACTGATATTCATTAAGCTTAGTCACTAGTATGGGCATCGAATGAGGATAGAACTCAATACTATTCTAACCAAATGTCTACGGTGGGGCATTCTGTTGTATTAAGTCACATGATTGCTATATTTATTTAACATATTTCGTTTGCTCTATTGTCTGAAATGTTATTATCGATTATTTGACTTCGTTTCTTATTCAGGTGTCCTTTACACAAACATGTCCAGGTCATTTCATCATTAATTGCTTTTGCTTAACGTTTTGTCATGCAATTTTTTTCATCGGCCTATCGTCCAAATCTTGCTCCATCTCCTAAACACGACATTTTTCTGAGGAAAATGACAAAACTTCCCAGCCATTCTTTCAAATCAAATGACAGTGTTTACAAATTGTGTGAGCTACGGAGATGAAAAAAAAGCACCACGATCATCGGCCGGTTGGAGATTTTTTTTACCAACCACGACCAACCAAAATTAACTAAAATAAAATAAGACAGTGGATTGAGCTCATTCTGAACGATTCCCAAGATCCCCCCAACGTCTTGCTGGTAAGTGGTAAGAGGAATAATAACATCACCCTGAGACGGCCGTAGAGTACAACGGCCAAAACGTTGTGTTCAAAAAATGAACCAAATTGAGGACAACAATCGGAAGAAAAATCATATCTAGACAATCTAAAAATATTTGACAGTATGAAATAAACTGTCACTCAAATTGTCAAAATAGGTTTCTTCAGTTTTCAAGATGACAAGGCTGGCTGGCGATGTATGTATGTATCGAGCATACAGCCCGTATCAGCTGAAATTTCCAACACTTACTTTCCATTAGGTATACCCCTCCAATAACTTTAGGGGGATGGGGGCAGTTTGCTGTGTGATTTTATGCTGAACTGATATCAAATTTGTTCCAGCATTCACAATTGTTGATTTGGTTTTTTTTTGAAAATTTAATTTTTGTCAGTGTTCACTACCCAACAAAAGGCGAGGGAAGTAATTCATTAATTGATCACCTCTTTTTCAAATTTTTCGATTGATCACCCTTACACTGATTGCTGCCAAAAGTTGTTCACAAGATGGTTCCTATTGAATGACAAACCTGTCTTGTTTTTCCTAATTTTCCGAAAAATCACAGACAGAAAGAAATGATGGATTCGTTATTTGCTCCGTTTGTATTTCGTTCCCCCTCATTCCATTCGAGCAATTCGTTACTCTTTACTTCTGGCTTGTTTCACTGACTTGTGCCCCTCTTCAGGAACACGATCCTTGGTCCGTTTCTAAACTCTCATAGCACGAGATGAAAAGTTGGATTTATCTGTTTTGGACCAGGAGTTGTCCGTTCCATAGATTGGTTGCCAACCAAGGTTGAATTAATCAATCTGTTCTGCTATTTACCTATAACTGAGGGAAGAAAGAGGACATGTATTACTATCTATCTCGACTCGTTTCGCCAATTCAATTGTCTGTGGTCTTGACCATTAGGTCACCATCGAGTTAGTCTGTTTTTAATGTATCATCTGATTCTCTGATGACAATTTCCAAAATGAGAGAATTTTGGGGATCAAATAGCTCTAAATATTTTTTCTGTCAGTATGAACACTACAGTGGTCTGAATAAAATTATCACTGTTCCCTTCGTACACTTTTATTCTTTATCAGTTGTCACCTTGTTGTGTTACTTGATACCAAATGACAGCACTTCTCTGGGGTTTTTTCAGCACCTTCCCCAGTATTAATTCAAGCATAAACATGTCCATGGGCAGTGTCAATCATCCTGAATCTATAACAGCATATCTAATGTTACTTTTTTTCTTTTTTTTGAAAATTTCAAAATGAATGAAAACCATAAGTTTATAGCGACTAATTAGTGAGGCAATCGAACCATAAATAAACACAATCTTCACGGATACTTCCCTTCTACTTATCAAAGCTCTGGAAGTCCACATAAATATTCAGCTTTACATAGAAAAACGTAATCATGAATTCATCGTGTCTTATAAATTCTGTCACCTCGCGTCTATTATTAAACGCCGACGAGAAGACATAAATAGAGTCCTGAAAAAAATCAACAACTCAATGTAACAATGACAACTCCGTTTTCAAATCTAGCCGTTACTGTCTCCGAAATATTTTATTAAATTTACCTCGATATTGTATTTAATTTTATTTTCACTTCCTATGAGAGACCGGATATTAGTCTACGGGACGAGGCCAACAGAACGACAGGACTGTCTTCTTTTTAAAGACATCACTTCATCACTTCGGGCAAATATAAGCCATTCTCAATTCATCATATTAACTGGTACTTATAGGAACACGTATTTGTGTATATATTGATAATTAAAACATATACACACGTTATCATTCATATATATATATATATATATATATATATATATGTATATATATATGTGTATATATATATATGTATATATGTATGTATATATATATATATGTATATATACACACACGTATACATATATATATGTGTGTGTGTGTGTGTGTGTGTGTGTATGCATGTGTGTTTCTTTCATTAGCAGAACAAAAGCAACTATACATACCCAATATATATTCATATAAGAATATGTAGTTGTTTTTTATTAATATGTATATGCTAATCACGAGAACTTTAAAGTTTTGTACCATCAGAAAAATGTTCATATATATATATATATATATATATATATACGGAACCGTCAAACAAAACCGGCTTTCTTTTTTTTGACGTTGGTCTAGCTGGCTAGCTATGTTTGTTTGGAGCTACAGGGACTAAACATTTGAATGTTTACTCCCAATTATGAGGAGGAAGAGCCCTTTCAACACACCACTCCATTATGTTTTTAGTTGGGGTTTCAATTTGCCATGTAACATTTCTTAGTTTGTGTCTGTGGGAATCGGCATTTAATTTTTTGATTTGAATTCTTTTTACAGATCACTTCCAAAGCAGGAGTAACTTATCCATTGATAACCCTTTTTTCAGTGTTTTTTTTATTGATCACTCCCAACGTGTCATGTTGCCAAAAGACATTGATCGCTTACAGTTTCTATTGAGCGACTAACTAGATTTGTATATATATTCATTGATACATTGTACTGATTATACCTATGCGTCAGGCAATCTACCTAGGTATTGATCGATGCAAAAGTTTTGTCAGACAAACGCTATTCGTATTTTTTCAAAAAAGGACATACAAACTCACACACCCATATACACCCACACGTGCACACGCACCTAATAACTTGTCAGCGGCGTAATGAATTACATACTTATGAAAAACATCACAGTTGATATTTATATATATATATATATTCATATATATATATATGTATATTGCACCCTCACACATACTCATATGAATAGGTATAAACCTGCTCTTATGTACACGTGGTATACACAAATATATCATTCATATTGAATTAGGAAATAAGCAATTATACCTAACTTTTCATACGTATGCATTATGTACACACACACACACACACACACACACATATATATATATATATATATATATATATATATATATATATATATATATATATATATATATATGTATGTTCTCACAATTACATGCATATTGATAATTTTTTATCTTCTTATTTATATATGAATTTACGAATGTATGTGTGTGTGTATATATATATATATATGTTCTCACAATTACATGCATATTGATAATTTTTTATCTTCTTATTTATATATGAATTTACGAATGTATGTGTGTGTATATATATATATATATATATATATATTTACATGTGTGTATCACTTCTTTCTCGAGTATGCCCCTTACATATTCATTATTTTCATGTTTACAGACAAATGTATTTTAGATTTTCTCTTTTCAATATATCATTTTAATTGAATGTCCACACGCATACACCTCCACACACACACACCCAGAGGTACGCACAGAGACGGAGGCAGAAAGAGAAAAAGAAAGAAAGGGAATATATTTGTATTTGTGTGAGTACCAAACACACACACACATATATATATATATATATATATATATATATATATATATATATATATATATATATATATATATATATATAAGTAATACTGATAGTGCTCTAACTTCATAAGCCTCTAGTAGCGCTTACTGATTCATTCTTTTTTAATTCTACGTGTCTGAACATCTTCTTTCAGTTGGACTCAACTAAAGATGTAATCTCTGTACCTGGAATAAGTTCTTTTACCAAAGAATGATAAGAGAAAAACTATATAAAACATTTACAGATATTCACTTCACAGGGTGCCGGTCGTAGAACGAGTGCTTTTAGAACAGTCTTGAATACCTTTGCTAATATCATTACCATCACCATCATCATCATCATCAATTTTTCAACGTTTGTTGCTGAACATAAACTTTCCGCAGGATCCACCACGTTTCTCTATCATGGACGCCACGGAGCCAGTATCTTATATAAAAAAAGTCTCTCTATCATGAATTTTGTTGGCCTTTGTTTTGCATGTGATATCTGGTGATCCATGCTGTGTGTCGCGATGTCCATTGGTTGTCTATCATTTTTGCACCATGACCTGACCATTGCCATTCAGGTTTTCTAATGGATTTTATAATGTCTCTGGCTTCTGTTTTCTTTCTCATATACTCTTCTGTTTTTTTATCTCTCCATGTGAGGTTGAGCATGAATTTTTTCATGTGTGCGTTGCAGGCTTCTCAGATTGCGAATCTGCCTCTTGGTTAGGTTCCATGTTTCAGCTCCATAAGTGACCACTGGGGAGATGCATTGGTTGTATTCTCTTCTTTCTAGGATTTTTGAGATCTTGTTTTTGGAGGTTTAGCTTGCTCTGCCAAAGGTTTGCCATCCACAGGTGATTCTTCACTTGATCTCTCCCTCCTTGTGGGTTTCATAGAGGTTTGTTGTCCTAGGTTGATATACTGGTCTATTGTTCCCAGTTTTGCATCTTCAATTCTGACAGTTATGTCCTTATTCTCAATGTGATTGTTGCAGATAATTTTTGTTTTACTGAAGTTCATGTGTTGGCCAACTTTTTTGCTCTCTTCATTCAGTTCATGTAGCATTAGTTGGAGGTCATGTAGGTTCTCTGCATTATTAATATATACATACACACACACATAGACACACACACACACACACACATATATATATATATATATATATATAGCTTCAAACATTAAACATTAAACAAATTTTCGAAAGATGTTTTTTTCTATGTCACTTCAGTCAATTATTTCCCAATATCTGTCAATGCAATTTATGTTATTTTCTTCAGTGTTTTTCATTTGTTTTACTTATACTTCTCCAAAATGGTACAATGTATAAATTTTTACTTTTATTGGGATCATCATTTATTTGCTATCGATATCATTTCATATCATATAACATTTTATTTTTTTGAAATAGAGTTTGCTTATGTTAGAAACAAAAAATGTATTTAACAAAGAAGGATCAGTAATTATAACGAGAGACGTGCCTTGCTATTCATGTCACATCTATTGGATATATATATATATATATATATATATATATATATATATATATATATATATATATATATATATATATATATATATATATATATATATATATAAAATACGCCGTACAAGTTTGTTTCACGTTACTCTACGATTATCACTTTTTTAATAAAAACCTATATGACATCTTGTATATACTATGTTTTGTACATTTTTTATCGGCATCCTGGATTCAATTTTTTAATGAAAAGAAATAAAAATGTAAATGAATTATGTTCTGCATAATGGATTTGAATTCTTGAATATGTATGTGTTGAATCTATCAGAAGAAAATCTCGAAAATGCCGGATGTATACTACGCTGTTAAATGTAAACTTTATAACTTGAAGGTTACATTGGTGTACATACCGGTAAAATACATGACCACATAATAAACACAACTTCATATCATTATTATTAGAATATATATATATATATATATATATATATATATATTATTGTGTCATCCACAGACAGCTGTTTCGATGTATTACATCTCTTCAGCGTAGTTATAGACTTTCAATCGCCCCATCCAGTACCGTAAGGCAGAATTGAAACCTTCACTTCTGGCCGATATCCTACCTCTGGACTACGGACCTGGACTGTCAATATTAAGCGATATATTCGTTTACACAGAAATCCTTCATCCACCAGAGTGCTCCATTCCTACGGAAGAGCATTGTGTGAGCTTATAGTGGATGAGTTACCGCACTTAAAAAGTGCTCAACCCTGAATAGAGGAGCATTAATTATTGTGTTATCCACAGACAGCTGTTTTGATGTATTACATATGTTCAGTGTGGCTATAGACTTTCCATTATCCCATCCAGTACCGCAAGGTAGAATCATATATATATATATATATATATATATATATATATATATATATATATATATATATATATATATATACTTCAAAAACGCAAAATTAAACTGAATAAAAATTAAGTGTATCAGGTTTAGAGTTGATTTCCTTCCAAGTGAAAGGCAAATGGAAATCATCTTACATTTGGCAGACACACTTTCAGACATTTCATCAGGGTATAGTTAATGTCAGTGCACCAAAAACTGTCCATCTTGGAAAGTATATTGTTGACAAATCGATCGGTAAGTCTCCTTATGGAGAGTTAAAACTCTGCCCCTGAAGACTACCATAGTATACGGAAAGTTTACAAACGAAGAGTAAGCTCATGCTTTGATCCAGCTGGAGGAAAAATGGTTTTGTGATCTTGATGGTACAAGATTTTAGAATTAATGTACACACAGACACACGGAGACACAGACACACAGATAGACTCACAGACATATATATATATATATATATATATATATATATAATTATGAATGTGTTATATCCTTTGAAATTCTACTTGAAATTAACTCCCGTCTCTTGGCCTAGTAAGCATAAATAGGGCTGCTGCAGGAATCCAACCAGTGACCCATAGGTAGCCACTTTAAAGCCGCCTGCAGCCAGTCTTCTCAAATCGTTTATTCTATTTAGGCTGTCTTGTCCATGTGACACATTCTCTATGTAATAACGGGAGGTAATTTCAAATAGAATCTCACATATTAGGCATATACAATGATTCTATCAGATCATATGTCTATTTCTTGTATATGTATGTGTGTGCGTACGTGTGTGAGTATATTGCTATGTGACACTACATGTAGATAACCATCTAGACATGTGTAAACATATCTATTAAAATCTTTGCTACACATGAATTTATCTCCGGCTGTCGATATCAGTCTCTCTCAATCTCCGTCAATCTGTCTGTCCATGACAGCTGTCCATACACATCAACTCCAACCGAAACATACATTTAAGGGTGTGCCTTTTACCCTTGGAGCAGCTGTGCTATATTCGAGATCGCAACAGAATCAGGTGGCTCCACGCAATGAACAACTTGTAGGGCGGATTTTAGGAAGAAAATAGAATTTTCAAAAAAAGAAATGATTCCAGAACAATTGAAAAAACGGTAAATGAATATGAATCATAATATAAACACCCTTAAATGAGACATGACTGAGCATTTTTCAACGAGCTTTCTACTGAGTATTAGGGTGTGTTAAGATATCAGGCAATATGGTAAGCTAACGATATAGATCTGGCACTCACTGTTTACCCAGTGATTATACATATAGATGTACTTGGTGCCCTGAACTTGAAAAGAAAGAGAAGTTGAGCCCAGTACTTCATATATATAGATGCATACGTATGAACATGTGGAAGACACGAATGAATGTTGAAATATATTTCATTATTCATAGACCAGATATATTACCTAACCGGTTCTGACCGTTTGATCATCCTTAGAGAGGAAAATGGTATATATATGTATAAATATATATATATATATATATATATATATATATATATATATATATATATATATATATATATATATATATATATATATATATATATATATGTTGTGTGTGTGTGTGTGTGTGTGTGTGCGTGGGCTCATACGCTGTATATATTTTTGAACCGGTTTGGACCGTTCGGTCGTCCTCCAAGGGGAATATATATACACACATACATAAATATATATATATATATATATATATTCGTATATATACATATATATATTCGTATATATACATATATATATATATTCGTATATATATATATATATATATATATATACGAATATATATATGCGAAGAATTCAATATATTGCATTATAAATCGTTACTACAAATACAGCATGATTGATAATTGTACTGTCTTTCATTCTCTCTTTTCTATCCACACATATATGACTGTGTGCGTGTTTGCGTGAAAGCGTGCATACGCGTGAGTGAGATCGTTTTGCCGTAAAGCAATTGTTGTTGGGCATTAATTCTTGCCTTGTATCCTACCAAGTTAAGCTTGGCGGATCTCATACATAGAAATTCAAATCAGAATGCAGGTTATTGCACTTATATATCCATTTGCAAATAATTGCATCCTTGAACATATTGTTTCATATACTCCTACGTAGTTGCATGTTTAGTATGCTTGTGTGTGCGTGTGTGCATGTGCTCGTGTGTGCGTATGCACGTATGTGTGTGTGTGTGTGTGCGTGTGCGTGTGTGTGCATGTGTGCACGATTGAGTTAAATGATGTTAACTCTTATATCTTTCATTCGTTGCACAGCTATCCAATCATAAGCATATTTGACTTGATCAAATATCCTGACAATCTAGATTCAGTACGTCTCTACTACGAACTGGTAAGATGAAGAATCCTATACTCGTTGCAGTGTGCTTCTATTGAAAATGTTTGTAATCTGTACTGTATATATCAGCAGCGTATTGATGCTGATAATAATCTGTCGGACAATATTAGAATGAAATGACTATTCAACAGAAAGCTTTGTGGTGACAAAACGTCGAAAAAAACTCAGAAGATATTTTTTAATCATCATTTCACTATAATTTATCTTTTTAGAAGCCTTAAAGCTTTACAGATAAATATATATATAAAAAAGCAATAATTTTTAATGAGTTTTATGCAATATTTTCTGTGTTTTTGTTGTTACATAGAATTGATGTTATAGTACCATGTGAGATTCTGTTTAATGTTCAGTCGTTCACCATGTGACTGTTACAAACAAAACAGTCATATCAAAATTTCTGTTCAACTATGTTGATCAAAAATCACCCCCTCACCTTTCGGCTATGATCTTGATGAATACCTTTACTTTATTATTTTAAGAACTGAGCCGTAAAAAATTATAGTTTGTTGCTTTTTATTGGGATTATCATAACGTATTATGCATGAATGTTGTTTTATGCAAACACTTCAATATATATATATATATATATATATATATATATATATATATATATGTATATCAGCCATTATAACATTACTTGACGAAAGCCTTCCTATCTCCTTCCCTAACGACTGCGATTGCACTGACCTCTGCTAAATCTTCCCGACGAACCTTTCCATTAGACGGTCGGTTTCTTTTCTGCTTTTACTGTCCTTTAGCTCTAAACACTTAGCCTTTAGCTCCATCTGTGTAAAACCGCTATGAAAATCTATTCGAAATATGGGATGGAATGTCCCCATTATTACATTTTCACTAGTTTTCCTCATCTTGTTGTTGCTACTCTTCATAACTCTACTCTATTCTTCGAAGTAAAATAGAATTGGATATTTTCTCGGGAACAGATATCACCAACATTTTAGCGTCTGTCGTTGGACATAGACCGTCCCCAGGATTCGCCAGACCTCTCTCTCTCTCCCTCTCTCATGGGAGTAGCGAAGCCAATATTTTCTGAACTTGTCTAGTTCGTTTTGCCATCTTATATTCTGCCGGCTATGTGAGCTCTAGGGAGTCGTGATGTCCAGCGGTTGTCTGACATTCTTGCAACATGACAATCCCATGATAATTGAGTTTTTAATGAATTCTATATCTTGGACTCTCGTTTTCCTCTAATATATTGTGCTGTCTTGTGATATATCCATATGAAATCAAGCATGGTTCTTCCTGTTTTTCACTTTACAGGGTTCTCAGCTCGAAGACCAGTCTCTTGGTATAGCTTCTTGTTAAGACTGAGGTAGGCTTACAATTTTTTATTTAGGAAATCTAGCTCGTGAATAAAGTGACTTCAAAAATATATACCTGTACGCAAGTTTGGACACCAACCACTGACCCTGGTAGAGAAAAAAAAGCAGATACATTTGCCACCAAGCCCACTTTGATGATGAACGTGAGAAATAAACAATAAAACAGAAACCCTTCAAATCATTTGCCAAACAAGTTATCATTTTATTGAGTTTTCTTGTTCATTGCCAATTTTTGCTTAAGTTCCAGATCTTCACATGGGGTACATGAATCACGTTATCTTGAAGTCTTTATCTCTGATTAAAACTTGTCTTTCACGTGGCAAATATGCCGGCTGGCCAATAGTCTGATTCGTATTAGACACAGGAGAGAAAGGAACGAAAAGTGTTCGGAAGCTTTAAGAGCAGAACAAAACTACAACCAACATATAGCGTTGAAAAAATTTGAAAAAGAAAACATTGAAAAAACAACAACAACAATAATAGATAATAATTACACACAAGGGAAAGAGAAAAAACTTAACAAAAAAAAAACAAAAAAAAAAACGTACATCACTTCTAGAGTATTCAAAAGGTAATCAGGGCTTCTAAGCAGACATCCGCACCCACACCAAAACACCCGCAGAGAAAACGCGGGTGGCAGGCAAAAAAAAGAACACTAATCGACGTCATGCAAGTCTATGTTCGTACCGACAGTTAATTGTTTACTTAGTTTTTTCACCGCTATCTCTCGGCCCTCCAATCCCCAAGTTACGCTGTCTTGATGTTTACTTATGTCTATCCCGTACAACCTTCGTGATTTGCCCTAAGGTACGCACCTTACAAGCAAACGGTGAAGATTACAAAATTTGTTTGTTTTCGCGCAGACAAATTTTTTTTTTTTTCTGTGAGTTGTTACGAGTCCAACATTTCTTAAACACTATCAGGCTTTTCAATTAATACGATCAGAATTTGGAAAAAAAATCGAATTATGGTATGACTTACTCGATCGTTGGGGTACCATACTAGAACTTCCATTGCGTTTTTTTGTGCAATAGATGTTACTTGGCGGTGTTTCTCTCCGCTCAAAGTGGGGTGCTTCCAGCTTGCAAGATTATCACAGCAAAAACATTTATCTCTCTGTTTTTTCCAAGCCCTTGCCATCCTACGGTGAATGACTGACATCTTTCCCTCTCTTTCTATCTTTCTTTCTCTGTAACACACACACACACACATGTATGTATACATATATATATATATATATATATATATATATATATATATGAGATACATATGTTACTAATCAGGCTATCAGTATAACAGATTATATAACATCAATAATATAACAATATAATATAATATACAATACAATAATATATATAATATATAATATGATTATATAATAATGGTACTGATCAGGCTAGCACTATAACATAATATCATAATATATCAATAATATAAAACAATTTCTGATGTGCAATGGATTTATTTCATAGAGTGCTCGATGGATGAAGCCCGGAGAGGGCAGAAATAAGACCTAGTTTGTGTTGCAGATCCACATTCTACTATATATATATATATATATATATATATATATATATATATATATATATATATATATATATATATCCGAAAACAGTTTTGCATATGATCACTGGGAGTCAATGTTGTGAGTCGTGAATTCCAATGTCCGTGTAACCTTCTTTTAAAATGACCAACCCATTCTCATTTGAATTTTGTAATGATTTCTATGATATCTCTGACTCCAGTGTTATCTCTAATGATATATCCATGTGATGGTGAGCAGGATTCTGTCACGTGCACGTAGTATGGTTCTCAGTTTGAGGGTCAATGTTTTGGCCAGGTTTCATGATTTATATGAAGATGCATTGATTGTACACCTTTTTTTTTTCTACGACGGATGGAATTTTCTTGTTCTTGAAAGTCGCACTCGCTCTGATGAACAACTTGCTAACGTAATGTGAATTTTCGCTTGATTTTCTAATCTTCAGAGGATTTCATTTAGATTCATTTTCTAAGAGACAAATTGATCATTAATAAGCAATGCATAAACTTATGTTGTAAGAATATAGACTCGATTCATTACCATTGAGTATACTGATTATTAATTTTAAAGTTATCCTCAAATTTACCTCTTGAATAATACATGACAGTTATTTGCAAATGCGTACTTTCTCTATATAACCTCTTTTAATTTGTTATCTATATTCACCTTCCGTTTATTCTCTTAACAACCGTATTTATTCGGATATGAATCACGACTGCAGATAAGACGCACCCGGTGGAGAAATGAGCCTGAAACTTTTACAGGGAAAAAGGGTAAAAGGTCCCTCCAAATCCTAAAATTTAGGTGAGGGATCAAGTGAAAACTATGAGCTTAAATTGCTACATATTCTCGATTTTTCATATTTTTTTGCATGAAATAATACAAATGATTAGCGATTGTTAGAAATGATAAAATGCTTTCAGTTAGCAAAAAATATTGGGGAATAAATCCTTTTTTTCTCTCTGGGTGAATATAATCTATCAATAAATATCCTACCATCAAAGAAGAGCCAAATCTGAAGTGACTCAACGGGAGAATTCACACTATATCGGTGAACTAGTTCGCCATTGGTCGCACTCCTTTGATTAAAATATTTCTGCTTCAGATTTTGACCCCTACACAAGTTGTCCGTTGATTTTCGTGAATAGTGTTTGCTTCTCTGCTTCAGTTTTGTGTCACATGTTTTTCTATGAAAAGAGGAATGAATATCCTCAACACTTCTGTCGAAAATGTGTGCATATAAAAACAAGTAGGTTAGACGGATTGCTATGTGTATCATTACATAATGTCGTTTACGTGACATTCACACAACTCTTTCAAGCAATGTTTAATAAGTCACATACGTTTTTGTCCTTTTTAATAACACATTGCACCTTATCTACGAGCCGTCTATGGTATATTTTCCTGAATAAACTTGAATTAGATAGCTTATCTCTGCTCCTTCCAACCTTTTGATTTCTCTTGATATATTTTTCAAGTTTATCCCTTCATATCTCTGTCTGTCCGTCTGTCTTTTTACTGTATATTTAATCATGAGAGTGAACTAATCTTTTAATATATTTTCTACATGAAAACCAATATTCAAGTATACAATTCTTTAAAGATTATTTCTACGAACTAATTTAAACTTGCTCTCCCCTCAGTTTTTCCTGCTAGTTTTCCCCTTCCCGTCAAAAAATGACAGCAATGATTTAGTAATTTTCCAGTTGCATTGTACCTATGAAATTTCAGAAACATTATGCTATGCAGTATGTTCAATATTTCCTGAACATTAAGCTTATCTGGAGATCAAATCAAGTAAAGATACAATTTATCAATTTTGACATGACACAAATCTCCATTCCTACTCTTTATGTCACCAGACATCACTGATTACGTGAGTGTGACAGACGACAATTGAACATTGCTAATCACCTGTTTCTTCCTCAATTAGTATAATGTTAAATATACCTTCGAAGTCATTACTTTATTTGTTTATTAGCCGAAATCTCTGCCAGTGATAATTCTTGGATTGAAACTTTTCGAAAGTTACAATGTCTTAGTAATTGACAATATATATCATGCATGAAAAACAAATCATTCTTGTGATATTTATTTGGGACGATGTAGAATTCGAGTTTTTTCCTCTTGATATATATCAAAGATCCAACACCTGATGTATAGAAAGATGCCACTTATTTCATCTCTTCCAATGTATCCATTTTGAATAGAGTAGCTATCAATTGACTGAGTATGATGAAACATTGTTTTAAAATATTTGTTATGGATTTCGTTTTGCTTCGTTTATAAGTTTAAAGTTGAACTTTAGATTGGTTCACAATTCAATTTCATATCCTCAAAGGATTCTCATACTCAATGATCATACCTTATTTATTTTTCATTTATTGCATATTTATAAGTTTGAAGTTTAAAGTAAAACTTCGGTTTGGGTCACGATTCAATTTTACACATTATTCTCATATTGAAGGATTATGCTTTGTTTATTTTCTCATTTATTCCATATTTTCTATACATGGGCTTTTTCTGAATTGAAGCCAAGGAGAAACAAAATGGTATAAAAAAAAATGATTGTTTTCGTCGATGAAGCAGAAAAAGGAACGTGGGACATGCAGAACGAGACTTTGATCGGTGAATCGCGAGACTTTGTTTGCTCCCATCAGTTTCAACTGACAATCATCTTATCATTCCAAATTGAATCAGTGCATATTTTTTTCTTTCTTTTTGTTAATCATCTTGTGTCGTAAGGGAAAAACGAATGCATCATTTTAAATTGGCTTTTTATCGTCCTTTTTGTTTCAAGGAAATCAAAGCAGTTGTGATACGGCTTTCCATTATAAGGATACAAAGATGACAAGGTGAATTACTACTACAACTACTATTATTAAGGAAAATAATCCTCAGATATAAAAAGCAATATATATATATATATATATATATATATATATATATATATATATATATATATATATCTTCCATAGGAATAGAGCACTCTGGTGGATGGGGAATTTAAGCTAAATGAATATATTCAGCCCTACTGAACGTTCAGTTCCTTAGGATATCGGGCTCCGGGTCTGAAGCGAAGATTTCAATCCTGCCTCGTGGTACTGGATGGGATAATAATTAATTCAACGAAACAGCGCTGTCTGTGGATGACACAATATATATATATATATATATATATATATATATATATATATATATATATATATATATATATATATATATATATATATGTGTGTGTGTGTGTGTGTGTGTGTGTGTGTGTGCTCACCGATAATCAATTCTGGTCATAGGAAGATGAACGAGGAGGTACAATATGATTCTAGACAAAACGTACATATATTCTGGTTTCAGACAGAGTAAATCAGAGTAATTCTTAACGTGGCTGGGCTAGTAATAATAATGAGACAAGATATTGTTATCGGTGTAATAGGAAATGTTTTTACAGTAGGATTCCATTGTATATGTTTTTGCTACGGGAATGCAGGGAATTGCTTGGGATGGTCTGGAATTGAAGCAAACATTTCGATCAAAATCATGAAATATAATTTTGAGGACCAAATGAATTCGAGACACATTGGATTTTCGATGCTCGTAATAATTATCTGATGAACATTGCAATTTTATAGACTATTTCAGATATAAAATACGATATTTGCCCCAATCGTTGCCTGATATTATATAAATCACTGGAAACAGTCGTTTATACAATATTTTAACGTTGAAAGTTCATTTTTCTTCATTGCTAGCATTTTACATGAGTTTTTTCGACATTAATTTTGATAATAAGTTTCTTCCAAAAAAAAAAAAAGATTAACTCCAGATAGTTATTAGAACTTATACATGGAATTAAGTTGAAAATGTTTTTTTAAATGTCGGCCATACTCAACTCAGATTTATGGGGTTTATAATTCCTTTCTTTTCAAAAAAATTTGATAAACTGAACACCTACCACCTTTAAATGGCTAAACATTAAAGATTCAAGCTGATTCTCAAAAGTTCAGGTTTCGGAGTAATTAGCATTGAGAGTAGATAAAGATGATGAGATGGGAAATATTTAAAAAAAAATAAGACTGACAAGAAGAGACAGCATAGAAACATTATAGATATCATTTACTACAATTCCCGATTACTAATCATATATTAATTTCTGCATGGTTTTAATGTTGCCTTTGGATATTACATACAAGTACACGTACGCCCATGCACACACATGTGCAAATATTAAATGTATGTTTGAGTGTTTGCATACACATGTGTGTATTGAGGTTTAAAGAGAATCCATTCGACAAAACATCATCTCTCAGAGTTGGTCAAGATCAGTCTTGTTTCGAATTAATTTTCATTCATTTTATATTGAATTCTTTTGATGATTATTCATCTATATCAATAGTGCAACAAAAATGTCTGAGGAAATTGAGGATTCCCCAACGAAAGAAATGATAGTATATATATATATATATATATATATATATATATATATATATATATATAGAGAGAGAGAGAGAGAGAGAGAGAGAGAGAGAGGGAGAGAGAGAGAAAGAGAGAGCATTCTGGTTGATGGGGATCATCATCATCATCATTGGTCTTTCAACGTCCGTCGTTGGACATTGACCGTCCCCAAAGTTCGTCACAACTCTCTATCATGGGCGTTACGTAGCCAGTATTTCCTGAATCTGTCTAGTTCATATATACAGTAGTGTTCAGTAGGCCTCAGTTTCTTATGTGATCCCTGGGTATCCATGTTGTGAGATACTATGTCCATCGGTTGTCTTTCATTTTGACACATGGCCTGCATATTGCCATTTTGGTTTTTTTTTAATAATCCTAAAAATAAGAATATACGACCAATACATTCTCCAGATAGTCACTTAGGGAGCTGGGACATGGAACCTAACCAAGAGACAGACCTGCAAACTGAGAAGTATGCAACATGCGCATGAAAGAATCATGTTCAACCTTACATGGAGAGATCACAAGACAGCACAGTATATAAGGAAGAAAACGGGTGTCTGTGACATCATGGGGAATATATGCATGAGTAAATGTATTGCTTAAATTCAGATTTACTGACCGTCCAAATCCGTGGAGCAGATATAACATGCCAAAAATATCTAAAGTGAAGGTTCCGATGCTACTTTGTGGTACTGGATTGGATAATGATGGATAGTCTATTGCCAGGAGTTGTAATACATCGAAACAGCTGTCAGTGGATGACTCAATAATTAAAACATATATATATATATATATATATATATATATATATATATATATATATATATATATATATATATATATATATATATATATATGTGTGTGTGGAACATCCTGAACTCAATAAACGGTCTCAAATCATATCTGAAGAGGTCTACTGGGAAAAGAGGATCGACATTTTATGGGCCACTCGAATATTTCTTTGAAAAGAAGTAATCAAGTGCTGGGTACCGAAAACGATTCATCATTCCTGTTTTCAGCTCATTCGGAATAATACACAGAAGTATGATTGCAAAAAGTTACTGACGCGTGTATATATATATATATATATATATATATATATATATATATATATATATATATGAATAAGTCTGTTCGGACATTTACGATTGGATATTTATGCTCACAAATTATATGCAAGCATCAGGAACAATTACACATACGAACACATCCTCATACTCTCTCTCTATCTCTCTCTCAAACACACACACACACACATGAACACATGTACAAACCAAAACACACAAACACACACAAACACATTTATATATACATATCATTACACACACACACACACACAAACACGTACATATATATATATATATATATATATATATATATTTACACTATTTTACACTCACACAAACACACACACACACACATATATATCACACAATTTCATAAACGCACACACACACATATATATACTATTTCACACGTGCCCACACATATATATATATATTTACGCTATTTCAAACACACACACACACACACACACACACACACACATATATGTACATTATATCATACACACACATGTATATATATATGTGTGTGTGTTTGTGTGCATTAATTATTCTTCACTCAGATTTATTCATCTGTGAAAAGAAAAATTATGTTTTTCTCAGCTTCGTTTCAGTCGGCCCCAATTTGAGTGAATA
This sequence comes from Thysanoteuthis rhombus, assembly GCA_963457665.1. Lineage (NCBI taxonomy): Eukaryota > Metazoa > Mollusca > Cephalopoda > Oegopsida > Thysanoteuthidae > Thysanoteuthis > Thysanoteuthis major. Next base: position 34,426,776 of record OY735228.1, on the reverse strand, counting down.
GTGTTTGTCAATTTGAGCCAAATTTTCTTGCCCTTATTTTTTCTCTTCCCGAATTTATCAGATTTTGAAAGTGTGGAAAAAAAAATTCGCATTCATCATTCACACATGAAAACGTTCACGGATTTAAACAAACCTCGACAATTTCCTGTCCGTTGAAAAGAGATTCAAGGGTAACAAGAGAGGAGAATTTGAGCCAGCCACATTAACTCTTCAATCAACTGTACACAAATAGACATCGTATATAATACTATACACACACCTATGTTCACGCACATAGACACACAAAGAATTACATACAACACGTATATATATATATATATATATAGATTGATAGATAGATAGATAGATAGATAGATAGATACTCACACAAATTTATCCGTATGTTCGAAAGTGCCCCAACAAAATGAAGTCCTGAACAACACTTTGATGAGACGTTTTCGAGTACCCACTATTGTCATGTAATGAGGTGGTAATTTTGGCTTAGTATTTGAGTTGCATTCGCTGTAATATAATAGTGTGAAGTGGTCAATTTTTAAATTAGAGTAAAAGATTGGACTGCTCAAACTTATCTTCTAAAGCAGGCTGACTAATGACATATTCAATTCATTTGGTAAATTGAAGTATCTCAAACTTACTATATATATATATATATATATATATATATATATATATATATATATATATATATATATATATATATATATATATATCTGTAATTCGGTATCTAATGTGTAATCGTTTCATTTCGTAAGAGTGCCCGATACAAAAGTACGGTGATTAATATGATGGAATTTTAATTAAATCACAACACAGGCACCCTTTCTGCTTTAAGGCTTTAACTGGCAACCAAAAGTGATTAATTGTCTAATTTGAATAACCGATTAGAAATTTAGATAAACTGTAGTATTACAGAGACCTCTCTCTCTCAAGATTCGCAAGACGTCTTTACTGTGGGCGTCACAGAGCCAGTATTCCCCAGATTTCAAGTTTGTCCCGTCTTACATTTTGCCAGCCCCGGGTTGCATGTGAATTTTGATGTCAAGCGGTTGCCTGCCATTTTCGCAATATGGCCTGCCCTTTTCCATTTGGATTATCTGAGTTTTCTCACGGATATATCAGACTCCTGTTTTTCTTCTTATATATTGTGATCTCTCCATGATATATAGAGTTTAGTTCTATCTTGGGAGGATGCATTGATTTGTACCCTTATTTCTAGCACTTGTTCTTAATGGTTGAGATTTCCCTGCCGAAATTTAGCGGTCCTAGTATGGTTGTTCGCTTGAGGATCTCATGGAGATCCGTTGTCCTATTTAGATGCAGTGGTCTATTTTTTTTCCAGTTCTGCATTTTCCATTTTGATTGTTGTTTCATTGTCTTCAATATGTTGTAGTGTTTACTAGTATTACAACGATAGCTTTGTGTCAAACGAGACTGTACAGACCCTGTAAGTATTGGAGCTGAATATACAGGATATTTACTAAGTTTTACTTGACATCTTGAACATGGCCACAGTAATAGGACAACCAGTGAGAGTCGAAGTGAAAACAGTAATGACAACCATCCCAAGATCGTCAGCCATTACAATGCTGATTGTAAAATTAGGCTTTTCATGATACTACTGAAATGTTCAGTACTGTAACACATTATCAAATTTAATAATATAAGATAGCAGGGGATGATGCCAACAATGGCAGTCGTAAGATAATTACCCCATTATTAAACACTTTTACAAAGAAACGTCCAATATCCTATAAACTAAAGTTCAGTAGGACCAATGCGACTTTCCCGAATGGGAAACTCTTACCATTAATGTATTACGCGATACAGTTTACGCGATTACAGTTCACATGCAAACGAGCCATCTTTTTAAGTAAAGTGTTTAATACTTCCATTCAAATAACTTTTCAAGTCAGATAGCTTAGGCGTAGGTTCCCAGCAATCTATGGGGAAAAAAGCTTCCTCCAGAGCGATCCAGAGCGTTATTAGTCGGTAAATAACTTTCTTCAGTTTTCAACGGCCTTACGGAACTTTTGATCCAAATTAAAGACCGTCAACCAACACTGTCACAAAAAACGGTCCACAAAGGTCTCTTCAGTTTTCAAGTGAGTTCAGCTCGCTAGCTATGTATGTATTTATGTACCACGCGTACAGGTCACATCAATGAAACCTCTTTCTGTCTATGTCTGTCTCCCTTCCACTCATCAATCCATTTTCTTATTCTGTCTCTCTATTCCATTCTCTTCTTTTGCTCTCTCCCAGCATTCTTCCCTTTTCTTCATTCCTCTCTATATCCTTCCCTCTTTCTATCTTCCCGTTGTCTCTCCTATCCTTACTATCTATCCATTTCATCCCCCATTTTCCCATACTCTATCTCCCCATCCTTTTATTATTTCCTCTTCTCACTCTCTTTCAATTTTTCTGTTTTGCCTCTTCTGTCTCTCTTGCTATTAATAACATTTTCTCCCCTTTCCTCTCCATTAACAACTCCCTCTAACTTCAACTGTTGACCCTTTTTTCTCTCCTCCCTTTTCTGTCTACGTTTCATCGATTTTTCTTTCTTTCTTTCTCTCTCCTTCCCACTTCTCCTCTCTCTATTCACCTAACTTCCCCTTCATCTTTCTCTTTCCATCTCTATTTATCATTCTCAGATTTTTTTCAATCACTCTCTATCAACACCTGACTCCCCCTTCTAACTCTGTTTCACAGAGTGTCTTAACTTCTTTGTTAAGTGCATTTCAGTCGTTCGGTCTCTCAGTTGCCCTGAAAGTCAGCCTGTCGGTCAGTCGGTTCCAGGTATTTTGTACAACAGAAATATGAATGAAGGAATGTGTGATGTAATTGGGAAAAATGACAATATCTAAAGAAAGTTCTTTTGATCATTTATTTTCACTACGTGCTAAAGATGTCTCAATAGAATATTGGAGGTCCAGTTTTGAATTTGAAAAGACCCCCCATAAGAAAAATGCTCCCAGAACACGAAAAAATGAATATTCACGATTTTTGTTGGAAATGTTTTTTTGCAAAATATCTTTATATTTGCAATACTTTACAAGCATAAGAATCATTTGAAAAAGAATATTTGCTTTTCTCTCCACACCTACCTTATCCTCTTCCTTCTGCTACTACTTCTACTGATGGTGGACACATCGTTGAACTTATGGTTCTTGTTTTGTATTGGTCAACTTTTTTTTTCTCTCCTATCTCTCTCTTTTTTTCCACACCCCTCCCTCGTTCAGTCTGTTTCACTCTTCCCATCCCTTTCACTCTCCTCTGCCGCTACCCCTGCTTAATGGGAGAATATCTGCGTCAGAATAAAACCTTCCGAATGCCAAAGGAAAACTGCAGCTGTGCGCTAAGAGAAACTTTCTGATGCTTCGGGGCACAGACCGACAGATAGAAAGAGACAAATTACAACATGCTCGGTTAAATCATTGGAAACCATCAACCAAATCTGTCAACGTGAACACAGTCAACATTGGCATAGCTCTCATCGCTTTTCAAGTTAGTCTAGTTTTCTACAAATGTACATATCGTGCGTGCAGGCCGCACCAATGGAGCTAAAGGGCTAAAAATCCAAACATTTATTCTTTATAAAGCCCAGAGGAAAAAAAAAAAAAAACATTTTGATTTTTTAGAAAATTCACTCATATATGTTTTCTTTTTGGGGGGATGGGATATTTTATAAAATTACTGTGTAAGTTTGTGCTGAATGATTCCTTTAATTTGTGTTTGGTCTTGTTTACCCCAATCTTTGACGACTCATATCTTTTTTAGTGACCACTGCCCAACAAAAGTCAAGAAAATTAACATACCGAATAGTCACCCCTTTTTTGAAAATCAATTTTCTATTGATCTCCCCAACACGACATGCAGCCAACCCCCCCCCCAAAAAAAAACGTTAGTCCTGTGGCGGTTTTTATTGACAGACTAACCAGACCTCTTATTTCATGCAATCGATAAGCACAGTAGAAGGAAGGTTTACGAATAGACATTTTTCATTCTATCGCTGAGAAATCCGAGAGTTCACGGGTCTGTCTAGATTAGAGTTATCACCCAAGAAAAAAATAATTTCATCTTTTTTTAATTTCAATTTCATAATATTGTCAGTTCGTTGAAAGAAAAAAAAATATAAGCAAAATGACCAACCGATGGAAAATTGAAAAATAAAAAAAGATTTATCTTTTTTCATCTTAAATTATTAATAAATGAATGAAAAGCGTTCTAGGAAATAATTGAAAAATGTCTTTCGAGTTCCGATGCTTCGATCAAATTCTAAATTTTGGAATACTTGAAAGAAAAATTGAAATATTTCAGTATCCGAATGACCCCTTTTTTGCAGTATATTTGATACATTGTATGTGAAATATTTTATTATTTATCTATCTATATCTATCTATCTCTATCTCTCTCTCTCTCTCTCTCTCTCTCTCTCTACATATATATATATATATATATATATATATATATATATATATATATATATATATATATATATACCAAAGTAGGAGAAAAGAAATAATATTTGCAGGTAAAATTAATGCTGTCTTAGAAGATAGCGGGTTTCTCTCTTTTGTCGAAGCGTCAGTTACCTCTGATTATGTATCTCCGATTATCTATTTCTGTCTCCGTCTGTCTGTCTTTCCCAATATAAATATTGAATAGCACAGATTTTTTTATCAATGCGAGATATGAATTATCACAGTGAATGTACTGCAGTGAAAATTGAGTATGATCGGAAAAACAGTGAATTATAGCCAGATCTTTAACATTTGCACAAAATATCTGTCGATCTATCAATCGATGTATTTTTCTTTCCTTCCCTTTCTTTCTATCCCTTTCTCTGTCTGTCTGTCTGTCTGTCTGTCTGTCTGTCTGTCTCTCTCTCTCTTTATCTCTCTCTCTCTCTCTCTCTATCTCTCTCTCTCTCTCTCTCTCTCTCTATATATATATATATATATATATATATATATTTGGTGTTATCCATATTTGTGTATGGGTCTGTATGTGTGTGCTGATAGATAAACATCTAAATATGTGTACATGTAGATAGAGAATCTTTTTTTTTTCGGCGTATGAATTGATTTCCGGCTGACAGTATCCGTCTCTCTCCATCTCTGTCAGTCCGTCTGTCTGTGCCAGTTGTCCACAACCATCAACTGGAACACGAGTGACATTTAGAGGTCTTTTTCCAGAACGACTTTGTTATCCTGGAGATCCTAGGATCTCTCCTTCTCTCTCCCCCCCATATATATATATATATATATATATATATATATATATATATATATATATATATATATATATATGTCCTCCAAGAGGAGTACGTAATCACGTTAGTGCATAAATTATCACTAGTCAAGCTTATGATTAAACTATTGCTAGTTGAATATTGGCACATACTTGCTATATCCAAAATATTATTAACTATCTTAAAAAGAAACAATGACTCATCATTTGCGCTCTTCAATCTTTTATTTGTGAAAAATTTGATTGAAAAGTTCTTCCCCAGGGTTTCCTAAAATCTAATGTAATCTTTAATCAAAATTGTGCATTTTATCACAAAATAACTAATCCTTTTCTGGATCGATGGCCTCTTCAAGGAAGATTTCGGTATCCTGAACTTGCTGGGACCGAACATGAGAGAATCAGTGTGGCCAGGAGTAAAACAGTAACAATCTGAAAGTGACTCTTCTGTATAATACTTTGCATATGGAACAAATTCCCATTTCTACTATGTAACTGTTTACGAGGTTAATGATACAACAGGATCAAAAGTCGGATTTTTGCACGCAAAGCTTTTTTTTCCTCAACAGTGTCATTCAAACAAGCCAGTCGCTGAGTCGCTCAAGGTGATGTTGGTAGATAACTGTTTGTCCTAGTTTCAGCAGCTGAAATAATGATTTCTGATTAAATCCAGACAAATATTTAAAAAAAACTAAAATTTCTTTAAAAAAACCCGGCTTATATTAAGATGTTGAAACAGTTTTCTTCACTTTGGTTTCAAATTACTGGATACTTTTGTAAGTCAACCGTCAGTATAAGAATAAATCAGATTTGAGTAGAAAAGCCAAGTATACTGCATCACTCGATTATAAGCCAAGCTAAAAAAAGTGAGAATTTAATGACATCGCCTTAGCAAGAAAAAACAAAACAGAAACGAAATCACATATTGGCTCCATATTTTTTCAAAATTTAACCCCGACTAACTATGAGTAAATGATTGCATATGAATGTTAATGCTTAGGCCAAGAGCATTACCCACGGAGACAAGTCACATTAGGTGCGCAAATACGTCAGTAGAAATCAGCGAGTGTAAATTGACTCACAATTACTGATGATATCGCCCACTAGGATGTCTATATAGTTCAAGGTATTTGCCTTTCTTCATGATTGACTTGTCTGTAGGTCTAGGCGTTAATCTTGGATGACTTCCTAGGTAGAAAAAAAGCTTTATATTCATATGAAAAGATGTACGGTAACTTCCGATCGCCAATGGCATTTTTGTCAAAAAATGCTTTTCTTTATTGGGTAACAACAGAGATACTATTCAATTGAGTTCATATCGAACCGATTATGCTCACTGTCTACATCCTTACAGATTTTGTTAACAATTCAATAGAATTAACTGACTTCATACGCTGTAAATGTCCGATTAAATAAAAAATACACTTGTAAGATTTCCATAAAATTTGGCTGAAGACATCACTTGGAAACTAAATTCAGATTTATTTCCAGCACACATACTCACACGCACATACATATGTAAGTATGTAAATGAGAGTGAAATGACAATGTCAGATGACCAACAATCCCTATGACTTCGTTAACTCCACCGTTTCACCCAAAGTGCTTTTATCAAGAAATAGGTAATTGGGTATTTATAGGTAGTCTGCAACTTGTGATGGGTAGAGATGATGATTAATAGAATTGATGGATCGGCAGAGATATATCATAAGCCTCCAGGGAGATATTGATAGGTATCATGCAAAAAAATTCCTGATAATTGTTTGGTTTTAGCCTGCGTTTTGAGTGATCAATAAATGTGTATGAGAAGTGGATTATTGAGGTCAGTCTAGGAAGAGCCAGCAACTCCACATGGCATCTTTGGATGTTGTTTATGTGAAATATTCAAAGCTAGGTGCAGTGACTTCAAGTCAGAAAATTTTATGTAATACGCAAGGACTGTGTCATGAGTAGCCTATGATAGTATGATGTTGGCTGGATTATGTTGGCTGTGTTTGTGTGTAGCAATTGTGTGCACTTTAGGTTTGACAACCCAAGGGAATGAAAGTGTCTGTGTCTGTGTATGTGTGCATGTAAGTAGTAAATAAAGAATACATGTTTTAGCAGTGGGAGATCGTTATGGATTGGCGCAGGGCCTGATATTACTCATGTGTGATTTGTTCTGTTTGATAATGTATCTTGTTAAACGTGGACAAATGTCGAAGCAGTCAGGGCTATGGAAAATGACAGCTGATTCGATGCATTTCCTCCAATATTTGTTACGCTCATTTTCTATTTTCCAGATGTGTCAGAATTTTGGCCCCATAATACCTGTATGTTTTGGGCGCATTGGGGTGGTCAATCATTTTGAGAGCTTCTCAGTGTTCGTTAATTATTTTGTTTGTTGGTCCAGAAGTTTCCTCGATGTTCACTCTGGGGCAATCCTGACAAGGGATTTCATATCTGCATTCTGAGGAATAATTCCCTTTTTGCAGTTTTTTCTAATGGAACATTTGATGGTTTTAGATGTTATTGGGTCCCTTATGTAACTTGATTTGTGAATTGGCAGGTAGTGAGGTCTATCAGTTAGGAGGTGTTGTGGTGTTATTGTTGCTAGATGTAGTGTATTTTTTAGCATTCTTTCTACCTTTGTGTATGAAATGGTGAGGATAATGGAGGTTCTTAAGAGTGTGTTCAGTGTAGTTCACTTGATTTAAAAAAAAAATATTGGCACAGAGCTTACCATCCTAATAGTTGCTTTCAGTCCTCAGAGTTCTTAGGTGAAGCCCTTCAATGATTCGTGATTCAATTCAAATGTTGATGAGGTCATTTTTGTTGGTAAATATTCGGTTTATCTCAGTTGAAGGTTTGTTTTTGATCTGAGCAGTAAGATGTCGAGGTAAGGTGGAGTGCTGTTGTTGTTTTTTTTTAAATTCCATATATGAAGATTTCGCTGGGACCCGGGGCTCCCATGTTAGGAGAGTTGGGCTTATATCCTGAGAGTAGGGGGTCATGTATACATTGAGAATAGTGGGCATTTTTAGGTAAAATGCGTTCAAAGTAGACAGACTCTAAAAGGGGGCGTTCAAGCACACCGATCACGAAGGGGAGTATACAAACATCCCATCATGCACCTGGTTCATTTGTGTACATATTTTATTAGGTAAATATACTTGTCCGCTTTCTTCCTATCTTTATATATATATATATATATATATATATATATATATATATATATATATTCATGTGTATAATTTGTGTTATATATATATATATATATATATATATATATATATATATGAGTGTGTGTGTGTATGTATGTGTGTGAATGTGTGTGTGTGCATGTGTGTGTGTGTGAAGTCATGTGTGCGCATGTCTTTAGGTGATACATCAATTTGCTAACTTATACGTTTACATGTATTTTAATGTACAGATAACGGAATGCACATAAGTAAAAAATAAGTAAATATGATTCCAGGGTACAAACCTATATATGAATGTCAGATATGTATATATTGCGCGAACGTATGTATAAATGGGAAATATTTGCTTACCAGTGCGTCTTTTTGGGGTGGGGCCTGTCATTCCATTTTTCTTTACTATCCATCATTTGGTAAGAAAAAAAAAAAAAAAGAAAAAAGAATGACACCGGTCGCAACATTTTCAAAAAAGATGACGTATCACACACAGACTTCAGCAACAAAGTACTCACCACATCCCGCCCCCCCAAACACCAGAAGAATATTTTTACATGTACAATCCTTACCCTAATTTGTTCCCAGCCTCCAGAATTAGCTCATAGTTTGCACTAAAAACTGGTTTCCTGAAAACATTCTTTCATTATTTGAGTCTCAGAAGAGAATGTTACGTTCGTTTGTGTCTAAATTGTTTTTCTCTACTCCCAGTGTCCGCCATTTTGTTAGCATCTATAAATTTCCAGTGGGGACGCTGATGGTTATTACTTGATGAAAAGAAGCTAATTTGTTAGTTGATTTTTTAAGCCTTCTAAAAAGTTCAATTGATGGGCAAAACAAGTAAACGAAATTGGAACCATACCGTCAGGTTACGGAGAGTACGGCTTAAGGGTATTTCAATTTTATGCTAACTTCAACACAGCAAATTTATCTACGTAGGCAGGGCACAATAACACACATATATTATATTAAAAGCTGTCAACAAAGACTGTCATTAAGATGTCAACGTATGTTTCTTCAGTTTTTCAGCCGTCTGGCTGGCTGTATTGATCGTGCGTATAGGCTGCACCAAGGAGCTTGACGAGTGACAATTTGAACCTTTGCTCCCTATTATGACGACAAAAATTTTTTTTTGAAATTTCCAACTATATACTTTTTCGTGTATGGAGAGTCAATTTGCAATATAAGTTTGTGTTCAATTGATCACTCAATTTGTGTCCAAGCTTGTTTCTTAGAAATTAGACTTTACTAGCGAAAGGCTAAAGAAATAAATCACCTAACTTGGCATGCTGCCAAAAGATGTCTTTATTGAGTGCCAAAGCAGACCTACACGCGCGCGCGTGTGTGTGCATATATATAGCAGTATAAGGGATATCTTTATATTCATTTTTCGATTGTTGAGTATTTGTCGGTTTATGTATTAAAAATGCACCCATATATCTTTCACACGCTAAAGTAGACTAGTAAGGATATATATATATATATATATATATATATATATATATATATATATATATATATATATATACATATATATATATATATATATATATATACATATTGATATCGTTATCTCAACCATCGTCGATATAATATATGTATTTATGTGTTTGGATTTCGGTGTGTGTGATTATGAATAGCATTGTATTTCATCCAAGCTCATACGTAAAATGATCTCCCATTATAACACAATGAATGTATCATTTAGCCCAAACAACGTGAAAGAGACGAAATAAAATGGGGTAGCTATGTTTCTGGCAGCGGTTCATCCCAATTGCGAGGGCAACGCTACGTTGGAATGGCTACCCTATCGGTACCAGGTTCGATTCCTTCAGCAGCTCTATTTTTCTTTGATTGTATATTGTATTTCACGCTGTATAGGCCAAACAATACCTTCATCGAATAGTAATGCAATATCATTTCAAATGAGAGTTTCAATATAATATAACACAATTAATAATCATTCATTTCTCAATAATAATAACAACAACACCAGCAATAATAATAATAATAATAATAATAATAATAATAATGATAATAACAACAACAACAACAATAATAATAATAATAATAATAATAATAATAATAATAATAATAATAATAATAATAATGATAAGAAGAAGAAGAAGAAGAAGAATAATGATAATAATAACAATCATAATAGTGAGAAGTATTGAATGGAGGTGCAGTTAAAATGTACTAATTTAAAAATCGCAAACAGAAAACAATCCAGTCAATTTGTAACAGGGATGATAGTGTGGGGTCTGCAGTTCTGCTCAAAGCATCAATAATGACCTGTCAATCCGGGTCATTGATGATGACAGTTTGGGCTCAGATTATGGAGTCACTTCTATCTATATTGCAATGATTGATTTGTCAAGGGCGATAACTATGAAATGCCGCTTATAGATTGATCTCCCTCATCTATTCACTTGTGTTCAAATGTGTGGAATATCCAGGCCCATCATTGTGTATGATATGGTCGGACTATTTTCCTCGCATACGTGTTCATTTTCTTCCCAAAGTTCCGGTCGTGAACCCTCCGACCTTCGTTTGAGGGAGTACGGTGGCCAATGGAATAAAGTACAAATTATTTGACAGGGGAGAATAATTGGCGAATGCATTGACTGAGAAAAAAAGCCCAGATACTTTCTTTCAATCGAACCAATTAGCCAACGTAGCATTGGTAGCAACTGCACCTGGGAGCCTCTCCTTATGAGACTGCTTCAAAATGGGAAAATGAACGTGTCAAGTCTAACCAAGCATGCGTTGTGAGCGTGATTCCATATTCAAGAACCAACAACACCCAACGAAGGCCACGGGGTACAGGACTGAAGAGTGAAAAAGTGAACGTGTAAACGAGGAATAAAGTCCAACCATATCATACATAATACTTTATACATACCGTCTAACAAATTTCAGAGTTCTTGTTCGCGATGGTCACATTAGATTGCGCTAAATCTATCTTGGAAAGTGCCCCGAGTTGTCACAGGTTTGCCTGGTATATTAACTCTCGATCCAGATCTAATGCATATATTCCTCCTCAAACTCTAACATAAACTATTCATAACAAACAATTCTTCTATATACGTCACCTTTTTCTGAAGAAACTATGATGCGCTGGTAAAACGCCAAAATAAACTGAGAAACCTCATTTGTACACAACAAGGTCTTATGGATTGTCATTTCACTTTGATATATATATATATATATATATATATATATATATATATATATATATATATATATATATATATATATATGCTCTCTCTCAAGCTGGGAATGGATACAAATTAATTCCCAAATACATATGTATTAATCGAGCGCTCTCATCCAAGCGAGATATGAAGAGACAATCATATACAAAAACTGAGAATAGACAAATAGATCCGAACGTCTGAGACAGACAGATGCGAGCAGACTAACGCAGATAAATGCATTTGTATGATATTTCATCCAAATTATGACAGGAATTTATGAGAGCTACTATTCATATATTATGACTTCATCTCTTTTTTTTTTCTCATCTTTCTATCCTTCCATATCCTTACTGCAGCAATTTTTACATATTCCCATTATATTCTACTTCATTCTGTCTTCTCACTCACAGATTTTTGACACCAATGCATTCACGGTTTTATTCTTCCCTTTGTTACTATAGCTGTAGTCATTTTTACCATCATCATCGCTATCAGCAGCAGCAGCAGCCTATTAGCGTCCGTTGTTGAATATAAAGCTTCACCAAGATCCGCCATATTGACCAGACATCTTGACTATGGCTGTCGCCTGGCAGATACTATTTGAACTTGTCTAGTTAGTCATGATATCTTATTATTTTGCTTGCCACGGTTTCTCATATGATCCCTTGGGATCCACATTGTGAGTCGAGTAGTTGTCAGGAATTTTTGCAACACGACCAGTCAATTGCTATTTGATTTTTTGTATGATGCTTTTCTATCATACCTTTGACTCCTTTCTTTCCTCTGATACACTGTGCTGTCTTATTATCTCTCCATGTGATGTTGAACATGATTCTCCCTTGTAAACGTTGCGTGGTTCTTAGTTCGAGGGTCAGATTAGTTCCATCGGCGTTGAATTAATTCCCTCACGTAGCAAGAAAACCCTCATCAAATTTACTGGAATATACATTAAACCACAAAGGTATATAAAATTACGTTTTCCGTGCTGATCTGGAATCATGACCGAGTGATAGCTCGGCGGCTTTCTTATAAAACTGAACCAAACTGACGAGTCTACGAATTTATTTATTCATGATATTTACAATACAGAAGTTATAGAGATCTTCGGTTGGAATAGATGGAGCAGACTTTGGCCCTACAGTAACAGGCTTCTTTTTATTTCTTTCACATTCATCGCATAGATTTGCCTCTCAACTACACAAATCAGACACTCCGTTCAAATCAGCACCAGCAACTTCTCACGAAGACAAAAGAAACTGTTCAGTTCGCTACATAAGATTCATTTGTTATACCACACATTTTTATCACTTGATAGTCTGTAGGTTGTAGCTTCCATTTTCAAGCGTATAATCCCGCTGATTTCTCTTTTGTGTTAAATGTTTTTCACAGTTCCATGTCTACTTTTACCCTTCTTTGTCTCCAGTGACCAATTTCACATCAGTCAGAACACCCAACAAGGAATCTCACAGGGGTAATTCTATATCATCTTTCAAATAAATAGACTTGAACACATGGACTCAAGTCAGTATTGCCCATAAATGCGTATACCCTTACCTTTGTTTTATGAAATGTATTTTTTCGTTATAGAAGTTTATTCTTTCTGATAGAACATTGTGCGACCGGAACGGATATCACCAGGTGTTATTTACGACCAATGCTCTGCGGCATTGAATCTCTGTTGCCAAGAAATGGAAAAAAATCATGAGTAATGATTAGCACATCTGTAAGATTTACGTTTATTCAAAATAATAGTTCTGTGATAAATGAGACTTGATAATAATCGTTTTGATTGTATAATGTTTTACTAAAAGTAAAAAATACTGTCTGGTTTTTGTTTAGAAGAAAGTGGTACTGTGTACTTAGTTATGGCCATGAATGTATCAATGTGTTCTGTACTATATGCTCATGCGCATGCGTGCATGGTTGTGTACAGGCGGCGATCTTTCAATAATTAATGTTTGATTAGATACCTAAAAAGTTTCATTAGAGCTTTTGAGTTTCCGGATGAGCATAGGCTAATTGTTTATGTAAGAGATCTTCGAAATCACATGAAAATAGATTAATTTTTCAACTATACATCCAGCATTGGTGCAGTCTCTGACCGAATAGACGAAGAAGAATTGTTTGGTACCGTTGTTTCTTCCACGAATATGTTAGTTAAATACAAACACACACACCCTAGTATCCCCATTTTTTCTGGCTTTTCGGCATAGATTAAAGTGTAAAGCATTGCTACACCCATTGGGAGCCTTTGGATTAGTCCTTAGGCCCTCCCCTTATTACTTGGTCCAGCTGCAGGGGATCCGTTGCCCTAGAGCACCACTGTCCCATTGCACTCAAAGGGACAGATCGGGCTCGTCCTGACGCTTTTGTGACGGCAGTTGCTTTAGCAACCACGGTTGCTTAGCAATCGAATTCACGCAGGCTGGAGCTATTTTTCATAGGTTGCTCCTATTTTCTCCAACGTAAAGCCCCACACACGCACACACATATATATTTGTGTGTGTGTGTGTGCGTGTGTGTACTAACTAAAACATATAAAAAGGAATAAGACAATTCGGAGTCTTGAAGCTCATATCGTGAAAATGGAGAGCCCTTAGCTTATTTGAACAACACTCAGATTTCTAATTCAACAATTGATCGAATCCCCTGCCCAGAGCAGAATCTAGTTTACGTTTCATCACAACACACATGTCATAATACTGCAATAAAAACGATTTTTAGGTATAAAAAAAAAACAGCAACTTCTCCGATCAAAGTTTTCAACTCCCTCTATCTGGGTCCTGGATTTTGATATTGGTTACATTGTTCGTCAACTGCCTTTCATGAAATAAATCTGAACAGATCGTACCTGCAACAATCAACTGACTAAAATTCATTCGAACCTGGAACATGAAATACATCGCTGATATGAAGCAAAGCCACAAGATATTTCGCCAGAAAGTCTCAATAGCTATTACAAAATAGTATTCCCATATTTGTTGTTTTAAAATGTTTCTGACCAATCGATATCTACATGCAGAATCAGTGTGCGGTAGAGAGCGTTGTTTTGCAATTCAACCGTTGAACTTAGATTGTGAAATCTGTTGTAACAATTTAACAATTTGGGTCTTGTACTAAAGTCGAATTTAATTATCATCCAGTCAGAAAAAAGTTATGATTGCGATATCTTGATGAAAAATGACTTGGGAGTTGGTAATACCGTTTCATTCAATCTAGTATAACAGTCAGTGTGGCTCCTTGTATAGTTAAAAACAATCAACAAAAACTATCAACAAAGGTTTCTTTGAACTTTTATGTATCATGCATGCAAGAAGCAACAATGGAGATCGAGGGCTGAAAATTTAAATATTTACCCTTGATCACGACAACGGCGGACGCTGGAAGGCTGATGATGTTAAGACAATTCTTTTGATTGTTTTTTTTTGTTTTGTTTTTTCAGTTTCCCCTAAAACTGTTTTTGGCGGTGGGTTAAGTTTGCACTGGAAGTTTATACTGAATTATTCCCTTGTTCAAACCCGCTGTTTATTTTTTAATTCAAACTCTTTAATGATTACTGCCCAACAAAAAGCGAGATAAGTTTTTTTTTTATCCATTCCAATATTCCAACAGAACACCATTGAGTGGACCACACCTGTTTTCATTCCACTCTCTCTCTCTCTCTCTCTCTCTCTCTCTCTCTCTCTCTCTCTCTATATATATATATATATATATATATATATATATATATTCAGGGTTGAGCACTCTTCAAGTGAGGTAACTCGTTCATTGTAAACTTATGCAATGCTCTTCCATAGGGATGGAGCATTCTAGTCGATTGGGAATTTAAGCTTATATATATATCGCTTAAATTCAGGCTTTCTTACCGTCCTGTTTCGTGGCTCTGCGTTACGATACCGGCCTCCTAGTCCGAAGCAAAGGTTTCAATTCTGCCTTGTGGTACTGGATGGGATAACGGATTGTATATAGTTGCACTGAAGAGTTGTAATACAACGGAACAGCTGTCTGTGGATGACACAGTAATTTATATATATATATATATATATATATATATATATATATATATATATAAGGGAATTATCGGTACGACTCAAATACAATGTTTTAACCCACATCACAACTCTGAAAAACAACATGATATCGATGTGTCAATAGATAATAAACCATATATACCACGAGCAATATTCTTGAATCATAAATGTCGAAGAAAAAAACAAAAACTGTAACCGTCATAAATCAAATAAGAAGCAACTCTGTCATAGTGTCAAGCATGAATTGGTCAAAACACAGGAAAAGCTATCCCCAAACACAAGATGCTGACAGGATATTACATTTCATTCGTAACGTCACACAACCCAAGTCATAATGGAAAAAAGAATTATATGTATAGTTTTCATTCCTTCATTATCTAACGAACTGATTTCCATTACCTCTTTCACTCTCTCTCTCTCTCACTTCCTCTCCCTCTCTAAATATCCATCCATACATATATGTATATGATAATTTATGATAAGTATTTAGATATGATATCTGACACACATACATAATAATTTCTTACTGTCTAGTTCCGACAAACATCGTTATCAAAGTTTTGAATTTAGATGAAACCTTTTCAACCAACACACACACACACACGTGCGCGCGCACACACTCACTCACACACACACACACACACACACACACATATATATATATATATATATATATATATATATATATATATTATATAAGTAAACATCAATAAAGATTGGAGAGTATACGGTCGAGACATCGTGAACAAATGAACAAAAAGACGAGGACAGTAGTCCGAACGAATCATTATGTTCTACTTTCCTTTGGTGAATAACTGCAACTCATATTAAAAACTCTCTCCCAATATTTTTGTGAGACTATGAGATTTTCTCTGCTAAGTATTGTTATTACGAAAAAACAAACGTTTTTATTGAGAAAGTGAGCAAATATAAATTACCTGACAACATTTGAAGTCTACCAGATAAAACATACAAGTGGATATCACCGAAAAATACATCAGCCGAAGTATGTATCAGCTTAAACATTGTGATGAAGAGCAACAAATATGTGAGTTCGAATATACCCGTAGAATAAATGAAAGCCTTTATCAAATATGTCCTCAGGCGTATGTGTGTACGTGAATTTTTAAGCGTAGGTCTATCGAGAAAGTTATAAGGGTGCAAATATGGGTCTATGGATGCCGAAACTTCTTTCAATCAGAACAGAATGGGAAAATCTCAAATGGTTCATAAGAAATGACGAAATGGAAGGTGGCCAAAAATGAGGTGTTTTTGTCTTTTTGTTTACGTCACTCAACGTCATATAGTTCATTTTACGGATAGATTCTCGAAATGAGAATAAAATTATCGAAAACCATCCCGTGATAATTATCAGGAGGCTAAGAAAAATCTTTTGGTATCTTTACATCAATCTTTAAAAGAAATCAATTAGAAACAAATAGTTGATAATTGTTTCCAGATGCTATTAAAATCGTGTAAACAACGTCGTAGGTTTCAATTGGAAATTTTCTTTTCTTGTTCTGTATTTGAGTATTGAGCCGTTATTAATGAAATCTTTACGCGATTACAAATCAGATGAAAAGAGGTAACTCGCATCTCTTCCAATGCTTGGAGCTTTTTTTTTTCTTATTCCACTTTGATTAATCTAACCCTGACACTGGAGGTAAAGAAAAAGAACTGTACACAGAGTAGTGAGAAGAGGAGAAGATGATATTGTGATGTGTCACGAATTACGGAGACCGTCTGATTCCCGCCAAGATTTCCTATTGTTCAAAATGGTAGATTGGTCACGTGCTAAAACCAGGCTGTCATTATCATTCCGAATGAAGGGATGAAATGGAAACACAAATCCGATTGCCATACGTCTGAGTTGTTCTGCAAAGACACAGATGCATAGACGAAGGGTCATCTTGTATGGGCAGGGGGAAAGCTTTGCCTGCGTGCATATCTTTCCTAACTCTGCGTGTGTACTGACACGTGTATATCAGTACCTCTGAGGTTGTCTGCACTGTTGAAAAAAAATAATCCAACGTTAGTAACTATAAACCAAAACTGTCACCAAAACAATCAAAATAGGTTTCTGCAGCTATCAAGTTATCTGGCTGGCTGGCTGGCTGGTTGGCTATATATGTGTCACGCCTACAGGACGAATCATTAGAGCTAGAAGGCTGCAAATTCTTATGTTTAAATGGACGTTATATTAAAATGATTCGTTCGACAATTACCCCTAAATATCGCTTTTTGTTGGATATTCAAATCGCTCTGTGATTTTATGCCAAATTGATCACATACTTTGTGACCAAAACTGGTTTTATTTTTTTCAGCTATCGCTATAGGCGATTGAAGTAACTCACTCATTTTTTCTATTCTTATTATACATCATACTGCTAGAAAACGTGAGTCTCGTGAGGGTTTCTCTTGGGTCTTGTTTATCTTATAGTGGACACTGCCTGCATAGTATTCTTTTCGAGATAGCTGATATCATTTTTTAGATGCAAAGGTTCTAAGCGATATCCTTTGCACATTGATTGTGAAATATCAAACATGTTTTTGAAGTTTGATCTGCTCTCTAGTGATTATACGACTGGTTAAATCTAGCATGTTGTTTATTAAAAGGAGAATTTAGAATCTAAGAAAATGCATTTTACATGTACTTGCAAAAAGCAACATCGGTTAGATTTTACACATTTGTTTTTTCATTATTATTACTAGTCGTGCTAGTCATAAAACAGGTCATATTTGGACAAAATGATCACAGGCAATGGAAAATAAATTTATTATAAAGTTAAAAAACAAAAGGCCACTGCAGTAAGACCGAGAACATCTTTTTTTTAAATCTCATCTTAAGCAGAATATACAACAGGAAAATGTCCTTTGTGCTCCGAAGGGGAAATAATATGACAACCTAATGAAACTTGAACAAACTGCTATTGCCTCAAGACATAGTGAGCAATTGGCTCGTTTGACTGAACCATCAAAAGAAATATTTCTTATCAATCTTACTGAGCAATGATTGTGCTACATTTCACTGCGCATCCTTGCTTTGCAAATACGTTTTCTCCTTCATCCTATTGCTGTTCATCAAATCCATGAATGCAAAGGCAAATTTTAATGAATACATTAAAATGAACTTTGATCATTGTACATATATGGTGACTAAAAGATTTCTGCATGCGATTGAGGGAATGAAACGATAATCACTGTGTAATGTATACTAGCCCCGATCACATTTGAATCCGGTATGCAAGGGCAAGATTTCAGATTTTCCTCTGTCTTTTCTGTGACTCAAAAAACTCTTGTATTTCACTTGAGTCATTTCCCACGAGAGCTGACTATTGTTTAGCATGGATAGATATTTTATAATTAAATTGTGATCGCTCCATTTTATTTGAAAAATTGTTTTTCGCGACTTACAGAAAATAATCTGTTTAGGGATGAAGGAAATGTAGTGTCAGTAGTTGGAATTTATAGCAATGTTACTGACGGAACAGGACTATAAAACATTAGATATTCTAAAAACTTCTCAAAGCAAAATACAATTTTAAGCTTATCTCTCTCTCCCTCTCTCTTTCTGTCTGTCTATCTCTCTCCCACATACGCACACATACTCATACATATTTGAAAAACATACCGAAAGTTGTGCCATTTTAGTCAATTATTTCCAAATATATATTAATGTAATTTATGTAAGTTCTTCCATTTTCTCTGGATACGTCACTTTGTGTAAAATACATACATACATACATACATATATATATATATATATATATATGTATATGTGTGTGTGTGTTTATATATATATATATATAATTATATATACACACACACACACACACACACACACATATATATATATATATATATATATATATATATATATATGTGTGTGTGTGTGTGTGTGTGTGTGTGTGTGAATAATGAATTAATTATTATATGGAAAAAGACGGAGAACAAAAGTTACCTTTTGGCAAAATAATTTTATTGTGAACTGGTCAGTGACTCTTGCAAGATATGCAATCCCCTGTTTCAGCCATATTCGACACCAACCCATATTCAACATTTCTGACCGGCTCTGCATCTATCTCTCATGCAATTCAAGCGTCACTTCCGCCTACGCCTCTCTCCCAAGTCCATCGGAAGTTGGTAAATGAAAAAGCGAAAATGAGGTTTCAATAACGTAAAGCAATATTGCGAACTGGTTGAGGTAAATCATTTTGTCTGGCTTCAAATTATTTGGTCTGCGTTTCAACTTTATTCGCCAACTTTCTCATTTCCTCTGCTTTTTCTTCCTTTCATCGTTGCGTATCTATAATAGCAAATTTTCTTTTGTTTTCTCCTTCATTTTTCTCATTCTAATATCACCATTTTTCTTCTTTGTGTCTTTCTTCAATTTTTCATCCTGCATCATTATCATCATCATCTTCTTCTTCTTCTTCTTCTTCTTCTTCTTCTTCTTCTTCTTCTTCTTCTTCTTCTTCTTCTTCTTCTTCTAAAATAAAACATGTTTCTTCCCTGACCTTCGTTTCTCCAACGATTTTCATTGCTATTTTCTCTTTTCTCTTCTTTTCCTCATCTTTCTTCTTCTTTCAAATTTTTTTCTTTGTTTTTAGCCCCTCAACTCTTTTCCTCGTCTGTTTAGGCCTTTCTTCTTACCCCCTGCTTTTTTTCCGTTTTCTTTAATTTTTTCACTCCCTTCTCCCCCATTCTTCTTCAGTTTCACCATTTACATGGTCAATACTTCCCTTTGTTCTCTACTATTACCTCCTTCTCTACAACGATTGAATTTTCTCTCTTCGTTCTTCTAAGCTTGGCTCTGCTCACACTCTTCACCTTTAGGATTTCTTCCCCAACATGTCATTCATCTTCGTCATTCACTCTTAATAAACTACAATTTCTTTATCTTCTTCTTCTCTGTTCGCCTTTCATCTAACCCATTACATTTTCTTTTCATGTGTCTGTCTTCTCTCTCAAATTGTCCAATGTGTCTTCCTTTCGTTCATTCAATTCATCTTTCCCTCTTCTGCCGTCCAATTTCATTTCATTCACCTGTCCAAAAAGCAGGATTGTTTGTGGCTTATTACTTTTACATTCATCTCATTTGTCTAGACACTTTTCATTTCTCTTTTGTCTGATTTGAAAGTAATCTATCTATCGATCTTCGTATCCATCTTTGTATCTATTGGGAACAGTCTACCAAAATTGTCAGCATCAACTGTCAAAAGACTTTCTTTTTTTTTTTCAGTTTTTTAGTTGGTTTGGTTGGTAGTGTTGGTATCATACATAGAGGCAACGCTGATCGAACTTCTGGGCTACAGGGATGAGGATTGAAACATTTACTCCTTGTTATGTCTAAAAAACATAACAAAAACAAACAAAGAAAACAAGCAAACAAACAAACCTGATACAGTGTTTTTGTTTTTTGGGAAATCATCTCTCGACGAAATTTCTAGTAGTAAGTTCAGTTTACTATGTAGCTTAATGCTACGTTGTTTGTCGATGGGTTTGTCTACGGCAGCATTCATATTTGCTACTTGTAAATTCAAGCGAGAAAAATAACGTATTCATTGATCACCCCTTTTTCCAATTTTGTAATTGATCACCCCAACGTGGCATACTGCCAAAAGACTTTCAGCAATTTCGAGTGAATGAGCAAGTACTCGTCTATCCCTCTATCTCTCCATCACTTGCTGTTGATATAACCAGCATTTATATATATATATATATATATATATATATATATATATATATATATATATATATATATATATATTCCTTAGCTCGATCCTATCTTTTTTGCCTATTCATCGTAACCTACCATGTGGCATCTGCTTGATGCGTCTTTGTTAACAAAAGTGGCTACTAATTCCCTGTCGGTATTTTTGTATGCGGTTGCGTTCAAGCCTGGGCTGCAGCCAGCATTTTAAATGAATATGCATCCATTTCTTCAGAAATTGTAAATATATGCAGTAACGTCTTGAATGCTATTAAAACCAACCACCAAAAAATATATAATTCATGAACTGACGAACATTACAAACAAATTTGCAAGCATATAACTTCCCAATTTATATTGGTTAATGTAGAAATATCTTAATAAATTAAATAATATCTTTGTATATTCTATTCGACTGCTTTGACAAGATTTAAAGAAAAAAACTCGCTTGAGAATATTTAAATGATGATTAAATCTGCACCACTAAAACAAAACCATGCTGTACTTGCATCTCTTGGTACAATGGAAATATAAAGACAGAGGATGTACTGAGACGTAAGTTAAACAGAAATTGGGAAAAGTTCGGAAACAAGGCAGGCATTGAAAGAACATTGTATGTAAATCAGATGATGGAATGTGCTGAGATGATGTTATGTGCTGTTTTTTCCTTAACTAAGCCCTTTCAATATTACAGGCTTTTTATTAGCTATTCAAAAAACAATTAAGCTGGTTTTAGACAAAATCAGACCTTCTGGTATATCACCAAATTATGAGCGAGATCAACGCATTCTTGCCAACATTTTCACTAAATTTTACGTCAGAAGGTTTGCAAAGTCAAGAGACTGCATTCCATCCACTGGTATATTAGAAGTTATTAAAACTGACAACCTTGCTTCTTTGGTACGAATTTCCCTTACTTAAAGCATTATGAAGCAGGGTGTGTTCAAAAACTGCGTCTAATGATTCAAACCTAAAAGATATTTTTCCCTTATAATTCCGACCATGCCCCTGTTTGAGAAAAGTTGTGTGGACCCTGAAGTACTAAAGATATTATGGATCCGTTTCAGACATAGTTTTGATTACGAAGTGATTGAAAAAGGCTGTATTGAAAGTTGATTGAACGCCAATGAACGTGGTAATGGCGTCAGTGCCGTCATCAGCACTGATGCAGAGAAGTCAGATCACTGAACCGTCGCTCTTATGATTTATCGATGAAAGTAATAAAGCGACTATCTTATTGCTTTTTGATCCAAGTGCTGTTTTTGACACCGTACACATTGATAAGCTTCTGTACATTTTCGACAAAAAATGTTAGCATCGGGAGCTCGGCATTGGAACAATTCCAGTTTTTTCTCATAGAGATAGAGAACAACGTGTTCGAATTGGCGATTCACACACTGATTATCAAAATGTTCTGTTTGGGATTCCCAACGGATCAGTTTTTGATCCTGTCCTGTTTAATACTTTAGCTAGATTTCTATATCAAGTATATATGCCAATGACAGGAATGACAAACATATTTTTGTACCCATAATGTTATTTCAGAAAAAGATATGTATCCTCTCAAATGGACCAGATCTGTAAATAGATAAATGCCTTTTTTCTAAACATTGGCCCCGATAAGAATGGAGATTATATGATTTACCCTACTTGCTTGAAATGTTTAGACCATTACACGTTCTTCCGACTGGGTAAAAAATTCTTGGAGTCTATCTGGACAAATCCTTGAAATGTTATAAATTAATCAGAGATTTCCTTAGTATTGGAAACTTCGAACAATCGAAATGTGCAGCCCTTCCTCTGAATTTTCACAAGTAGATTAGATTCTTGGATTTCACTTTCCTTCTGCTGGAATGAATCGCGAATTATCAAACTACAAGGAGTTCTATATGTTCCTGCCCGGTAAGTTTTAGGATTTGGGAAAAAGGGAGTGAATTAGCGCCGGCATTGGCTTAAGAGAGAAAAACGAATAATGTTCCTAATTTTAAAGATATTATTATTATTATTATTATCATTATTATTATTATTGTTATTATTATTAATATTATTATTATTAAAAGAAATAATAATATTAATTAATTAATCATTAAAAATAATGATAATAGTCATGATAAATAATAACAATTATTAAAAAAGAATAATAATTATCAAAAAAATTATTCGAGAAAAATTATTTTAAAAAAATCATTATTATTGAAAAAATGATAACAATTATTTAAAGAATAATAATTATTTAAAAAAGATGATAAGATTTGACCCTGCACAAATGGTATCAGCACAAACCAGAGACAGTCCTGGAGGAAAGAAGCCACAAATTCCCCGCGGACTTAGACATCCAAACTGACCATCCCATCCAAATGAGAAGACTAAGCCTTGTAATAGTGAATAAAGGGATGAGAACATGACAAATGATAGAGGTAGCCGTGCCTTAAGTGTGAAATTTATGGTTATACCAGTAGTAGTAGGCACTCTCGGAACTGTGGCAGAGAGACTGGAAAGAGATTTGAGGGAGTGGAGGGAAGAGGGGAGATTTAAGCCATACAGACCCCAGCATTACTATGGACTGCACGAATATTGAAAGGAGGAAATAAAAGATATTCAACACCTAGATGTTTGCAATAGCCTAACAGCAAAAAAGCATGGTGGAAATAGTACAAACCAAAATACTATTGTGATAGGGAGTGATAAGAATGGATGGCCAGAGACCTCAGGAGACTTGCGGTCACTTGGGCAACTGGTGAGAAACTGTTATTCAAATCCTGGCTGTTAACTGTGGGAGGGCAAAAAAGAGAGCTGGGAACTAAAGGGGACTTGCTGTCATTCAGTCTCCAGGAGTGACCACCTGGCAATTCGTATGAAAATACAAATTGATAACAATAATGAGAGAACAGGAAATTGGTGGAAGCGTAAACCTTAAACTGTATTAAGGAACAAAAATTTCAAATTACTCTATGACTTCAGCACCATCACTGGCAGATTATTACAACAAGAAAGCCAGATATTGTCATTGTTTATAGAGAAGACAATAAGCAGACCAGCTGATAGGAATGTTGAACAGAAAAAAAAGGAGAAAAATACCAAGATTTAGCGATAGAACTCGGAAAACTACGGGAAAATCGATGAATATTGTACCAATTGGAGCATTGGGAATGGTTACTACTAATCTAAAAAGGCTATCTCTTCAAACTCAACACTAAGGACTGTACTTCTGAAGACATAAAACATAATCAGGAGACATCTTCAACTTCTTGGATCTATTTGATCTCGGGTTTAGGATGAAAGACAACAAATAACCAATGATACCCCATAAATCCAAAAGATGGAGTGAAAGCCAGCAATACGTTTGCTATCCCTGTCGTAACATACAGTTTCAATATGATAAATTGGTAACTAGATGAGATTAGAAACAATGACAAAAATAAAGAAAATACCAAGGTACCACTGAATTCACCACCCCAAGACGGATATTGATCGTCTTTGTTTGCAAAGGAGTAACAGTAGTAGCCGAATGATGTTACTCAAACTAACATAGAAAATAACAACAACAGGATTACACCAGTATCTCGAAATCACTCAGGACTGGATATTGAAAGTAGTTGAGGAACATGAAAACACAAAATGATACACTCACTAGTAAAAGAAAGTTAAAATTTCGTATTAGCACTAGGTTTGATCTTGAACAATGGAGGGTATTCCTTGGATATAGATGTGGAAAAGATGAGGCAACATGCAAAAGAGGGGACCATGAACAACTTGAAGTAATGATAAAAAAGAAAACTCTGACGATACGCCCTGCAAATCGACGCTGATGTAGACCAGAAAAAAAACACACCAAGCAGCGGCCTGGTGCACTACATTGAAAGTAGAAACATAGGGATAAATACCAGTCACTAAAAATCAAAGCTCGCCCACTCGAAACTTTCAAACAAATATCATAAAAAATGGCGCCGATGAAAAATGCTGCTTCAGCTACATGCATGATGAAGCAATAGACCGGCTAGTGTCTGGCTGCTCTGTTTTGATTACAGAATACAAGTACTGACCTGATAGAATGGGCCAATATCTACATGGAAAGATCTGCAAATATTATGGAATACCAATGGACAATAACTGGTATGGAACTTTGTGATAAATACCAATAGGACAATCAAAGCAAATAGACCCTGCATAGTAATTAAGGACTACCATAGGATAACTCGCTTGTTAATCGATAAGAGTGTGACTTCTGGTTGACTGTTTAGCAGTAACGGGAAACTCTGAAACTAGGCGCCTACAATGACTTTGGAATTGTGACACATAAAAACCCTGTCCCTGTTACAATCGGGGCACTAGGGATGCTAAAAAAAGTCAGTGAAAAGATCTAGCCAAAATCCCTTTTCACGATGAATTCCAGAAGATACTGTCTACAGTCACTGTCTACGTTTTGAGAACAGTGCTATCATCAGTTTTATATTAATGTAAACTGCAAGATGAAAAACAAACAGCAATACACATAAAAACTGCAACAGACACCAAAAGCTGCAATACACATACTAAAAATTGCAATACACACTCACAATAAACTGCAATACACATACGAAAAACTGAAATACGCAGGTAATAAACTGCAATACACACAAAAAACGCAATATAAATACAAAAAAAACTGCAATACACACACAAAACACTGCGATACACACATGATAGACTGTAAAATACCAAAAAGACCGGAGAAAAAAAGCAATAAAATGGACATCACATCGACCATCTCTTGCCTTGAGATGTTAGTAATGACTCGGCAATGGATCAATAATAATAATAATAATAATAATAATAATAATAATAATAATAATAATAAGAAGAAGAAGAAGAAGAAGAAGAAGAAGACCTGAGGAGACTTATTGTCACTCAGCATTCAGCAATGACCACTGGGCAACCGGTTTGAAACTGTAAACCACATTATTTCTGTGGCCTATGAGAACTAAGAGTGAAGGGCTAGAGACTTGAGGAGACTTGCTGTCACTCAAACTCCAGAGGTAAGCACCAGGCAACTGGTGTGAGATTGCAAATAATAATAATAATAATAATAATATAATAATAATAATAATAATTGTGGTTCATTTTCACACTGGATGTCTGGTGGTCAACGCAGCAGGCTGAGTGACGGTATGTCACCTCACGTCTCCAGCCTATCCTCATAGTATTCCTGAAGTCCACTGCAAGGTCACAGTTTGCACTTTCTCACTAGATGTCTGGTTGTCATTGCTGAGAGCTGAGTGACAATGTCTCCTCTAGTCTCCAGTCCTTTAAAAAATAAACTTCCTTGCATATCACCGCAGTGCTGTAGCTGGTGCAGTACTAACCTTCCCTGCTTTTCTTTTACTGGATTTCGTGAGTGTCATTGTACTCTCTTCCATATTCTCACACATCCAAGTAGTGCTGTGGTATGTATGTTCCCTATCCTCTTCCTTTCATGTTCCTCCTCCAATATTGAATTTGTTGTATTTTGCACTGTTCCCAGTGCTTGCACAGTCACCTCTGACCATCCAGTCTGGCACTTCGTCCTTATCAAGGTAACTTTGGATCAATCTACCATATTGTGCGGCGAATTTCTCAAACCAATATCCGTGTATCCCATCAGGGCCTGGGGATTTCTAGATTTTCAGAGCTTTTTTTCTTCCAAGTGTTGCTGTATGTAATAAAATTTTCCCGCCTCTCTTATGCCTCGGAGTTCTTTTTTTCTCATAATCATACAACCATTCTAGAATTCGTTGTGTCTCTTTTGGCATCCGCGTATGTCGTTCAAGAAGTTATTTGCGTCTGTGGCGTCAGATTAAGCGTTCTGTTCTCTTTATCCATTCAAGTTATCGTACATGAGAGTGCACGCAAAAATGTATGTACTTTTATGTCCATGAATATGTGCGTGAGCAGTTGTCCTTTCTGATCTCTAGCATTCTAGTGTCAGTCAAATATCCAACTGACAGAAGTGAAGTGAGATTATTTCCAACAGAACGAGGCCAATAGCCATGGATGAACTGTTGTTTTCATTTATCTTGACTCGTCGAGTTTGGCAAAAGTATATCAATACTTACCAATTATTGATTTTTTTTGTATTCTCTTCCAACTTTATGGTTTTTATTTGTTCACCGCCTCATAATCTTCGTCCAAATATCTTTTCTTTTCTTTTTATTCGCTGTTTGAAATCTATTTATCTATCTACGTCTGCTCAAATGCATGTATGAATATATCTATCTAAGTTTGTATATATTTCAGTATTTAATGCAAGAGTGTGTGTGTGTGTATTCTTCCATTCATGCCAGCACTTCTATCAACCTGTTTCTCTCTCTTTATATATATATATATTTATATATGTATATATATATATATATATATATATATATATATATATATATATATATATATATATATATATATATATATGTATAAATTTCTTTCAACTCTCTTTCTCTCAAACACAGCCACAATAAACAAAACACACATTTATATATATTGACAGATCTTCCATAGGAATAGAGCACTCTGGTGGATGAGGAGTTTCAGCATAAATCAATATATCGCTTAAATTCAGCCTTACTGACCACCCATTTCCGTAGTCCAGAGGTAGGACACCGGCCTCCGGGTCCTATGTGAGGGTTCTGCCTAGCGGTACTGGATAGGATAAAAAGTCTATAGCCACACTGAAGAGATGTAGTACATCAAAACAGCTGTCTATGGATGACACAATAATATATATATATATATATATATATATATATATATATATATATATATACATTTATGTGCGTGTGTGTGTGTTTGTGTGTGTGTGTGCATATGTGCATATATATTTACAGATAAGGTATGAATATTGGATTCAGTCGATGATTTTAAGGATAACCTGCATTATGGGGTATCAAACATATTTTTGTTTTTACTCACCTTTACTCCAC
Source organism: Thysanoteuthis rhombus (assembly GCA_963457665.1). Lineage (NCBI taxonomy): Eukaryota > Metazoa > Mollusca > Cephalopoda > Oegopsida > Thysanoteuthidae > Thysanoteuthis > Thysanoteuthis major. Next base: position 34,398,486 of record OY735228.1, on the reverse strand, counting down.
AACATATTCCATGTACATATTTAGAGACTATGTATTCCATAATTATATTACCAACATTTTTGAATTTATTAATACTTACCATCTGTACTTTTGTTTCAAATGCTATAATGGTGGACACAAATTTTGGGATTCTAGAAATCTCAAGGTAGAAAATAGGGTTCAAAGTTGCATTAAGCTTTTTGCAGAATTTTGAAAGTGAAAGAAATGAAAAAAATATCTGTCCTCATCGCCTAAAAGCGGCTAAAGCGTGTTAAGGGCGGTAGTTTGTTTTATCAAAATAACGCATAGAAATGGGCTTGTTTGTCATTCAGTAAAAACCATCACGTGATCAATGTACTTTGGTGGCTTACAGTGTATTGGATGATCAACTAAAAAATTGGAAAAAGGTTATTTTTTTTCCTTCCTGATGTCTGCCAGTTATCACTAAAAGAAGTCACAAAGTGAGAGACAAATTCAAACTTAAATTGCAAATAACAAACAAACCCTTTACCACGAAAAAACTATTTGGGAAGGGAATTTCAAAACACAAAATATGTTTTTGTAGTCATAATGATATCCTGAAAGAGTCGTGTTTGAATTTACAGTCCTTTAGCACCATTACAACAGCGTATACAAGTGATACTTATATAAGTTGCCGGCCGGACAAACTGAACGAACCCAAGTTGACAGATTTAGTGGACAGATTTGATTGACGGTTATTAATGATAAAGTGGCGTCACAAATTATCCTTTGATATGTTGGGGGGCGGCACAGCGACGGTTGCAACACTTTTCGCATCCCTCAAAGTTACTCTGACACTATTTGCACTGAACTAATCAATTTCTATATTATAGTTACCTCTGTTACTTATTCATACTATTTAAAGATGAATAGATATAACATATCATTCACAATATTCATTTGAGTGGAAGAAGTTAGATGTAGCAACTAACCCCAACCCTGGGGACGGTTGCAACCCTATTATAAATACGTCAGATTTCACTGATTAACTCTATTTGTCTAAGTGAGAATAGTATTCGGAAAATATTTTTCTGATTTATAGTATTATTATAGTATACACAACATTATTAAAGGATTATTTATTTATCTATTTATTCATCAAATAACAAATATTGAGTTTTATTTGTTAATGCGTAGAGTATAGTTCTACCTTGAGTCAATGTACAGATGTTACTGATCATATTCATTCACTCCATATCTCAGTGTTAGACAGGGAGAATGGTACCAGTTGCCATGTAAGAAACTTTCACTACACATGTATTCATTGTATAAAAATTTCAACCGTTAAAAAAACAAAACGTTTTCCACATTCAAGTGAATACGAATGGCGACCTTCGGTTTCCTGAGAAGCTTTTTAAGAGTTGAAAAAAAAAATAGTTGTTATAAATACAGACATTTCAAAATAACACAGCTGATGAACTTTTGGAAACTTTTTTAAAAGCTGATGTTTGACAGTTCGTCAGCTACGACAGAATAAAACGTGCTAGCTAGATACGCTGATCTTGACATACACTAATCATTTCACTAAGAGGTCTAAAAGTCAATGATTCGGACTAGGTAAATTCAAAATGATTCATGCAAACTGTGAAGACAGTATAGCAAATGAAAAATACTTTCATATATCCAAAACACTTTTTTCTTCAATTAAAACAGCTGATGTTGTTTGAGTCGTCATGACGAAAGGGGTCTATCTATCGATGTACAAAATAGTACTCTGTAGCACGTTTTTGAACAGTGGAATAATATTTATTGTGACCATCCGTTGTTGCTGTCTCCCTTGTATGAAATAAGCATGGAAATAAGAGTCTGTAAATCAAGTAGATACTTTTGATAACCCCAAATACTTTCAGGAACGTAGAACAACGCATTTTTGCAAGTTTGTAAGGAAGTTAAGCTGACATTATTTGTTTTTTGAGCTTAGTTCTGCTTGGCGTGTCATACTTGCCACCTTTGAGAGAACAGTGCGTGTTTGGAAGTTTTTCCCTTCTTTGTTTTTAACTTATTCTACGATATTTTTTTTTTTGTCATTCTTATCTCGTTTGAAATACCAACGTTGGCGTACATTATCTTTTAATTCGAATATCATTCATTTAACTTAACTTTTTACCCCTGTGACTAACTTTTTTTTGTTTGTTTCGTATTTTTCTATTTCGCATTTTGATTAATTTATCTTTTTCTCTTTAGTTTTTTTTTTCCTGGGAAATAACTTCTTTCATTTATTCATTTATTTTTTATTTTTTTTGTATTTTTCTGTTTCAATATTCTTTCATCATTTCTCTTCTCTCGTCCTCTTCACTTGAACCATGTATATATATATATATATATATATATATATATATATATATATATATATATATATATATATATATATATATATATATATATATATTTGAAAAAAAAAAGAAAGAAAGAATTCTTCTCCCTGATAGTTATCTTATCTTCATAACCTGGTGGACATTTTACTCCGAGTTTTGTTTATTTTCATTCCTTTGTGCGCGTGTAATGTTATCAAACCTTTCTCTTTTGGCCCTCCAGCATCCAGTGCTTAAATTGAATACATAATGACATCCACCTATTTCGAGCAGGAAATCGTACATTTAAACACAAATACGAACAAAGATATTCTCAGGTATAAATACATATATACATACATATTTGTGTGTGTGCGCGCATCTGTGCATTTAGAATGTGCATGAATATTGCAAAACTGTTTCCAATACACTTTGTTCCTTAACTTTGCAATCATTCTATCCATTTTAACTTTTTATACCCTCTATTGGGGATTCATATGCAGAGTGAACCAATATATATATATATATATATATATATACATATATATATATATATATATATATATATATATATATATATATATATATATATATATATATATGTATATATATATATATATATATATATATATATATATATAAATATATATATATAAACGTATGTAATTTGAAGTTGATTTGTAGAAGACTTGCTGCCGGAACAGATGTATCTCTAACCTCTGAGTTCGGTACCAGTCTGTTCAAAACATAATAGATGTAAATTTGTTAATGTATATATTCACGTTTTAATATTTGATATCCCCTAGAGAGAAACTGACAGCCCTGCTTACCCAGCTCCTAGGAACTTAAGATTGGATGTTTTTTTTTTGCAAAACTGTATTCATGTGCTCACTTTTGTTGTTGGTGCTTTGCGTCTTGGAGCGGACTATCAGATTCAAATTGGGCACATTGTTTATTGTTGTGTCTCAGTTACGATCTGTGTTAGAGGTAGGTTTAGTGTACAGATCTTTTATGGTCGGATTGAGGGTTAAATCCCTTACAGAAATACTGCCCAACTGGCAAAAGGCCCGAGAGGAGTACAAATTTACATCACTGTTTCTTACGACGAACGGAAAGTAAGGGTCCATTTCAACAATAGAAGTTCATTGTGCGTAGGAACAGAAACTGACGGATTATTTTGCAAAATTCGGCGTAGAAATGTGTTCTACGTACATCGGGATACATTGATTTCGAATATGCTTCTGTTTTCTCTCGGTGATTTGCAGTTCTCGGCGTAAATATTCACACACTTTAACAATTATAGTTTTGTTATATTCATAAAATGTCACACTCAACAAACATAGACATGTATCTATCCGAACACACACACACACACACCACACACACACGCATGCGCGCGTGCACACACAGACGTAAGCTCTGTTATCAGTTGAGACGGAAGAGATATTGAAACAGTAAAAGAAAAAGTGATGACTAAATGAATTGTTTAATTTCCCTAGTGCTTTCTTTGACAGTTTTTATAGAATTGTATATACAAAATATCCACATATAATTACTTATTCGATTGTTATGCAAAGAATAACTCTTCATTTCGAAATCAAATCAAGATTCTTACCCTGTAACCCGAAATAGCACTAACAGTATTTTGGAACGATAATAAGATAATGTTCACTGTGAAGATATATCAAATGCAAGACCATTTTTATTGTTACCAAATACTCAAAGATTATACATAAGATGAGGCAAATATTAATCCCAACGTACGTAGGCATACATATACAGTCGAATGTGAGAAATATATAAGATTAGCAATGCATTATCAAAATTGAAAGCAAAATCTAATCTTATTATCACTAATAATGCTTGTTGATGATTAAAACCATTAAAAACTATCAATGTAATCTACAAACTCTCTTGCTCTTCAGGATATAATGTCTCCTATCATGAAAAAGTATCAAATATGTGTGCCGGACACACCATAAATACACTAGCATGAAAGTTAACCTGCCACCTATCTGATAATAGAGCAATTCGTATTCACATTAATTACATGAACTGATACTCAATGATATGTCCATCAGTATATGACAAATACCCGTAAGAAAAAAATGCATTGAAGATACGAGATTAATTTCATAAGAATGGTAACAGATTTGTGAACCTGTCATTATAAAACTAATAATTATTTCCCTTAGATTGGGAAACTGGACATTAAAAGTTTTCAACAACTTATGCATATATTTAGACCTTTGACAAATTTCTATTGTTTGTCATCCTGTGCGTGACTTTTGTAACACACCAGTGGCAAAACAAACAAAGCCAGCTTGATAATGACAAGAAATATGGTCGGAAATACGGTCAGTCACAACGATTTACATTCATAGGATCCAGACATGTGTCTCTGGTACGTAAGCAAGAAAATTTGAATGAGGATTTTTTTTTTAATTCCTTGTTCATCATCTTCATCTCCAATAACTTAAGTAACTATCAAACAATACTGCATGAACACATTAGATAATATATATATATATATATATATATATATATATATATATATATATATATATATATGAAAAGAGAAAGAGGTAGAGAGTGGAAAATGTAGAGATAAATAGATAGATAGAGAGGGAGAGAGAGAGAGCGGAACAGAAATAAAGAGAGATAGAGACCGATTTATAGAGAGGGGTGAAAGAGAGAGGGAGAGAAAGAATTTGTAAATTGAATTTTCAAGAGTTAGATTGGCGAAATGAACTGCATATATTTCCATAATCGAACAGAATGAAGTACCACAACAAAGCCCCACCCGCTGCCATGCGGATAGATAGTCGAGCTTCGTAAAATTTCTAACAGGACTGCAGAACATTTTATTTTACTTTTTGTTCATTTAAATGCCGCCTATGATCTGTGCAGTCCAAAGAGACTTCATTTGCATACTAAATTCAAGCCAGCCTAACCTCTCCTTTCACCGAACCACACCCCTCCGTCCGGTCAGGGACTAAAATATAAATTAGCAATCGGATAACTCAACACATGAGTCACCCTCTTTGTTTCTATTTTTCGTACAGTCCAGTAGACTGCACTTAATTGGTTCAATTAACATTTACGTAATGATCAATAAATTACTGATTGCAATACTTCGCAGAATGCACCAAAATAAGTTCGATTCCCAAGAAAAGAATGGTCAGGAAATAACTATATCTACTTGGCTTAAATTAAGGGGTCTGCCGAAAATCAAATGAATACCTCGTGCAATAGATCCTGGTGTCATCTTCTTCAGCCTGTTAGGGTCTATCTCCATGCCAGTGCGCTTTATCATGGGTATCAAAGAGCCAGTACTTTCTGAACTTGCCTATTCTGTAACGCTATCTTAATCACTGTTTTTCACAGTTTTGCATATGATCTCTCGGTATCCAAGTTGTGTGTCGTGATATCCACCGGTTCTTGCAAAATGACCAGCCTATTGCTTTTTGAGTTTTTAAATGGATTTTATGATATCTCTGACTGTTTTTTCTTCTGATATACTGTGCTGTCTTGTGATATATTTATGTTATTTTGAGCATTGTTCTCTCCTAAGCGCATAGCATGATTCTCAATTAGGTAAGTTTTCATGCTACAGCTCCAGAGGCAACTATCTTGAGGATGCATTAGTTGTAAACTTAGATAAGTCATTCTAGGACTAATTTCAGGATTTTCTTGTCTATGCAAGTTGAGGTTGCTCTACCGAAAACTGGCAGGCCTGAAGCGATATTATGCTCGATTTCGTTTCCTTTTGGGGAGTTCACTGAAACCTACAGCAACAAATTCCAGTGAAATCCCCAAAGGAAGAGGAAACCAAATGATCCTCACCTACTGACCCACAGTACACTCAGCATAATACATAGTTTGGGCGACTCCAAGGCAATAGATAAATTTATTTATTCTTAGTACTTTAGTAACCCTTTGCATCATTCCTTCGGGCTTCGAATATAAGAACCTGTTATGTCATAGGGCATAGTTAAGCAGGATTCTCTCTAAGACATTCGATAGCATGAGTAATTCTCTCTGAGAGATCCATTAGTGTGACCTATAGCCCGACTAATAGAAATTATTCGAATAGTATCAAACTAGAGACATGTTCATTGTAAGATATCGCTGGACTAGTCAACTTTTACTGGAAATGTCTGGTTTGTGAAAATAGATTCTCGCCGGACACTTATGATTGTTTCCAAAAGTTGATATTAATGTCAGTCTTAGAATGACAGTCATTGGTTTGTGAAAAAAAACAACAACAAAAAACAAACAAAACGAACCACAAACAAATATATAACAATAATTGGAGAAGGGTGTATAACCAATGCATCCTCCCAATAGTCACTTATGGAGCTGAAACATGGAACCTAACCAAGAGACAGACCCGTAAATTGATAACCATGCAACGTGCACATGAAAGAATAATGCTCGGCCTCACTTGGAGAGACCACAAGACAGCACAGTACATTCGAGAAAAGACAAGAGTTAGGGGCATCATAGAATCTATCAAAAATCTCAAACGGCGGTGGGCTGGCCATGTTGCAAGAATGGCAGACAATCAATGGACATCGCGACTCACAAAATGGATCCCCCGTGACCACATGCGCAACCGAGGTCGGCAAAATGTTAGATGGAGAGACGAGCTAGACAAGTTCAGGAAGTATTGGCTCCGTGGCACCCATGATAGGGAAGTGTAGCAAATCCTGGGGAAGGTCAATGTCCAACGACGGACATTAAAAGACTGATGATGATGATGAAAGTTATCTGGCTCATCTCGTCCCAGCAGACCGCCTTAACTGTTTCCACCTCCTAAATGTTGAGGAAGTTTTGTACCTCAGTTTCAATTCCTCTGTTTCGATCATGTTGACAGATTCTAAAGTCGAGAAGTATTCAACACGTTTGGGGGTCAGCATGGCTCACTGTTGGATAACCTCAGTGATCCTGCGACGAATCTAATTTGATTTGGTCGTAACAATGAAAATTAGAACCAAAAAAAAAAAATAGTTGTCAACACTTAATAATGATCGAAATTAATCTTCAACAGAATACAATGAACAAAGGAAAGGTGACAGTTGCACAAGAAAAAATAAGAATTCATTTCTGCGATATCGTAGAATTTCACGAATAACAAAAACCGACATCGTTTTACGGTAGGAAATATCGATCTTTGAACGTTAAATCTCGAGGCCAAAATTCAAGCATTCGTAGGCATGCTGTTAAAAAAAAAAAGGTAAGTTCTGCTTAGTAGAATTATTGGTTTGTAGTTGCCAAGATCTCACGGGTTTCTTTTTTTCTACCACAGTATGATGATCGCACTGTTCCAATCTTCTAGAACTTGGCTCCGTCCGTTGAGGTAAAATCAATGATGATGATGATGATTTTAGTGAATCCGAGTTAATTTCTGATCCACCACCTTTAAGATGCCACTTCCACCTGGTAGCCGACCCTACCTTCACCCCTTTAAAACCACACGCCAAATTGGAGCTACCCGAAAACCAGAGACCCGTGCAAGAGCGATTTTGACAGAGAGCACTTAGCGAGATGGAACGGCCCTGATTTGATTGATAGAAATTTCAAAGCTGACAGAAATTAATTTGATGGGCAACTCGCTATCTCGGGTAAACTTAATCAAACTAATGCTTCAGCTGACATCTTGATGAGCGTCTTGATTCATGATAACCACGGGGAAACTGTTAGTATAACATTCTTTACCGGCCCAACTGTTTGAATTTCTCACCTGACTGGTGTTTGAAAAGCTGAAGACGAAGTTGGTTGCCCTTTGAATTTCATAAAACCGGCCGTAGCTAAGAATAAAAACAATATCACTTGAGAAAGGGGAAGAAGAAGAAATATTATATTTCAAAGCTGTGGGAATAACTGATTCTACCATGAGTATTTTATTACTGAAATATCTTATTGAACCACTTTTAGCGAAGGTATCTTTTCAGTCGTCGGTAAGTGATTCTAATCGCCACTCTCAACCCCGTATTTATAATACTCCATACTGCGCGCGCGATACCGTATAGTTCTTAGCTAAGTACTTCTATCGTTTAATGCCGTTCCCTCATGTGTGAGTATTCACCTATATACGCATACTTTTATTCAATCACTGTAGTTTTCACGATAAAAGTGACGCTAAAAACCTTATGCAACCTATCTGCTTAAGCACTCCAACAGGCGGTGTGCTAGTCATTTAGGCAAAATAACGGAATTATACATATGTTATGTTGCCCACGATTTGCCTGTATTTTCACACGTAAATATTACGCACAGCAAATACGTTGACAACAAAGACACAATGATTGAAATAAAAAAATGTAAATCAAGCAAAGATTCACTCGAGGTTTGCAAGCTTATGGTAGAGCAAGTCCAATCTCCAAGAACAGGAAAATCTTATCAGTCCTAAAATAAAAGAGATGCAACCAATTTATATTCCAAATCGCTGCCAATAAAGCTGAAGCATGGAACATAATCATGAGACTGACCCTCAAACAAAGAACTATTCCACATGCATAAGAGAGTAATATGGGAGTAACTGGCACCAGAAATACCATAGAATTAATAATAAAACTTAAATAGCAATGGACAGGTCATTTAGCAAGTATGTCAGACAACCACTCAACTTCAGGTCTCACAACATGGAGCTCAAAACATCGTATTTGAAATTGTGGCCGACAGGAAATATGGTAGGACAAACAAAAGTTGGGAAAGTACTGGCTCTGCAACAACCATGATAAAGGTGTCTGGCGAACCTTGGACAAGGTCTTCGTCCAACGACAGACTATAGAATATGGTGATTATAGTGATGATAATTATAGATAATCAGAATATTTATTTGACTCATGGGAATATGCATGGATATTATAAATGTATAGTATAAAATTGTTATCTAAACTGTTAACATAGTTTTCAAGAGGGTTTAGTTGGCTGGCAGACTGACTGTATGTACATATCACGCTTATAAACTGCGACAGAGGAGCTGAAAAGTTAAACATTTTAATGTTTTAAGTCCAGAAAAAACTTTGTTTTCTCTGTTCTTTAAACCCTTTCGCGGGATAGATTTGTAGTGGATTGGGGTTCAGTTTACAATATGAGTTTATACTGAATCGTTCCTTGATGATTGCAAATCCTAACAAGGTATGCTGCCAAAAGGCATTAATCAAGCAAGGTTCATTGAAATCATTTTTTTCAAGTTAATTCAATTGTAACACAGCCTCATTAATTTATATAAACACGCTTTCTATGTGTACAAAACATTTATGTAGTTCTGTGTTCGATTTGCTCAAAGCACTATACGTCGTTAACCAATTTACAATGGAGATTTGAAAAGCACTTGCTAGAACCGTTTGTTTCTTTCCCAGGCTTCATTGACATTATTACAGATTTATTTTCAATGATTGATATTATTTTAGATTTATCTTCAAGTATTTATCATTCAAATACATAAACATTGTTTAATAATGCAATTGAATGCTGTTTCAGACAGCAAATTCCTCCGTTTCTGTCCGTTCGTTTGTTTTTTTTCTCTTTGCAATGATTCGTACGACAAGAGAAATCGCAAACAGCATTTACGCAACGCAACATACGACGTATATCCAAGTCGAAAACTGATTCCAAAATATCATAAACACAAAGAAGAATGCAAAGACGGGTGAGCTACATATCTAACCAGCGATCGTAAATACTAGTTAATAACGTCAACATGTGATAATGTCGTAATTGACGCTTAATGCTTTTTAGGGTACTTAAGACGTGTTCTATTTCGAAATTCTCTCTCGGGAGACGAGTTTTGTATTAATCATTCACTAACGTTACTGAGCAATGCAAATAATGCAAACAGCCAGCTCTAGCACGGTTTAATACAGATTTGAATAGATTAGAGAAAAACAAAATGACCCAATAATGAGAAGGGCTCTGGAAAGGAAAAAAAGGTGAATTTTTTTCGACTCCTTTTTGTGAGTGTGCCTGCAAAAAATGAGGCCAAACTTATATGCCGGGAAGTTTAGTATTTTGTATATTAAAGATACACTGAAAGTCTTTTTTCTAAATTTAAGCTCCTATCGTTGTACAATGTTTAAAAGCTTGTATAGCAGACTATCGACCGAGACGTAATTGTAAATGCAAAAGCAACACAATATAGAAGTTCAATACACTAATAACACTTTGAATGAAAATGAAATTTAGAAACATTAGCAAGAAAATAACCATTATTTTGCTGAGTCATGTAAATCATATCGGAGTGAAACCGCTTGAAACAGAAGTCAATAAACATAAAATCCCATTATTTACATTTAGGTTTCATCTTCCCTCTCTCATTTCCCAATGGCTCGGAGAGCTCAGACATTAACAAGATGTGCATTGAAACCTGACTAAAATCCATTACTTAGCAGATTCAACAGACTTCTATTAGACTGGCGACTTAATTAATTTTACAGAAATGATTATCCTTTTTGAAATTAGTTGCTATTGTCTTAATTGAAAACCGTGTGCCAACGTATGCTTTCATGGTTTATATGAAGGAAAACAAATAGCACCTGCACCTTCTGTGCATTCTGGTACAGAACTGATACGTCATTTTCGTTTATGCAGTTAGAATAGGATATTGTTCTTCCTGTATCTTGCTAAGAATCCTCCATGTACGTATGAATTTTTTCATGTATGCATATATATATATATATATATATATATATATATATATATATATATATATGCACTCATGCATGTACAAATGGATGTACGTATATATATATATATATATATATATATATATATATATATATATATATGTACGTATAAAGGACATACTTACGCATGCATAAGGAACCGACAACCAGAAGTGTCATCAAAACTGGAAGCTTTGCTTTCTTCTCAGTTATCAAGCTGGTTTGGCTAGCAATATATACACGAATATATTGCACGTAAAGGCTGCAACATTGTAGCTAGAGGGCTAACAATATAAAGATTCACTCCTAATTACAGAACCTAGTTGTTTTTTGATCATCCTTCCCACAAACGTAGGTATAGAGGAGTTTCAATTAGCAATATAGGTTTATGCTAAATTGGACTCCTAGTAGTGTCTGCTTATTTTTTTTAATTTAAAACTTTTTAGTGATCACTGTCTAAAAAAGTGAGAGGAGTAACATTCAAATTTTTAATTGATCACCTCCAACACAGTATGCGGAAAGGAGACACCGGCCACTTGGTGGTATCTATTGAGTAATAAGCCAGACTTGTTTATGTTACTAGTTATCATTCTGATTAGCTGAGTTGCTGATCGTCCTAGCATAACAAAGCGTCCCTCAATTAAGGGACTACCATCAAAGTCATTTACTTTGCCTTGGCTCAAACAACAAGGTGCACTGGTGCCAGCCACCCAACATAGCCGGCAAATACTTAGTTCTGAAAAGAAGGGTATAGAACCAATACATCCTCCTGATAGTCCCCTATGGATCTGAAACATGAAATCTGACCAAAGATTACCTTTCAAACTGAAAACTATACAACATGCAAAAATGGAAATCATGCTGGAAATCGCAGAAATCGGGGATACCGTACAATTTATTTGGAAACGGAAATGGCAACTGGCTGGTCATGTAACAAGAAAGTCAGACAACAGTTGGATACTTAAATATGACATACGAAAAACTGTGGGCGGTAAAAAATGAGATGGTAAAACGATCTTGACATGTTCAGGAAGTATTGGCCCCACAACGCTCACAATAGAGAGGTCTGACAAATCTTTTGCAAGGTCCGTTTCCAATGAAGATTGGTAAAAGCTGACATATATGCGCGTGTGTATGTGTGTGTGTGTGTGTGTGTGCGTGTGTGTGTATGTGTGTTTGTGTAATAATAAATAATGCATTTTATCCTTATATTTATTGGGTGTTAATTTTGTTCGAGTCAACATTTTTTAACGAAATCCCTTTTTGCGTATGTTTGGTCGACTTGGCCATATGACCATTTATCGTAATCTAAAGAAACCAAGGAAACTTTCAAAGGTTGGAAAACGGAACCTACACGGTCTGTCTGTAGCAAACCGTCAGCAACATGTTCATAGTTGTGTAACTGCTTCCTCGACAGTTCCAGACTTATTTGTTTCTGTGACTCAGAATGAGAAATGGATCCTATTTTGACGACGCTATGCGCCGTCATTAGTACCTCTGTCACGATGATAGACTTATGGCCCAACCAAACGACGACTATCGTCCAAAAGGAACAATGATGACTGCTTCGATTGATCTGTCGGGAATCACCCATTACACATTTCCAAACAATAACCAAACAGTTACACTTGTCAACTACTCACACCCTAAAACAGCTTTAAACAGAGAATTTAAAATCTCAGCGAACAGAGAACGGTCATTCTTCATTAGAAGAATGCACAGAGTCATGTTTGTTCAATGACCATCGAGGTATTCCTCTGGGGGGAAAATTTTACACCATGCTCCAAAATTACTTTTATTTGTTTAAAAGTTGGCAAATTTTCGAGGTTAATTTCTCATTTCATGCCCAAATTTTACAATTTTACAGATTTGGTATCAAAGAACTTGTGAATGTATAGAATAAAATTATCGAAAGCCAAGGAGAGAATATCAGTGATTGTTTATCTTCAACTCCATTATATTTCTGTTCTTCATTTAAATTCAAAAATTGGACAGGTCTTCTGTTACCATGAGAGTAAAATGAGTCTTGGGACCGGCAATAGAGACGGGATTTTATTGATTTAGAACGCTGATTGTAATAGACAGATTGTTCAGGTCTATGATTGATTTACCTAGAACAATAAATTTCCATGAAAACCTCATTGGAAAAATAAGTCAAGCGAAAAATCATTCTATGTTGCAAAGCCTTCGGTTGGGAAAGTTAAACCTTCAAAAAGACAGAAATTTCACCAGTTCTTGAAAGAAGGGTCAACAAACTATGCATTCATCCGGTAGCTGATGTATGGAGCATGACCAAGAGCTTGACTCTCAAACTAAAAACCATTTACCTGCACAGATGAGAATCATACTCAATATCAGATGGAAGGATCACAAGACAGCACAGTATATGGGGGGAGATATGAGTTTGGGACATCATAGAAAACTCAAATATGGTGTGGTCGTATCGCAAAAATGTCTGACAACCACTGGATATCATAAATCACAACGTGGATCCCCAGAGACCAGATGCGGAACCGTTACTGTCAGAATATAAGATGGCAACTGAAACTAGACGAGTTCAGAAGGTATTGGCTCTGCGTCGCCAACGAAAAAGAGGACTGGCAAATCCTCGTTGAGGCCTATGTCCAACGACAGACGATAAAAGACTGATGATGATGATGATGATGATGATATTCAATCTGATGCCGTTGCACATTCGTGTGATCGATAATGACACTTAACAAGGATTGAGAGAATTAGGCCGGTTGCTGATAACACAGGGATCATCGATCGGTTGATTGATGGATGGTTCAAATAAGGCAATGGAAATTAGGTACGAGGCCAAAATGTATACGAGCTAGGTGAAATGGAGGTGAGAAAAGGAGGGTGATGGGATTCCCCAAGTTGTGACCCGAGATAAGATGACGGTGAAGAGAGGGGTAATGCGCTAGATGCCCACCTTGATATCGAGTCGGGTTTTGATGATTATATTTTTTTGCGCGAGATTTTTGATTAAACTTGTGTCGACAGTTGTGAGAGATGGCAGAAATTTCATGTCAAGACCTGATTTGGATAGGTTGATAGCGTTTGTAAGAAATCAAGTTAACTGAAGAGAGAGAGAGAGAGAGAGAGAGAGAGAGAGAGAGGGGGGGGTTAGAGATTATTATTATTATTATTATTTCTTTGAATCAATACTTTAGATAAAATCATATAATACATGAAAAAAACAAGAATGATGGAAAGAAACAAAAAGGGGGAAAAGCAGACTAAGCAGTACATATATTTCTCAAGAGCACTTTGGTGGATTGGGGATTTAAACAAAAATAGTATATATAGCTTAAATTCAGCCTTGCTGACCATCTAGTTCCGTTGCTCAGCGGTAGGATACAGGCCTCTGGGTCTGAAGCGAAAGTTTCAATCCTACCTCGTGGTACTAGATGGGATTATGGATTGCTACACTGAAGAGTTGTAATGCAACAAAACAGCTGTATGTGGATGACACAATGATATATGTATGTATATATATATATATATATATATATATATATATATATATATATATATATATATATATATATATATACCTTCGATCTGTGATAATGAATCATATTGCATTTAGGGCTGTATATTCAATATTAATGTAGATTTAATTATCAATTTTAATGGAAATAATTTTTTTTTATAATTACGACATTTTTTATAACAAACTGTTGTTAAGAAATATCTCCGAATGTTATGCTACATTGTATACACAAGGTCGCAGGTTTTGAACACATTCTGTTAGAAATAAAATTCCAATATGACGTTGATGGTGATCACAAAATGTTTTCTTGAGGTTCATGATTATGACAAAGTTTATTGTTCAGACGTTAAGGGCGTCGTTGCTTCTAACTGATTGATCTGATTCCTTCGACGTTGAAACTCTTCCGACAGGCCTGTGCATGGATATTTACCTAGCTAACCTCAGGACGGTGCAATGAAAGAGGGGACAAAATGGGTTTCAGAAATGGTTTACACTGATCTGCAAAAGGGGTTCCCTGCCTGCCTGGAAAATCAACATTCGATATCTTGCTTTTCCATGGTCACAAACACCGACGAGAAGCACTGATTCGAAAGAAATGATCTTTTATGTAACAAGACAAAACACTGTTGGTCCATATATATTCACTTCAACACTGGTTCTGTAGTTACTCTTAGAAAGGGCAAGGATATGGAAGGCTGTAGGAATACGCAATCTACAGAACAAAACAGTTGAATTTTCAGAATGAGATGTTTTTTTCAAAAAATACTAATAATACGTATTTTGCACTACGAATGCTGCCATATCCAACGGGCTGTGTGAGCTGCTTTATAGTTGAAATACTTCCTCCTTTCTCACCAGTGTTTGAGACAAGTTAATATTCAATGTTTCAAATGTTGATTTTTCTAACAAGCAATCTTTTCCGAATAAAATAAAATGGCACAGTATATTCTTCCGAAATTTCAGCTCATCTGGCTTTATGTCATATTGAGCGAAGTTTCTTGAATATAATGCTCTTCCCCAGGTATGACTAGTGTGCATATTCTATCTGTGAACGTGGTAAGACTTTGTACCCAAGTAAACTGGCTCCGCAATGCCAATGATGGAGAGGAGTGGAGAATCTTGGTCCAACGATGGATGTAAACAGAATGATGATGATGATGATGATGATGATGATGATGATGATGACGACGACGAAACTGGTTGCTACCTCTCAACTGTAAGATTAGTGTATGGTAATAATTTTAGCACATTATTTCAATTGTACCTTGCGCCATAGTAAGCTCCGTTTTGTAAATACAAGTGGTCTTCCTTCTGTCTACAGCAGTTTTGCGTTTGCTCTTGGTGTCAGACGAAGGTGTTCTTGCCCACGTTAAAACTTGTTTTGAAATGCCGATTTTCTACGCAGACAGATTTTACCACTAATATCCCGTTACATTTGCCTTTTTGTGTGATAGGCTTAATCTGATTATTGAGTAAACGGATATGCCCCATTTTTTAAAAATTCGTTTCTAGTCAGTTTCTGAGTTTTAAGAGGAAAAAAAAAAGGTGGAAATAGCTTTGTGATTTTGTTATGCAGCGGACCATTGAAGAGGCATTGAGCACCTTTTCCCTGTCTCTACTACACCCCAGGTCTCTGTACCTCCCATCACACCGACCCTCGATTCCTCAGCCTTGCATAACCTAATCAGTATTTATGGTTCAGGAACGCTCAAAGTTTTCCTGTATCAATTAATGGTAATTGCATCTACGCTTTGCACCATTTCGTCTTACGTATTTTCTTTTTATTATAGGAATGCTCTACTTTCTGAAAACGAAAGAGAAAGCAGAATATCGATATTAAACCGGTCGTACAAAAAAAAAAATTGGTATTATCTGGCGTTGTTTCATTTTCTTACGCAGCGATTACAGCTGATCGTACGAGTATCCATCTCGATGTCTATTTGCTAATGTCAGTTTCAAGATAACTGACAAATTTGCCCTGTAAAATCAATTTCAAACTTAACACGGTATTCCAATGCATAAAACATGAATCCGCCCCGACCCACAACGGTGGCACTGACATCACCAACCGCTGAACCGCTCCCCCCCTATCCTTCGCCAAACAGCTCTCATCTATTCCATTTTCAACGAAACGACCTCATTTCGTATTCCGACAATTTGCATAACACTTCAACCAGCCTATCTCGATGATATACGCTTTATTAGTACAACTTGTCTTTAACACGTATGTTCGGAATTTTTCGACTCACATAGTTTAGCGATATATACAGTCGGGGTGAAAGGGATGTTGACTTACTAAATTTGGTTCAGTCTGGCAAAAGTCCAAGTTGTGAAGCATTTGATGAGGATCTCCTTAATAAAGCAACAAGATTACCGTGCTATCTAGTGTGCTTTGGTAGAAGATAGACTGACCTACAAGTAAAATACACGTCGGCTGCAACTGATCCATCACCCTTTAGAAGCGTTGAATAGCGAATCGACAAGATTCACGAAGAATGGGCAGCCGAATTAGGGAAATACTATCTCAGTGATTTTTCTGAATGATATCAAATCCTTTCTCGCTGTTGTTTTTATCCCTACGTGTTGATCACTGCACCCTCCAGCCTGACTACGCTAAGCAAAGTTTACTTAGGGTAAGCTAAGTATCGTTTAGTGAGTGATAGACATACTCATCTAGTGTTCTAAGATTTCTAACTTCATGACAATATTTGCAATGTTTGGTTTAGTACGACACAAGTTCACGATTCTATAACATTAAATGCAGATAGAACAGAAATAATCGTCTGCAAGATTTGTGAGTATAGATTTTCCCACATCCCTTCAAAACTTTGGCTTTACTATAAGTCTCTGGTGGTTTTCACAACTATAATATATAAGAAGTGTTGATGTGTACAAAGTATAAAACAGCAATACTTGGTTTAATGGAGTATTTACATGTTAACTAGTCATGTGACAGGAGTGCATGTCATGATTTTTTTTTTGTCTGAGACCAGTAAATCACGATTGCAAAGATATTTTGAAGAAACATTCACACTTGAAAATCATTTGGAGGACGATTGGTGGTTTTTGCCTTCCAAGCTCCCTACACTTCCAAAATCAAGGTTGGGATGCTCACCCACATTGTTGGAAATTGTCAGACGATTTAAAATGAGAAAGACCTGTCCCTTGTTCAGACAGGACAACTTGATATTGGGTAACCAGTCCTTTGCTCAACATCTTTTCCTCTATCGTCAATTAACACTCCAGAAATTATGTTGAGCATTGATGATTGCAAAAAACTTTGTGTTGAGGACATAAACGATAAAGAAAATATTCCAAAAATCTAAAGGCATGAATAAAAAAGTGGGAGAATGTTGAAACCTTTAATAAAGATGACAATAGTCATTAGTCCTGAATACGCGTGACAGTTTGCCAATTTTTCATTAACTGAACTTCATTTTCAAGATCACTAAAATTGCTGAGAATCGAAATATCATTATATATAGTAATCACAGTTTGATCCGATCTAATTTGGGCGAAAACTGAACGTGGGTGATATTGTTACAACCTGGAAAAAAAAAAAAAACAAAAAAAAAAAAGGATTTGATATTTTAGCTTTTCACCGGGGTTCGAAACCTAACCTCTTGGAGCTAACTGGAAATACGTCAAAAAGTTTATAATGAGATAGTCAACCAGTCAGACATCTCATGAGCAGATTTCTGTGAGAGATTTAAAGAGTGGATGTCTAGATAATTTTTTTAATGTAGTTTTCATACTTTTAATTAAAATTGATGTAACACTTTTCTTGCGTAGATAAAACCAGCCTCGAATTCGCTGTTTGCTTTCTAAGATGACATTGACTGATCGAGAAACAGATATTACTTGATAAATGTTTTCTTGGAAGGCAGATAACGAATGCTCTTTAAGGGAAAATCGTAAATGTCAGTATTCCTGTTACAAATAGCACTCAAGACAGAATCGTCGGCTTGATATTTAAGTGACCTTCAGGAAGTGGCGCAACTAGAGTTACAATACTGACTTTGGGGATTGGAAATAATTATTCGTAATTTGTAAGAAACTAGGTCTGAAGTGGCCGTTTTCATTGTCGAATTACATATTTCAACTGTCTTATGGATCCAACTTTCTCCTTTGTTCGTCAGAATCGCAAACAAACGCTGAGAGGAAGAATAGAAATCATAACTTGAAACGAAATCATCTACAATGCATTGGTTTATTAGATATAAGTATCATGTTTGTAAAATCTGTGAGGCCAGTTTTTTGCCTACTTTTAGTCAGTCATCTTGGTACAAGCATTTAGGTGTCTTTTCATACCAAATGGTTAGTAAGAAAGGCGTTATTTATACAACAGAACTAAGAATAGTGAAATAGATGTTAAAATAACAGTAAAACATGGCATGTTTGAAATGTGGACTATAAATGCTGATATTGGTTAGGGTGCTTACTCATTCTTGATTTAAAAATTTCAAGATTGTACTCGTCGGGAGAGCATTCAGAAAAGGTCTTTTCCCAACTACAGATGTTTTTGAGAATAGGCTATTTATGTGGAACTTGTAGTGAGTCCTTGGTATACTTAATATGAAAGGGAATGTAATTCGTTTGCAAGGGAGTGTATTTAGAGCCCAAATTAGCGCCACAATGGCTTAATGATAACGGAAATTAGGTGCAGTGACCGATCTGTGACCTAGCGTTAGACTAAACAAAGCTTAGTAAACAAGGACATGCCCCCTTCCCCTTCTTGCTTTCAGTTAAATCACGTTTGAAGTCTCGGTTTCTCTCTGATGAGGAGAGTTGAGCATTGTCAAGCCTGAACAGTCCTTAGATGAGTGACTTCACGAGACCAAAATGTGCTGTAAGTAATTTGTGACCTTTTGACGGGTAAGCAATTTTTAAAAAATAAAAAGTGAACATTTTCTCTTCTGATCAATTGTAATTCAAATAAAGTTTCGGAACGTATAAAACAGGATCAGATGCAAACCGATGCGTTCTACTGCATCAACAATATATTTAGGATATTTTCATTATTCTGATTCTATCCAGGATTCTCAACCCCCGTCTTTCTCCGCCATCAAAGCCCCACTGTCAAATTTTCGGGAAGGTTCCTCCGCGAAGATAGCAGATAAAAAAGCCTGGGGTGAAAAGCAGGTAAAGAGGGACGCGATATTGGTTACTAGATGGGTGGGCGAGAATGGGTCGTTATCATGGCGTATTGCGAATGTGATTGGAATAGCTAGAAGGTTTGTTCATATTGCACCTGTGTCGCTACCTGTATTTGGTTGATGATTAGCCAATCAGTGACGTTATTATTTACTTTCTTTAGTTTTGTGCTTATGATGTTCAGCCTGGAGCAGAAGAAGGAAGAGAAGTAAGATGGAGATCGGGAAAGATGAAACGGAGAAAGAGAGAAAAAAAGACAGGAAAAAAAATAAATAAAAGAAAGTAATTATGTGTTATGTTGGGAGTTGAGTATAATGCGAGGACATTAAAAGGAGAAAGGAAAAAAAAAGGGGTGAGAAATATATAGGAAGGAAATGAAGGGAAAGAATACGGGTTTCAGTACACAAAGGGGAGTGTGGAAGAAAGAGAAAAAAAAGAAGGAAACTGATGCAAAGATACACTGAGAGAGAAAGAGAAAGAAAGAGAAATTGGGAGAAAGAGAGGGTGGAGAGGAAAGACCGAAAAGATTGGAAGAAGAATGGGAAGTGTCTGGGGAATAAAACAAAGAACAATTGAAGAATGGAATGAAGTGCGAGAATGAAGTACTGGATCAGTAAACAGAAGAAAATGAATGAAAGAATGTCAGGAAAGAGGCCAAAGAGTGAAGATAAGAAAGAGAAAAAAATGTTCGAACGATGAGAACTTGATGTCGATTCGAAGGAAAAAAAAAAGCATGAAGTTTGATAAGGTGGGTGGAGGAACCAAGACATGGAAAGAAAATGAAATATTCGAAAAAAGAAAAAGAGAGGTAGGAAGGAAAATGGAAGTATGGATAGTAGATGAGAGAAAAGGAAGTAAGAGAGAAAGATTAGGACAAAAAAGGGCAATAGGAGAATAAAGAGGAAGAAGAAGAAGAAGAAGAAGAAGAAGAAGAAGAAAAAGAAGATCGAAACGAGAAAGAGAAGAAAAAGCAAAATAAAGGTAGAAGAAAAAAGAGTAAAAAAGAATCGAAGAAAAAGAAGAAAAGACGACGAAGAAGAAGAAGAACGAGAACAAGAACAAGAACAAGATCGAAACAAAAAGAGAAGAAAAAGCTAAATGAAGGTAGAAGGAAAAAGAGTAAAAGGAAATCGAAAAATAGAAAAAGAAGAAGAAGAAGAAAAAGAAAATCAAAACGAAAAAGAGAAGAAATAGCAAAATAAAGGAAGGAGAAAAAAGAGTAAAAAGAAAACGAAAAGTAGAAGAAGAAGAAGGAGGAGAAATAGAAGAAGATGATGATGATGATGATGATGAGATGGGTTGATAAAGAAGAAACGTAGTGCCGATAAAATAAAGCTACCTCTAAGTCAAGGGAACAGATGATCTGGAAAGAAGACCAGGAAGGGATATTAAAGAATTGGAAGAAGAAAGAAAGGAGAGAGAAAGAGGTAAATCGTTGAAAGAGAAATAAATAAACATAAAAATGTTTTGCTCAGAAATAGATAGTAGAATAACCGGGAGTGTCATGAACGAATTAATTGAAGAAGGTGAGTTGAAGAAATTGAATGTGAGAGAGAAAAAGAAATAGAAATGAGGGAAGAAATAAGAAAGGAAATAAGAAAGAAAGTAGGATACTGAGAACAATAGGAAGAACGAAGTAAAGAAAGGATGAAAGAATGAAAGCAAAAAAAAAAAAAAAAGGTTGAAGCAAAGAGAGAAAAAAAGCGAAAGAAGAAAAGAACGAAGCAAAGAATGGAAAAAAAAAGACAGAACAAGGAAAAAAAGAAAACTAAAAAGGAAAAAAAATGAAGCAATAAAGAAGAACAAAAGAAAGATCGGGGCTAAGAAAGAAAAAAAAACGAATTGAATAAAAATGAATGGAAGGAAGTTAGAAACAGAGAAAGAGAGAGGGAGAGAAAGAAATACAGAACGAAACAAATGAAGAAGAAGTACTAAAGAAAAAAAAAGAACCAAAGATGAAAAAATGTACAGAAAAATGTGAGAGAAAAAATATTCGTGCATAAATAAATGAACGAATGAAGACAAAAGAGAGGAGAATGAAGCAAAAACAAACAAACAATCATTTTCTGATAACTTTATCTATTGAAGTCCACCTCTCTAATTAGCACCAGTTTCCCGGAGTTCAAACGCACTAGGGGAGATGAGCTTTTGTTACAAATAAACAGATTATCATCTTTGGTAAATTTTTAAAACGTAGCGGCAGAACGGGAAGGAAGATTAGTCGAGATAGAAGATATGCTGAAGAAGAAGGGTGGGTGTGAAGAGAAGAGAGAGGAAAACAATGGAGGAGATTTTTGGTGGTGAAAAAAAAAATGAAAAAAAAAACGATGAAAGAAAGCTTTTCGACCTTTCTTTTTTCTCATTTTGCTTTTTTTCTTTTTTTTCCCAATTGTCTTTCTCTAAACCTGCTTCTTTCTCGATTTTTCTTCTCTTCAATCTTGTTTTGATATCTTATTTCCTACTTTCCGTGACCTTGTCCTTTTCCTCCTTCCCCAGTTTTTTCTTCTTTTTCAAGTAAAGAAGAGGAGGAAGAGGAGGTGGAAGAGAGCTTCTTCTTCTTCTTCCTCTTCTTCTTCTTCTTCTTCTTCTTCTTCTTCTTCTTCTTCTTCTTCTTCTTCTTCTTCTCCTTCTTCTATTTCTTGATTTCTTCTTACTATCTTTTTTCAACCTTCATTTTGCTTCTTTTTTTTTCATTTCGATCTTCTCCTTCTTTTTCTTCTTCTTCGATTTCATTTCACTCTTTTTTCTTCTACCTTTATTTTGCTTTTCCTTTTCATTTCGACCTTCTTCATCTTCTTCTTCTTCTTCTTCTTCTTCATCAAAGAAACATGATTATCGTTCATCATCATCATCATCATCACAGTTTTTCCAGAAAATAAGACAAATTCACTGGAGAGTAAGGTTAAGCAAGGGCAAACTCAGAGTTCAACTGAGGGTTGTCAGCTGCTTTCTTATTTATTGCTAAGATTATCAACACGATTCTTTGAAAAAAATTCTTCTGGGTTCTTCCTGAGTCTTTATTTTCTCTTTCGATTAATATTTATGTATTTATTTCTTGTCCCGAGGTTTGTCTATGTTTCATTATGCATTTCATTTTTAGATTCCATTATTCATGAACCATTATGGGAATAGTTTTACCGAGTTTGAAATCTTCGCATCTGGAAATAGCAAGCAACAATCATTCCATTTGGCTCAGCTCTTACCGAATTTGACGAGGAGAAGATTACCGTCAAAAATCCAAATCCAACAAACAATCAGAAATATGAAAGAACTGGACGAGTTCAGGAGGTACTGGCCTCACAACGCCCACGATTGAGAGGTGTGGCAAATCTCGGGGAATGTTGAGGTCCAACAACGGACTCTAAAAAGCCGATGAAGATGATTGTTTCTGTTGTCTTCTGTTTCTATTTTTTGCCAACTTTTTCCTCCCTTCCCGTTGAACCACTGTATCTACTATGTGTGACAACGGGTTCTTTCTTTATAAATGCATGTGTTAGTGTTCCCCTGCTCTCGTTGTCACACTGCTTTGTCTGAAAACTTAAAGATTGGCATGAATGTCCCCCTTGACCTATTCTAAAAATATCGCTATTTCTCAAGTTTTGCCACCCGAAAGGTTTTTTGGTCATTTTCAACCTTATTTTGACACGTTTATTAATAACCTCTAAATTATGTCGAATCTAGATTTTTTCTAGACGTTTCTTGACTCCATTTTAGATGCCTTCCAGTGGAAAACGTCACTAATGTCATAAATGAAATTCATTTCGACGACGTTTACTCCTCGATGGATTTTTTTTTTAGATCACTCAAAATTTCGATGCTATGGTTGTTCAGTTATTGACAATGATGTCCAATTATTTATTCTGTTCACGCTCACTCCCGTCTTTCCTTTGGATATTTTCGTACCTTTATCCATCAGAAACCTTCAACCAAAACTGTCAGCATAGTTTGTTCAGTTCTAAAGTGAATGTAAATAGATCGATGGTTACCTAACTGAGTACAAGCCAAAGTAAACGGCGTACTGATGGAACTAGGAAGGCTGAACGGTTAGATATTAGTTTTAAGGGTTTGGTTCGGCTTCCTATCTAAACTTATGCTAAATTGGTCCTTTATTTTGTGCCATGAAGCATAAACGCTGTAATTTTTGATTTCAGGTTTTCAGTGATCACATCCAAACAAAAAGCCTACTGAAAGGACTTGTGCATTCATCACCTTTTTTTCTATTGTTTTTTAATTGATTATCCACAAAACTACATGCAGCTAAATGTATTTAGTCACGAGGCAGTTTGTACTGATTAACTAATCAGTCTTAATTATATATATATATATATATATATATATATATATATATATATATATATATATATATATATATATATATATACATAAATATAACATTGTTTATTCAATCAGAAACAGTCAACTAAAATTGTCAATAATATTTTTTCTCAGTTTTATAGCTGGTCTGTCTTGTCGGCTATGTACAGATTGAGCTTACAAGCTGAACAAATGGAGCTAAAGTGCAGAAAATTTAAAAATTTACTCTTTATTATTTATAGAGAAAATATTTTTTGGTTTGTTTTTTAATAACCCCTCCACCCAGAAGTAGGTTCATCCAGTTACCAACGTATGTCTATTCGAAATTGTTTCTTTAGTTTTCGTCTGGTATTTTCTTTGAAAATTAAGACAATTTATCCAGTGATCACAGCCCAACAAAGGATATATTATCCTTTTTTTTCTATCGATCACTTTTTTCCATTTTTTTATTGATCACCCTAACACGGCTTATTACAAAAATACATTGGTTGCACGATGACTTCAATTGGGTTGATAATTTGTATAGTTCATACTTGCTTGTCTCTTTCTCAATTTCCTTCCTTAATTTTTTCTTTGAGATTTGTTTATCCTTTCTTACTTTCTTGATATTTTATTTCCTTATTCCTTTTTCTCCATAATTCTCTCTTTTTTTCATTTTCCCATTCAATTACTTTCATTCTTTACATTCCTTCCCTCTTTCTTCATACATATCTCTCCCATTCTTAGTATGTACATTTCTTTCATTCATTCTGATCATTTTTTTCTCTCATCTTCCTTTAATTCTGTCTTTCTTTTAAATCCTCTTCATCCCCCGCTCTTTCCTTACTTTTTACGAATTTATTCAGTAATCTATTTTGGTGATTTCCAATCAAGTGAATGATTTTGATGCTCGCATATCAGGAATAATTTTCTGCCTGTTATCTCCCGATCAAATTTCCGTAACTCAGAAGCGTGAAATTTTAATACCGCTTAGGATAACTGCTTCGTTTCTTCCCGTGTGAATAGGGTATTGTGGCTTCTAGCAACCACACTTCCTCATTTTGACATCAGCACTTTTTCTGATTATAAGGAGACAATGAAAATATGGGACAAAAAAGAGATCAAAGGTTCAAGTCGAAACCATGTCAGAAGTGAGAACATTTTGGAAAGGAATCATATCTAAAATGAATCGAGAAAAAGGTATGGACGGCAATTGTAAGAACAGAAAGAGAAAATGTCATCAGAAGAAGAAGAAGAAGAAGAAGAAGAACAAGAACAAGAAGAAGAACAAGAAGAAGAACAAGAAGAAGAACAAGAACAAGAACAAGAACAAGAAGAACAAGAACAAAAACAAGAACAAGAAAAACAAGAAGAAGAGGTAAATAAACAAAACAGGAAAAGAAGACAACAAAACAGGAAATTG
>OY735228.1:34340651-34363151 GCA_963457665.1 Thysanoteuthis rhombus | reverse complement strand
GCACTACCGTCTCCGTGATATTCCACAACTTTTCAGAAAAGTTAGCAAAGTCTAAATATTTATTATTTAGCTTTCCACTCTATTTAACCTAGCGGTCTCCCAAGACAGAAAAGTCCACTGGCACGTTCTTCTGTACTTGTCCACTACCACTTTGTCTTCTGTCTTGGTTTTTGTGATCTGTTTTGATTCGTGAAGACCCACATAACTATTTCATATCTGATTAGTTTTCAGACAGTGGATCTTAGTCAAAAGGCAGCATATCTCGTCAATGTTCTAGGATTTTCTCTTTGTAGAAGCTGGATGTAGTCAAGTCATTGGCCGAAATTGTTTTGATAATTCCTCGGACTTCCATTTTATGTAATTCTTGCAATGCTCTTGAGGACTGTAACCAGAAGAGGCGCTAGATGGCTAGCGAGATGTGCTATGTGCCCTCTATGAAAAAAATAAAAAGTATGAGACATACTGAATCGAATATTTTTTTCTGATCACCAATTCAATTTAAATGTTCTCGCTTTTTTCAAAACATATTGCAATACTTGGATATCTTCTTCCTAATTTCAATATGGGGCACTATCCAAGTCTTGTGGTCCAACCTTTCGTAGCTTCTACCTCAATATCAAAGTATTGTGATTGTTTTTTTTAATGTCATCAAAACAGCAATAATTTGAAATTTTACAATTAAATTATGAAGTTTATTATTATAATGGTTGTTATGTTTTAGTGGACCCACAGGCTGTTCACTAGCACCATGTAGTTAACCACTCCCTGCTCTTTTGCCACAACCTTGCATTGAAAAATATATCTTAAAATGACCTCTCTCCCTGGAAAACTACGCCTCTGCTACCCCAAACTGTTTCCTTCACCCCTGACAACCACTGCTCTGTAAAGATAAGTACAATAGTCATCAACAAGGATTCTTCCTTTGATATCAATGACTGGATTGGATGCTTTAATATTGATTATACAGTATCTGAATTTGCCTGGACAACTTCGGGCTTGTGCCTACTACATATGTCTGCATACTTGAATAACAAACGTTGCGCTGTGAATCATTGTTCCTACCCAATCATCTATTTGTTGATAACGCTTAATCTTTAGACGACGGAGCATATGAATATTTATGAATTGAGGAAATATACTTATCAGTAACGTTACACATGCGCACATGTACACAATTACACACACGCATACACACTCAAACACACACACACACACACACACACACAACTATTGTACAACTTGACCAAACAGCTTGGTTTTCTGAAGAACCAGAGAATAGCTGGGAAGCCATCTAATATTGAAAAATACATACACTGCATGTACTGTTGTAGATTATTCAATTCGTGATTAGAAAAAAACAATTATCAAAAAACTTAGCTAATTTTGGGTTCCCATGAGTGTGTATATATATATATATATATATATATATATATATATATATATATATATACAAAAACTGTTGTTTGAACTGCAGTTGTTCAAATTTCCCTCACGGTTGGATAAAAATATATATATCTTTAGTATCTGCTTGTGTTTCAATTCCATTTGCCATAGATTATACAGTCAAAATCAAAGAGCAGCATATGACAACGCATGAGGCTACGGATTTATCGATCTAATCACACATATATATATATATATATATATATATATATATATATATATATATATATATATATATGAAAATATAGCGACTTATGTATCTAAATCCTAATTCACACTGCACCCTCCTTTTGTTATTTTCCCCTCTCTTTCTCTCTTTTTTCTCTCTCTTTGCATCCATCTATTTTACTTGGATATAGTAAACAGATTAACGCTGCGTACACATACACATGCACACACATATTCAAACACGTGCACACACAAACACATACACACACAATCACTCTCACACACACACATACACATATATGTGTTGTTTCTATTTGAAACGGTATCCCGTTTTTTTCATGGTTAATATGCCACGCCCAGACAACATCGTGTATTCATCACTATATCCATTTCATTATATATATACATATATATATATGTATATGTATATGTATACCGATGCAGTTGGAGAATCAGTGTTATATATGCACGGTCGAACGTCTCTTTCTCGACTGAGAAACCAAGCTCACACTGATTTCTTTGACGCTTTGACATCCAACGGAGTCGTCCATATTTGTGTACAAGTTGCGAGGGTATACTTTGTATGGGCTCCTCCACATCAAAGCATCCTTTTCGTTCAGTGCCATCTGTTGGCCGCTTGAATAACTCCGAGATCATGTGACTCCGTGGCGCTTCAGGATTGATGAGAAATCGGCGAAGGGGAAAACTAGTCGTTAACTTATTAAGGAGGCAACATTAGGACTCAAGATTGGACAGGGTGCACCGCTGGCTTCGTGTGCGAGCGGACAGAGCTTCTCAAAGAGCCCATGAGCTCAAGCATAATATGCATGCTTTAGTACAAACGGAGTTATACATGGAAAACTATACGGCAGGAGCCTGGGGTGGCTAAACAGTTATCGGCACGAACAAGGGTAAATCAGCGGAAGGAGTTCAAAGTGCAGCTGGGGCTGTTTAAGATTATGGAAAATACTTCAAGAATCCACTGTGTGTCTCACGTTTTCCCATCAAAAGATTCGGTGGCAAATACCAGGCTACTGTGTATTCCAGTCCAGAAAGTATACAGCTATCTATCATTAATAAAAGCACACTAGAATATCGATTAATTGTATCACCGTAGTATACCTGGTAACGCTGACACTTTCATGTAAGAGTTTAAAAAAGGTCCCTACACTTTTTTGCGTTGAAAAATCATTCTTTTTTTTTAGTCACAAGAAAAAATATCTCCAGGATTCCCGAAGGTGATCAAAACGCATTTTTGAGAAGTCCTCATTTACGATATTTCGTCTAGAAATGGTGTTTGACCTGATTTTGCCAGCCAGAAAATAAGGAGGGGTGATTGTGTGCGTGCATGTGTGAGTTTATGTGTGTGCATGTGTTTGTCCTTGTTAAAACTGATACTGTTTCATCTGAATATCCTCGTGTTCTGGACCCAAGATTATTTTCTTTTTGAAAAAATAAGAATTTTTGTAAGTAAAAACAACAGAAGAAACAAAAACCTCTCCCCTCGGGTAGGGGTCTACAGAACATGCTAATGAGGATTTATAAAGGTACTTTTTGGACATACATTCCATATATGTGTTCGTATGGGTGAATTTGTATGTGTGTCTGTACGTTGATTGAATTTTTTTGTATAAACACAAAGAACTTGAAGTACAGAATGTCTAACTCAAAGAAAGAAAAACTAGTAATCAACAAGGTTCTTCATTTTCTGGTTGAGTGATTTAGCGAGATTGGTAGCTTGGCAGATGAGCAGATAAAACTTTCTGTCCAAATTGTCTGAATCTCTGTGTCGAATCACAGATACACTTATGAGCCAAAACATTATAACACCTGCCCAATAAGTTGTTGATTGTCCATGTGCCAGCTAACAACCATACCTCGATCGGGCGAAGATTGTAAATAAAAACCTTAACAGGTTCCTTTCCTGGGATCTAGTGCAACTATATAATCTTTAAGCCAAAGTCTGGGAGACATCTTTTTTTTACTTGAAATGTCTGCATTTTTCATTCATTTGGTCATTATAAAAACAACAACAAAAAACAAACTCCTGCTCATGGTAGCACAGGCTTCAAAATACGCCATTTTCAAAATGGCGGTAAACCTATGTAGGATTAAAAACCGATATTGTTCATGGGTAGTCATATGATATATCATTTCAAAAAGAATTCTATGCTGATTAAGAATCATATAAAAACATGGGCTTCAAAATAAACATATTAAAAGTTATTAGTAGATTTTGGTTAGATTTTTCTGCTTTTCTACATCCATGAACCTGTGTTTTAAATAAGAGAGAAGCAATCGCTATATCATAAACAAAACCCAAACATCTGACCAGAATATGCTTATAACTTTTACTATGTCCGTCGGTATATGTTAATTTATCGCTGTGAAATTTCCTTTAGAATCATATTTGGTTGGACTTCTTTGGAAGACTTTTATATGTTGGCCTAATAGACGTTACGTAATGTTGCAGTTTTGAAAATGGTGTTTCCAAAGTTCGTGCAGCCAACGGTAAGAGTCATCTATGTTTTTCTGGTTTCACTATAACCACTGAAATATTAAGTAAAAATGTAATTTTCCATGGGACTTGGTGCCAGATCTAGGACTATGTTGTCCATCCAAATGATACAAATCACAAGATGAATCAGTACATCTAACATCTCCCATAAGTCCTCAATGAGATTGCAATCTGTGTGACTCGTTCATTGCTACAGGGTATCTTGTCCTCCGGATCCATCTTTCCATCAAATAGGAATATTGCCATGAAAGAGTGTACCTTGTCTGCAAAGATTGTTTGCAACTAAGAACCTTTCACATAAAATATCATGATTGAACCATCACACTTCTTCCATCGGTTTGTCGTTATTCATAGAGCATCTTGGTGTTATAGCTTCACAAGGATAACAACGATTACATGGCATGATGGAAAAACTTAAGGTTCATAAGATCGGGCAACCTTCTTCCATTTACACAAGATCTAGTTCCTTCGCTTACATGCCTATTGGAGATGATCTTCATCGTTTATCATGGATAATCTGACTAGCCTGCGCCTACACAGCCACATACGCCTCGAGAATCGGTGCACTGTGTTGTGACGCTTTATTTCCTTTATCTTGATCGAAGTTATTTGAATTTTCTGCTGCAATAGACCTTCCGTTGTCTTGTACTCGCTAGAGAAGCTCTCGTTCACGTATCGTATCAATGGGTGTCGGCTGCCCAATGACTTATCGATTATTGATTTTCTTCTCGGACCACTGCGGATGGATATTCACCACAACTAAAAGTGAGTAGTCCATGTTGTGTCACTTTGTAAATTCTCTGACTAATTATTCGTTGGTTCGATTCCTGCAGCAGCCCCATTTTCTCCCATCCTTTTAATCCACTTACGTTCGAATAGATTTTCAGTATACGCAATTTACAATCATTTAGTTGGATTATATACGTAATCCTTGATAAAACTCACTCACACACACACACACACACACATATATATATATATATATATATATATATATGCAAGCAGTAGTTTCGATGAATTACATCTCTTCAGTGTGGCTATAGACGTTCCATTATCCCATCCAGTACCGCGAGGCAGAATTGAAAACTTCACTTCAGACCCGTAGGCCGATATTCTACCTCTTGACTACGGAACTGGACAGGCGGTAAGGCTAAATTTGAGCGTTATATTTGAATTACACAGAACGAAGTACTGAAAGCAGGCTTATCCGTTTACATAATTCGGACACTCACATGCGCAGTTGTAACAAGGCAAGAGCTGTCAGTCTTGAAAAGGATACGTCATATTCTTTTGGTTCAACAGTGTACGTATACTGAATACTGCTTTATGCATACTCTTTCAAATTCACGCTTCTTTGCGCAGTTGTTACTAAGCAAGAACTGCCAGTCTCAAAAAAGATAAGTCATATTATTTTGGCCCAGCAGTGTATACATACTGAACTCCGCCTTATGCATACTCTTTCAAACACACGTCCACACATACTTACAGGCATACTTTCAGGCATACATTTATATTTCATATATTCCCATTCGCACACTTTTCCAATCTGCTGACTCAACATTTATTGAGCGGAAAAAAATGTCAGGGCATATAGTCCAAAAATATTTATTTAAAACGCCTCGATGGAAAACAGCATTTCCGTATGACATTTTCAGGAACGAACGCCTCGGAAAATATGGTAAACGAGTAAATGCATGTTTCCATTTAAGATGGAAAATATTATTGTATGTTTGCCTCTTTTCGATTATGATTTGAGCCTGACAGAAAAAATGCAGTGAGATAAATTTTGATCGTCTTATATAATGTATTATCGAAAATATGTACCGACAACGGAGGGAAGACATTAGTTTCTTAGTTTCTAAGCAACATTTACGTCAAAGTTTTGCAAGTTTGATCCTCAATGAATACTTCTCACACTTGTACTTGTCCCAAGTCTCATATCAATACCCCTGTGATCAAGTTTCCTCAACTGCCATCCATTTCAGATTTATGACTCCCTCAATGGCTGAGAAATTTTCGGGGAAAAAAATAGGTGAAGAATCACTGTAGGTGAGCAAACTTCCGATAGGGCAAGCGCATTAGTCTTCCAAAAGTGGTTTGCAACCAAAGGATCATATCGATAGTCACCTACGCAGGAACATCGAACCTAATCAAAAAGTTTGGCCCGCTAACAGAGAACCAATAAACTTGCACAAAAGAAGATTGTAGCATCACATAAAGAGATCAGAAGAGAGTACAGTATTTGAGAGAAAGAACAGGCGTCTACGATATCAAAGAAACCATCAGAAAACTCAAATGACGATGAGTTGGACGTGTTGCATCACGTCTCACAAGGAGGATCCTTAAAGATCATATGCGGAACTGTCACCGGCAAAGTATGAGATGGTGTGACAAACTTGACAAGTATGTAACAAAACTCAAAAATTCAAACTTGTATCGTACGAACTAAATGTAATAAATGACAAATCGCTATTTATCCAACGAAATCAAATATATATATATATATATATATATATATATATATATATATATATATATAATCCTAAAAATTTACCGGTTAGTAACACGTACAATGATTGCTGACCGTTAGCAATTCCTCTTTGCTTGGATTGTAATTTACAGCTTATCGATACAATCCTGAAATTTTCTAAAAGACTAATTTCTGTATTTATGAAATTCAGTTTGATAATAAACATTGACTAACGATGTCACTGTTGGAGTATTAGAAAACTTGAAAACTTTCCAATATAGTCACATCAAAATACAACTAAGATTATTTTCATTTCTCGTATCCATTTCCCCATTTTTAAAATGTTTTTTTTATAGTACTGTATGGATATTCTTCTTGCTCAATCTCAAGGAAGCAAACATTAATTATGAAAATAATATATATATATATATATATATATATATATATATATATTTATACATATATATATATACATACACACACACACACACACATATATATATATATGTATATATATATATATATATATATATATATATATATATATAATATTTGTGTCTATCGTAGAATATCGTTTAAAATTTTAGGACGTATATATTGATCCAACATTTGTTCTGATTATTATAAATTTTCGTATAGAAGTTCAACTTGAGGTAGAGCTTTGTTCAGCCACCTCACCAATCATCAATAACTGACTGATCCTTAATGGAGGACTCATTCTTGAGACTTAGACAAGGAATTATCTCAGTCTGATAGATGTTTCATGGCCACCTAATCACCAGATCGTCACAGGGGACGCTGTCATTGCAGAATATCAATAACTCGTTTCATGTCTTCAGAAAAGTCGTTTCAGATCACTTTTTCGCTCTCAAGAACTAAAATAAAACTAAAAATTATGTTTTGTTTTGCAACAAGCCGTTATAGTAGCAGTGCTAACCCTCTTCTTGGCTCCAGTATCCTGTACTACACTCCATCCTAAACTCTGACGACCTCGCCTACCGTACCATAATCACAATATTGGGGTCCGGGAAGGATCAACATTTTTTTCATCTAATGCTGATGATTACAATAAAGCTTTCATGCCATTTTTATTTACGATAATAAATCATTTCAACGCTTTACTCCCGTATAGCAGGAGAAACGGGTATCTAATTTGTGTTTGAATTGTTGTGTTTTCTCCACAGTCAAAAATAGATGTATTAGAGAAAGCCTACCATAGAGCATTTGTTTTCAAGATTCTATAGCCAGTCATTGTTATGTGTGTATATTCGATTACCATTCAGTGATCAAACTTGCTTAACATTGTAAAACTGCAGTCGGAACTTAAGTTGGTTTTGCTCATCTCCGTAACGAAAATAACAGGAACAATCCTCTCCAAATTTTGTCAATTGCTTCACTTTAAACCGAACCTATGGATAAAATCAACATTCCCCAACCGTGATTTGAAATCGCCACCATGTAATTGAAAATGATTATTTTACTAACTAAACTAAACAGTTTTATACACCTACAATCTATTTATCATATGTACATTACAGGGTTTGCCCTATTTAAAGATTTTTGTATACTTTTATCACCATGTTGGTTCATTTATTTAACTCGACGTTCCGGCCATGGAACCCAACAGCCGTCTTCAGGTGATGAATGGGTGTATTTTTTTCTATCATCACGACAAGAAAACGCCCGTACGTCGGTCGCATAGAAACGTTTGCATTCCATTTCCTAACATAGGGTGTGGTTGATTTTTTTTTATTTTTTGATTCCACAGTTGTTAGCTGTAGTTGATGTCAAAAATCCATGGTTCGCTGAAATTGATGTCTAGAGCAGGGAACAGGGGCTTTTGAGAAAAGGACGAAAGGCCGCGTAGAGAGAAAAAAAACATGTATATTCCCTCATCTAAAAAGATCCAGACGCAGATTTTGCAGTCATCATCTTCAGACAGAATAGAAATTAAACTGGACCTCGATCCTACAGCAGACTGATTCGTTTTTTTTTCTATTCTGTAATTTGTTCTTGTCATCATCAGAGCCGAATGAAAACAAAATCAACCGTCTCCCTTTTTGTTTATCGATCATTGACTATTCGACATGTGTACGTCATTGTTTCAAGATGCTTTCAACCTATAACAACTAGTGTATAAATTCAACTAGTACAAATAACGATGATACTAAAAGACGCTCGATTGCCAGAAGCGTTGGTCAGTTTGGAACCATAGTGTTTTATCAACCACACTGCATACTAAACGAAGATTATTCTGTGCCCTGACCGCCAATATAATTTTTTTTCTCATTCAAAATCATTCAGTTTGAATTTACAATGAACCAAAACGACCTAGAGGCTGACTACTTTTTTCGTGTGATTGTCCTTGTTGATATCATCTACAATTGTTCTTCCTGTGTGATTTCTTGTTTTATTTACAATCGGCATTTTTCCAAATCTGTCCATGAGAGAGAGAGAGAGAGAGATACAGAGATACAGAGAGAGACAGAGAGAGACAGAGAGAGAGAGAGAGAGAGGCGGGGGAGTCTTCTAAACCGAAATGAAAAGAACAGCATTTCTTTTCCTATTTTTTTTTCCGTTTCAAAATGGTGGTCTGAGCACCACCCGTGGAGCAGCCATAATAGAGGCAGACGTTTAAGTTGGCTGGCTCTACAAGTTGACTCGGAGAGAAAGAAGAAGGAAAACAATAAAAAACAAAAAACAAAAACAAAGAGTAATATGAGGCGTGGAGGGGAGAGGGAGAAATACATTTCTTTGTTTGAAAGTCAATCCACGTTTCTTAGGGGTACGATTCGTGAAATATTTCCAGAAGAGCACACAAACGTATACATACGTATGCTCACTCACGCATACAAACGCAGGCAATCACGCACGAGCGCATGGACACACACACACAAACATACACACACACACACACACACACATACACACACACATATATATATATATATATATATATATATATATATATATATATATATATACGGAATTTTTTAAACAGTAGCCAAGTCTGACACATGGATACAAATAAGGACGTAATTCAGCTCATAAGTTTCAATGTATGTAACAAGATGTTTACGCATCACTTCATATCAGAGGTATTTAAAGAGACACGTTCACACACATATAAATATGTGTGTATGTGTGTGTTTCAGGTTTTTGAGTATGTATGTGTTCGTTTATGAATTTGTATTGGTGTGCATACATCCATGTGTGTGTGTGTGTGTGTGTGTGTTTCCGTACCTTTGTGCTCGATTGTTTTTCTGTGCATGCGTGCGAGTGTATATTGTGTGAGTATTAAATTTGAAATGTTTGTTATAGGACTACAAATGTTGGTTAATAAGAGACGATCTATTTAATTCCAATAGTGATGGTTCACGAGTCTAGCTTTTTGACAAATACTATATGACGAGAAGACCCATTTAAAGAGTCGTAAATCCGATTCGGAATGGTACTTCGATATTGTAGCCATATACTAAAACTACGATCATAGTCAATAATTGAACGACCGTAGGGTCAAATTTTGATGCGATGTAAAAAAAAAAAAAAGTCTAAGAATAAAAACGGTCAGAATAAGTCTATTCACGATATCACCATAGATTAAACAAGCCCCTATAAACCACTAGATTCTTGAGAATCTACCTGTCATCGATGAAATATAGCAGTCAGAACCCCCTACAACATTTAATAAAAGAAAAAATTTAAAAAGTTTGTTTTTTCCCCTAAAATTAAAAAAAATTGCTCTAGAAGGGGCTTAGTAGAGTACTGGTGCGAACTTTCATGCCTATAGACGGAACGCTATGGTCAAAAGCGCAGGAAAACATTATCATACAAACGATTCAAAAGGGATAAAATTGGTCACCAACTTTGGTGACTACAGCTGTTTGACAAAGCAAAACCAAGTGATCATTACAGTGTGCACCCATCCCAATGACTTTGTACAACACTGAACACAGCTTAATGAATCTGTTTATTTATTTTTTCTGTTGATTGATAGTTTAATATATAAACATATCCGATTTGTATATAATCTACGTCTAGACTTACTGAACATTGTAAACATACAACCTCGTGCTCAGACGTACTCTCAAATACGGAGACATTCAAGAAGTAAACAGACCCTGTTCAACTTTATTTGAACATTTGCAGAACAAAATAAAATATTAAGCAAATGTATTAGGTTTAATATTAAAAAATAATCTCATCTGACGATTTATTGACCCTCCTTTAGTAATTTTAAGATAACATTGTCTTTGGATAGAATTATATATATATATATATATATATATATATATATATATATATATATATATATATATATATATATATGGTAGACTGTGGATTCGCTACACAAACTAGCTCATGTTTCTGCCCTCTTTGGGTCTCATCAGGCAAATCCAAAGAGGGTACAAACATGAGCTAGTTTGTGTAGCGAATCAACATTTTATTGTTTATTTCCAGCTCTACTCTAAAACAACCTAAGTCCATGGGTAAAAAGTTGTATGTATCGAGCACTCTATGAAATAAATCCATTACATTTCAGAAGTGGCTTTATATCATTGATATATTATTATATTATGTTGTACTGCTAGCCTGATTTGTACCACATATACTGTGTGTATATATATATATATGTATATATATATATATATATATATATATATATATATATATATTGGAGTAAGAGATTAAAAAAAATCTGAACATGTTTCCAATTTCTTACACAAATATTCAATGGGATTTATGTCAGGGGACTGACTTGGCAAAGGAAGTTGTTTGATGCACTGTCTGAAAACCGAGCAAACTTTGATGTGTCAGAAACAAACTATGTTGTGCCAAAAAGCTAGGGGCTTATCGCCCATATCGATTGCACACTCATTCTTTTCAATATTAATCGTGGCTGAAATAGGCTTCTTCTGGGCTGCTCGTCCATAAAAAGAAAGTTGATGAAAATCAGATTTTGCTGTTTTGGGGCTAATTCAAATCTTCCAAACAAGGTTTGTTTCCAGCATAAAACTAAGTGCGTTCATTTACTTCTTGCATATCTGTGTATAGTGATAGACAATTGTGCATATTTTTCTTCTTTCTATTAAAAGAGTATCAGTGTGCTTATCGAATGTACATCCTTCCATTCTCGGCTACGTTATGTAACAGTAGAACAAAGGTGAGATTTCTTACTACATACGATAAATATCAATTATAAATGCTACAATAATATAACACAATACTGAAATAACAGGGTACCAGCATGTATAGGTATATCGATATTGTAAACATCAGTTGGCAAAAAGTACTGAGAAACTGATATCCAATTATTGTGTGTCCGAAATAGTCATTCTATAATAGTAATAACAATAAAGAAAAATAATCCTTTTTGTTATTGTAGATAGATAAATTGGTAGTTTGATATATAAACAAACATATGAGCGTTGTATCTAATCTATGTATACTTACAGC
This sequence comes from Thysanoteuthis rhombus, assembly GCA_963457665.1. Classification (NCBI taxonomy): domain Eukaryota; kingdom Metazoa; phylum Mollusca; class Cephalopoda; order Oegopsida; family Thysanoteuthidae; genus Thysanoteuthis; species Thysanoteuthis major. The sequence goes on along the minus strand of OY735228.1, from coordinate 34,351,095 downwards.
CTCTGCATGGTCATTGTACATTGTAATTATTCGGTTGGCCAACATGAATGAATGTAGATATATTTTTTGCAAATACCGACGTAGACTTAAGGAACCGTATTTGGATAGTATCGAGCGGAGAATGCTTACTCCCTCTTTGTGTTTCGTCGTCGATAGGCGTTGCATTGATTACTTTGTATTAGGATAATGCAAATTTTGTCAATGCCATTTTTGCACTATTGTAGGGAGCTCTCGCCGATGTCTTTGGAATGTATTCATTTCTTGATTGCTAATACTAACTCTATAGTACATCATTTACAGGTTTTTCTTCTTGTTAGTATTAAGAATGGATGGTATTTCGGCATTCGTAAAGCAAATAAGGTTCGTTCGAGAGTTTCTGGGTTATGACAATTCTTAACAAAAAGAAGGCAGATCTGGTGTCTTAGGCAGTAACATGGTGGTACTACTCTATGTTGTTGAATGGAGGTGGCTCAGTATTTGGCCTGAGATCCTTCGACCAGTACTTATATGTCCATTGATAATAGTTGTTAGGACTCGAGAGAATTTTTGAGGCGTTCGTAGCCACTTGTTTGCGTGTGTGTGTGTGTGGTATTCCGAGGTCAAACTGTCGCCTCCTATTCACCTTGGGGTTCTGATCAATAGGAACATGCAAAAAAGAACATTTATCAGAATTCAAATACTCGTGTGTCTCTTCTTGATTAGTAAGGGGGAAATCACTCTGGAGAAATGACCACTAACGATGATGAGTGGGTTCATTGCAAGAATCCAAAATGAGGAAAAACCCCTAACTAGATCCAAGAAATCTTTCAACATCGACTTTCAGAGAACAAAATTTCTGTGTCTGGATAGATTTAAAACATCTTTTTATTATGGATTTCTGGATTGCAGACACTCTGTTACTGAAAAACGCTGCTTTGCACCATTGTTTTTAGTTCTAATTAGAGAGGGAATCCAACTGCGAGCTTCTTGCATGAAGACGTCCGGTCTCCAGTTAAAAGTGCTCTGCAGAAGTCGAAAGAGATGGGACAGGAAGCTCTTCCATGTGTCTCATATTATACTGACCTTCAGGATATGACGTGATTTGCTCCGGGCAACACTCCTTATTAGTTGAGATTCTAAGTAGTTAGAGATATTGAGAGATACCCTCGCCCCCAGGAAATACTGGAATTAAAACTGAGATCATTTTTCTTGTTATGGTAAAAAATATTGTTCAGCTCGAAGATGAAGCAAGGATACAAAAATCTTGGGAAAAAACCTTAGTGGGAAAATAACAATGGTATATATATACCATTGTTGTATAAGTATATATATATTATTATATAAATATATATATATTATTATATAAATATATATATATATATATATATATATATATATATTATTATATAAATATATATATATATATATATATATATATATATTATTATTATTATTATTATCATTATTATTTTTATTATTATGATGATGATGATGTCATCCACAGACAGCTGTTTCGATGTATTATATCTCTTCAGTATGGCTGTAGACTTTCCATTATCCCTTCCAGTACCGTGAGGCAGAATTGACACCTTCATTTCAGATCCGGGGGCCGATATCCTACCTCTGGACTACGGAACTGAACGGTCAGTAAGGCCGAATTTAAGCGATATATCTATTTACACGGAAATTTCTTGTCCACCAGAGTGCTCTATTCCTATGGAAGGGCATTATACATGTGTGTGTGTGTGTGTGTGCGTGTGTATGTGTATGTATGTGCCTTTGTGTAACAAATAGAATATTTTTTCAACAAATACTTGACACATTTGCATCAAATTGTTCTAAATATAATAAATATTCCCAGTGAACATGAACAGTCTTCGAGAATAAAGCTTAATGCGATACAGTTTTGAATCAGTTAAAGCTGTATTTTCAAACTTGGTCAATTTTGTCATGTTTTACGAATAAAAAAAAAACTGAACATTTTATTAATTGTTAATATTACAAGAAATTCTATATTCTGCTCAAATACGATCATCAAAGTCCCTGATTCTCTATGCAGGTTTTCACAATAGGGTTTAAAATGGCAAGATATCAAGTAAGTGATAAAAGTGGATTAATTAAACATGAATATTGCACTATATATCACTTCCCCGAAGAGTAAAGTCTTCACCAACAGTATTCACTTTAGTTAACGACAATTGCATGTGAAAGTAAAACCTTCGAGTTTCGAAAGGGGAAAATTGTTGTTTCAATACAGTGTTCAGAATGAAGGAGAATTAGTTTAAAAAGAGACGCATGGCCATTATCAACGAGGACAGATTTGGAAAAGTCATGGTTTGTAATCTGACATGTCATTCAACAGCAAAGTTTTTCTAAAACATTTTCCTTTCATTTAGTTCTTATTCGAAAGTTCAACAAAGAATAGTTTCCACATGAATTAGAAACAACTCATCATTTGGGTATCATCATAATATTTCATCATCCGTCGTAGGAATTGGACTTTTACCTGGATTTGCCACACCTCTCTATCATTGGCGTCATAGAGCCAATACGTTGTTAACTTTTAGTTCATCTTTCTATCTTGTATTCTGCCTGCCTTGAACGAATTTCGATGAAATCCTTTAAAAAAAAGGAGAAATTAAGTGGAGAAGCATCCACAAACGACAAGCCTTCGGCGGAGCAAGCTCAACCTTCAAGAACAAGAAAATCTCATTAGATCTAAAAAGAAGAGTATACAATTAATGAATCAAGGTATACTTACTTGCAAAAGGAAAAAAAGGTCATTTTCCTGCATGTTTCTACACTTTCAATGGAAAGTGGATCCTTTACAGAGCTCTTGATTGCGTGAATTGATTGAAAACCTTTCTAGCAAAAATTGCACAATTCGTTTATAAAAGTCTTTTTGGGTGATCGATATCATCATGAGATTTTAAATAGATTAATTGTTGAGCATAGCAATTCGTATATATTTGACCGGTGTTTAATTGAATAAAATGCATTTTCCACCCCCTTCCGAATTCATTCCGATCCTCTGTTGTTACTTGTCTGTTGTGGTTGTCAGGGTCGAGTCTCGTGAATCTCTCCAGTGGGGGCCCGATGTTTTTATGTTTTTTAATGCAAAACTAACTAAAACATGGAAATGTCTCTCCTTTGTAGAATTTGCTCTTAATTAGGAAACGTTAGCCAGAACAGTCAACGGAGGTTTCTTCGGTTTTTAAGTCCGTTTGCCTTGCTGACTGGCCACGTGTGTATGGTTGTATCACACGTGTGAGTCACACTGATGGAGCTAGAGGGCTGAAAACATTTATTCCCAATTAGATATAGAAAACAATCTTTTTTTTTCAAAATGTCTCCCCTAGGAAAGATTTTTATTGGAGGGTTCAATTTACAATGTACGTTCATACGAACATGTCCTTTAGTTTATATTCGTTTTTTTCTTTGAGGGTTCAGATTTTTTGATAATCACATTGATGAGAGAAAAGTAATGTATTCATTAACCGCTTTTCCAATTTTAAATTGATCACCCCTACATGGTGAAATGACAGCATCTATTGATTGACTAACCAGACCACTTTGCTTTTAATTTATATTCTTCCTCAAATTCTCCCTTTAATTTCCTATTCTGAGAAATAGTTAGGACCACATTTTTTATTTACTCCCCCCCCCCTGATACGTTGTATTTATCATTTCCTATTATTTTTCTTTGTCAATTCCATTGATATTTCCCTCCTTTTCTTCGCCTTTCTCGTCTCCTTTTTTTAAATTTTTGATTAATATCGTTTCACGTCAAAGATTATCTTTATTTACCATCAAGAATTAATTTAATAATCATCCAGTTTCTTATCCTTCATTTGTTATCATTGAACTTTCTTTGTGACAAACTCTTAATCAGTTTTGACTTCATTTTCCTCACCTGACAGCGAATGAAATTCAGACTTTCCGGTTAAGACTAAAAAGTGACAAAAACCTGAAATGAGAGAGAGAGAGAGAGAGAGAGAGAGAGTTATTTTATTCAATACTCTATTCCTACATCATCAATCAAAAGGGAAATACAGTGAGGGGAATAGAGAAAGAGTGAAAGAAAGAGAGAGAAAGAAGGAAAGAGAAAGGGAGAAACTAAAAATGAAAGGGGAAAGAGAAAGCAGAAAGCTATTGGCGCTAGTTCCAAATAAATATCTGAACTGCATCTAATTATATCTAGAACTATCTAGATTTTCATGCAATTTATCTAGAAAATATTTCTATATGATCCCATTAAATATAAAGATATATTTCAGTTAAAGTAGGAATTCTTTTTACAGAAGTCTGATATTCTAAAACCCTTCTAGATTCTGTCTGAGTTCAGCTTGACCCCAAAGCAGTCAATCTCGTCTTTTTCCTCATATTGGAGTATTTTTTTTCGTAATGTTTCTTCTTCTTTTTTACCATTCGTCTTCTTTCTTTCTTTCTTTTTTCTATTTCTACTTTCTTCTTCTTTCTCTCTGTTGTTGTCTTTCTTTTTCTTTCATTTATTTATTTGTCTTTTCCCTTCTCAGTAACTCCCTCTTTCTCATGATGTAAAAAGATTAGGCAAAACAATTCCGGACGCTGACCTTCAAATATCTTCCATATTATCTCCGGCCACCGCGGAAGAGCATCGATGGAATAGATCACAACTATAGGTCCATTATGAGATAGAATGCATGACAAGGTATATTCTTCTCCAAATTGATTCTCTTTGACCGCTGTATGGCGACTTTCCTTAATTCATCCACCATATTAAAGAGTACACACAGTTACCGGAACAGGAGCAATGACGCCATAATCATCACACGCCCAAGACGAAGACAAAATGGCACCTAATCTGGCTCTCTCCTCTTATGAATGGCTGCCATCGATAAAAGAATGTTTTGCCCTGATGAGTGGTAACGTTTCGAGCGTAACAAATAATAATCGGAGGAAACAACAGCAGCAATTATAATAATAAGTTTATTCCCTTTTCGTTTATTCAACAAGATTTGTCTCCGAATTCTTTTCAGTACAACTATTCCAATACTTGATTACAAACAAGATGGCGGCATTCGTTCTCAAAATGTCGAAATTGCAGCGAAAAGAGTCGAAGCACGACGAGGGTTCGATGTTGCTTGATTTCCGGTAATATCTAGAGAGATTGCAAATATTACAATAATCATTTCATGGTCGTCTTTATCGGAAATGCCAGAAAAGGACCTCTGCACAAATTAAAGTCATAATAATAACGGTCATGAAGAGGGGACGTTTATGATGATTATGATACCAGAGCTAGATAGAAAGAGGGAACACAGAGACAGAGACAGAGACAGAGAGAGAGAGAGAGAGAGGGGGGGAAGGGTGCAAGATAGAATTGATAACGATAATTATAATAACTTGGAAAGATGCCGGAGAACCTTGTTTGTGAGAAATGGGAATCGAAGGAAAACTGAAATCATTTAGACGAGTACAAATGAGCGTAAAAGTGATTGGCGCCCTCGGAACAAGAACCCCGCAAAGATATTGTAGGATCTGGAGATCAAAGTAGACCTAAGAGAGGAGAGACCACAGCACGACTAAAACCTGAGAGAATCCTGCAAAAAATTATTGAATCACAGTTAGAGGATTCCACAACTACCTTAGACACTAATCACTACGAAATTTTCAAAAGAAGAAGGAACCAAGTGCTTAGAATAAATTATTAATCAGCAAATATTACTATAATCATTTTGGAGAAGATATATGACCCCCTTTATGAAAAACATTCACACAGTAACTGACCATTTAATAGCACAAAACATAATCCTGGAAATTATCCATAACATTTGCCAATGCAAACGTAATTTGATTTTCCTAATATTTTAATATATTTCAGCATTGTAGTCTCTTCGCTGTTTCGAAATACTTGATGCTAGCTGCTCATGCGTTATAATATCGTGAAATTTTGTTACTTGGAATAAACAAACGTTCCAATCATGTTTTATTTGAAAACTGCCACTTTGATATAGCCGAAAGGCGAAACATGTTAGTAGAATTCAATTTAAATACAATCATCTCATTTTATTGTAAACTCAACGCCCCAATATATATATATATATATATATATATATATATATATATATATATATATATATATATATATATTTAACGCTCCCCTATTCAGTGTTGAGCACTTTTTAAGTAAGATAACTCATCCATTGTAAGCTTATGCAATGCTCTTTCATAGGAATAGAGCACTCTGATGGATGGGGAATATTAGCTAAATAAATATGCCGCTTAAAGTTCAGCCTTACTGACCATTTAGTTCCACGGAGCAGAGTGTAGGATACCGGCCTCCGGGTCTGAAGTGAAGGTTTCAATCCTACCTCCTGGAACTGGATAGTCTATAGCCACACTGAGGAGTTGTAATACAACGAAACAGCTGTCTGTGAATGACATATATATATATATATATATATATATATATATATATATATATATATATGTATATATACAGCTACGATGTACCGTTGCCAAGACTTTAAACAGTTAACGAAGGTAGATCTCGAGTAAGGTTCCCCAACTTGACTGTGCACAGCTTCCCATAGAGTCATGAATCTATCCCTTTTCTGCATCGGTGTTTTACCCAACTGTGATACCATAATGAGTGTGGAAGATAGACCGTTTTCTCATAAATACTTTTGCTGTGAACACTATCTGAAAAATACTGTTCCCCCAATAGTCAACCTTAGCAATAAGCTCACAACTATAAATCAATAGATAGATACGTGAGTATGTTTACTGATAGAAAGACAGCCCTACCGATCGATAGGTAGGTAATACGTCTGTGAAAATGAACATAAAAATTCTTGTTCTATGATCATTTTGATTAATAATCAAGCAATCGGATTTTGTCAAAAGTACGCTCGCCAAAGCCTGAAGACTCCAGACTCAAAGGATCTTTGTTGCACCTTGGCAAGAATAAACCTTTGTCAAAGTCGGTTAATTTTCATTTTCTTGATTGGCTTAATTTTCTTTCGATAACACACAGATGTCGTTAACCGTACTAATCGAACAGACATTCTTAATTAGACTTCGTCAATATTATATCTCGTTTCTTCGACGTATCTCATTCAATTAATCGATATTGGCTGATATCTTCATTGATCGTGCTTTGTAATAGAGAAGGAGTTTCAAAAAGGTTGGACCTTACATTGGCTATCATATTTAATCATATGGACGCTGATAAACCTCGTAATCCTTCTAAATCTTTCATCCGTTACAAAAAAGTTTTACTAATTTCTACAGCTATACGATAAGCATAAACCCTGATGTTCTGAAAAATAATTTAAAATCAAATTTGCTTACAGTAGATAACTATAAACGCGTGCTAACTGAATAACTACCTATATTTTGTTACTGAACCCACAATAGCAATTGGAAAAATGAAATGAGAAGCCAAATGGGTATATTGCTCATCGGAATCCTTTCAGACCTCGAAAATCTATCCCACTGACGCTTCGACTTTTCAAAAATGTTTCCCAAGATTTTTCTTTTGGATTCACCATCAAACGCCTTGACGCGTTCTCGTTAATCTCGTTAATGAAACGTCTTTGAGGGAAGACAGAAAGCAAAGGTAACCACATCTAAAGAGGTTTACCGGTATGATGTTGCGATCTTTTTTCGGAAAATGTTTGTATTGAGATAAAAGTAGGATTTTAAATGGTGCTTTCCACCATAGGCAACATATGAAGGATTGAAAATTGATGGATCTTTTCAGGGTTTAAGAAATCTACCAGTCTTTTTTCTCTTAATATCTATCTATCTGTCAGTTCCTCTTCCCCCTCTTGTTCTCTATCTCTCTTACTATATATATATATATATATATATATATATATATATATATATATGTATACATAGATATATATATATTGGAAAAAGACCTAGAAAATTATAAATGTTTCATATTCTCTCTTATAAATGTTTCATATTCTCTCTCTCTCAGGCCTGTTGGTACGTACTTGCGTACATATATATATATATATATATATATATATATATATATATATATATATATATATATATATATATATATAAGTAAATGTTTGTAATCGTTCATTATGTATTGTGCATTCTGTTTCACTTAAACAAGACTCTTATGTAAAAATTCATACATTTTTTATATTTTCAAACTCTGTAATTCTTTTATTTTATTATTTTTTTGGGTGGGGATATGTTGACCCAGTGTTGAGTTATTGCTCAGCCTAGCTTAGCTGTATAATAGCATGCTATGGGGGATCAAAATTTGGGAGTGGGGGGCGAGAAAGAAAACACTTATTTCTGATTTTCTTTTTCTCTTGACTGATTTGGTCAATTTTACTCAGTGAAATTTTTCTCATCTTTAATTCTTCATTTTTTTGTTTCGTATTTATACTTTGTATTAATTTTTCATATATATTTGCATTGTTTTGTTCATTCAATGATTTTCTAATTTGTTGAATTAAATTTTAACGTAACGTAAGCGCTTGCCTACACACCCATTATCTATAATTTTGATTTTGATACAGGATCAATTTGATAATTAAGCCTGCTTATGTATGTGCTTCTAAAATCTAGGTTGATCCTTACTCTCCCTTACTCATACAATGGTAATCTATGTGCGTTCAGTCTTTGATCAATGTCTGGATAGTTGCTCTCCATATGTAAGGTGATAAATTTTGGGCAAACGTATTGGATGTCAAACATGTAATAATGTAAAAGATAATCAGAGGTCAGTAAAGTGAAAACATAACTATCACCCCATCAGCTATATGTATGTGCATGCATATATGCAACTGTTTAACCACACGGACATTGGTACCATTGTCCAAAGTTTAAAAAGTGAAATACAGCACTATGGTCAACGCTCACTGAGTGTCATTTACCACACAATTCCCACTTCAAATATAAGAGTAAAAACTCTTTTAATGTCTGCGATTCAGCTCTATTTCCGATTTAAAATTTGACAGCTTATGTTTAACTATTTTCAATTTTTCTCCTTGGCACAAATCTCATTTCATGTTTAAACTATTATTTATATATAACCTTCCCAACTAACCTCCAATTATTAACCAGTGTTTTCTTTTCATATCTCAATAATGAAGGTACCGTTTCCTCTATGTTTTTTTTATGGTTGGCAAGTGTTGCCTTGAACCTTTGTTTACTGATTCTGACATTCACCTTCCTGTCTTTAGGGTTGTCTTATGATTATCGTTATCCCTCCTACTACTTCTCTCTCTACAAATATACACACACACCCATATACATATATATATATATATATATATATATATATTCGTTAACTTCCACTTAGTCCTCCATTTATATCACTCGAGTTTTATCTTATTTTCATTGTTATTTATTCTTTTTATCCTTTTTGAATTTCTGAGATTTTATTCCTCTTCTTCGACTATCCATCATATATGTCTGTTTTGTATTCCTTCGTTTCTATCGTTTTCTATTCTCCCTCCTTTTCCCTTATTTCTTTGTTTCTTTATTTTTTCTTCCTTACCATTTTCCACTTCACTGCATAATTTATTATTCCCTTCCCCTCCCCTCTACGTAGTTCTCCTTTTTCTTTTAGTTTTTTTTTTTCGGTCTACCCCTACTTCTTCTCCTTCTTTCTATCTTCGTCGTCATTCTTTCCAAACTCTTCATCTTCTACACCTTTCTTCTCTTTATATCTCCCCTTCTTCCTTTTCTATTTTACATTTTCTTTTATTTCGTTCTCTTTTTATTTTCATTTTTTTTCTCCTTCAATCGTGTTTTTCTTTCCTCCCATTGTTTTCCTTTTATCTCTTTTCCTCTATTTCTTGATCTGGTCCAACTTATACGTCTCGGAGTCTTTCTCCTTTCCTTCTTTATTTCTAACCTTCACTTTTATCATACTTTCTCTTGTTTTCCTTCTTCACCTCCATCTTTCAATCATTTGATTCGACTATTATTTATTGTATTCTCTATTTCTTCTTCATTTTTAATTTCAACTCTTCTTATACATTCCTTTTGTTTTTTTCCCTCCCTTCGAAAAATTCTCTCATTCAATAAACGCTCGATTCCAAACAACAGTGTCCTCCAATAAATGGTAGCACACAATGCCTACCTCTCTGATCATCCTCAGAGTTCGATTCATCTGGTGACACCGGCAACACTATCATCACACTTTCATCTACTTGCTAGCATCTCGTATGTTGCCATCGACTGTGTACCGAAATCTCGCGAGAAATGTCCAGGTTTTGACAGAATGCCGGAAGGAAGACCTTGTTCCATGACTTCACAATACAATCGTAGTTTTCAATAAATTATTCACTGGTTCTATTCACTCCCCACATTCCAAGCATTGGCAAAGTGAGAGGAAAGCATTCGAAATATTCCCGAAAAGAAAACTAATTTAATAATTTTCTCACGTGAAGCTCTCCAAGGGCGAGCGGTGAATGAGGAATATGACGCGCACACGCAAACA
>OY735228.1:34243151-34338151 GCA_963457665.1 Thysanoteuthis rhombus | reverse complement strand
GGAGACACAAGAAGCATTGTACCGAATTAGTAGAATTCAGTGATAGCAAATTATGCATATTCTAATTTAATAGTTCTATATTTCCAAAACATTATATTCTTTTCTTTTCAAAACAAGAATCAGTAGTTTTTCTAAAATGGAAATTAAAAAAGGTAAGATTTTCGTTTTTTGCTCCGTTAGAAAGCATAACTTGAACAATATTCCGTCTGTAAAGTTTGTCGGAAAAGAAATAACAAGTCAGGTATTGGTTCAAAAGAAAATGTAAATTTCATAACAAGGAAAAATAAAATGGATATAAAGAAAGATGAGAAAATACGGGTACACCAATTGCTGGATAAACGAGAAAGTTCTAAGATTAATCAAGTTGAAAGAAACAAAATTGAAAATATGCAGTAAACGTAAAAGTTTTATTTCCACCTGTGAATATAAAAGTCAACGAAGATAAAAATTCTTAAAGTGAAAAAATCAGAGCAGTACATGGATAGCAAATAAGATACGCACGTTCTTGAATGGAAATCGCCATGTTAAAAAAAAAAGATGTTCTGTTGAATGAAAATTTCTGAGAGTTGACTTTGAAATTAGAATAGAAGAAAGAACGGAAGGGAGGGAGAGGATAGACGTTACCCTCAACAATGTATCAGAGCAAAGGGGTCAATTTTCGCGCCCTTTTGATTTCATGGCGAATTTTTGCTTGAAGTAGCCGTAGCGATTCTGAGAATTTATTTGCAGGAGTTAGACAATGCTGAAATTTAAAATTATCTAATTCTCACTTTTTGGCTATCTTTTCAGTTCTCTCAGTTCGAGAGCCATGTGATTGAATCTAATTTTGTGGGATTAAATCCCTTCGTACTATTGTACTTTTTGAATACCTCTTCAAAATACCAAAAGGTTCCCGGTGATATTGAGCATTGCCTCCTTTATGAATACATATTGGAGGAAGCGAATTTGGTGCATTTGATTTACGTATTTTATTGAAATCACAAAAAACCTACTTTGCTTGGATTTTTTGCTTTGGGCATAATGGGTTTATTAACTGACACCGCTCAAAGTAAATCAGTGGACATTGTCTAGTATTCTAAAGAGGTACCCCCAAGCAACAAGAAACAGCAGAGGTATCCTGAACATTCTGAGACTTTCGGACTATTCAGTGTAATGTCTTTCCCTCCATTACTAGTAATAGTACTTCTGACTCAGTATTCAATTTTGATAGACTAGTCTATCTATATATCTTATGATAACATTGCTCCGAAAAAAAAAGGTAGGCCGAGGTGTTATAGAAATAAATGAACAGTGCAAGAAAGGAAGAAAAGTGAAGAAAAAAAAAACGTAATAGAAAACAATGAATGAGAAAAAAAATTAAAGCAAAAATGATAACTGAGAAAAAAAGTAGAGAGAGTGATGTCATGAATAAGAAACATCATGCAAAAAATATATTATAGAAAAGTGAAATAAGGCAAAAAATTGAATGAATGATTGGAAAGAAGGAAAAAGTAAGGCGAAAAAAGCATAAGGTCAAAAGGAAAAAAAAGAAAGTAAGGCAGAGAAGAATAATATCACTAAAAAGAAATGACAAGGAATAAATGATGTCTTTCAAAAAGAAATACACCAACAGAATAGTGTCTAGGAAAAAATACACCAAAGGAAATGATGTCTGGAAGTAAAAAAATAAGGCAGGCAAAAATGATATCAAACCAAAAACACGCCATCTTGGAAAATATAATAGGCCAAACAATAAAGATGTCTAAACCAGAGAAACTAGGGCAAAGTAAATGCCGTTCAGTATAATGAAATATAACAAAAAATTATGCCTAGAAAAGGGAAAAAAAATGACCTAATCAAAGACAGAACAAAAAGGTAGGAGTGAAATGACCAGTACTGAAAGAATGAAAAGTGATATGAAAAAATAATAATTCAACAACTGACATCGTGGAGACAAAAGGATTAAAAACTCTGTTGCCGACATGAATACCCTAAGTGAATAGAGAAAAGAAGAATGGAGATTTGGCAAGAAAAACAAATCAGGTATTCTACATGAAAAAAAAAAATGGAGGCATGAAGCAAAGGCGAAATCTAATTAGCAAAGGGGTGCATGAGAATGTGGTGTAAGCTAAGAGGACGATGAATACAACGGAAGTATGATGAATGGGAATAAAGAAAGAAAGAAAAATGGTGGCTCACAAAAACTTGAATGTGATAGTGAAAAGAAAGAATAGAACAGCAAACAGGGGCAGAATACGTAGGGAAATACTCATAAGAAAAACCAGAGAAGAACTTCAAAGGGAGTAAATGAAAGAAAGATTTTTGAGTATAATTGAATAAATAAATAATGTACTGACTTAAAAACAAAGATGAAAAGAACCATAGAATCGAAAATGATTAAAATATGCTGACAGTACCGAAAATAGGGGAACAATCGCAGTCTCTAGGGAAAGAAAATACATAGATGTTAAAAAATAACAATCGTTGTAAAATGTAGGACGAACTAAATATGAAAATATCTTGGTATTTCCATAAAATAAGTGTCGTCTTAGATATCAACGGCATATAATCAAAAATTTTTCAAAAAGTTAATAAATGAACGCTAGATCTCAGCTTTGATTGGCAGTGCAGCAGACGACAATTTTATTAAGATTTTTACGCTTGATCCAAATACAGTCATCAAAATAATCTCATTTTTCCTAAATTTTATTCTATCTTGAAAATCTTCAGCCTGCCGTTGATTAAAGTTATCGTCTGTTGCTTGCTTGCTCGCTTGCTTGCACTCTATTCCTCTCTTTCTCTCTCTCCTCTTTCTCTCTATATACATGGTAGCACAGGTTAGCTTTATCTTTCATCTCTGAATGCATTCCTTTGATGTTTTGCCTTCTCCCCTTGGATGTTTTTTAATTTTTTCACATTTTTATCGCTTCCAAGTTCTTCTGAAAAAAACATTTTCTTCTTTAGCTTCGAATCCGTGTTCTTTTTTTTAATTTCAAGTAGCTTTTACCATCTTGACTCCCCTCTCTTTTTTTCTTATTTCTTCGACGATAATCTTGTTATATTTTGTATAATTCGATTCTTTCGTCTTTCCCAGTCATTTAACTTTGTCTTTCAAACGTCCGCAGTATTATTTAAGTCTATAGCGACGTTTTCTAATTGTAGCTCTGTTTTGCACAAAATCAACGGGTCATCAAACGAGGATCAAACTGAAGGAAATGTTAGACGTAGTCCAATCAAAGTAAAGAATATAATCAGCTCATATCAATTTGAGCACATGTGTATCTTTGTTTTGGTACGAGGACACGATTATCAGGCTTAACGTGGACATCGCAATTACTACCAAGGAGTAAAGACCCACGAAATCAGTTTGCTCAACAATACCAGCTAAAAAAAATGAACAATTACTCAGCGGGTAAGTTTAATGAAACACATATCGAATACAAAAATGGAAGTTTGATAATGTTGAAGCCGGTTTTTAGCCCTGGATGCATCCAAAACTATCATTTAGAAGCGAAGTTTGGAATTTTCATATCAATGCCAATTAAATTCACCTCAAAACTGCATATTTTGGACGGAAAGGGGGTTGGAAAAAAAAAACAAAAAACAAAAAGGCAATGGTTTTGTATCTGTTTTTAGCGTCGAACACATCAAATACCATCAATAAAGGTAACGTTTGAACTCTTCTTATCCTTGTAAATCGATTTCACCATTACTCAACCATTAAACTGCTTAGCTGATGTCATTTTCTGCACTAACTAAAGAGACAATTCAGACGGTAGGGAAACATTAGACGGTAAAATACCGAATATGCAATTTTCAATTGAAACTTTAAGGGTGTTTTGAACTCAGTCTGTAGGTTATTGATTGAAAAATATGAGAAGCATGATGTACAGGGATGTTTACGATTTAATACGAACGTTACTGATAGGGTAGGACTGATATGAGTACACTGAGGTTTTATGCTAATGAAATTTTACAACGGAAACCTATTTGAACTAATTGCATTGCACTGAGAATACACAGTACAATTTTGAACCCAAGCTTTTTTAACCTAAAAAATAGTCAAGTCAGTCATGAGAAGAAGCTCAAACATTGGACTGAGCGACAATTTCAGTATCTGTAAGTCAATTTACGCTTGTTTATTTCAACTTCATTGCATGCTATCTTGTATTTATATTTGATCAGTCTTTTCAAAGAGAACATACATTTCTTACAACTAGTACTCCATGGATTATATGAAGAGATCAAAAGAGTTGGCCTACATATGACCTTCAGTAAAACAAAAATCATGTGCAACAATCACATTGAGAATAAGGGCACAACTGTCAAAACCGAAGATGCAAAACTGGGGAAAGTAGACCACTGGATCACTGAGGCAGCAACGTGGAACTTAACCAAGAAACAGACTTGCAAACTGAGAAGCATGCAACGTGCACTTGAGAGAATCATGCTCAACCTCACATGGAGAGATCACAAAACTGCCTTTGGAAGGTCTATGTCCATCGATAGACGTTGAAAGACTGCTGCTGCTGTTGATGATGATGCTGGAATAGAATTCTAAAAAAAAGATAAGAAATAAAAAAAAATTATGGAGCCCACTAAGTTTTGTTTTATTGTTTCTCACTAAGGCAAAATAAATTTTTGGTTACGGTTTTTGTCTTGACTTAAATTCAATTCATACGATTTACTAATTCTTTGTACTATATTCCTATATTCAGGGTTGACTTATACTAAAAATACATGATAAATACACTTCTAACAATTTTAATATGGATATCCATCCTAAATAATCTTACATTAGAAATGAAGTAAAAAAAATCAGGAAAATTGTTAGAAATTTTTGTTAAATCTGTAATTATCTCCTCCTGATTCCACACCAAGTGTTTATTTGGACTTATTTGAAAATATAACTTTGTTTAAAAAGATTTTTTTACCCTAAATCTATCAATTCGTTTCGAAGAAAATTTCTGATTAAATGTGATGAATTCATCTTTGAAATAAACTAATGAATTTACGTGTAACAAATTAAAATTAGTGTACATAACACTTTTTTCTGTGTAAGTAACTTCTGAAAAATTTTCTTTCCTTTTAACTCATGCTACTTCCGTTTCCATGAGTCTAAATGAGTATGAGACAAGGCTGCATTTGAAGAAACGATGTTAGCTAGATTGATAAACTTAAATATCTCTATTGGGAGGGTTTGCCTGTTCGGGAAATCAGCGTTTGGAATTCTGGCTTGTAATGTAGTTGAAACATTAAATCCGGCACTAGTTGGAAATAGTAACTATTTGATGCACAAAATTGGAAATAAGTAGATTGGAAACTCACATCTGTTTCGTACAATGCCACTGGTGTGGGGTATATATCGGCAATTCAACATACTGTAGTAGGGGGTAAGGTACGAAATTGTTCCCTGGCTGGGCGCTAAAGGCTTCTTGTCTAATCTTCAATGCTTAGGTTCATTCTTCACCCCAGTCCAAGTTGGAGTCACCTTGGTTTGTTTCCGTAACAACAACCATATGTATATATATATATATATATATATATATATATATATATATATATATATATATATATATATATATATATATATATGTCTGTGTGTGTGTGTGTGTGTGTGTGTATAAAATTAGCATTCCCCGACCGTAACTTGAAATCACGTTCAATTTATCCGCTAGCAACCCTTTTTTACCAACTGAGCTCAACTGTCAATTTTCATACATCCAAAAATTAATTTATTTCATTTACAATACAAATGTTGAGGTAATAATTCTAGTCGAAGTATAAGTAAGAGTGGAGTATGACCAGCAGCAGCCAGGCCTGTATTTCTTCCTTTCTATTTTTCTTCGTTTTTTTCTAACTTCTTTCAAGTGTTTGGATTAACTGATTTGAGAATTCCTACTGGACGTGTCCACATATTTACATAAATGCTGAATTGTGGGGAAAAATCATTTTATACAAAAACATAGAAAAAGAGATCCATAAAATTTGGTTGCCAGCAGAAATATTTGCTTATACTTATTTAAGGCACACACTTATGTATTGCTCACTTCAATTGTAAATAAAACATTTCACTTTGAATATATATACGTATATATAAATAATTTTGTAATCCACAGATAGCTGTTTCGATGTATTACAACTCTTCAGTGTGGCCATAGACTATCCATTATCCTATCTAGTACCACAAGGCAGGATTGAAACCTTCGTTTCAAACCCAGAGGCGGGTATCCTTCATCTGTGCTACAGAACTGGACGGTCAGTAAGGTTGAATATAAGCAATATATTTATCTAGCATATATTCCCAAAACACCAGGGTGCTCTATTCCTATGGAAGAGCATTGCATAAGCCTACAATGAATGAGTTACCTCACTTAAAGAGTGGTCAACCCCGAATAGGGGAGTGTTGATTCTCTCTCTCTCTCTTACTATATATATATATATATATATATATATATATATATATATATATATATACCAAAGTTCCTGGTGTGGCCCAGTAGTCAAATATATAGAAGCATTTATTTTTGGTCAAAATGACTTACTTGATCGAATTATTTTTGTATCTTTATTTTATTCGAATGCACGTACATCTTTAAGGTTTATTTTGTTGAGGCCGCAATGCTGCGTGGTGTTTTATCGAAACTGTTTCTGGTGTGAACAATTCAATAATAATCCAAACAGCAAATGATGAAGGATTGCCTTTGTCTTTCAAATTTTCGATTATTGCACGTGGCTTTTTCATGCTGAAATTTCAATTTGGAAAATAACGAAAAAATTCAATTTGAAGAGAAAAAATATAATTAAAGCGTAACCTTTCTTCACATGTAAGATTGGATAAAAAATTTAATCTAGAAATATGATTAAAAATGAATATCCGATGTTATAAACAGAGTAGCGTTAAATTAATTAGTCAATATTTATCTGACTACAGACATTATTTTATTACTTAATCTTACTGTTTACATTAGTAAACTAAGTACTTAGTTATGATTAGAAACAAAAGAATGTAGAAATACATGTGCTGTCTTTATCAGGTGAGCCAACAGCAGTAAAAGCATGTATGTTTACATATGAGCTAGGCATGGCTCGGTAATAAATAATGAATAGTAAAGAGAAAGTGAATGAGTATCTATTTAAGATGATTTGAAATATAAAGTATGTATTCACTGCAATAGACATAATCTTAAGTGGGTGATACGAGAGTAGCTCTCATTGAGAAGAGAGTCTGCAAATACATATTTTCTGAATAAAAATCCTTCACGCGTAATGTAGAAAAGAAACATACTTTAGTAAATGACTCTTCTATGAACATTTCTCCCACCAATGTGAGACAAAACAGAGGAGGCATGAAACTGACTATATTAAAATTTACGAACATAGAAAATAGATCGATGATGAAGAAAATTCGAAAGTTACCACTTTATTCTGGAAAATACTGTAAAAAAAAAAATGTCAAATTCTGTTCAAAATAAGTGGATGAAAAATATCATTTACTTGCCCGTGGATAGAAAATTTTGAGCGTGTATTTTTATAAAGTCAGACGCTTCCTGGCGGTGTAATGGAAGATACATTCAAATTTTGCCGGAAGTGAAACAGTTGAAGAGAAACTAAAGCTTCCAGATTTGAAAAGTTGGTCACAGTCTCGTTTCAACGAGAATCACGTGGTTTCTTTAAAAAAATCATACGCCCTATATCCTCTGCCGAGAATACATGTGAAGATATGTAAATTTCCGTGTTCATGCATGCAAGAGAGTGGTTTACAAAGTGGAATAGACAGACAGACGGACTGTTGGTATAGATTGCAAGAGAAATTGTGTATTTACAAACGTACAAGTGCGCAATTTTCGTTATGTGTAAGTCATACATCCAAATACACCGTATCGAGTTTTTCCCAAGTTCTTTTGTCTGTCTATCTATCTTTCTATCAACATACGCACACACACACACGTATATATATATATATATATATATATATATATATATAGAGAGAGAGAGAGAGAGAGAGATAGAGAGAGAGAGAGAGAGAGAGAGAGAGAGAGAGAGAGAGAGAAAAGCCCCTCTATTCAGGGTTGAGCACTCTTTAAGTGAGGTAAATCAACCATTGTAAGCTTATGCAATGCTCTTCCATAGGAATAGAACACTTGGGTGGATGGGGAATTTATGCATAAATAAATATCTCCCTTAAATTCAGCCTTACTGGCCGTCCAGTTCCGTAGGTCAGAGGTAGGGTATCGCCCTCCAGGTCTGAACCAAAGGTATCAATCCTGCCTCGTGGTACTGGATGGGATAATGGGAAGTCTATAGCCACACTAAAGAGTTGTAACACAACGAAACAGCTGTCTGTGGATGACACAATGATATATGTATATATACATAGAGAGAGAGACGAACATGAATTTCAATAGAATTCTTTTTAATAGAATCAAATCGTTTAATGAATTAAACCAAGCATTTTTTTTTCTATCCTGTGGATATTTATTCAGGAAAGATCATTGAATGGGAATAGCTATTTTGGAGAGCAACGACGGGAGAAAATTTGATAACTTCGAGCTGGACCAACACACTAATGAAAAAGAATCGACTCGTAACTAGAAATAAGATTGCACTTTTCTAAGTTTTTAAGAACAGTATTTTTTTAGAAAAGAAATGTCTAGTTCATGTGATAATTATTTCCCATGCACACACACACACACACACACACACACACCTAAAAACTACATTTAAACCAAATTACTACCTTATATCAGTATAACACATAATATAATGTCATTATGTACATACCTGCACTCTCTTTGACTCTTACACTCTCTATATATCTATATATATCTATCTATCTATCTCCCCCCCTCTCTCTCTCTCTCTCGCTCTCTCTCTCTCTCTATATATATATATATATATATTGTGCATTTACGTGGTCTAGGCAAAATGATACAATCACTTTGTAATGACAGGTGATCATTTAAATTAGATTTTCAAAATGATGCGACGCATTTGTAATCATATGTGTGTGTATATATGTATATATGTGTGTGTGTGTGTGTGTTATTGTGTGTGCATGGGTGTTTGTGTTTTGGGGACAACACACACAATACCACATGATTATGGAATAAGGAGTATAAATACACATGAAATTTCCAAATCCCCACAAAGAAATACACGCACACAAGCATATAAACATATATTTGTATGTGCGTTTGCGTGTGTATCTATACATAAAACTTATTCGTGATAATATTTGCACATAGATATGATTTATATATTTTTTCTGATATATCCATGGATGCAGATAAATTCTCCCCATACTTTTAAACATGTCTACAGATATATAAATACATATCCATGCATTCACAATATATGTATGTATTTTTTACATACAATTTTCTCTTACGCACACACATACAAACATATATATATATATATGTATGATCATATTACACACACACACACACACACACACACATATATATATATATATATATATATATATATATATATATAATGCAAGTTCGTACCAACAGGCCTAACTCTGTTTTGTTTCGTTCCTTACGACATAATTTTCCTCTTTCCGTTTGAATCTCTACTTACTCGCTTTTTTTCTTGCGCTTCCTTCACAGCGTGACACGACATTTTCTAAACATTTGCAATACGACATCGACGTGGATGCATGTTTAATTTCCTTTTTCCATTAGGCGCAGCGTCCTCAGCCAACAATGCAATACTCTGTTCTTCGTGCCGCCTCGTTCCTCGGCCTAAAAAGCCGCCATTTTTAACACGAAGCGAAAATGAAAGTGAGGTGCTTTTACGCGCGGAATTTATGCACATGCACTGAGATGCATAACCACGATTTATAGCTTTTTCTACGGTTAGATACCGTCATCTGAAACTGTCACCAAAACTGTCGACATGGATTTCAGCAGTTTTTAAGTGAATTTAGCTGGCTGGATGGCTTAGTATGTAACACATGAACATGAAGCGCCAAAAAGTAAGAGGTGGCCGATAATTTAAACATATATTCCTCATTAGGTGTTTTAAAACTTTTTCAATCTCCCTTATCACGTTATTCATGGTCTTTGTTTTCCAATGCAATTTTATACTAAATTGGTATCTAGTTTGTGCCCAGCAGTGTCCTGCTTGACCTTTTGGAAAAAAAAAGTTTTTAGTGGTCAACGCCGAACAAATCATTGATGAAACTCCTTCTTGTATTCCTCTAATTGATCACCTCAATAAGAGCATGCTACCAAAAGACATTGTTCACGTATCAGTTTCTATTGAGTGACCAAGTAAACCTGTTCACACTTTTGTTTTTTTTCCTTTTTTTGTTTGTGTACATGATAATATTGGGGATGATGTCGATAGGGATACGAAAGGCACAAGGAAAAATGAAGATGAAGTTTGAAATCTACGGGTAAAAAGAATTGTGGATATTTTTGAAGAAGAAGAAGAAGAAGAAGAAGAAGAAGAAGAAGAAGAAGAAGAAGAAGAAAATAAACTTTTCGGAATAGGGAGAAAAATATTTGAAAAAAATTAATAAAAAGCCATTGGAATGAACGATCATTTTTTTTAAAAGAGGGAGCAAACATGTCCAGGTAATCAACTAATAGAAACCGCAATGTGACCAACGTCTTTTGGCAGGATGATAAGTATGGTCAATAAAGAAAAATTGAATTAAAATTGAATCTTGGAATGATTGATGGGTAAGTTGCTCCAGTCACCTCTTGCTGGACAGTGATCACTAAAAACTTTGAATTTACCCAAAAAAAAATAGCTAGAATGCAAGCTAAAAATTAACATTGCAAATAGATTCCCAACCCAAGTAAAGTATTTAGGGAAGTCAAAAAACAAAAACAAAATTATTTCGATAGACAGGGGTAAAAGTTAGAAGTTCGAACCTTCGAACTTCTTTGAAGCAGCCTGCTTGCGTGATACAAACATATATACATATCCCTCCAACTGGATCAGCTTGTAAACTGAAAAAAACGCATGATGACAGTTTTGGTTGACGGTTTCAAACATTCTTGTAATTGGAGAGAAAGAAGTTCTGTTGAAAGGAGGAACGAAATGAAAACGAATATCTTGAATGGAGGAACTAACAAAGTCTTCTGGAAAAAGAAATGTCGTGGGATAAAAAATATAATTTTTCGAAAAAAATCTAATATTTGGGAGAGAAATGAAAAAAATCATGTTTGAAAGGGAAACGGGAAAAAATATTAGAAGGAGAAAAGAAGAGAAATTGTCAAGGAATATAGGAAGCTCATTTTGGAAATGAATCTTTGCTTCGAAAAAATTGGAGGAAGCCTATTTTGAAAAAGAAAGAGGAATCCCACAGAATAATGGAACATAGACAATCTTGGTAGAATGGAAGACCAATATTTGGAAAAAGAACTGAAAAGCATACTAGTCAGAAAAGTCATTGGCAAATATGAGTATTAAAAAAATGGGCAAGCCCTGTTGTTGTCGTAGTAAACTGCACTCCTAATTCTGTTCTGACTAAAGATGATTACACCAACTTTTCTTGAGTATTACCATCAAATACAATTTTATTTCAGCTCAGTCGGTGAGAAAGACACTGTCCAATCACACTGCTGTGATTTGAAATTACAGTAGGAAACTATTGATCTTATATATGTTTGGTTGAACATAACGTATTACTCCCTTGAATTTAGTGAGGATCCATCTGGTTGTTTCGATTACGATGGAAAGATACTAAATCAACTTGGACTGCAGTTTGAAAATATATGAAAAGAAAAAGACTTTGGTAAAAATTGAATAGTAATTGTGCAGAGGGAAAGAAATGGACATTTGAGGTGAAAACGTTTGTTAAATAGAGAATGGATTAAAAATCCTCACTGAATGGGGAAAAATAGAAAATCGTTGTTGAAAGAAAAAGATCAACACTCATTTAGATTAGCGTTGAGTCTGGCTGAAGCAAGGTTAGGCAGGTTCGACCATTATCAGTGCAGAGAAGGTTGACCATTTTGGAGAACGCACAGTTACAAGAGTGTAATCTTGTTCCAGACTAAGCAAGAGTTAGTCGATCAAGAAAATAGAATCATGAAAAAAGAACAAAAATGACTTATTGGAAAAGGAAAAGGAAGAATTACACTTGTCTACAAAAATAGAATTGTTGAAATTAGATTATTTCAGCCGAATTTATTGTTATTTTCACAAATGAAAACCCATCTTTTTCCAGCGTATCCCATCTTTGCAAGAAGTAATTTTCTCTTAGAATCCAATATAAAACTGTGTTATTAGTACAAAAAAAATCATATCAAAAGTGATCCAGAAGAAAGATGGAGAGTGAAGGTTCATTTAAGGAAAGAAAGACGAATGCCTAGAAAGAGGAAAGTGAGCAAAATAAACCTATTCGGTCAAAAGTGTACCGAAAGTTATCTGATGCATCACCTGGGAATATTTACTGGACTGACTGTCAGAGATGGATCACTTTAAAAATATTATGAAAATATCAGATTTGTTCATTTTCAATAAGTCATGACCCACAAATCTTATCTATTAACCAAATCAAAATGTAATACCTTTATTGGACTAAAAGCATGCAACACACACATATGCACACACACACTCACTCTCTCACACACACACACACACACACACACACATATATATATATATATATATATATATATATATATATATATATATATATATATATACATATATATATATATATATATATATATATATATATATATATATATATATATATATATATATATATATATATATGAATGGGTTGGTTCCGCGAACAGAACGCATTTTGGAGGGTTTTTCAAGTACTGTAAGAAATTAGTCGGTGGGGTCTGTTCGCAAAATATTCCCCGACTAGCATGACAGAATTTTAAGGTGAAGTGTGACGTGCGCAAAGCCGACCCCACTGCACGTATCAACTTCTCATGGTCATTTTAATCAGTCCCACTCTCGATATATATGTATGTGTTTGTGTGTGTGTGTGTGTGCGTGTGTGTGTGCGCGTGATATAATAAGTGATATATGTGATACCTGTATTTGTGCGTGTGTGAGTCTATGTGTGCGTATGTATGTGTTCATGCGTCTGCGTCTCTAAGAATGTTCATGGGAATGGTCCCTCTTAATCAAAAAGCCTAAGATGAAAATTCATTACTGAAAAAAGGAAAAGAAAACTAAACATACAACGTAGCATGAAGTAAACAGTGTGTATTAACGATCTTCTTTGAAGGTTATTGATCTAGAACTATTAATATTCATCAATATTATTTATTGCTTTGGCAAAGGGTATGTGTTTTCCTGAACTGACGTTCCTCGTTTGTATCATAACAAGTTGATAGCGTTTTACAAAAGCAAAACAAAAACATTATCTGTATAAACTAATTCTGTCTAGATATGAAAATACTAAAGTAAAAAAAGAGTGTATCTATTCGGATCCTTGGAAGAGAAGAGAAGAGGAGAAACATATTTTATTGCATCAATCAACAATTCAGTAAGAATAATGTGACCTCTCATTTATATGGAAAACTACCGTCTTTGCAGAATAAAAAAATCATATGATAAAACACTGAGTTCATGTTATATGATACGTCGTATGATATATGATATTATCATATATAATCCAAATGGTAAGCATTACACGACAGAAAATGAGAAAGAAGAAGAAGGTTACACACGCACACACACATTTCATATATATCTCTCTATATATATAATGTGTACTTTAGAGAGTGAGACAGACTCGGGAGTGAAGTGTTTGGTGGTAAGGTTAATCAATCCTTATAAGTCAATAGTCCATACATGTTTCGGGATTCTTCCCATCATTAGTGGTGTGTGCTGTGTGAGTCAGCGTATTGGTTTGGATTATTGTTAATCAGACAGTATGAGAGTGAAGTGAAAAATGAATGAAAAGATGTCTTTAAAAGTGGACTGTCACTTGAGTGTATGGCTGAGCAGAGATATGTGCCAAGTTCCCAGGAGCTGATATCTCATCCATTGGTACAGCAAGCCTTCTGATATTGTCATTTCACTCTCATTGACATTGTCACTTACTCTGCCAAGCCTAACACATTTACCAGTCATTAAGGTACGATGTCATTACATTCGAGCCGAGTTTGCTTGAATAGTTCCCAATCGCCGACTCTGATCTTACTGAAAATGGTGAACCCATGTAATTATTACTCAGGGATCATTGAATGAAAAACGGCTTGAACTATTCATCTATTCATTGCTCGAGAGAAAAGATATACCACATTAATATGATACATTTTATAACAGATCTAGTTGAAGAATGCTAAGAGTCTCAAAGACTGAGTGGCTTGAAAATCAAAATTACAAACTTGTCTATGACTAAGGAATCACTTTGTTCTCACACCCTCGTTTTGATTGATTGTAATTTGATATTTCTTCTTTGGCTGTATTTTCTCAAAAAGTGTTTCACGTTCTTATTTATGTCTAGTTCTATTCACATTACCTTAAAAAATATTGATGTGATTTCTTCTTTCCACGCAAAGAATTCATTCTTTCAGATCCTTTTTTTTCTTCAATAATTCATCGATCACTATTCATCCCAGTGCCCAATGTAAAGATTCAAGTTACGGAATGTACACTTAAAATAAACCAAGATATAATTTCACTTCGTCTTTATGGCTTGGAGTTCATCAATGAAAATAGGAGCCAGTGACTATTCAATGTTTGTATCTGATTATTTTCAAAATATTGTTTCCAACTTTTTATACATCAAATATTTCCGATAATATTACAGAACCGATAATATATCATTTACTATAGTATATCATGATATAACTATTACTCTCCGTTTTCGATATCAACCTATTTTAGTCTTTCTTAAAATTATAACAACCTTTTTTTTTATCCCTCCTTCAATGTCTAACTTCTTCCAGAGTCTTTCTCCTGTATAAGTTGGTGTTGATTTCATTTTCTCGTTAACAAGAGCAATCTCCAACTAATCTACAGGAGTAAACTCTTAGATTGTTGATCATGTCACGTTGTACCATTCCGATATATGAGATTATTTTTTCATCCTGATTTGAAATCACAATCGAATTATTGTTAGGCAACACTCTTAAAGACTTAGCCAGACTGACATGACATATATATATATATATATATATATATATATATATATATATATATATATATATATATATATATATTGAGCATCCAGGTTTGTTTGTATTTTATTCACTATAATTTAGTGTTTCTTTTTCTTTTTTTCCTCTGCCTTTCCTCCTATCTATCCATTTTGTCTATACCAATCACGCTCTCCCAGTTTTTTTTCTTTTATTCGCCAATCAACTTTCATCTCATCCCTTTTCATCTCCCTCTCTCACTTGATCTTTTTGTTTTCTCTGAATTTGCCTGCTTCTTTCCCTTTCTTTTTTATTCTATGTCCAATGCTTAATTCTCTACTCTATTAATCTCTTTTGCTCAATTCTTTAGCTCAATAGTAATCTTTTTTCAATGACTATACCAATCCCCTTCATATCTCGGCTGCAATTCTATAAAAAGTGAAGATTGTATAGCAACTGTCCTTCTGATAGGAAAGGTTTGCTTATCTTGGAAATCGGCATTCAAGATCTAGCTTTTACCCAAAATCCAATATTGACCGTCACAGGGCCAATACTTCCCGAATTCGTTTCACGTCATTTTATTTTTGCCGGCCTCACTTAAGCATGATCCCTGAGGATCCATGTTATGTCCAAAGGTTGTCTGACAGTCCCAAAACATAAAGAGCTTATAGCCCTTTCCTTGGCTGTTAGGCAATTTTCTAATACCACTTGTTTGCGTGGTTGAATCCTATTCGTTTGCTCAGTTCCCAGTGTATCATAGTTGCTACTCTGTCATGTTTGTTTTTGTACTCTCCCTGGGCTACTTGACTACATTCACTGGCTACTGGCCTCTTCCGGATAAGTTCAACCGAAGCTTCCTTCTTTGTTCGTTTGATATCAATCTTTGCCTTCATCATCATCATCAGTCTTTTAACGTCCGTCGTTGGACAAAGACTTTCTCCAGGATTCGCCATACTTCCATAACTTTGAGTTATTTACTGGTTCCTATGATATCTTCGATTCCTGTTCTCCTAAAATACTATGATGTCATATGATGTTGAGAATGATCCTTTCCTGTGCACGTTATATGGCTCTCGGTTTGAGAGTCAATCATCTGGTTAGGTTCCATATTTCAGCTGCAAAGGTGAGTCTCAGGAGGATGTAATGGTTGTATCCACAAAGCTTCATCTGACAGAGAACCACGGTCATAGGACATCCAGTTAAAATCTGTAGCACTCTTCTAGCAAACTGGATTGTGAGGCAAGTGTGCTATATATTGCTCTGTGTTACGCAATCTGCATCGTTCCTTTACTGAGCTAATCTTTGTCGAGCATAGCACCTAGTGAGGATCGGACTCATTGTTTTATCGATGCAGTCCTTGACACGAGCTTAATATCTGTCGTTACGTAAGATTATTTCTGAGAATTGCTCTCTTTTCCTGTCTCTTAGTTCTCCTTTTGTTTTCAATTTTGACATTGATTTTTATAGTCTTATGTGAGAGATGATTTGAATGTTCATATGACGCTCTCAAGACTGGATTGAGGAAGTGAGGTTAGGTACAACAAACGCATGAGAAGGCCAAATGGCGAATGATGGCTTGGGAAACAAATGCTGTTTGATTTAATTTGATTTGAAGATCCTTGAAAGAAGAAGAAATCAAGCGAAGAATCACTCTAGAATAGCAAGCCTTCAGCAAAGCAAGCTCAACTTTCGAAAACCAGACAATCCCAATAATCCCCAAAAGAAGAGAATACAACCAATGCATCCTCCCAATCGTCAATTATGGAGATGAAACATTGAACTTAACCAGGAGACAAACCTGCAGACTCACGTAGCCGGCACATGAGAGAACCATGCTCAACCTCATGTGGAGAGATCACAAGACTGCATAGTATATCAGGAAAAAAATGGAAGCCCAGGACATCATAGAAACTATTAAAAAATCAAATGGCAATGGGCAGGCCATGTTGCAAGAATGGCAGACAACCGATGGACTCACAACATGGACCCCTAGATATCACATGAGAAACCGAGGCCTACAGAAAACAGGATGGAGAGATAAACAACACAAATTCAGGGAATACTGGCTCCGCAACGTCAATGGTAGGGAAGTATGGCGAATCCTGGAGAAGGTTTTTGTTCAACGACGGACGTTAAAAGACTGATGATGATGATGATGATGATGATGATGATGATGATGAAGGGAAAGATTGATATCAAACGAACAAAGGAGGAAGCTGCGGTTGAACTTATCCGAAAGAGGCCCTAAATCACATAACCAGTGAATGTAATCGAGTAGCCTAGTGAGAGTACAAAAACAGACACGACAGAGTAGCAACAATGATACACTGGGAACTGAGCAAACGAATAGGATTCAACCACGCAAACAAGCGGTATTAGAAAATTGCCTAACAGCCAAGGAAAGGGCATGGTGGAAGCAGAACAAACCACAGCGCTGCTGTGAATGGGGAGAACGATATTACACAAGGGTTGTAGACCATAGGAGGCTTACTGTCACTCAGTCTTCTTCGATAATCACCAGACAACTGGTGTGACAATAATATCCACAGCATTGCTGTTGATTGTGAGAGTGCAAAAAGAGGGCTCCAGACTTTAGGAGACTTGCTGTCACTCTGTCTCCAGTAGTGATTTCACTATACATACTGATAGAACTATAAATGCGAACAGGTCGGATATTATAGTGAAAGTTAAAGGAATACGTGCCTCTAAGTATATATGACTGCTCCAGCTGATGGAAACGTTGCTCAAGAAACCCGAGAAACTCTTTAAGTATAAAGACCTTGAGAAATAAATAGAATTGGCAACCCAGGAGGAGAATAACACTGATCATTGCTGGTGTTTTGGATTACTCAAAAAGGGACCAGCGAACTTGCCGGCAGCATACCTAGAAAGCTGAGCATTTATGACAAACATAGAATTGCTCTTACATTATTAGAATGTTCCTCTCCATGTGAATGTATGTACTACACCTAGCTTATATCAATTTATGTATATGTAGAATTAAATTTATGCAAGTAATGTGTCGTCTTTATATGTAGTAGCCCTGTACCCTGCATTTTTTCTAAGCCTTTACTGTCATAACTTACATGGTTGCCAGGCTTTAGTCTTTGGTTGGGACCCAGCTGGTGACTTACATAATTCTAAGTCAAAGCCAAAAAAAATATATATATATAGCAACAACTGAATAATAATAATAATAATAATAATAATAATAATAATAATAATAATAATAATAATGTCCGTCGTCCGACACATAACCCTCTAGGATTCTCTAGACGTCTCTATCATGGGCGTTACCGAGCCAATATTCTCTGAACTTCCTATTTTGGATCATCTCAGTTTTTGCCAGCCATAGTTTTGCACATGATATCTTTGGATCCACGTTGCGATATTTGATATCCATCGGTTGTCTCATAGTCTTGCCACATGACCAGTCCATTGCCATTTCAGTTTTCTTTTGCTGTTTTTTCATCAAACCCTTGACTCCTGTTTTTTTTTCTCTATTATACTGTACTGTTTTGTGATCTCTGTATGTGATGTCGAACATGATTCCCTCATGCGCACGTTGCATGTTTGTCTGTGTGAGAGTAAATCTCTTTGTTAGGTTCAACTTTTCAGTTCAATGGGTGATCATTGATAGCATGCTTTGGATTTTGACCAATAATAATAATAATAATAATAATAATAATAATAATAATAATAATTGTGTTATTATCGATGCTGCTGATGTTGCTGTTGATGGTAATGGTGCTGACAACAAATTAGGGTCGGCCAAGTAAGCAGTTTATGTTACCATCACCCCATCCAGCTTCTTCCACGGACTGGTCCACCCGACGTCTGAGTCTAAATCGCGCCCTTCCAGTTTCACCACTCACCTCGGGAATCGGACACAACCTTCATTTACAGTCTTATACACCTACCCCTTCCTCCAATTTTTCTCACCCCCTACTCCATCTCAGCCACCAGTTATCCCCCTCTCTGCCCTACCTCCCATCCCAAACTGATGAAACAATTCCCGGATTAAAATACATTTCTGTCATTGACTACGACAAGTCATCTCAAGCAAAGGGGTCGACATAATCCCGTTCTCAAGTGGTGGAAGCGGACGTCAAAAAAAGTGGATGAGATCGGACAGGGCCCGCAGGAGAATGAGCCACTGTTAAAGGAGTCCGTGCTGGAAATGATGGGGCCAGGGTCCACGTTTGTGTGTATATGTATGCACACGCGCACACTGGCACGTGTTTGCATACACATACTTATCTTTGTGAGTGCATGTACGTACATGCCTCTCTATTTTTGAATTGTCTATTTCCGTGTGTTTGAGTATGTGTGAGTGTGTGTACGCTCGTGTCTATGTACGCACGTTGATCTCTTTCTGTGCTTGGATGTTTGTATCTTCGTGTGTGTACGTGTATGTGAAAGTTCAGGTTTGTGCGTATGTGTGACTTTGTGTGTGTGTGTGTGTTGGGGTTCGTGTTTGTCTACTTTCTGTGTGTCTGTTGTATTTTCCTTTGTATGTGTGTGTGTGTGAATGTATGCATGTTTCGTCTATTCATACGAACTTATGCATTCTTGTGTCTGTATGTGGGTACGTGTTTTTCTATTCGTGTATGTCTGTGCCTTTTCGACTCATTCTTTATGTCTGTATATGTGAGTGCACATGACAATTGTAAGTTCAAAGGTGTGTATATTCACATCTACTTTAGGAAGAAATTATGATTATATTTGTGTGTGACAATTGCCAATCTATCAATGGGTCAAAATCAACTCCATCGTCATCAGCTGCTGAATTTTAGCATCAATCGTA
Organism: Thysanoteuthis rhombus; assembly: GCA_963457665.1. NCBI lineage: Eukaryota > Metazoa > Mollusca > Cephalopoda > Oegopsida > Thysanoteuthidae > Thysanoteuthis > Thysanoteuthis major. The sequence continues at coordinate 34,318,288 of OY735228.1, read as the reverse complement.
CACATAAACCTTCCCCAAGATTCGCCAGATCTTTATATCAAAAGCGTTGAGGAGGCTGTGCAATCTCCGACTCCTGTTCCTCTCTAATATTCAGTTCTTTCTTGTGAACTCTTCATGTAATGTTGGACATGATTCTTTTCAGTGCCCTTCGTATTGTTCTCATTTTGAGGGTCAGTTAGGTTCCATATGAAGGCATGAATATCTCAGATATGCTGTAGTTCTTTTCATAATTATGTCAGGGTGTTTTGGTGCGTTCGTACTTATAAGAATGACCACGTCTGCGTGTCAATTCTTCCTATTGAGTGTGTACCAGCAAATGTACGCATATGTGTCATATGGTAATAGGTTTCTAAGAATTGACACAAGCCACTGAATACGATCGCGTACGTCTTAAATTACCTATTGTGTGTGTCTGACCCTGTCTGTTTGCATGTCTAAGCAAGTAAATCCATATATACTATTTTGTATTAATAGGTTTATATGTACCTTATATATATATATATATATATATATATATATATATATATATATATATATATATATATATATATATATATACATATATATATATATATATATTGGAAGAAAGAAAGAGAGGAACGAGAAAAAGAGAGAAAGAGAGAGAGAGAGAGAGAGAGAAAGAAGGGTGTGTATATATTGGTCTATTATGAAAGAAAAATATATCATCATCATCATAATCATCATCATTATCATCCTTTCATCTCCCGTCGTTGGACATATTCTTTCCCCAGGATTTGCCACATCACTGTATATTTTCCTAACCTGTCCATTTCGTCTCGCCGTCTTATATCCTGCCGATCTCGTTTCTGCATTTAGTCTCTGGAGTTCCATGTTGTGAGTCTCGATGACCGTCAGTTTCTTGCCTTTCTTGCAACATAGAATCTATGATGTCTGGGAATAAAGTTTTTTTTTTCATAATATACTGTGCTGGTTTGTGATCTCTCCATATGATGTTGAACATAATTTCATCGTGTGCACATTGCATGGTTCTCAGTTTGCAGATCAATTTCTTGGATAGCTTTCTTTTAATGACTTTTTTGCTCTCGAAAAGTCCCTCACAAAATATATCATTCACAAAACCACCTGTGGTACCAACAATAACAGTTTTAAATAAATATTTTGAGAGGTATTTTGAAGCTTTTGATTCAACTTCTGTAAAAAAATACTTTTTATTTGAATCGATTTATACACTTAAAAATCAAAGATAATTATGAGAAAAGATACTTGTGGGGGTGTTCTAATCTTTTTTTATTGTCTTTGACTAGATGGCAAAATTATTTTCAATAAGATTTTAACTGACGGATGGATAAACAAAACAGGTATTTCAATATCTTAGTCCAGTTTATCAATAATACCGAGAAAATCAGTGAAACGAGTGTTTACACTTTGAAGCAACGTTACAATTGGTGTACTTTGAGAATTCTTGTAGAGACTGAACACGATATACATATATATATATATATATATATATATATATATATATATATATATATATATATATATATATATATATATATATATTTATATATATATATATATTTATATATATATATATATTTATATATATATATATATATTTATATATATATATATATTTATATATATATATATATTTATATATATATATATACATATATATATATATGTAAGTATGTATATATGTATACATCTATCTATCTATCTATCTATCTATATATATATATGTATATATATATATATATATATATATATATATATAAGTATTTATATATATATATATATATATATATTTATATATATATATATATATATATATATATATATATATATATATATATATATATATATATATATATATACAGAGTGAGAGAGAGAGTTTGTATTATGCGTGCTCAGGGAAAGGATCATAAATAATTCAACAAAACCGGGATTGTAATAACTGATAACATTATTATCGAATTATTGCTAAAATAAAGTATATATATATATATATAATATATATATACATATATATATATATATATATATATATATATATATATATATATATATATAATCATATGTATGTGTGTGTGTGTTTGCATTTGTGTATATGAGTGCATACATGTAAAGTATGTGTGCGTCTATCATGTACACATCCATGTAATTATGTTTGTTCATACATTCTACATATACATATATATCCATGATAATGATTTGAACCCGTATTCCGAGATAATGTATGAACTGCTGCCATCCATATGTTCCTTCCTACCTCATAAATTAAGCAAATGTAGTGATTAAATTCAGTTGCCTTGGTGAAAATGCTAACAGTATGGTTGGAGTCATGAATTAAAAAACAAAAAAAAACAAACCCAGGTCTGGTTAGTTGCTCAATAGGAACTGTCACGTGACCGATATCTTCAAGCCGTATGTTGATTTGGCTAAGGCCAATCGAAACAATTGGAAAGAGGGTTACATTCCTCTCATTTCTCCTGCGTAAATGCTTCACAAACAAAGATGTCATCTTAGGAAGATGTAGCATTCTGAAATGACCATCCCTAGAAAGGGACTATTATGGGGGGGGGGTCAAAAGACTAAAAAGCCATTTTCCCAACTCTTTTAGGAGTGTGTGGGTTCACAATTCCCTTTATGAGCAGTATGGGCAATGCTAAGCACGGATACATTGATATTTACATACATATAAATGTGAAAATACACAAGTAGTGTGAACCCATTGAAAGTGTTTAGACTGGTCTGCTGTGATTAGCTGTGATTGATATATGATCATGATAATATTTCTGTATTTGTCGAACCTATTTGAAATGTATAAAACATAAGTTATTTCGTTTTGAGGCTGAGTTAGTCGAATAAGTAGTGAGACTGAAATCGAACAGAAATCAAGGAGAATCTTTGCAAGATAAGGGAGGTAACCCTGGTAAAAAAAGATAGAATTGAAAAGTGCAAATAAAAGAGGGAAAGATCATGAGAATAAAGGAAGATGGAAGAGAAGAATGAATATACCCCGGGAGAACTAAGAGACAATACCCAGAGAAGAAAGAAGGGAACCAGAAAGAAAGAAGGAAAGAAAGCTCACGAGAATAAACGTAGATGGAGAAGTAGAGAGGAAAAGACCCTGAAAGAAGTAATACTCATCACAAAAAGAAGAAAGAAAGAAAGAAAGAAAGAAAGAAAGAAAGAAAGAAAGAAGGGATACTCATGATAATAGAGAGACATTACATTGAGACGATTCAAAACAAGGAAGAAATGAAGCAAGGAGAAAAGGAAGAGAATAAATGAAGTATAATATGGAAGACAAATATCCCGGAAGGAGTCAGTGAATAAAAGAAAGAAAGAAAAAAAAAGGGAAAGAAAAAAAAAAGAACGTTCATTAGAATAAAAAGAGATGGAGAAGGTGAAACAAACTTGAAAGAAGTAAGATACAGCACAAAGAGAGGGGAAGAAAGAAAAGGGGAAAAGAAATGAGGGAAAAAAAAGAAAGATCGTTGAACTAAGAAGAGGGCTAAGCAGTCTGAAAATTAAATATTCCAGAAAAAAAAAAAAAAGAAATACAAAGTCAGTTCAAGTCGAATGATAAAGAAAGAGAAAGAAATGGCTATCAACTAGATACCCAAGGAAAGAAATCAAAACAAAACGAAAGAGGGGACAAATAATACTTGTTATCAACTACTTTGCATCAGTCACGTCAAATAAAAATGGCCCAATCGTATTTCGTGACATGTCGTCCTGATTTGTTTAGTGAGGTCGAGCTTTCTTAAAGGGAGTTAGCATTCTTGTTGAGGGAAGCTATAAGAATCTATGCTTTGAACCGGGGGTCACACATTGCTGCAAAGTGCACTAAACCTTCTCATCCAATTCAGATATTGTTCAAAGAGACACATCGAAAGACTATTCTCTATCGACACGTACGAACATGCAGATGTATGATAATAACGAAAATTCGCACGGAGGCACAAAGAAGGATAGATATTTCTTATTTTTGTGAAAGAAAATACATGTAATTTGATATTTATGATATTCAGATTAATATGACATTTTTAACATGGTTAAATGAGATTACAGGGATTGTGTTACATCAGTAATTCAAGTACATAGAACATGCTTGCCTTGAAATTTAGAATCTCTCTCTCTTTCTCTCTCACTCTCTCTCCACACACACACATACACGCGCACACACACACACACACACACACATATATATATATATATATATATATATATATATATATATATATAATCATATTCCTGCATACGTCGAACGTATTTGAAATGTACTAAACATAACCTATTTTGGTGTAAAGATAAGTTTGTAGAATAAATACTGGAGCTCGAATAAACAAGATGTTTGCAAGATAAATAAAATAAGTTCGGAAAAAAAACAAAATGGAAGATCACGATTGAAAAGAAAGAGGAGAAAGAGAGAAAGAAATATTAGGAGATTGAACGAAGATGAAGAAGAAGAAAGAAAATACTGTGAAAGAAGTAAGAGACAGCACAAAAAGAATTAAGAAGAGAGAAAGGGAAGAAAATCCATGAGAATAAATGAAGAAGAGAGAAAAAGGCTCTGGAAAAGAAAGAGATGGTACAGAGAGAAGAAAGAAAAAAGTTAACAAAGAAAGGATGAATTATGAGAATAAACGAGCTTGGAGAAGAAGGAATGAAAAAGCCTTGAAGAAGTAGGGGACAGTACAAACGGAAGAAAGAAAGAAAGAAAGAACATATATATATATATATATATATATATATATATATATATATATATATATAGATAGATAGATAGATAGATAGAGAGAGAGAGAGAGAGAGGGAGAGAGAGAAAGAGAGAGAGAAAGTGAGAGAAAGTATCTGCTACGAGAGGGACACTCCTGTCAAACCTACAGTCTTGATTGTAACTTGGGTCGGCCTTAGGCAAATTGCACTTCACGGTGGAACTCCATTAATCTGGCTGGAGGGTTATTACACTATCAGTCCCTTACGAAAAGTCTTGGTTAGCGAATCCAAGCCAGGATTGAAATATATATATATATATATATATATATATATATATATATATATATATATATATGAAGAGAGAGAGAGACAGACAGACAGAGAGAGAGAGAGAGACAGACAGACAGAGAGAGAGAGAGAGAGAGATGTATATATATACTTCTCTCCTGGTTGTTGACTAAGAATGATACCTAGAAAACTGTTGGGAATTCGATCTGATGTGTACGCCTGCGAAGCTCAATTTTCTGACCTAAGTATAATCACCTGTCAATTACAGTATGATTCTGCGTGGATATGTGGGTGAGTATATATATATATATATATATATATATATATATATATATATATATATATATATATATATATATATATATACATAGATAGATAGATAGAGAGAGAGAGAAATAGAGAGAAAGAGAAAGAGATAGAGAGAGAGAAAGACAGAGATGAATAGAGGCGCTTATCGCAAGTATTTTCAGCCATTTACATAACAAAAAGCGGATGATAGCATTAAGTGAAGTTATACAAGGAAAACACCTTATCGTGCTCATATCAAATGGAGTCTTTCTGACTGGCTGATTTTCATTCACAATGATATACATTGATAACAGCGTACACCATCACAATATCTTCTGTATATATATTGGAAAAATCTATACTGAAGGTTTTCCTCATTTCATCGCTTCTATTTCACTCGGCTTTCTCTCTTTTATGGTGTCTCTTCTGGATTCTCTTCTCTTAACCTCTGTTGCATATCCTTGAATCGCCAGGTTGCTGCACATGTACTGCACGTACAATAACAGTTGTTTTAGAAATCTCTCCAAAATGGCTTTATGGATCCATCTTTTGAGTATGGGCATTTAATTAGTGTTACTAGACTTCCTATGCAAAGTAAAGAGAAAAGAAATATAACATCCTATTTTAGCCAACATATTATTCCTTTGGCACGTTTATTAGTTTTCCTTTGACGATTGCAGATTGAAAATGTTGATGTATGTTATTTATTCTATCAAATAAATGTATAAAATGACTACACATGCTTCTGTGTCAGGTTTCCGGCGTGTTACCCTAAATTCAATAATTCTATTAATACAAATAATCAATTTCGAACCGATTGAACATTTCTTTTGTCATTTACTATTCCCTTCTCATTAACGTTCATTGTTACTGTATTTCCCCTAATGGAGAATGCGAAAATTGCATTATAACATTTCTGATTCGTGGTTTGCATTTTGAATTTAAGGACCCATTATAGGGAGGACAGAGAGAATGCATGGTCTGCGAGGTTGGGGTAAAAACGTCCCTTGACGACGGGTTACGACTAGGCAAGTCATAAAATGAAAGGAGAGTTTTTTTTAATACCAATTTTCTGCCATTTGCATTTGATTATTATTTTTTTTTTAATGTTTATTTGCTATTTCATAGGAACTCGAATCAAAATGCAGAAGTAGCGACGAGAAAAAATCAAGTGTTACACAAGCAAACAGGGTTTGTATAATTAATCCCGATTTGCAGTTGCAATTTAAAATTGTGCAAAATTCTCTAGCGGGAGAAACATGGAAGTTTAACGACGGGGCAGAGAAGACAGAAGACAACAAACGTAAATTAAATCATATTTCAATTGAAAATTGTTCACCGGAACGCTAACCAAAACTCTCTTCAGTTTTTAAGTGATCTGGTTGACTGGGCAGCTGACTATCTATGTATGGGTCGCACATACAAGCTGCACCATAAGAAATTTCAAGCATTTACTCATCATGCATTTATGTTTCGGAAAAAAACGTTTTGTTTTTGGTTTTTGTTTTCGAAGAATCCTTTATCAGTTTTTACGGTGAGGTTCAATTTACAATCCAAGTTTTTTGCTATATTTGCCCATCAGCTTGTGTCCAGTTGAGTTCACACTTGTTTTTTTTAATTCAGATTTTTAAGTGATCACCATTTTCAAGAAGCGGAAGAGGTGATTTTTTCATTGGTCATCCATTTTTTCGAATTTTTTTTATTGATCATCCCTAACATGACATGCTGCGTGAAGACTTTTATAATGTGACAATTTTTACTGACCACATCTAATTTGCCATTGATTTATACATTCCATTATCCCTTCTCTATTTCCAAGATTCATTATCTTATTAGATTAAACAACATCTGCAGTAAAATCCAGTTGGTTATAGATAAGTAGGAAGCTTACAATAATTGTATTAGTTTATTTTATTTGCAGACGACACTGCCCTCTTCGCAGGGAATCTACATGACCTTCAATCAATGCTAGATAAACTAAATGAAGAAAAACAAAAGAGCTGGCCTACTCATGAACTTCAGTAAAACAAAAAATCATGTGCAACGATCACATTGAGAATAAGGACATAACTTTCAAAATCGAAGGTGCAAAACTGGGGAAAGTAGACCTATATATCTATCTAAGACCACAAATTTCCATGCAACCCACGAAAGAGGAAGAGAGCAAGCGAAGAATAACCCTACGATGGCAAAACAAGTCGATCCCAATAATCTTAAAAAGAAGAGTATACAACCAATGCATCCTCCCAATAGTCACTTATGGAGCTGAAACATGGAACCTAACAAAGAGACAGACTTGCAAACTGAGAAGCATGCAGCACGCACATGAGAGATATAAATATCTCCTGAATACCATTTGAAACCATTGACTTTTCACTGAGAGGAATTCATCATCATCTTTATCGTTAACCCTTTAGCATCCATTGTGGAACATAGATGCACCTAAAAATTCGCTTGACCCCTTCAGATTGTAACCAGATGCATTGGATTAGAAATTTCTGATATGGACAAGACCCCATTAAAATTGACCTTACATTGAATTTAAAGAATCACCAGATACCATTACCACGTATATCCTTTGTTCATCATGGTTCAAAGTTACTCATGAATACAAATTGCAGCCTTTAGCGTCGTTGTTGGGTTTTAGAATGTCAAAATTGATCTGGCTCCTAACTGACAAGTAAATATCCCAAGAATTAATCACTACCTCCCCTGCAATGATACCCTAAAACACGAATTTTCAACTTCGTGGATGTAATCATTACAAATCTATAAAAGAACGGGATATGAACATTCTTTGTCTTTATGATTATACTTATATATTTCTTTCTCTCTCCCCTCTCTCTCTCTCTCTCTCTCTCTCACTCTCTCTCTCTCTCTCTCTCTCTATATATATATATATATATATATATATATATATATATATATAGAGAGAGAGAGAGAGAGAGAGAGAGAGAGAGAGAGAGTGAGAGATAATATAAAATTTGGTGGTATATCTTATTTAATTGTCGTCATTGTCTTCCCTATATCTTGACCCTCCTATTTGACTCTCTCCCGTTATTACGTTTGACACTCAGTTTCATATTCCCCTCTATTTTCCAAGAGAGCAACAAACCCCAGCCTCATTCAGACAGTTCAATTTGATCCTCCAATATTCTGAAATATTTCCCTGCGCTTCAGTCAACGTGAAAGTGGCTGAAATGTTCGAGTCACTGACCTGGTGGCGGAGAATAAAATTGGAAGGACAATTTTCGGCATCGAAAAAAAAATTAAAAAAAGACAGTTCAAAGTGCCCCCCTCTTCCCCCACTTTTCATTGCAGGATCAACGGAAAAAATCTTGCGTGACCTGTCTTCGACGCGACAACCAGTCTTACCTCATGCCACGCTAGAAAGCGTCTGGCGCCTTCTCGAGGTGCCAACGAATGGAGTCAGTAGCGTGCAAAAGAATCATAATTCTGGGTTGCAAAGTTTATGTTCACTAAGTTTTAGTGTGGTATTTTTTTACTGCTATCTTCCGTGCTCTGCAAATATTCAGTGCTACGTGTTGAATGGGAAAAAAGAACTTTTCAACCAACATGATCAAGGTTACTCCGACTAATAGGGAGGATACCAGGGACTATCACAACCTTTTTTTCATCTCTCAGTCACCCGTAGACTATTTGGACTGCACCAATCAACATTTCCTCTTTTAAACTTGCATATACTTAACTTGTAGCTAATCATCCATGCTATTTAAAGATTTTTACATATGGCATATCGTTCCAAATAATGTATTTATATTGTAGAAGGAAAGAAATCAGATGCTATAACTGACCCCGACCCTCACAGTTACAACACTAAGCACGACTTGTTCAAACTTGTTAAAAATACATTGAATTTCACCTTTTGCCTTTTGTCTCAATGACCACAGTGTTTTGAATGTATGTATTGATTCATAATAATTATTGTACTATTTATGTATACACAATAGTAGTTTAGTATCATTTTTTTCACTTATCGAATGACAATTATTGAGCCTTGTTTCTTTGTATATAAACATACGCCTACCTTGAGACTGAGCGATCATGTCACGGACGCTCTTCAATCATTCTATACTTCAGTGTTAGACATGAATATGGAACAATTTGCAAGACAAAAACACTTTTATCAAACATTTTCAGAGTACAAAACTGCAACTGTTATGAAACCTAAAAAATGCCAGACTCCAGTGAATGTGAACTTCAACCTATCAACTTTTTTTTAAACTTAAAAACTGATTTTAAGAAAACACATACGTCCCAAAATGTTGCTGCAACCGTTCTCAACCTTATCAATAATGATAGAACAACATATGCTAGCTAGACACATGACTTTGACACCTCCATGTCATGTGAAAGTCAACGAAATTATTCAATCTAAGCAAGTTTTGATTAATCAATGCAGTAAGTTCAGGAAATTATGCCAAAAATATTTTTAACGAAAAAAATATTTTCTTCCCACAAAAACTCTTTTTTTTTCCAAAAATGCTGCTGCAGAAGTTGATTGCATCTTCTTACTGCCTTTGTTGCAGCTGTCTGCAGTCTCCTGTCTCAGCAATAATTCTCGATTAAGTTTTGTGCAGAGTATAGTTTCCTTTATCAAAAAATTTCGATGTTTATTCATATCCTCATCAGATATTTTTCAAAGAAAAGATATCTTCTGCATGGGGTTATCTGAGAAAATAAATAATGAAACAATAAGGATCAAATATGAGAACATGAAATGATCAAATGAACATTGAAATGATCAAATGATCGCCTCAGTAAAAGTACTAAGTCTTACTCGCTAATACTAAGCGCTGAATACTATACACTCTCCGATTATTAATTCTGGGATACTGTTAAACTCAGTATTTGCAATTAGAATTATAACCCAGCGTCCTATTTGTTATCTTCAACATTCGTAAAGACAACAGCCTTTATTCAACGATCTTAACAACACAATGACGTCAATCAAATCTGCTTGGCTGAGCAAGAGTCAAATTCCTTCATTAAAATCTTGAAATCAAAAAACAGAATTCTGAAAAAGAAAAAAAAAATGAGTAGCCCTGCTAAGATTAAATCCAAAGATCTACAGGTGCCTAAGCAGAATGCTTTAGATTAATGAGCCGCGGGCACACAAGTGGAAATTTAGGATTAATTTGTGATAATGAATATCATATCTCAGTCGGATGGAATAGCTAAAAATCTCCAACAAATATGCAGCCTTCATAGAATTGTCATGTTTTCGTATTGTTCAATGGTTCTTTCAATATATTAATCGTTTTAATGACATCCTTAGTAGCACAGTCTTTTCATTTGAAAGAAAAATAAATAAAATCTATACAGTTCTTGTTTTAAAAAGATAATATTTCTCTCAACATTCATAGCTTGCAACAAAATACAGAAAAATCACAAAGACAAGTTGACACGGCAGGACGTTGTGGCATCACCATTTCTGGTTCCTTCTCTCTCTTATTCATGTCTGAAATTCCGAGATATGAATTTCCAGGGTCTGTCGGATTCACGGTAATCAAGAAAATCTTAGAGTCCTAAAATGATATATGGAATCTGACATTTCTAGATTTGGGATATTTTGTTATTTCAAAAATCGAATTCATGAAACTGTTCCTCTCCTTTTTGCAATATCTGATTAGGCCTCCTTAAAAACACAAAATCAATTAATATTTTGCACGTTCAATATTAAATGGTTCAAAATCATCCGGATATTTTAAATAGGATTGATATTTTTTTTTAAATCCATGAGATACGTGTAGCTCAATATATTTCAAGAATTAACACTTACATTTTCTTTTTTCTTTCTAAATACGCATCTGTGAATGTTGGGGACATTTTCCCTGCTCAGATTATGCATATGTTTTTTTTCTTTCTTCTTAAATCTAAGCTTGAAACGCATCCAGAAGCTTGTAACAATCATAGCTTCCACTTACTCTCCATACCACAACTGATAATTGATCATGTTTTATTGTCTGGCTGTAGGCGATTGATATAAAGTTCCACCCTTACAAATCACATCTGTCAGCTATTTGAAGACTTAGCAACAGAGAAAAAGGGGTGGCAAGATGCTAAATCTGTAGTTTTGCTGACAAAATTTTGTCGTGTCTCAAAGCTCCATCCAAATATCCATGGAGCAAAATCTTTTGAAATACTATTTCTCAATTTCCGTGAAGTGTGTGCCGGTCACTGCTAACCCTACACATAATAAACGGCAATAGGTTGTCTCGAATCATGGTTCCAGAATATTGGATTTAGGCATGAACATAATCGAGTGAGAGAAATATATTTGCATTCAAATAGCTTACCATCACTGAATCGGGGAATGTCTATATTTAAGTACAGATCGATTAGTTTCCTTGTACATAAAGAGCAATCAACAGATAGATTCTTATTTACATATGCCTAACTAAGGAGGCAATATTGAATTACACCAACTTCTGCTGTCAGTATAGCGGCAAAAACTCAAGTGAAATACGATCACGAATGCTTAAAAAGAATATCGTATGTCTTGTAAGAGATTTTGAAGTCCCATCGACTGAGACGTCACGTATATCTGAGTACAAATGAGACTGATGGTGACTCGGAAAGATAAGAGCTGTAGTTTCAGAGCGTGAATGGGAAGAACTACCTAACTAACCGTAGCAAGATAACATCGTGAAAAACAGCTAAGTTGAAAAACGTTAAACTAAGAATAATAATCATGAATATAACATAAAACCTCTAGACATTCATAAAAAATGTGAAATTTAACCTTGGACTCTTTAATACAGCTCAGACAGTAAGACAATCCCCTGGCAATCAGTTGGTCGTCAGGGCTATGTAGGTTTCATGAATCGTTTTTTTACCCCTAATTTTGGTACAGATTGAACTTTATGTTCTTGTTTTTTTGTTGATTTTTTTAAACTCTTTTTTAGAAGTAAACTTGAAAATAGATTTGGCATTTTATCGTAATGATATTTTGGTTTCGTCGGAAAAAAAGTGATAATAATTATCCCATAGTGGAAAAGGTCGCTAATGAGTGCATTCAAGTAAGTTTCTCGAATAAAATACAGCGTATTTCATCATAACTCAATTCCAGTGTCTAATTTCTGGAAATAAAAGTAAAATACTTTCATGTATACATAGCAAAAATTATGCAAGTGTTTTTCTGATGCTGTTCAGCGCATAAAAGAAAAACAATGCTGCCACATCTTCATCTACGAAAATTTCAGTAAGAAGCCTCGCCCACAACGTTCAAAATCTGTGCTTTCTGACGCTTGAATGTGATGATGATGATGTCCATCATCATCATCATCATCATCAGCAGCAGCAGCAGCAGCAGCATCTGAATTGTTATCATTTCTTCATATTTTTCTCGAAATTTTACTTGATCACTGCCTCCTCTCATATCCAGAATTAAATATTTACGATAATGTGATATATATATATATATATATATATATATATATATATATATATATATATATATATATATATATATATATATATATATATTGCACTACATTATGTAGAAACTCTTATTCGAAATAACATCCTGTTGTTACAGGGTTGATAAATCACTCGAACTAGACAGCATGAAAGAATTAACAATTGAAGACAACGAGTCGCCCGCGAGAATCAAACTTGCAACCAAAAGGGTAGCCGCTTCAACGTTGCCGTTACCATATAGCAGAACTGCTGCTGATAATGCTGAGGTCCAGAACACTGCTTTTGCCCCTTATTCTCGTCTCGTCTATTCTTGGTTTATTCAATTTTATTTCAACGCAACAGTTACGTATTAAGGAATAGATATATATGATGTAGTTCGAGTGATACATCAACCGTGTGGAGACGAGTATAATTTCTAAACAAATAATACAATTCATAAACACTCTGTCGGATCATATATATATATATATATATATATATATATATATATATATATATATATTGCAGATACAATATAATAATATACTATATCCGGTGTGTGTTGAGTTCATTTCATGAAGTGCTCGATGCATTCAGCATTAAACATCATATGGACTTTAAGTAGAGCTTGCAATATGATGGAGTAAAGATTAACTACTGAAATAATTTACATGAAAATACCCATACAAGGCAAAAACATAAACAGATCTTTATTTCATTTTACACCCACCCACCCACACACACCCACCCACACACACACACATATATATATATATATATATATATATATATATATATATATATATATATATATATATATATATATGTATGTATGTATGTGTGTGTGTGTGTGTTTGTAATTCATGTAAAGCTAACTTAACTCATTTTTTAAAAAAATTTTTCCTCTTCAGGTCTAAGCAATTGTTTGATTTTTCAACACGGTCACTGAAAAAAGCAAAATATTCTGCTTTCCTCCTGTTTTAGTATATTTTCTTCCTATTCAAATCACAAATTATTCCATAGATAAATATTTTTTCAGTTATGTCGATTGATATGAATTTCCTTCATGTCAATTTAATTTCATATAATATGTTATCTATTATGTTACAGTATCACAGAAAACTGACTACCTTATATAATTTCAGCACTGATTATTCAGATTTATGTAAATGTGTGATTTTAAACGTCATATCCGTGAATGTCGATTGCGTTTTTTATACTTTTATAAGCTGATGTCGTTTACGAATTTGTATCCAGGGATCATCGGGTTCTCTGGGAGCTGCTCAAGGAATAAAGATTTTCACAGAATGCCAGTTTTTGTGATTAGGTGGTCCCAGTTGGAAGGGAGTCCCAAAGTTTTCGTCCAAGCGCTAAGAATGACTCATCATGTTTACATTGGATTTTTCTTTCGGAGAAATGTGCTCGAATTGTTGAGAACAAGTTTTTGCAGTATCTTGAATATCATTACCATTATACAACATTCTCGCTTCCTCTAGAGAGACATATACCATTTTGAAACAAGTCTCCCTCGGTTTCCTGATCAAAATAATTTGCTATATGCGATACAGGAAATATTTTTCGCTGTACTTTTTTAGTTTTTTAGTTTTTGGACATCAATTCATAATTTGATGCATCGCCTTGGGATTTCGCTATTCCTCCAAGCTGAAGGGTAGGTATATACGGTCGAACTTGTCAAAAAGATTTTGCAGACATCTGCTGAAATTGTGTGTGATATTTTTTGTCAACATTTCTATTTCCGTCCACGGCATCTTTGAAAGTAGCGTACTTATCAATTTCTTTTTGGAGAAAAAGACAATACTCAAAAGGAAAACTAATAGAGTCGTACGGACATCTGTATAAGTACGTAGGTCTGTTTGTGAGAATCTACCAATCGAGTTTCAGAAATATTGGGTGATATCTTTTATTATTGAAACTTTTCTTAGTTTTTTTCTTCTTCTGGAAATAGCATAGTGGAAAAAATTTTACAAACGTTGCCATGAGTACGAGAAGGACTCAATTAAAAAATTGCTAAAACATTTCTATCCATCTATCTATCTATCCATTCCTTTCCATTCCTTTCCATATCTATCTATCTATCTATCTATCAATTAGAAATTGTCAAGCAAAACTACTGCAGAAACCTTCAGAATGTTTTCCCCGATACTTTTTAGTTGAATGGCTGGCTATGTATGCATGTATGCATGTATGTATGTACGTATGTGTCACGTGCACAGGCTTCACTGATGGAGCTGAGATTTTTAACATTCACTCTTTATTATTTCCTGATGAAACATTTTTTTTGTCCTGATAAGTTTTTAATGTCTTTGGTGTAGGGGCTAATTTGCAATGCAAGTTTATACCAAATTGATGTCTTAGTTTGAGTCTGTTTAGATTTAGAAATTCAGATTTCAAAAAACACAAGAAGTAACTTATCCGTCGGCCACCACTTTTCCCAATGTTTAACTGATCACCCCCAACAGGAATATACTGCAAAAGACGCTGGTCATATGACGGTTTCTGTTGAAAAACTAACCGGACTTGTTTTCCTATTGACCTACATATGGCGTATGAATTTTGTTGGGTGAAGGGGAAAGCGCTTGATACACCCGATATTTAAAACAATTTGCCCGATTCATACTGATTTGCCCAATTTTCTTTTGAGGGAATACCCTTTGACCCCTACCTCTTATGCTTATATACATATATCTCTGTATCTATCCGACGATACTGACTCTTGCTTTCTTTTTTACATTTATGTCAATCTAGGCATAATTTATATGCATCCAAATATTTGCACAAGCACAGATAGATAGATAGATAGATAGATTGATATATAGATAGATAGACGGATGGATATATAGATAGATAGATAGATAGATAGATAGATGGATATATCGATAGATAGATAGATAGATAGATAGATAGATGGATATGAAAAGGCTGTGATATATTGACCGTTACATAGATATGAGAAGACTAGGATACATAGATAGATTCATTGATAGACAGATAGTGAATGAGAGAGTTAAAAATGGTTAGAGAGAGAGAGAGAGACAGAGACAGAGACAGAGAGAGACAGACAGACAAACAGAAATACAGAGTGATAGAGTGCGCGAGAGAAGAGGGTATTTACGTCTTTATTCTTGGCTACTGAAATAAATGTCAGTTTGAGGTGTATCTCTTCCTGTAGCGTTTTCAGAAAGTCTAGATTTTACTTTCCCAGTCTTTGTGTGACACTCCTTTCAACCTCAGTGCTTACAAACGCATTGGTGCGTAGAGGCTATTCCTTTATCACATGAAACAGATCACCAACACACTTTTATGGGCGATCAATATTTTCCTCGTAACCGCGAACCGATATCCGATCAGTCTGTGCTAAAATGTCCATTGTATAAGCACAGCTTTGAAATCTGAAAATCAATCGCTATGGATTTCCACATCGGTATGAACCTTAATCATCCTGTTATCACGAAACTGACTATTATTGGTAAGATACGTAAGAGCACTTGGACCCAGTTCGTAACATTACGTTCTTACTGGCTAGACACATCGCCGGTTATTCTTTTCCTATTTTTGCTACTGGCAGTCAATATATTGTGGGATGAATTTGAACTATTTTTTATACGAATTGATTATATTTATAATTCATGACCTGACTACTACAGCAATGGCCGTTCTGATTAACAGTATTAAAAAAAAAAAGAGGAAGCATTAATTAACATTGCAACTGATGTAACTTGGGTGTAATAGATGGAGCCACCATAGTTTTTTTATTTACTGTGGCTCCAATAAATAGTACGGTTAGTGTAACTGAGCGAAATATTTCTCTTACAGCTGTTGCTGATACAATATTAAAGACAATCTGGATTTTTTAATTAATTTTTTGGCAAAACTTGCTCGTCATACACACATTATAAGAGATTTTTGGATATAAATAACCATGTACAATCACTTTATGGTGTTATCGATGATGAAGTCTATAATAAAAAGATCACATTTCTATAAATCAAATTTTTTTAGATGGAATTTTGTCAGTTTTTAATTTTTCACCGGTTTTTCTTCTCGATTTCTGATGCTCTTTAATTCTACATACAGATCATCATTCTACATCGGAAATAAAGATTGCAGTACGTCGATTATGGCTGTTTTGCTAGTTGGGGGATGCGAGTCCAAATCTCGCTGGAAACTCATTCAACTGGTCACACACACACACACATGCATATTTTTTTCTTTTTCAGAATAGCCTCATTCTGTGGATGACACAATTATTGATTATCATATATATATATATATATATATATATATATATATATATATATATATATATATATATATATATATATATATACATATATATATATATATTAATAATAATATTTTAATGATAATTACAATTATTGATTATCATTTTAATTACACTTCTCTAGGGTTGAGCATTGTTAGATAGAGCACCCATCTATTAATGCTGTAATGCAAAGCTCTTCCTATTCTGGAACGGAGCACTTTGGTGTATGAGTGAGTAAATTTTATCGCTTAATTTGGATCCACTGACAATCCAGTTCTGCGGTGGGTAGGGTAGAATGTCTGCCTCTTGGTCTGAAGCTAAGGTTTTGATCTTACCTTGTGGTACTAAAATAAATGTGTGATAGTATATGATATAACACAACGGAACAGATGTGGATGACATAAGTATTAATTATCATTATATATATATATATATATGCTAACTGATAATGGAGTCACACTCAAATGTTCACGTAGACCAATATAAAATACAAGAAAAAAAAATGCTCCAATCAGTTAAACTCAAATTTATTTACTCATCTCCATCAGCTTTTCAGCATCCATCGTTAGACACAAATCTTCCCTAAAATTCGTTAGACCTCTCTGTTATGGGCGTTGCTCAGCCAATATTTTCTATACTTGTCCAGTTCTTTATCTTAGATTCTGTTGGCCACGGTTCCACATGTGATTTCAGATGATCCCCGTTGTAAGCCGTAAAATCCAGCAGTTGTGTACCCTCCTCGCTAGATTGTCAGTCTATTTCTATTTTAGTGTTTTATCATTATATTTCTTACTTTTTATTCTCTGAAAGAATGTGATGTCTTCCAGTAAATGTACTTTGACTCTATCAGATAAATTCAGGTGTAACAAACTGAAAAAAGTCTATGTAACATTTCCTCTGTGTAGCGAAGCAGATCACTTCTATTCTGTGATCCCCATTAAGCACCGGGTACATGTAGCTTTGAGCCAGAACGAGGTTTGACGAATGGATGTTTCGCTTTATGGTGAGCAATCTAGTATAGTAGATCATAAAAAAAACATGCACTGAGTTCGATCCTTACTGGGAAACTCGTACTTTCCCTTGTGCTGGACTAAACTAAACCCGTAAACATATTTGGGTGAGTCAATCTGGAGTAATGGTTAACAAACTATTCATGGAAACTGTCTAGTTAATTCGGTTCTCAACAGTGGTCAAAAAATTATTTTCTTATGAAATTAGAAATGAGAATAAGCTCTAGAAATACTTACATTATAATATATTGTATACGGTTATTATTCGTTCAATCAAAGTAATACTGCCTTTCGATTTGTATTAATAAATTTGGTGTGAATTTTAAAATTTGCATAGTCATTTTCTTTCTACAGCGCATGGAAATACTTTATTAAGATTGCATGTTTCTGGATTAAACTAAATTACGAACGCGAATTACCAACTATTTCAGCCAATAAACCGAATACTTAAAAAAATACGTATTCCCTATTCATTGAGGGAAGTGGGTGTGTAAAGTTTCTGCCATAGACGGTTAGGACTCGGAAGACTTGAGAAGAGAGAAAAGAGAAAGAATTATAGTAAATGTTTTTTGAAAGAAAATGAAATACTTTCCTGAATAATGTAATCTGTTCGGCGACACCAATTAATTCAATCTAGTGTCCATAGCTTTCTATTTTCTTTTTCTCGTGTTATATCTCTCTTCTCCCTCTCTTTTTCTCTTTCTGACAATCCCCTTCCTTTCCACTTCTATCGGTCTCTGTTTCATTCTTTTTTCTTTCTCTCTTTTTTCACCCTTTCTGTCTTCGTTCCTTCCGGTAATCGATGACGTAAGAATATAATCTGTCCTTCTCGTCCCTCTCCCTCTCTCTCTCTCTCTCTCTCTCTCATTATCCATCATCTTAAACCTCTCACTTTTTAGTCTTAATCGGATGCCTGAACTTGTCATCATTGCTAGATTGGACCGTCCGACGGTAAGATAAGAAAAAAAGCGTAACAAATCATCGATTTAGTTTCTGCCTAATGAGAGCTCAAAAACCTACGTTGATCCAAGCTCAAATATAAATGTTTGCGTATTTTCATGTGCGTTGGTGTGTTTGTATGGTTTTAGGGATAATTAGTGTTCTCTGGTCTCACATAATCGCATAATTTGCGCCTTATTGTCCCATTAAAAGCCCATTTGATAGGTTTACTTTCAGTGTGTGTAGATAGCGGACTTTTCATCCGCTAATTTCGATCCAAAGCAAATAAATGAGGCTATCTTTGTCCAATTTAGTATTTATACAACTAAAGATATGAAAGGTCAAGGAGAGAGATATTTTGCGGATGCTGACAAAAAAGTCTGCAATATATATGTGTGTATATGTATATATATATATATATATATATATATATACACACATATATATTGCAGACTTTTATATTTATATATATATATATATATATATATATATATAGTATAGTATAGTATAAGTGGTACAAATCAGGCTAGCAGTATAACATGATATAATGATATATCCATTATATAAAACCACTTTTGTAATGTAATGGATTTATTTCATGGAGTGCTCGATACATACAACTTTTTACTCATGAAATTAAGTTGTTTTAGAGTAGAGCTGGAAATAAATAGTAGAATGTGGATCCTCTACACAAACTAGCTCATGTTTCTGCTCTCTTCAGGCCTTATATATATATATATATATATATATATATATATATATATATATATATACGTACCATCGTTTTAGCGTTCGTTATTTGACAGGGACCTTTCTCAAGATTCACCAAAATTCCCTACAATGGCATCACAAAGTCAGTATTTTGTGAATTTGTCTATCTTGCTGCACTATCTTATCCTCTCTCTGGTGATCCATATTGTGAGTTGTGATGTATACTGTTTGTCCAGCGTTCTTGCGAAATGTCCAGCCCAATGTCATTTGAGTTTTTCAATGCTGTATATGATATCTCAGGTTCTCGTCTTTTCTCTAAAAGAGTGTGCTGTCTCATGATCTCTTGATGGTGGTAGAAGCATGATTTTCTCCTGTGCGCTTGGTATGGTTCTCAATTTGAAGGTCAGTCTTTTGTTTTGTTTCCTTGTCTCAACTCCATAAGTGACTGGAGGAATCATTGGTTGCGCATACTTCTTTTTAAGACAAGAGGGATTTCCTTGTTCTTGAAAGTTAGGCTTCAGCTACCGAAAGCTTGCCAACCTAGTGCGATTCGTTGGTTGATTTCTTCTTCGGAGGGTTTAATGGAGATTTGTTGTTTTGGGTAGATTTAGTGGTCTACTTTCTTCAGCTCAGCATTTTCGATTTCAGTTGTTGTGTCGCCGTCCTCAACATGTCTGCTGTACTTTACCTTTTTACGTTTTGCTGATTTTTTTTGTGTGCAGGCCAAGTTCTTAGCTCATCTCCGTTTACCTCGTCTGTTAAGCTAACTGGAAAGAACAACACTACGTGGAAGTAGCTACCCTATCAGTTGCACATTTGATTCCTGCAACGACTCAATTTCTTTTATTGTTTATTCTATTCACGTCCTCGATTGTCCTTTCTCGCAATGTGCTCTGCCCATCTCCATTTTTGTTTCTCAACTACTTCTATGCTATCCTCTCTAAGATCCATACTGATCCTCTTATATCGCTTCGCGTTGTAATCTGCATTGTTCTCTCAATCGGCCTCTATGCTGTTCCCAGTTTGTTTTTGAGAGGTTTTGACAGTCCAGTTTCGTACGTCAATGTTGGTCTTATTGTCGATGTTCTAAACATGTTAGTTACTTGCGTTCCCATTTGTGCCAGATGATTTGCAGCGAATGGTTATGCTCTATCTCATTTCATTTCGATGGCCTTTCTATGGTTTCAGTGTCTAACCTAGGGTTATTTTCTCCCGAAGATTCGCCGTCTATTCTCACATCTTTATATATATATATATATATATATATGTGTGTGTGTGTGTGTGTGTGTGTGTGTGTGTGTGTGTGTAGGTACATCTGTGTCACAAAGATGTAACAATGATTAATACATTCATTTTACAAAAGAAATATCCATTTTCGAACATGATACCCTCCCTTGTCAGCACACTGCACTCTATGGTGTTTATTAATCACATATATCCAGCATTATAAAGCAGAAATTTCAGATAGAAATTCGACGATTGATATTATTATTGAACCTGAATTTAACTCGTTCCATACACTTTCTAGATGTCACACCTGGTGACATCGAGTTTTTTTTAAGATTTAAACTGTATATCCATTTATTTAAACAGGTCAATGTAGAGAAAGTGGTACCTGATTGTAAAACGGCGCACAAAAATTGTGCGCCGTTTTCAGCGACAAGTGAACGACTGTGGTGAAAATTAACAAAATCAAATGGGAATTAGTACATAAATTGATGATGTTATTGCTTTGAATAGATAAATTAGTTTATATCCGTAGGAAAAATCAATCATTATCAGTCTTTCAACGTCCATCGTTGGACACAGACCTTTCTCAGGATTTGCCACACTTCTCCATCGAATGCATCGCTGAGACAATACTTTCTGAATTTGTCTAGTTCGTCTCTCCATCCTGTAATCAGCCAGCTTTAGTTGCGCGCGTGATCTCTGGGGTTTCATGTTGTGAGTCGTGATATCCATTGGTTTGAATTTTGTACGAAACACGGTGTAACTGAAAAGTTGACCTTCTGGGACGAGGCAAATATTGATTTGCTGTAAGGAACAAGAACCAAAAATTCGGGAATTAACGAGGGACTTGACTGATTTATCCAGCCTCTTAAAGCATATTAGCATTCTTGGCGCGTGTAATGTTTGATGTTGTTGCATTATCTCGTTGGTGACTGTGGTTTGTTTTCGAACTTAAAACCCCACCAAGAGTAAAAGTCCATGTGTGTGTGCTTGTATATGTATGTGTACGTGCATGTGTGTGTGTGTGCATGTGTGTGTACACATATTCATCGTTATTTAGTAAGCTCACTCTAATCTGCTACCCACTTAGACTAAGTTTAATCTGTCAGACTTTATTAGTAATGTTGAGGGAGAATCCATAATCTTGGATATAGATATCTTTTAATATCATAATGAGTTGACACTCATTAAATATCATACCAATTACATCTAGAAACCACCTTGGAGCTGCATATGGCTTCCAACATCATTATCAGAGGGTATAATTGTGTATGGAATCGTCCCAGCATTTAACCAGTCCATGCACGACTTATTGTCCATCCTCCTACAAAATATCGTTGAAATTCATTCACAAAATTTTGGAGATATCGTATGGACAAACATCACATTTTTTAAATATGTGGTTTCAATAATTGTGCATGGATCGGCTCCAAATTTTGATCATTTCAAGTTTCAATCAGTTTTAATTAGTGTCAACCTTTCCATAATTGTAATTTAAAATCTTTGGAGATAATCTCAGAAAGGGAAGGAATTAGCAATAATATGTGGTTTTGATATGTAAGCATGACGTCAGGGAGATAATTGTGCGTGGATCCACTCTAAAAATAGACGAAGTTTGACAGTTATCAGCTTATACATAAATGTCATTGGAAAAAAAAAACGGAAGAGAACAGAAAAATATCTCTCAACCATTAAAAATAGCCCTGGATCCTACTTCAAATTCATCAACCCCCACAGACCTAATTGCACAGCCTTTCGAATATATCGTGTGAACGGACACGAGCAAATAGATATAACTCTTCCCAATTTCGATGACATATGTAAATAATAATCTACAAGACTTGTTAAACAGCTGATGGTTCTAACAGTGAATAATATTGTCTTGGTCCGGTAGAAATAATATTTCTGACACGATGAGTCAGGATCGGAATAACTACATCTACGGAACGTTCTTCATAACGATCGCTGTAGAACGGATTCACAATATGTTTCATTTCTCGTAATTAGTTTGGCACAATGCCTAACGACTTAGTCAAGATTGCTATCTTTCATTAGTCTTCAATCTACAACATCCGTCACTAGGTGACTGTACTGGAGGATCGAACTCGCTATACCATTTGTGAAACTGATTTGTTAACAATTGATCAGAAGCAGACGCCCGCCTATCACGTGGTTCGTACCTGAGGTGAAATTATGTCGAATCTGAGAATTAGCTGTCGATGAAAGAGTTACGACGTCCACTAGGAAACCGTTGCAGAGCTGACTGGAAGTCGCTTTAGGGAAAATGTTGTCATAAAAGTTGAACAGGGGCTCAAGGGAGATAACTGTTCCCAGACTAGAGCTTCGCTTGTCAAAGTAGGTTTGCTTCAATGTCAGCAAGAAAAGAGGGGACACATTCACAGAACACGTTGTTGATTTCACAAATACACACAGGAGTAGACACGCTCAAATTGAGAAATGTTGCTCTATGAACATATAGATAGATTGAATATAAAAGCTCATATGCATACCTTAACAAAGAAATATGTATCTTTGTACTCATACACACAGATCTACCTACATATACACTTTGGATATGCAACTATGCATGTATATATATACACACATATATGTATACATATATATATATATATATATATATATATATATATATATATCATTTATGCATCTATATACATTTATAACACCATTTACACAAAATTGGTCATAGCTATGCTAGGAATAATAATAATAATAATAATAATAATAATAATAATAATAATAATAATAATAATAATAACAACAGCAATAATGATAATAATATATAGGAGCAGTATAGCAATTCTTGCGAATTGTTACTTATATCTGTCATCCAAGTTGTGAAGAGTTATATGTATTTGGTCGTGTCCATCCACACGATATCTCCGAAAGACTACGCAATAGGGTAAGATAGAGGTTGTAGAATTTTTGGTTGGATTCAGGATTATTTTTAATGATTGAGAGATATTTTTCCTTTTTTCTATTATATATATATATACATATATTTCAGTGAAATAACTATTTACAAGATCAGGTTGCGTATAAATAAAAAAATTTTAGTTTGTTTTTACGTTTAGCCTGCTCATCCTGGCTCTTTTAGAAAAAGGAATAGGGATAAAACAAGTTGTTATATAGATCCCATGTCGGGTTCTAAGCAGATTTATTGAGTAATAATTCAGTGGATTTCAAGTGTTTTAGAATCAAAGACAGGGCTGCATTGTGTGTATAGGTCAACAGGATGAGTATCAAATTGCATCATGGTATGGGTTAATTAGGTAGTAGATTTGCAAGAGTTTTGGATGTCTGATATGATGATATTTTTTAGATGATGATTTGGTCTCTGTGTCTCCTGGAATATTTATCAAGTCATATTACTGTGTATAAGTGTATGAAACTGAGAAGTGGCAATTGGATCAAAGGAGAAATTGTTTGAGATCAGGCAACCTCATATTAATGGTAAAAGGGACTTTGGAATAGTATCCTGTGTCGAATGTTGACAGGACTTGATTAACAGGTATTGTTTATATCCCAATCAAAGAAAATTTGATCAAGGGGATTCAACACGGAAAAAAGTGAATACTACTCAGTGTTGAGGCTGATATTATTTATACGCAACATGCAGTGTTTGATTACAGGTTGGCCAGAGTGGAAATATACTGATGCAACCTGATATTTGACTGTTTCTGCTATATTTGTCTGCAGATTTGATGAATTAACTTTATTCTTGGTGATGTGCGCATGTCGTAAATCAAAACTGTGGCCAAATTTCTTTCGATATGTTGAGAGTGCGTTCGAATGGTCATCTATTTTGAATGCTCCGTGTTGTTTGTAAACTGTATTTTTATTAGGTCTGGAGGTTGCCCCGATGTATTATTTAGGGCAATCTCACAAAGGATTGAATATATACATAACCCATTTCTTGGTTTGGTAGCAAAGTCTCAGATCACCGTACATGTATTTGTAGTAATCCATATATTCTCTTTTCTATGACGTTGGCAAGTATTGCGGTCTGGGAATAAGTAGATAATAACTTGCATTTATTGGGAAATATACTCGCTAATTATTGCACACACCATGATGTTTTTGATACGCCCCAAACTCAGTTATACACACAACCCATCTATTCTCTTGTTTTGAGAACATTTGAAATCAATTTAGTTTGTTTATTAGTTAATGATCACGCCCACAAGCAGACATGGATTCTCTGTAACAGACAATGTTGTATTACCATAACCTTTTTAAGAAGTCAGAATTAACTTGAGGAACGTCAAAATAAAATAAAGAAATCCCATTTGTATACCTAATGTTTTAAAGAGTTGTTTTGCTCCGATAACAGAGGATAAATTATAACTCAAATTGATATAGTGGTCATTGATACAAGTATACAACACTTGTCATAACTAGCTTAACAAACTGATTTTTCAATTTAATCATTTGCTTTTGAGTGTTAAAAACAGAAACATTACACAAGGAGATCGATTTTAAAAAATCAACTAAATAAAGCATGCGTTTCATCATGTTGTGCCGTTCAGAATCCAAAATTTTCTACAAGATGGTTTTTCAGTTGTTGAATGAAAATGTTTTTTTCTCATCTTTCTAAAATATCGAGCTAAATAAATCAAGGATATTGGGAAAGCTAACCCACGTTGCCACCTGAAAGAGTTACCTCAGTAGTAAGTTGTTTTCGATCCATCCTGCTCAGAATCCTCAATGCAATCTTTGATGATAAGAACAGATGTGGTGAATGTTTAAATACCGATGAGCTCTTCTTTTTAATATAAACGATATTCATTCATATAATATCTTCTACCGGGGAGGTCAAACATGCGTGTCCGATATTTTTGTTGATAGATCAAATTTAAAAATCACTAAATATTTCTATAACTTCATACATGTCTGACGTT
The DNA here is from genome assembly GCA_963457665.1 of Thysanoteuthis rhombus. Taxonomy (NCBI): domain Eukaryota; kingdom Metazoa; phylum Mollusca; class Cephalopoda; order Oegopsida; family Thysanoteuthidae; genus Thysanoteuthis; species Thysanoteuthis major. The sequence goes on along the minus strand of OY735228.1, from coordinate 34,292,483 downwards.
CAATTTAAAGAAGTCAAACCGATTGTTCTTTCTCTGTGAAGTATCTTCCACGAAAAAGATAATTCCGGAATCAGTTTGAAAATATTCATCTTCCTTCGATTGACGGAGAAGTCTCCGACATTATGACTTGATAAACTGGCCCCTTGAATGAGAATTTCTTGACGTATCTTTCTCGCCACGAAGAATTGAAAAAAAGATTTCTGCACACGGTACCAGAATTAGATCCACGTTCACAAATACTTTTCCGGGAAGCAAATAACTGTCCCGATTCGCACTTCTTGGATACGCATGCGCTTACCCATAATCTGAACAGAGCATTAATTTGACAGAGAACCAGACAGCTTTTCAAACGGCAGCAAGGAGTAAGTAATGTGGGTCTCGTAATGGGGATATATCTTCTGCCTCCTCCTATGACAAATGTGCTTCTTGTTACTCTCCACCACGCACCCTTTTCCCCCGTCTTACCTATGAGCATGTCTTAGACTCTTGGCGCGACGTTGCGTCCGTGGAATGTAACCTTACTGGCCCCCAATGGTTCAGAACGATAGAGTTTCTGAAACCCGATCTCGACTCTGGCTTTTCTTTCTAGCGAGGGGACGAAAACGAGACAGGTTTCATGGCGACACCACGTGACCAGTGTACGACAAGTGCTAATGTAAGCAGCAACAAGGTCTGTGTTGGCTTGGAAGTAAAGACATTGAGAAGATGTGAGAAATAAAGGGAGATAAAAGAGAAAGAAGATAGGAAGAAGAAAAAAATAGGGAGGACAAAAAATACGAAGAATTAAATTAAGGAATGAAAGAAAATGGAAAGAAAAGAAAAGGAGAATGAAAGGGAAGGAAGCATAGGAAAGTTGAAAGAGCGAAAGAAACTAAAGAAGAAAGAAGGCGTAGAAAAAATATTGAAAAAAACAATAGAAAAAGAAAGAAAATTGTTTGAGGAATAAAAGGGAAAAGTGGGAAGGTAGGGGAAGGGAAGGATGAAAAAGAGGAATGTAAGAACGAAGGAAAAAAACTAAGATGAAAAAAAAGAGAAAGAGAAACGAAAACCCTGGAGGATGAAGAAAAAAGAGGCTAATTGAAATTGCAAGGGACAAAAATTTGGAGAAAAAAACGGAAGAAGCACGGAAAGAGACGGAAAAAACAAAGGGGATAGAAAGAAAGAACTGAAAGAGAGAGAGAGAGAGAGAGAGAGAGAGAGATGGGCGAAAGAGCACAAAGAAAAGACTAAGAAAGAAAAAAACACAATGGGAGCGATAAAGAGCAGATGTACTCCGAAAAGAGAACAATAAAGAAAGAAAGGAGGGAAGAAAGAAAGAAAGAAGGAAAGAAAGAAAGAAAGAAAAGAAAAAAAAAACGAACACGAGAAGTCTAGGACTTGAAAGATTACCAGACGAAGAAGAGAGAGAAAAGACGAAAGAAAACGATGAGGAACAAAGAAAGCACGCAGAGAAAGAAAAAATAAAAGTAAGGGAGGAATGAAAGAAGTTGGGAGGGAAGACAGGGTTTGAAAAAAAAAATACACATACGTCAGAAAAAAACAGCAAACGTTGGTTTTATGTATGAACAGTAAATGTTACCAATATAGCTGGTAAACTACCTTAAGTGAATGCAGCTAGCTACCTCAAAGAGATACAAAATCAAACGAAACAAAATAGGAACAGTGATACACTGGGAATTATGCAAACGACATGGGTTCGACTATGTATACAGATTTTATCGACAAAAACTTAAGGATGTCATGGAAAAAAAGAATAGGATACTCTAATGCTGGAACTGCTATCCAAGCAGGAAAATCCGATAGTTATGAACACAGAAAATAAAATCTAGGCGGCTGTACCAGTGTACAACATCTTGAATGCGAAAGAAAGTATTGCCCCGCCCGACCACTGAGAAAGTTGTGAAACGCATAGGTTAGAGTTATGTCTACATTAAGAAGCGTGTCTGGAGACTTGCCTCAACACTAAAACTGAAACTGAGTAACTTGGAGATTTTAGGGGGTCAGGGTCTTTGTTAGTACTAAGAAAAATGCTGAGGTCTTGATAATGTTCCCTGCCACTAAGCCTCTAGCAATACCTACTTGGAGTCTGTTGTGAACATGAGAATGCAAGAAAGAAATCATGATATATGAGAGATGATCCGCTTGGAATCCATTGAACAATTCAACTATCTAAGCCAATGATATACGCACAAACTATAAACTGTTTTAAACTGACGTAAAAGCATAACATTCGATGGGGCCTTCAAACTGATCTTTAAACCCCAGCCAGAAGACCAGATCTGATCACTGTGGACAAGTAGATCTACCAGACAGTGGGTATCACACCTCTAGCCGACAACAAAGTAAATTTGAAAATGAAAAGCTTGAAATATTTCTAGACTTTGCTAGAGAACTTGAAGAAACTTGCTGAAAATTATGGAGTATTATTTAGTCTAGATCTCTATCATGTTTGGGGCATTCTCAAAAAAACTCGCAAAAAGTTCAGAAGAATCAGAAATTCAAGGACTATTCGAAACCAAACGTTACTGGAATAAGCTAAACACTGAGGTAAGTGCTAGAGTACCGCTGTCACATGATCATCATTGAAAGTCGTTAAATAGCACGAATGTGAAAATGCATAGTGTTAATATGCATGGAATTCCGTGCCCCAAAATTGTCAATCCATCTATATAGCCTAGAGTTATACTCTCAGAATATGGCAGAAATCAAAAATTTAAAAAAAATTATATTATCGACACTGGATTCACAAATTCGAAATAATTTTTTTTTTTAATCTGAATTGGCAACCCTGAATATCCATCTGCCTTAGATAACATTAACTCAAACGTCAATGGTAAGAGCTACATTTAGAATGTGACTGACTCTGAACTCAACATATCTAATGCCCTTTTGAATTGAAGATTAATTACAAGAGCCTCGGCTGATTACCACCAGCCTACGACGGTTAGGCAGGTCCTTGCTTATCGACCATCCAATGAAGACGACACTGATTAAAGAATCGGGAAAGCGGATCAAAGGATCCAAGTTTCAACAATTATGCATAGCGGAGAGGAATGATTGAGTTACATTCTCAAAGCTGAAGGTACAATTAGACCAGAGATTTACGGCCATTTCTTTTCAATATTCACGTTTGATTAGAGGGATTCTTGGGCAGCAACGATTGTCCGAGGGTCTCCTAGACTCACAATTAATCTAGTACTTTGACTTGGAGATCATTTAGGACTAAAAATGCTAGACTATAAGACGTAAGTTTTACAAAATAACATTTTCCCAAGTGTGATTAACAGAACATCACAGCAATTTTCTGTCCAAGTCTATTTGAATAATTCCGGCTAATTGGAAAGAGTGTAATCCTTCGTCACCTTTTTGGATGGGTAGGAAATTCGTCTAAAAAGATGGCAACAATGCAAATTGAAGATGACAATGAAAACTGAAATTCATTCGTATGGTAATGACGGTTGTGTCAGATAGTATGTGAAACAATGGTGGGTCTATTCTCCACTTTAACTTCAGGATGAGATGATCATACTACGTCAAGCCCCTGTAAGCTATGTAAAAACTATTTATGATGGTAAGGTAAGTGTGAGATTTAGATTCTAACAAACAAAAATGAAGCTACGATCAATCTCCGTTTACTTATGTCTTATCAAGAAACTTTGCTAAAAAGCCATTATATATATATATATATATATATATATATATATATATATATATATATATATATTAATGATTGTGCTATTTTGTTGAATCACAACTCTTGTGTGCAGCTATAGCCTATCCAATATCCTTTCCAGTTTCGAAACCCTCACTTTAGACCAAAAGGCTCTACCCCTGTCCTACACAGAATTCGACGTTCAGTAGGACAGAATTAAGGGATACATATCTATATATTACGCATGATAATTCCCCGAGTACCAGAGTGCTCCATTATTTTAGTTTCATTAGTCAGACTTAAATTAGTCACGAGTCTTCGTGTATGTATCCGTTCGTTCTAGGATTATATTACTGTATTCCAGCCGTTGTGTTCTCCGAACTCACTTGCATGAAAGTCTTGGATTCAGTATTGTCATTATCCCATCGATTATTCAGGAGACTAGGCTAGTCTTTGTTGTTCCGATCACAGCGTTTCGATTAGTAAGTTCAGTTTGTTTTGAAATTCTGATATGAAACGTCATCAATATTCTGTGAATTATGCGCTCGAGTAACCTGATCAATTCGTTTCGACCAGTTTTTGTCCGGGCCATCCCTTCTTATATGAAGTATTCTCATTATACAATCGAATACCGGGATTATTATAATCATCTGGTTCTCAATCAAGTCGTTTCTACCAATGAACTTGCGTTGTTTTTTTTTTCGCTCACTCATATTATCAGGTATACTGATATAAAATTATCACCAGTGTTTCGTGAATTATTCGGACTCATCTTGCATTTTCCGATTATTTCGTTTCGACCAGTAAGCTTTCCAATCTTCAAACTATTGTTGGAAATTCTTAGATTATACAGGTCTGGCTAGTCACTCAATAAAAACAGTTACTTTTGGCAGCCTGCCATGCTAAGGGCAATCAATCGAAATATTGCAATAAGGGGGGGCCAATGAATGAAGGACTTCTCTCGCCTTCGTTGAATCCCTGAAAAGTTCGAATAAAAAATAAAAAAAACGAGCGGTATAAACATGTGACCAATTTAGTATGAATTTACATTTCAAATTGACCCCTACAGAAATTTTTTTTTGGGGGCGGGGGGTGATTAGAAAAAAAAGGAAACGTTTTTCTAGACATAAAGAGAAATCGTTTAATTGTAATTAATTGTAATTTTCAGCCCTCTAGCACCATTGGTGCGGCCCCAGCTGGACCAGCTTATACACTAGAGAAAGCTATTTTGACAGTTTTGGTTGACAGTCTCAAATATTATCAGTAATCAATGAATGATCAGTTTATAGTTATTGTTGTTGGAGTTGCAACATTTCGGTTTGAGTACGCTTTGTCCTTATTCAGGAGTTGACCGCATCCAATAACCTCTAAATAGCCTTGAAGTAGACCCCTTGATCACGAATTCTGGCAGATTCTTACCATCAACCTATAGAGATCAATTCAGATATCACTAGGACAACGTTTCGTGCTACACAGAGTTCCGATTTGAACTGATTATTACTTTGAACAGATGCTTAAATCTTTGATCGAAATGGATTCAATTCAAACAGCCCCTGTCAAAAATAAGTATAAGGATTATTAACAGACATATCCACAGTAAAGGGCTTATTTCGATCAATTTGAGACAGGGTCTTTTAGGTAGCGAAAACTGGCTGATATCTTAAACAGGGTTATGAAATTTCTCAAATTTGTTGCTATCAATTCATTGTTATGATACTCAATTCATTTTCATAAACAACTTTGTTCTAAGAAAAATAATGTGAAATTTAGTCATTTGTAATTACATTCTAAATCATTATTAGAAAAAAGCGTTTGGAAACAGCTGATTTTGATGACAATAACCAGCAGATATTTACCGCGATTGATGCCTAAACTCCCTACCAAAAATTAGAATCATAACGATCAAATCAACTGGTTCTCAAGATTTTATGTTACTAAATGGAGTGCCCATCACACATGAGCTATTAGAGTTCTTTTTCCTGTAGGGAAACTCTATAATCACCATTTTACCCTCAGAATAGAGCTCTTTAAATTATAATTGGCACCAGTTTTCCAGTAGAACTCCAACTTTTGGAATGATTGACATTACCCTAGTTATATGTATCAACGGGGTAAGACTCGTAGAGATATTATTAAATTTGTTTACTCATTTTAGGGAGCTTTAAACTTTAATTGACCTATACTAATATGACTATATGCAAATGAGCCCATTCGCTCTCCCCCTTTTAACAGGACCAATAATGATTATCGTTGTGTTTTTCACGCCCTGCATGTCCATCGAAACCCATCTTGATTGATTTTCGATCCGAGGCTTTATGAGTCGATTTGGAGGTGATGTTAAAAATAAAAAGTAATAAGGAATGAACAGATAATTTATAAATATCAACTCAAGCAAACACACAAGCATACATAAACACATTTATGTGTGTGTATGTGTGTGTGTGTGTGTGTGTGTGTGTGTGTGTGTGCATGTGTGTATTTTCGTTAAATTTCATTTTCGTTAAAATACCTCTCATTAGAAGATACATATTAACAGAAACAACTATACTCCCCCTCTCCCTCTCCCTCTCTCTCTCTCTCTCTCTCTCTCTATATATATATATATATATATATATATATACATATAAATATAAACATATATATATATATACATATATATAGACACACATATATATATATATATATATATATATATATATATATATATATATATATATGTATATGTATGTAGCCTTCTGGTTAATACATATTGCAGATACCCTTTGAGTGATTTAAAATCTCAGTCTGACATTTATTCGTTTATATGAGTAAATGCACACGGAGATGATGAGGGAATCCTCAATAATCCAGCAAATTGTGAGACAAAATATCATCAAATTTGTTGAAAATGTCGAAATAATTTCTCAGCCAGGGGCAATTACATGATTAATGAAGGGATTTTAAGATAGATGTGAAAATCACTTGTTGATATCTGAGTGCACTGTGTATGTATGCAAAGGGAAAGTCTTGGTTGTAAGCAATTTAATTCCACTGGGAAGAGGAAACTTGCTAAAACTCAATACAGGACACTAATATTGGTTATGTTCATTATTTTCATGGGAAAGTGGTTCTTGAAAATCAAATTCAATTCAAATTCACATCGTGTATCTCTATATCCGTATGAAGGAAATACATAGGTATAGACACCATCATTTTGTTTCATTGGGCCTTGTGAATTATATATATATATATATATATATATATATATATATATATATATGCATATGTGTGTGTGTGTGTGTGTGTGTGTGTGTGTGTGTGTGTGTGTGTGTAGTTTTGTCCACCTTTGAGCTGCAGTGGGTTCTTGTGTCCAGAGCCAGTGGATGGGCTGACACTTAGTAGGTAATTTGCAATAAGATGGGCATACATACACACGTATGCATGCACACACACACACATTTACACACACACACACACATGCATTCACACACGCATGCACAGACATATATATATATATGCACACATACATATATATGCACACACACTTATATATATATGCACACACATATACACACATATATATGCACACACACATATATAAATATATATATATATATATATATATATATGTATATAGAGAGAATGAGAGAGACAGAGAGCGCGATAGAGAGATAAATTGGAAGGTACGATGTGTTTCAGACTGCTGAAAGAAAGACTATGAAGAGAATAGAAATGTTCTAAGTTGGTCGAAGTGGAATTTTAAGGGACAAGTCTGCCAAACGAAACTACCCTCTCCTTAGACCAAGCAATCTGACAAAAATGAAGAAAGTTAAAGTCCAATTGCTGCCGTATATTGTTTGGAGAATCTCCTTCGAAGCAGAAGTTTCCAATTTTACAGCAGTTAAGTTAAATGTTGATGTCAGCAAATGATACTTCCAACTAAATGGGCGAACCAAAGAGAGTAAACTGAAAAGATGCGAAAGCTTTCTCAAAAACAACAACAACAAAAAATTCCCAACTTAAACCAATTGGTTGTTATGCTCTGTGAAAAAGTAAATAATACTGAGGAATTTTTGCAGGCAGAGGAGCCTTGGCTTAATAGATAGCAATTTCCCGTTCCCCATTTTTCCACGAGATGACTTCGACCTTTGTTCCAGGCAGCTAATCCCCCGGGCCAATCATCTGAAAGATAGTAAATCTCTAAAGTCAGTGCACATTTGCTTTGTTGGAGCGTCTGGAATATTTGCTTCAATTTGCAGGCAGTTGTAATATCTGGATGATCGGTGTCCAAAAATTACAAAGAGCCGTACTATCTGGAGTGTTTTTTTTTTCTGCTCAAAGTTGCAGACAGACGTATTGTCCCAATCCTCCCCCTAAGGGTCGGTAGAACTCTATTGCAAGTTGGGTATGTACCAGCTGCCAATTGATCACGTCTTCAGGCCAAAATGTAGGCCAGCCTCACTGTCGGAACATAAAATGGCAGCCGATCTTCATAGCTAGCTCGTATCTGGAAGGACGAAGATACTCCTTTCGAACGTAAAACTTTGGAGATCTGCTCCCATCCATGGTAACCCTTGGTTTAAAATTCGATTGCATTATTGTTAATTTTGAGTAGTTGTTTTTTCTTGCTTTCATTTACATTTTTGAAGATAGTTGTATTAGAGACTATTAGGTTTCAAATGAAGACATCAACAAGCACCGAAAATCGATTCTGAGAGGTTGAGTTTATACTTGTAAACCAGCTTCTATATTATCATGGAGCCCCGTGTCTGAATGGTTGAAAGCAACCAGTAGAATACTGGGCTCATTCTAACAAGAGGATGTGGGCTTTACTCTGATCGTATGCTCTCTCTTTATTTGAGATTACACTATTTAATCCTTGTCGTTGTCAAAATGATAAAAGTAATTAAAATTAGTATTGGGTTAAAAACTAGTCAACATTAAGAATAGATATGTATATTTCAGCATAATCTCCTTTCTTGGCAATGCACTTTAACCAACATATATATATGTATGTATGTATGTATATATATATATATATATATATATATATATATATATATATATATATATATATATATATATATATATATCATTGGCAAGGCTCAATAAGATCATAGACAGCAGTCCCTATGTGTCACCCTTTGAACCGAGGGCTACCATCCAATCAGTGTCCCTGTGTGTACGTAAGTGTTTGAATATACGTGTATATTTTTGTGTGTCTGTCCATATATTTTTTTTAATAGGAAAGGTATTTCTACGATTTAGAGTAATGCTATCACAATTCGATTTATACCAATTTCTGTAGCAATGTTTTGTTGGAGATATCTTGTTCGTATTAATTCCATAGCATCATTGAATGAATGGCGTCAGTTTTATTTCAGTCTTCTGATGCGTTTGGATATCCTGGGACATGCAGTCGTCAGAATCCCCCTCTCAGTCAAAAAGAGAGAAGAGAGCAATACGTCTGACCTTTTTTTTGCTATAGGAGCGGCTGAAAGGACGTGAAATTGGGCGTAAAACTGACTGGGGGGTCAGCCCTCAGATATGTGAATACAAGTAGTCTTTCTCTTAGCCAGAGAGACCTATCTCCCCCTACTATTTTACAAACAGATACCGAGTTGATGCATGAAAGAAATGTGAACATAATCGGCCCAGACCCTAGTTTGAACTTGGGTCGACGATTTCATTGTCCGAGCTGTCACTAATGCGTTCAAACAGCATCGTTAATTAGCAATAAGATTATATGTTTAGCTATTTATGGCATCTCTTAGTTGAATTATGTATTCCATTATCACAAAAAAATCTATTTTCGGTTCGAGAAATATTTCGATTTGTTCGATTTATTGGAACCTGTAACGATTCAAGGTTTTTTTTTTCAAAGATGTCGAACAAGTGTTAGACTGGAATTTAAAAGGCCTGGAGAATATGGTATACGTTGAAGAAGTCCCCAACCCATCACTGCCATCGTTTGCTGTATAATATTTGCAACGGGCAATGGAGCATGATCATCGATCAAGTTCTTCAACCAGAAAGAAAAAAAAGTTTTTATAATCCAATAATTCATTCAATTATATATATATATATATATATATATATATATATATATATATATATATATATATATATATATATATATATATATGAATACACTTGGAGATATCGATTGGAATTAACAGACCAAGACAGATGGATGGTTGGCTGGATGGATGGATGCATGGATTGGTTGATACGGAACGAGGGGTGATGAGGATAGCGGATGGATAGATGTCTGAGCCGTTAGATCAATAGATAATAGAACATTTCTTTGATGATGGATTTATAGGTTCAATATGCTACAGAATCAAGAGAATTCTGCATGCGATTCCAAAGAAAGATCAAAAAGTACCCAAGTTCAGATTCTGCCAAAAGCTTTGATTAATTCCTTCCTCAAAAGAAAAGGATTTATGCAATCGGCAAACCCAAAACCTTCCAAAACGGCAACTCAGAAAAACAAACGACGCACTAGGTGTGGAATTTCTTTCCTTTTTTTTTCTCCCGAGAAGATTACGGTAATTAAAATGTTCAAAGCAGATTCTGTTGATATATCTCTGTGTGACATCTGTTTGAAGTCTCGTATCGTTCGAGAGTTTCTCCTTTTCGCAAGATTATGGATGAGATTATCTGAACGTGAAGTAAAGATATTGAAGATTTTTAGCGTTATAATATATAAAAGATATTATAATATATAAAAGTGTTTTTGTAGCCTCTGGAAGAAACTTACATAGAAAATTTAGATATCTTTCTAGCAAATGGTTCTCTATTATGAACCTTGATGCTTTCTTTTTTGGGTCCCTCTTTGAAAAGAAGAGAAGATGATTGGAAAACATTTCAGTAATTCAATTCTCTCTGTCATTTTTCGTAACTTAAGGTTCGGGTGCTCAAATGAGGTTTCAAAAAGCTTTACGTTTAGTGTGGAGGATGATACTTTCACTTCATTAACTAAAATAGAATCAAACTTTTCGGATAATTAAAATCCTCGATTTATCCAAGTACACACATATATGTGAAACTTCATTGATTGGTTTATCTTTGTGTAAATTGTGTTTAAACTTTCACAACTCTATTCACCCCCCTATCACTCTCATGACCGATAAATTAGCCGCTCAGCTTTGTGTCACTCCTCCCACTGAGCTAACGGTTCCTAATAAAATAAGGCATTCATAAATATTCCGTCATACATTTCTTAATAATAATAATAACAATAATAATAATAATAATAATAATAATGATAATAATAATAATATTAATAATAATAATGATAATAATAATAATAATAACAACAACAACACAACAATAATGATAATAATAATAATCGTCCTTTAGCAACGCTCTTCCATCTCTGGAATAGAGCACTCTGGTGAATGGGGAATCGTGTGTAAGTAAATAAATCGGTCGAATTTAGCCTTACTGATCGTTCAGTTCTGTTTGTGGCATAGGTAAAATACAAACCTCTGGGTCTGATGCTAAGGTTTCAATCCTATTTTGTGGTACTGGATGAGATAATAGATAGTCTATAGCCACACTGAAGAGTTGTAATACAAGCTGTATGTGGATGACTCATATATGTAATTATCTATATCCATATTATTGTGTCATCCACAGACAGTTGTGTTTCGTTGTATTACAATTCTTCAGTGTGGCTATAGACTATCTATTATCCTATCTAGTACCAAGACGTAGCATCGAAAGCTTAGCTTCAGACCCGGACACTGGTATTTTCCCTCTACTCCATGGAACTGGACGGTCAGTGAGGTTGAATTTAAACGATATATTTATTCATCGTATATATCCTTCATCCACCAGAGTGCTCCATTCCATGTTGGAAGAGCATTTCATATATATATATATATATATATATATATATATATATATATATATATATATATATATATATATATATATCCGTACCCCGGATTATCTAAATATCTGCGTAGAATTATCTGAAAATAATGGATCTTTATCTAAACTCTCTGAAAAAAAACAAAAAACAAAGAAAATACCAGATCAAGATTTGGATGTATGAATATATCTTATACGTTCGGTCAATTCTCGCACTTGAATTATTATCCATTCCTTTCTTCTCTTTCATTTTCAACAAATAAACATATGTGACTTGTTTGCTTAATCTCGTTCATTTTCAGTGTATAACATGTAGAATGAGTCGTCAATACTTGCCAAAAAGTAATTTTCGGCGCATTATTGCAAGATTCAGTATCCACGCTTTACCAAACCCCAGTTATTTTGAGTTTGTTACTGCTAGAAATAACTAAAGCGAAATGCAGTTAAACCAATAAGCAATGATTAAAAAAAGAAGAAAGATTTGCCAAATTACACTGGGTTCCATTGTACGCAACACTGGAACAAAACTATGGTTATGGCTTCATTTATCTCGCCGACCGTCAGAATTTGTTGTGTACCTATATATGTCATCAATCAAGGTAATGGTAACGATGACATATTTGCTCATTGAATCCTGTCAATGATAAGACAGCTTGCACTAATGCCTAGTACATATCTGTAATACATTTTTATAGGAAAATTTATTGCAAATGAATTATTAAATACTAGAATATACCCGTCAAGAATTATGACGTTATTTATAAATGATCAGCACTAAGGAGCCTCGGGCTATTTCATTGGGTAATTTATCTTTAACTGGAATACATCATTCAAAAATGACAGGTTAATTCATATATGGATAAAATCTGTAGCGATTTTATTTCGTCGTTTTTTTTTTTCGTTTAATAATTCAAATATCCTAATTTCAAACTCTCGAATATAAAGTCTTAAGAGTTTTTATGAGGTAAAATCCATCGTTATGTCATAGTAGGAAAGCAAAACAACCAATAAGAATAATTTGCAAATAAATAAAAAAGAAATTTGCATGAATGCCTATCATATATTTAGGTAATCAGAATATCCTGATTTTAAGGTATTTTCTTAAGTTATAGTTCAGAAGTTTTAAAGGGTGACAAGACGTAAAGTTCATGTTGTTATGTCATGATAAGAAGATAGGGAAAAAAACCCAATGAGACCAAGCCGCAAACAAATAGAGAATAAATTTGGATACATGTCTATTATATGGTTAGATACCTTTTTGCATCTGCTGTGTTACAAAAAATGTAATTATCATATTTAATAAAAGTTTTGATTTAGTTACTAAAAACCTCTTCCTGTAATATCACGCGTTATGTAAGCAGCAGAAAAAATGTTGTCACTGTTTTTTGTTTCCCGTCTGTAATCATCATTTTCCTTTTTTAGAAGAAAGAGAGGAATTTATTCCTAATTCATTATTCATGAGGTGAGATTTCATTGCGATTAAGAGAGTCTATTTTTATAAATTCGCATACTTCTTTGTTGCTTAAATATTAAAAGCACATTAGTCAAGAAGAGATACGTGTCGTTGGCCAGGTAGGGTGGGTCTGTCACAATGAATTCCATCAAGAGAGACTAAGCGAAAAGAACGGTGTAAAACGGTTGCCTGTTCTAAAATTATCGGCTTCAATCCTAATTTTGGCAGCTCACGACTCGAGAGAAATGCTAATCTGTTTTGCACAGGGAAAGAGCAGGAAAGAAAAAACAAATTCTCTGTTTTCATCATTATTGAAACAATCAAGTGTGTTTGAGAAAGGAATAAACAGATTATACCATAGACTGGACAATCTGGCGAACTGGAAAAATCTCAAAATAATTGTAACGAAGCAACTGAAGATTTTTTTTACCCCAAACATAACCTCTGCATGGCATTAAAATGTGATGATCAGATTAAAACCTTAGTTTCTGCGGTAGGCCGAGGTATCAACGTGATTTATCTTCAAAATACAGCGCTAAAAATATTTTGCGTCATTTTCGGCTTCAAGTACAAATGCAAATTATACACCAGACAATCGGACGATGACAGAAAATCGACATCAAAAATGGAACCCCTATTTCGAGCAATGTCTTTCGAGCCAGTATCCAAGTCAATTTATAGTGACTTCGTTCGTCACTCATTTTTATAACCTTGGGTCCAACCTAGCTTAACTTAGTAAAGATCGACAGGAATATCCATGTCGAAAGTCTGGTGAGAGTGATGACTCAGAAGCTAGTTTTGCGTGTTATTCTTTGAGAGTTACAACTTCACAGCAGGTTTTAATAATGTGGTCATATTCCATGTAAAGTTGAACTGAGAAAAGATACCTGAATGCTTGCAGAATGATGATAAACTGCCAGTCCTGTTAGTCATTGTTAGTTATTTCCTTCTGAACTGGGTGCTCCATAATAGCATCTTGTCACGGACTAAAAGTACGGTGCATATATATATATATATATATATATATATATATATATATATATATATATATATAATTTTTCTTTTTCATTAGAAGCTAACCAAGCTTATCGTGCAAGTTAAACTCCAATGAAAATAAATAGGCCTAAAAAGAGCGTGATATCTATCGCTTTATCTTGGAAATCGGTCAATAGAGATAAGCTATCAAAAATCAATAGAATAAATCATTTGCATGAACATGACTTAATTATCATGTCACACACTCAAACACGCACACAAATACATATACACACACATATACATGCAAATATATATATATATATATATATATATATATATATACTTGTATTCTAGATAGCTTTTAAGCTTTAAACTCGAAAATGTGAAACGATCATTTAGAATTTATTTCAGGGATTTGAAAATAAAACAGTTATATCAACATGGTTCTCCAGCATTGTCAATCATATATATATATATATATATATATATATATATATATATATATATATATATATATATATATATAATGAAGCAAATCAGCATTCATTCCCCTTCAACATAATATCTATCTGCAAATGGATGCATTTTTAATTGTCAGATTTACCTGAAGTATATAAGACGTCAGCTTTGAACATTACTTGAACTATTCCAAAACGAATGATGAAACTCTTATGAAAAAGTACTTTTGATCAATGGAAGGGTAAAATTAATTATTTTGTATAGTTTATTTTGCAGCCAAAAGGATAGTACTTTATGTTCAGAGACTAAGCATTCTAAAAGAAGTTATAGACCCATGAAGTCACCTCTAGTCGCAGTGCCAATACTCTCTGGACTTGTTCAATTGGTCATGTCTTACAATTTGGTTGGTCAAGGTTTCGCACGCATTCGCTGGGATTCATGTTGTGAATCGAAATATTCACTGGTCGTTTGCCATTCTTGCAACATAACCAGTCCATTGTCATTTGGGTTTTCTAGTGGTTTCAATATCTCAGGCTACTGTAATACATTGTGTTGAACTCTCCATGTTGAGTATGATTCTCTCATATGCTCTATGCATTCCCCTTATATTGAGGATTAATCTTTTGGTTCCGTTCAGCTCCATAGGTGACTATCGTGAAAATCCATTGGTTGTTTTTATTTTTAGTACTAGCGGGATTTTCTCGTTCTTCGAGTTAGAAATTATCCTACTGAAAGCTTGTCTTCATGGATTGATCGTCTGGCATGATATCCTCTTTCAAAGATTTGATGGAAATTTGTTGTCCTTCGTATATGTAGTCGTCTACTTTTTCCTATTTTCCATTTTAGGTTTTGAATGCTGCTGTTTTTGCCCTCAACGTGTTCGTTGTAAATTATATTTCTCGCAGTCAACTCCAGAAAAAAAAACAAAACAAAACAATTATTAACTTTTGCTTAATAACAATTCAAAAGTACAGGAAATGCTTGAGAATCAGACTTGCCTGAGAGAAAAACTCTTTTATACAAAACGATGAACGTTCCGTCTCTGAAAATAATAAAATCATGTGCTGTTGCTACTGATATCTAAAAACAAAACCATCTATCCGCCAAATATTCGTTAGACAATGTATTATTATCATTGATCTATGTCATTAGCTAACGAAACTAATACTTTATTTTATATTAATGCGTGAATTAAACTTTATCTACGGCACATACGTAGAGAGAAAAACGCATTGTTTATGTAAAATTTGGTGCAGTATCAGCAAACGCTTGGGGTATAGGAATATATCTCTTACCGATAGGGGATAACGGTAATATATACGAGAATCTAAACAACATTCAGCACCACCGGCATCACGATGATTGAACAATGATAAGAACTACAAATCTAATAACAACAATAAAGAAAAAATTACATAAAAGCAAAGAAAAGAAGGAAGATTTATATCAGATCTACGTCCTTCAGCCTAGCATTGTCCTGTCGTGCATCGTTACCCACACCATCAAATCCAGAAATTCCAACAATTCCTGTTTTGTGTATTTGCGTGTCTTGGGGGTGGGGTGATTGATTATGTAAGTCCCGATTTCTTCGGTTTATGAGACATACCTCTCTTTTCCCCCCTCTCTCTCCCTCTCTCTGCCGATTCATTCCATCTCCGCCTTACATTGCTCAGATTTCATGCCTACCTCATATCCAGTGCTTGTACCGAAAACAGACCAATCACATATCTGGTTAGAGCTTGTCTATTGCCATATGTCTGCACGGCTTTTAATATCACTCCATTACTGTCCATAGCCGGCATTTTCCTCGTTTTCTCCGCTTTTTCCTCTTACCCGCTAAACTCCAGAAATGCATATAACCTTGCTACAAGGTCGATGCATAAGTATTGCACAGATAATAACAGATCTCAGATCATAAATGGCCTGTTCGTTTTTCCCCCGGATACGATGTCCGTGTCCATAATTCCTCCAGTGCTGACCCATTTCCTCCGGACCTTCTAACTCTCCCTATTTCCCCTCACCTTTGCCAACCCTAACCAAACCAACTGGACCAATGTTGAGCTATGTCTTCCATTATCTACCGTCGTAAAGCCATGTTCTTTCTTTGTCTTTTCTCTTTTATCTTCTACCAATTTACTTCCTCTCCTTCTTCCTCTCTTCGGTCATTCCTTTTTTTCTCTCTTTCCCTGTTTTTCTTTCGGTCTCACAACAAAAAGCGAAAAAGCTAGTCATGTTGGCTGGCTCACACAAGATGGCCAATAGATACGATACTTATCTTCCCAAAGTCCAGCCTGTCAGGGGCGATTATCTGTTTAATGTTTTATAAAGCCGAGTAAGTCTACAGCCGATATCTCTGGGGTACGCTTGCCGGTGACAGTTCTAATCGTCGAGCAGAAAAAAGATATTGGCGTCTGAGTCTTACTGGCGGACAACGAGGGAGGAGACGCTCTAGTGAAGAAAAGAGTAAATAGGAGAGCCGAAATTTCTTTCTTTTATTCCCTTTCCACACGCCCTTCTCCGACAGCCAGTTAAATGAAAATAAGTAATGGCAAACGATTTTGTTCCAGACATTTGTTTTATCATCTTTCAAGCATCTACTGTCTTCTTTGCCCTTTTGAGACTTTTTAGAAGCCTTTGTCGCATTTCTAAAAGTCGTCGATCACTGTTTTTTTTTATTGGCTTGACATTGAAACAAGCAAGGAAATACCAGGACATCGCTCGAGAACTTGGGATTTTGTAGAGTATGTTGTTAGGTCTCGTGCCTGTGAAAATTTGGGCCCTGATGTAATACCGTTTGACAGAGTTGAGTAAGGGAAAAAAAGCAATCAAAATTTCCTGCACACACCATCATGGTTTCTATGATACTGATAAAAAGAATGTTGGATTATTGGAAAGACAGATCCCAACGGCAACCATCAGGGGTTAGAGCAGTGAAGAAGAAAATAATAGAAGACCAGGTCTTCCGGTTGTGAATAGGGAGAGAAAAATATGCCGAATAGTAGATTGCCCATCCCCCCCCCCCCGCGGATCTCAGAGTGAAGCTGAAAGAGGGTGAGAATTTACATGAATATTTACACCTTGTCAGAGATCTGAAGAAATTATGGGTTATGATGGCTACAGAATTGCTATTAGCCTCAGGGACAGTCCTCATGGACCAAGCAAAAAAAGCGAGAGGAAATAAAACTCAGACTTTAGGCGACCGCACAATTGAAGTCTACCAGGATACTGAACAGTCACCGAATATTGAAGATACTTACACCTACCAGTTGCTTCTGGTGTAAAAATGGTTACAGAAGAAGTGTTTTTGAAATACGAAATCTACGACCCCAGCTATCTGAAATGGCAAAACAACTAAGAGGAAAAAAGGGTATCGTTGAAACCTGCAAACCACAGCGCTTCTGCAATAGGTAATGACAATAGTGAGGAGAGCTTGGGACACTACGATACTTCATGTCGCGAGAAACTTTTATCCACACCACTGCTGTGTTCTTTGAGAGTGCAGAGAGTACGGGATAGAGACGGCAGAAGACTTGCTGTCACGTAGTCTCCAGCGGTGACCACCAGGCAATTAGTTTGATTGATGATTGTAATGATGAAAGGAAAGAAATAATAATAATAATAATAATAATAATAATAATAATAATAATAATAATAATAATAATAATAATAATAATAATAATAATAATAATAAAGACACTGAGGGCGAGACTGGAGCAGAAACCACCAGGCAACTGGTGTGAGATTGTTGCTAATAATAGTAATGATGATGATGATGATGATGATGATGATGATGATGATGATGATGATGATGATGATGATGATAAAAAATATTGATAATAATAATTTGGGAGATGGTATCATTATATGCGTTTGCCTTATACATATAATCTCATTCTTCTGTCTGCCACTTTCGCTCTTATAGCTAACGATTAATAATCCCTTTTTTTTCTTTTAGATTTAAAATGCATGACTTAACTAAAATCATAAGCTGTTTTCCCATCGTTATATTATTTGCAATGAATTCACTACATACATATAAGCTTGATCTATAACTAACTATTGTTTTATTCCCTGACCTCTGACAACACCTTTCTTCTCAATATCTGATGCAGAACGCACAGATTGTATGTCTGACAAAGGTAAGAAAAAGTTCAGACCATAAATTGCAAAACTCAATGGTTCTAAAATCAAATTCGCTATTCCAGCGCTAATATTTCTACAGCTATGTAAGTACATCTATAGTGTTATGAACGCCCGACACCTTTCTGGCAGCAAGACCATCATTCTTCAAAATTATGCTTCAACAAATTATTCTTAGCGGCCAAAGTATAACCTTTGGTTCTCTAGGCACGATTCTGAACTTAATATTGCACATGAGTTTTTAGCAGAAGATAGACAATATTAAATAATATTTTTTGAATTATTCATATCATATACATTATATCTGTTCACGTGCGAAGTTCACTGTCGAAATTTGGGCTTTTGCCTGCTTTGTATATGTGTTTCGACACATTATTCTGATACATCTGGGTACGTAAACAGCTATGTATACATTTGAAGGCCTGTCCTGTCTGGCTGTAACTAACTTCAATTACTGAATGCTGAACTCTTTTTGTTTTATTTTCGATGCACAACATATACATTGAGTGCCGTAACATGCTGAAACAAAGAGAAAAAAAAAAGAAAAAGACTTGCGTTTCATTCGCACAGCTGCCTTTCATTTATGGCCCTGTACCAGACTAAGATGCATTTTGGAAATGACGTTTCATATACAATGATTTGCCGATGTTTATGCTTGAGTCTATGTACCTTGATGTCTACGGATGTCTATAGATTCGTGTGCATCCTGCAACTACATAAAATATTCCATGGCTGTATATTCCAGTCGCAAAGTTGAAAGATGAGGAAACACTAAAGCAAAGCCAGCTAAGATGGCGAACGTAACGTGCAATAGACGCAAATCTCGTAAAATATCGTTGGCCTGTCGATGTTGCTGCATTTTTATTACCAAAAATAATGGGGGAAAAACAAAGAATGAAAAAAACACTTCTATTCATTTATTTGAGTGTAGATTCGGAAAAGACTCATAAAACCACGTCCCTGTTCGCGAAAAAAAACATTTATTCAGTGATGGATGTTGGTAAGAAACACGTCAACGAATATTTCGGCAAAAATGCTAGGATAATGAAATGTAAGCTAATATATATATATATATATATATATATATATATATATATATATATATATATATGTGTGTGTGTGTGTGTGTCTGTGTGTGTGTGGGTGTTTATAGATTTGCATACGTTCATGCTTACTTTTGTAACATACAAATGTGATTATAAACTCTGATATGCGTTTGATGATTTGAATATATATATATATATATATGTATATATGTTATACATACGTTTGTGTACATCTGTATATGTATTGATATATATATATATATATATATATATATATATATATATATATATATATATAGATAGATAGATCGATAGATAGATAGATATGTTGATAGATACGTGTAAATATGTATGTATATACATATGTGTGTGTGCGTGTGTGTTCATGCATATGTTTGTGATATATTTAGGTGATTATCAACTCATAGAAGCATTTATGATTTGAATATATATATGTACATATATATATATATATATATATATATATATATATATATATATATATATATATATACGTTCATTTATACAGCTGAATATATACACATATCATTATCATTATCAGTATTCTAACGTCTGTCTTTGGACATAGACATTCCGCAAGATTCGCCACACTTCTCTATCGTGGGAGTCATGGGGTCAGCATTTTTAAAATTTGTCTAGCTCATCTCTCCATCTTGTGTTCTGTCGGCCTGGATTTTGCATATAATCTCTGGGTGTCCATGTCGTGAGTCATGATATCCATTGGCTGTCTGTTATTCTTGCAACATGGCATTGGTTGTATATTCTTCTTTTTAGGATTATTGGGATCGACTTCTTTTTGAAGGTTGAGCTTGCTCAGCCAAAGTCTTGCCATCCTAGGGTGATTCTTTGCTGGCTCTCTTCCTATTTCGTGGGTTCCATTGAGATTTGTTGTCCTTAGTAGATGTAGTGATCTGCTTTCCCCAGTTTTTCATCTTCGATTTTGACTGTTATGTCTTTATTCTCAATGTGATCGTTACACATGACTTTTGTTTTACTGAATTTCATGTGTAGACCAACTCTCTTGCTTTTTTCATTTAGTTCATCTAGCATTAGTTGGCAGCCGTGTACGTTCTCTGCAAAAAAGACAATATCATCTGCAAGTCTTAAGTTGCTCAGATATTCGCCGCCTATTTTGATTCTTTTTCCAGGTTACGGAAGATCATCTCGAAGCAGGCTGTAAAGAGTTTGGGTGAGCTGGTATCACTTTGTCCTTTTTCAGAGTTGGAAGAGTTCCGAGTCCTTACGTAGCCTGAAAAAGGAGTATATATGTTGTAGTACTTCGAGGTATACTGGGTCAATACCTTGTAGAGTGATGGCCTTCATGACCATGTGGTTTTCTACAGAGTCAAATGCCTTCTTGAAGTTTATAAATGATACAGCAATTGGCATTTTATATTCTGCTACTTTCTCTTTAAGCTGATTTATTGAATGGAGATGGTCCATGGTCGAGTAGCTTCTTCTAAATCCAGGCTGCTTGCGTGGTTGGTTTTCATCTAGTGGTTAGTGGTCCAGTTGGTGATGATTTTTGTGAAAAGTTTGAAGATGGAGTTTAGTGGGCTTATAGGCGTATAGTTGTTGAGGTCCTTGAGGTTTCTTTTTTGTGTAGGAACATTATGATTGCTGTGTTCCAGTCTTTGAGGACTTTTCTCTGTTTAAGATATAAGTTGAATAGAAAAGTTAGTTTCAAGTTGACGATCTTATTAGCTTTTTTGAGTTGATCGATGGTGATGTTATCTGGTTCAGGGAAGAAACTAATAGAAAACAAAAGAAAGTATACAAAAGCAATCATCAAAACCACTTTTGAAAAACGTTGGGGCTTCAAAACAATAAACAAAGCCCCCAGCACAGGACAGAAACAGATAACGAGCATACTCGAAGAAAAACGGAGGCATAACAACAGACAGAAACAGAATTGTCGAACGCACCCAGGAATTTTACAAAGAACTCTACTCTTCAAGACACGGGCAGCAAAACGACGACCAAGTTACATGAGACGTAGACAATCAGTTCGAGGACTTCTTAGAAGTTACACCATGGGAGGTTGAACAAGCCATCAAACAAACAAACAAAAAAAAGGACAGCTCCTGGACCATATATATGTGTATTGATATACATACATATATAGAGAGAAAGAGATTGATAGACTGATTGATATAATTAAATCAGGACCTGCTTATGTACTTTATCATCATGTTCGTATGTAACAGTGATATATTGTGCTACATCGGTCAACAAACAATTTTCAAAGAGCGATGACAGATTTCCCTGCTTTCGAATATTGATGGCTTCCGTCTGCATTTAGACCTAAGCAGACAAAGACGAATACAAACACGCGCAAAAAAACATGCACGGTCATAAAAACTCTGCTTCTCACACGTTCAAGATGACACACGCATACACGCACACACACTCACACACACACACACACATACACACACACACACACACACACTATATATATATATATATATATATATATATATATATATATATTCGTGTTACTGGATGGGATAATGGATAGTTCATAGCTACACTGAAGAGTTGTAGTACACCGAATCAGCTGTCCGTGAATGACTCAATTATATATATATATATATATATATATATATATATATATATATATATATATATAGCTCGATATAAAATCATATCCACCATTGGAGTCAGCAACATTATAGTTACCTTCAATTTTTTAAAACAATTTATCAAGTAGTGTTCATAATTTCAGTACTACTCCCTGTATACACAGATTTGGTGTAGATATTTACTACCTGATGCCGGAGAATTTGAGGTCAGCATTCTCAAATAGGTATACATGCAGATATTCAGAAATTTCATGTTAAATGGGCATCTCTGGGTATGATTGTCGATAAGGGTAATTATCCCAGATATGTCGTACTATTAGGCAAAATATTCCAGGGACCCACAGGATCTTCTGGGTTTTTGAAAAAAATGATTCAGTATGAGCTTACATTGTAAATTGATCGCTCCAGTAAATACCCAGTGGGGTAGATTTTGAGGAATATTATGAGGAGTAAAAGTCAGTACATCCATTCCTTTAGTTCTATTGACGCAGCGTGTACTCATGATGAATACACAGCAAACCTACATGAACAACTTGAACACTGAAGAGAGATATGTTGAATTTTGAAGACAATTTTTGTCGTTTGAAAGTTCTCAACAGAAAAATCTTGGCAGAATTGTTATTCAAGTATTTGAAAAATTATTTCTGTAAATAGTTCTATCACTGGTTTGACTTCAGCAATGAAGTTTTGAAACAGATCTAGAATTATGCCTGCTCGATATATATATATATATATATATATATATATATATATATATATATATATATATATATATATATATATATTATATATATATATATGCACGTGTGTGTGTGTGTGTGTGTGTGTGTGTGAGATACACAGAGAGAGAGAGAGAGAGAGAGTGGCAATTTCGATGATGATGTCTGGATTGAGAGGTTTTTATTGATTCCTGCAAATGTTTTAGTGTAAAATTCATTTTCTGTCTTGTAACTTATAATCATATTATAATAATTCTCAAAAGTTACAGACAATGATGATTTGATTACAGGTTTTCCAACGAATGGAAGGCACACTTCATGTTAATTCAAATAGTATGATAGAGACGTTTTTGTAGGTGATATATTAACAAATGACCACCGTGTATGCCATATACATATATGATAGAGAAAGATCAATTCAATTCAGCGTTTCACCAGTTCAAGTTGTCTTTATCGAGAAAGTATATTTAAAGATACAAGAAATGACGTTTCAATGTATTGTCTATGACGCATCGATATACTAATTATATATATATACACTCACACACACATATATATATGTATATGATGAAGAGAGGATTTGCTACACAAATACGGCTATGTCTCTGTCCTGTTTGGACTTTCTCAGGATCATTCACAAGAAGAAATCTGAACAAAGCAAAGATTTAAACGTCTTTGTGTAGCGAATCCTAACTTATTATATAATGGGTTCTACTTTAAACCTACTTAATGTTCAATGTTGGATGTATCGAGTATTTATTGTATTGCATATATACATACATATATATATATATATATACATATATATATATATATATATATATATATATATAGAGAGAGAGAGAGAGAGAGAGAGAGAGGGAGGTAGAGAGGGAGAGATAGAAAGAGGAAGAAGGGGAAAAAGGAGGGAGAGAGAGGGAGGGAGAGATTGACATTGGAATATTAACACACTGAGATGACAACCTTGAATGCTTACACACACTCAGACATCTAGAGATGTACATACATATATATATATATATATATTTGTGTGTGTGTGTAGAGAGAGATATAGGGAGAAAGATGGAGAGATAGCGAAGGAGAGAGAAATAGACAGACAGACAGACAGACGGAGACAATGGCAGATAGATACGTAAGCGTGTGTTTGTACAATACCATCAAAGTGAACATTGTAATATGAGATACTTACTAGTCTTATATCATATCAACATTCCAAACAAAGAAACCGAAATGGATTATATCCATTCCATTCAAAACACTCATCTTCATCATTCTTTCTCTCTATTTCCTAATCTATCATCCGATCTAACTCTATCTTTCTGCATAACTTACTCTTTTCTTTCTCTCATTCTATTATCACTTTTTACCCGTGTCTAAATAAGAGACAGGGAGAAAGGAAAGGTAATTTATGAACTATATTATGGGGAAGTACTTCAGAAGAAGATATCTTTCTACCGGTAAAAAAAGAGAAGACACAAGGAAAAATATAAATATTTGAATGAATAAGTATATGAATAGAGTAAAATAGCAGACAACTATGTGAAAGAAAAGTTATAATCCTGGGGGAAAATAGATCCGTGCCAAAATGAAAAACTCTTTACACCCGGAAGAATCTTTCTCTGAAGACGTTTTGGAAAAGACGTCGAGGCAGGTCTGTATCGTTGTGAAGTAGGCTTGCTTCAGGCTTTATTTAGTTTGTAGCTTAGGATTCAGTCATGTCCAATCGGTTACAATATTTTTATTTTTACTTCCATCCACCTTTTACTATTTTCATTTGCTACATCAAAATAAGAATAAGCCTAAAGTAAAATCTACAACTTCAAGCAAAAAACTCATTCATGCAGAGATTTCTTATTCCTGTCATCATCAACGCTTGAGAGTCTTTCACAACCCTAATCAGTAATATATATATATATATATATATATATATATATATATATATATATATGTGTGTGTGTGTGTGTGTGTGTGTGTGTGTGTGTGTGCGTGTGTGTGGCTGTCTTTGTGTCTGTGTGTCTATGTGTGCATGAACGTTAGCAATGGATACCTCGGCGTTGCCCGGGTAAATTCAGTTTTAGGCTGCAATAAGTCGAATTATGTATGTTTGAATAGAAAAAGGAGATATTTTTTTATTTCAATTTATAACACCGGGATTACCCTTTGAAAAATGACTACATTACCAAACTTATATCAGAAAATACTGCTTGAATTATTTACTAAAAAAGAACATTATAAAAAGCATTCGTCAAAACCTTATTTCCGTATGCTGGACGGAAAATAACGACCCAATTCCATTCAGATTATATTGTCTGAGAACGCTGGAAATTGAATGTATTAAAAATCTGTCAAATTTTTGCAACTAAATGAGATGAACATGATGTAACGCAGCCAGAAACATTCATAGCTAAATGATTCTTTTTCTTTCCAAGTATTTATAATTTTCTACGTTAGGACATCATCAAAAAAAAAGTAGAATCGCCCCTGACATGATACAAGTGCAAAAGAATAGAAAAGAAAACCCACAAATAATCTCTTGTAACCATGAAAGTAAGCTTGAGAAAAGAAACGTTAACATAAATTTTATGGAAGAGCTAAATGAAGTAGCGGAAATTGTATAAATAGTGATTATATGGTAGGAAAATTTGTCAATTCGTGAGACAAATTAATGGATAAAAATCCAAGATGAATACTTTATTTCCAGTCTTTAAAATCGGATATATTTGTCTGCTGAATAATTGAGTATGCCATGTAAAACGATTGGACGTTATAAAATTTCCAAACTTTATAGAAAAGTGCGTAGAAGTAGTTACATTACATGTAAGATATGTTCCGTTAGAATCCTGATAAGTCTCTTTCATATTTTTGAGGAAAATGTCTTTGATTAATTCTACTTTTTCACGTGAGTATCTTTTGTCCAATCTATTGTGAAAAAGCAACGACTCCGATGAAATTGAAAGAAGCCTGATCAGATAATACTTTATCGTTTTCATTGTATGAAAACTGTTGTTGTTATTTTTCCTTTTTTATTTCATCCAAAAACTAAATTAAGCCCTGGAACCAGACAAATTTTAAAATGACGTCCAGCTAAAGTAATATTATTAAAGAAAAAAAACAAGGAATTATGTTTTCCTATTGATATGAATGCGGTGTCTTGCTCTTTATAGATATTATGTACGTTGCTTTCATTGTAATCTCCGTCTACAAAGCTGTGACTCAATTGTGAGAGACAATTGCTGGTTCATCCATTACTAAACTGTTTTCGGTGTCAGTAATATCTTTTCTTTTTTACATATCTATTTGTTCGAAACGTCAATGTAAGAACAAGATAAATTAGTTACTTGAGAAGTATTAAGGTTTGGTTCACTTCAAATTTCACCTTTGCATGATAGTTTTTTTTTTTGTTTTTTGTTCCCTAACTTAATTATAATCACCCATCGGGCAAGGGAGGGGCAGTATATTCTCTAAAGATAACGACTTTGCTTGTAAGCGTGTGTCTGTTGTCTTACCATTACAACTGATAATTATACCCATTTTCATTTCATTAACAACAAACGCCCAAACTTGTATAAAAAAACGTTTTATTGTAACGTATGTTAATGCCATTGGCAAGAACAGATTTTGGAAGGAATTGTAATTTTAAAATTATTTCTTTGTTATGTTTACAATCAGATATTGGTTGTAAAAAGACCTTTAATTATCTACGAAATCAAGCTTACATAGTTTAGTCCGTAAGAAGTTGTATGTATATATATGTATATATTGTTATATGAATTAGAACTAACAGACATTACACTTATTGGTTTCGAGAGTTATAAAACAGAAACTTTATGCATGAAGAACCCATTTTTATTGCAATCAATATGACAAGACATGTATTTAGTCCTCTGTAATAGTCAAAAAAAGTTTCAGTTCTATTATTCCGAATTCATGTTCAGATGAGATTGAAAACACGAACCCATGTTGATATTTGGTAGTGTTACCAAACTAATAAGTTAATTTAAATCCCCTCTGCTCCAAAAGTAAAATGGTCTCCTTAATTATAGGCAATGAAAACAGATTTGGAGCTCAATCAAATACTTATGAGTCTTATCGTATAGCAAACAAACTGCGTTTTCACTTGTTCTCATTGATTTTTTATTGCAGAAATACCATAGGAAAATACGACACAGGACGCGGTCTTCTCTATCTGAATCCTAATTTAGCTGGGGACATTCAGTGGCTTATCCTTTCTATACAACACTGCATTTGTTGCAAATGTCACTCCCACTTCACAATCACTAACAAAAACTGTGAAAAACGTAACTCAATCTCATGTTGTGGGTAGTAAGAAAATGTTTTCTATGCAATTTAAAAAGATTCCTAGTGATTCAATGATAAATTTTTTTTAGAACTGAAAACTGTGCACGCTCGCCTTGATGTTCTGCTTTAATATGGGATTAGTCACTCGCACGCACACTCACACGCACGCACATGAGCACACACACACGCATATACATACATATTTATACATATATATTTAAACTGTAAATTCTCAATTTGTTCATGCAGGGTCTATATCTATATCTGCTCTATTCTTTTAAATTCGAATGCGATTGTTATGTGATCAAGGGATGGATATACGATCTGACTGAATATATATATATATATATATATATATATATATATATATATATATATATATATATATTGTTGTCTCATTCACAAACAGCTGTTTCGATGTATTACATCTCTTCAGTGTGGCTATAGACTTTCTATTATATCATCCAGTACCACGATGCAGGTTTAAGACCTTCGCTTCAGATCCGGGGGCCGATATCCTTCCTCTGTGCTACGTAACTAGACGGTCAGTAAGGCTGAATTTAAGCGATATATTTATCTATACATAGATTCCCCATCCACATGCGTGCTCTATTCCTATAGATGAGCATTGCATATATATATGTATATATATATATATATATATATATATATATATATCGACTAAAGTTATAGGCAAGGGTAGTTTGTTCAGCTTTTGCTTGATAAGCTTTTCGCTACTACTGCTAGTCTAGTCAAATTAGTATTGAATCCAGGAATAGATGTCGACAAACTCAGTTGGTATCTTTGTAAGCGTAAAGTGTCCTCTTTCAGAATTTCAACATTCTTCTCCTTTCCTCTTCGGAAACGATTTTGACGCCATTTTCTAAGATGGTTGCCAATTCGATTTCCTTAAGTTGTTTTTAGGCAAGAAAAGCCAGATGACATGATATATCGTTGAAAAGGAAATTTTGTCAGCTGTCTAAAGTTGTATCTTATCAATACGAATATCAAGTTTCGTATATATGTTGGAAAGAGTATTTCATCGGCATGTGCTGGAATATCTATCTATTCGTTTTTGTCTCAGGTTCTTTTGCACAACAGATGCAAATTGGTAAGATACGACCCAAGAAAGCTGACAAAATTTGTTTTACTCCAAATTTTGTTCAGCTCGCTCTATTGAAAGTGAAGGGGAGGCTTGTGTTGCCATATCCTTTTCAATCGAGTTGGAATGTCCTCGTGTCATGTAGCATAATAATGGAACAGCAGAATTAGTAAATATATCACAGAACTCTGACATATTGGGTGGACGTCTTGTTGTACGATTGCATCGATGGCTTCTTGAGTTTTTTTTGTGACAGAGGCTGTCTTGAAGCCAACAAAAGCGGATGGAATTTAGTATTTTGCTGCCTTGTTGTTCACTAAATGGAAAAGTCTACTAGTTGAGTGTATCCTTCAGCCTGTCGCCGTTGTTGAATTTCATTGAGAGTTCTGGGGATTCGGTTAGTGACCACTTTGACACACATAGTTGAGTCGGCTGATTGATTTGCAGTTAACTTTTTATAAATAGTAGCATGATGATTGCGATATTCCAGTCATTTCAGACTTCACTTTTGGGATTTATGATACAGAAATCTTAATCGTGTTAAATCCAACATTTTGCCATTTATCTATGAATTATGAAACGCATAAAATGTCTACCCCTTTTTCTGATTTTTATAACATGTGTCAAGAATAAACATAATATGGAATGTGTGCTTTGTCGACAAGAATTTGACGCATGTACGTGTCAGAAACAGTAGTACTATCCAGCTGTATCCAATGATATAAAGGTACCGGTTTTCATTGAATGAATTACAGAACTTATGGGTGATTTCGAGAATGTCTATGTACGTTTTTTTGTAGTATAGTTGCATTTGAAATTAAATTGAGAGATTTGAATTACTCTCCTTGTATCTTTTTTAATTCCTTCTTTACGTTTGTTAATCGACAGCACTTGCATACTATATATCAATCACGTGTATAATAACATATATTTGTGTGCGTGCGTTTTTTATGAAAGTATCATGGTATCTTTATTGCTATACATCGAACATGTCAGAATACGATGGAATGATAGAATGATTTTGTGAAAAAATTGGTAGACAGCAACTAGTGAACTCTTTTCTAATTATAGAAGCAGATGGTACATTTCCAGTTTACGGAACGGCCAATATGTTGGTGTATTGCAGTCTGTGCAACGAATAATCCAATATCCTGCTTGCTGTGTTACTGATACATAACAAAAAAATGTTCACTTGGTTCGAATAAAGGGCACATTTTCATTCCGCAGATCCGTGGATTGTGCAAAATAGGTCAAAGGTCAGTGGAGGCAAGATTCTAAAAAAGACAAAATAGAAAAACGAAGCTCAAAAATGATAAATAAAATTATGAGAATGTTGCATTTAAGGATTTCTAGAAAAAAGTAAGAATGCCCCGGCGCACAAACCTAAATAGATAAAAATAACAAATATAGAGACGTTCGTCCAAATGATAATTGGAATAACGGCGATGTTTGATCGAAGGTATCAGCAGATAACACCCGGTCAAACAGGATAATAATAATAATAATAATAATAATAATAATAATAATAATAATAATAATAATATCATCATCATCATCATCATCTGGAACCTTACCAAAGATAGTTAGAGAGAACTAGGAGGAACTAGAGGTAAGAGGAAGGGTAGGAACTATACAAACCACAGCACTACTGGGAAGTGCACTAATACTCAGGAGAATACTAGATATATGAGATATACGCCCCCTTAATTATGGCCTCCATGCAAGAATAGATAAAGAAAAAAAATGGTTTGGACAGTCGAAACAACGGCGGTACTGTGATAGCTATGGTTGATATGAGAGGAGGGCTGGAGACCCAAGGTGACTTCCACGCAGCCCTCGGCGATACTCACTGGGCAATTGGTGAAAAACTCTTAACAACAGCACCGCTGTGTACTGGAAGAGTGTGAAGCGGAGGGCTGGAGACTTGTTGTCACGAGGTCTCCATCTGTGACTACCGGGCAACTGATGTGAAAATGCAGAAAATGATGATGATGATGATGATGATGATGATGATGATGATGATGATGATGATGATGATGATGATTAGAAGAAAAGGAAGAAGAAGAAAAAGGAGAAGAGGAAGAAGCGCAATAACAAAAACAACAACTATAATAATTAACAAGCATAAGTAATTTTGCAAGAATGGCAGACAATCGATGGACATCATGACTCACAACATGGATCCTGCAAGACCATATGCGCAACCGAGGCCGGCAAAATGTTAGATGGAGAGACGAGCTAGACAAGTTCAGGAAGTACTGGCTCCTTGACGCCCATGATGGGGAAGTGTGGCAAATCCTGGGGAAGGTCTACGTCCAACGACGGACGTTAAAGGACTGATGATGATGATGATGATGATGATGATGATGATGATAAGTAATACAATAATGTTGTAGTGTTGGTTTTGAGAAAATATCTCCAAAATACACGCGCCTCGATTAAAATTATAAATATTTATAGAAAAAAAATAGTGGAATTAATTATAATTTTTCGTCTTTGAATCTTATTAACACTGTGATAGTTACGGTCTGCGTAAACACTGGACCAATTAATCGTTTATTTTAATTTTTCTTTTTTTTAATTCGTCTTATGTGCGTCGGATATGAAACTAAAAGTAAAGAACGGGGAGTAGCTTCGCCTTGAAAAGAATTTGCATTTCCTTACTTCATTGTTTGTTTTGTTTTGTCGCTACTGTAGCTGGGAAAAAAAAACATGGTCGCTGATTATCACGATGGCGCCATTGTTGTTGAGGGCGCCGTGATTATAATTGTACTAATGATGGTATTGAAATCGGTGGTTGAAGTTTGAATAATGGTGAGGTTGCTTGGAGATTGCAGCTTTTCTTCCTTCTTGAGGAGGAATAGAAGGGAGGAAGGTGCGGAGGAGGGGGAGGATGAAGAGTTGGAGGAAGGAGTGGAGGTCAGAGAAAGGAAAGAGATGAGGACAAGGAGGAAGATATGAAAGAGTAAAGGTCTGTGAGTGGAAGGATGAGGATGAGTACGAGGGTGACATGGAATGGGAATTAAGAAGGAATTGGAAGAGGAGAATTGGGGTCAGAGAGACGGGGGTCAGATAAAGAAAAAAAAAGAGGAGGAGAGCAAAGAGGAGTGGAGATAAAACAAGGATATGGAAGAGGAAGGAGTTAACAGGCAGAGGGGTATTGAAAGTTATATATATATATATATATATATATATATATATATATATATATATATATATATATATATATATATTTATATATATATATATATACACACACACATAGTATATATATATATATTTATATATATATTTATATATATATGCACATATATATATATACACACACATAGTATATATATATATATACACATATATATATATATACACACACACACATAGTATATATATATATATATATATATATATAGATATATATATATATATATATAGAGAGAGAGAGAGAGGTGGGTGGGGGATAGTAAAAAGAGTACACGGGAGGGATCAAAATAAGGGCCATAAAGGACAAGAAGTGAGGAGTCAGAAGGAGGAGTGAGAGAAGAAAGTAGTGAGACAAATCTGGTTGCACTTTCGAGGAAAACTATCAAGTGACCAACGTCATTTTGGGGGTGATCAGTCGCAAAAATTGGAAAAAAAGTGATTAATGGATAAGTAACTTCTCTCACCTTTAAAAGAAAGGTGAGAGAAGTTACTTTGATCAGCAAAAAAAAAAAAAAAAAATAAACAATTAACCGAAACGAACGTGGATACGAACTAGGTGATCAGTTTAGCATTAGCTGAGCCCCCTTCCTCGCTAAAACCTTTTTCGAGGGGAATCGAGAGAAACAAACATTTTCTATTGAACATAATAACGAGTGAATGTTTAAATTTTCAACCCTTAGGTTAGTCTTTGTGGCCTGTACACGTGATACATTCATACGTGGTCAGCCAGGCCATCATGATAACTGAAAGAAAACCCATATTCGTAATTTCGGTGACAGTTTTCGTTGAAAGTCTCCTAACAAAGAGGAGCTCAGAAAGTATGAAACGGTGAAGGAGGCAGAGGGAATGAATGACAACAATGAGTAGGTGGTCAAGAGGAGGGGGAGGAGGGGAAAGCAAAGGAGGAAAAGGTCAGAAGAAAGAGGATATGGAGGGAGAGGATTTAGGCTGTGTTGTTTTTGCTAATATTGCCTTTCTATGTTTATTGTTCTGGGAGGACATTGGCGATGGTGCCGGTCTGATTCCTGAAGATGATTTCGAAGATGATTGATGCATTATCAGCAATGATTACCCGGAGAGAATATTAGGGATCTAATGTAAGGTAATTTCTAGAAACCAACAAACAAAACTGTCACCAAAATTGTTGCTATAGGTTTCTTCAGTTTTAAGAGACACCTACCTGGATGGCTCATAAGTATGTATACATGGATGAATACGCATACAGACTGCAATAATGAAGCTCAAAGCCTGAAAAATTCAAACATTCACTATTTGGGATACCCTCTATATAGGTTTTTAAGTGAAAGGTGAAATATGCGATGTAACTCCATGTTAAATTGGCCCCCGATTTGTATCTGCCTATGTTCATGCTAGATTTTGTGCTTTTCTGAAATTCAGAGTTTTAATGATCTCGAAAAAGACAGGAGAAATAGCGTCATTGATCACCTTTTTTTTCAAATCTAAGATTCTCACTGTTTATCCCAAACACAACATGCTGCCAAGAGACCTTGGTCAGTTAAGTGGGTGACTAAGTAGACTTGTTTTTGTTTTGTTTATTTTTTTTTTAATTATTGTTACCTACCTCCAAATCTTTATCTCCTCTTCCTCCCCCACGTTTAACTTCTTCTTCTTCTTCTTCTTCTTCTTCTTCTTCTTCTTCTTCTTCTTCTTCTTCTTCTTCTTCTTCTTTTGCTACTGCTGCTGCTGCTGCTGCTTTTTCAACTTTTCCTTTTCTTCCACCTCAACCAACACAACCACTACAACTTATATTGGTAGTAATTTGAATAATTATAGAAAAAACAATCATGATGAAACTATTACTACTGATATTTCTCCGTTTTTTCTTTAATCTTTCTTCTTCTCTTTAACGCTCCTGCTTACTGCTTTCTAGTTAGAGCGATTACATATTCCATACTTTCCTTATTTCCCTTAAATATCCGAATCAGTCGCCTTTCAACCACATCATCGGGACATCCCCTTTTCATTCTCCAAAACAACCTTATCTACTTGTACAAAAGACTCCAAGCAATGGGATTCATTTCCCCGAATCTCTTTTGTCTGCTGGCTTCCTTGCCACGTTCCCATTGGCTGAAATATCATTTCCTTTAGTCATCACTTTATCGTGTTGCAAATTACCCGAAAACAAAAGATGTCAATTTGAGGGTTTTCTTCAATGTTCCTATGGATTTAAAAAAACTCTGGTTGACTTTTTATTTTCTATAATTGGTGCTATGGGGTTATTCATCAAAGAGAAATAAATAAATACATTTATTACATTGTTACCCTTCCACTTCAAAAATTCCTGCTTACGGCTAAACAATATCGTATATAATATGTCTGCACATATATAGACGTAAATGAAATAAAATAATAAGAGATAAGAGAATTCATCAAAGACAAGCAAACATGTATAGATTGTACTGCTACTGCTTCAGTTACAATTTTGTAGGGATCCGAAAGAATGATAGGACTCAACCCCAACAATACATCAAACTGTTTCGCTCTGGTATTCTGTGGAAGAAATTCCCAATTTTCTCCTCCTCTTCCCATTATTTTTCTACAAGCATCCGGGCATTTCTGTGGTTCTCATCATTTTTTTTTCCAAAAACTTTCGCTTTCTAATTTTTGAGGAAGCCATGCGTGTATACATGTGCATAAGCGAACTCATATTTCTGCGGAAACATTGAGGTGTACTAACTAATCAAAAAATCTTTTCTCTATCCAAAAACTGTTCTACAATATATATATATATATATATATATATATATATATATATATATATATATATTATCAAATAATTGCGTCATTCACTGAGAGCTGCTTCGTTGTATTCCAACTCATCAGTGTGGCTATGAACTATCCAATATCCTATTCAGGACCACATGGTAGGGTCGGAATCTTCTCTTCAGACACAGAAGCAGACCTGCCCTTCGCAAAACTGGACAGTCAATAGGACCAAAGTAAGTGATATATTTTCTAACGCATAATTCCCCATCCACCAAATACTCCATTCGAGAGTTGAAAGAGCATTGCTTAGTAGCAGCAGTAGACGTGTACCATAGCTAAGAGTGTTCAATCCTAAAGAAAGGTGTGTTAATCAGAATGATGATAATTAATAATAATGTCATTTACAAACAGCTGTTTTGTTGTATTGGAACTCTTCTGTGTGGCTATGGACTGTACAATATCCCATCCAGTGCCACGAGGTAGGATCAAAACCTTCGTTTCAGGCAGCTTAAACACGATTTTCAGAACCAGAGGCAGATTCTCTACCCCTGTCATATATATATATATATATATATATATATATATATATATATATATATATATATATATATATATATATATATATATATATATGTATGTATATATATATATATATATATATATATATATATATGTATGTATATATATATATATATATATATATACATATATATATATGTATGTATGTATATATATATATATATAAGTGAATATATATATATATATATAAGTGAATATATATATATATATATATATACACACATATATATATATGTATATATATATATATATATATATATATATATATATATGGTTTTATTTTATGCATATATTCATACATAAAATGAAACATTTGACAAACATAAAAACAGCTACAAATATAAACTCGTTTCATGTGAAAGATTTTTTCTGATTAATATATATATATATATATATATATATGTATGTGTGTGTGTGTGTGTGTGTGTGTGTGTGTGTAGTTATTTCATAAATACACGTAAAGTGAAAAAGATCGTTACACCTAGATTTATTGGTTAGTCTCAGAGTATATTTGCTTTACTTTGAGACGGACGCTTGTATATAGGATTAACCAATTGAAGAAATTGGTCCAAGTACCATTTTTAGTGTACCTATTAAGGATTTGTTTATACCGAGAATATTACGTACGTATATATCAAGTGCAACATGTTCAAATCGATGTAACATTATGGTATCTGTTTCCACCCTCCACTTCCCCAGTAATCAACGCTTTTTGGCAAAGTCCTATCTGTATTAAACACGAAAATTCCCGACGAAATGAAAATGCTACGCTCGGCAATCATCGCCAATTAGCCGGCCAACTTTCTCTACTTCCCAAACAACTTACTCGGAAACATTCAAAGGCTATCTTTATGCAATTCATAACTCAAAATGACTTCCCCAGGGGAAAGTCACTTGCTTCGTGACTGGAAACATTTGGTCTCATCTAGTGCCAATGAATTAATACCTGTCCGTCGTGACTTATGATATAATCAAGTGCAATTCATTTATTTGTATTGTTGTAAAGTTGCCTTGTAGCTTTTCCCCTGTGGAGTGGTTTTATCTGCTTTCTCTTCGTTTAGGGAACAATGAGTTCTGTGCACGCAACCGATGGCTGAAAATCGTCATGAGGCAGTCTGGTTGCGCGGCTTATCATAATTTTCAAATGGTTATTATTACGTCCTTTATGCATGAATATCTTATTTAACTAGCAAGAGAGCAATCACAGGATGCGTGTCTCTTAATTAATATTCATCTTGCACCTATCACGGTCAGGTTATATATATATATATATATATATATATATATATATATATATATATATATATATATAGTCGAAAAAGATTTATAGCTTTGAACAATAATCATTAAAAACTAGTTCGATAGATTTTTTTGTATCACTGCAGTCACCCATTTCCCCAATAATTATATTTTATTGTAGATGAGCAATCACAGAGTGCGTGTCTGTTAATTAATACTCATCTTGCACCAATATATCACAGTCAAATTATATATATATACGTGTGTGTGTGAGTGTGTGTGTATCTCAGGTGTCTTTATGTTCATTGTTCAAATTCAAAGCTGTGAAGCTATGTAGCTGTAGTATATATATATATATATATATATATATATATATATATATATATATATATATATATATCCTAAAAAGCTTCACTGCTTTGAATTTGAACAATAAACATAAAGACAAAATTTTCAATAGATTTTTTGAGTCACTTCCATCATTTCCAAATATCTCTCAATGCAATTTATTTATCCCTGTTTTCCCAAATACTTTTTTTTTTATCAATGTGCTTGTTGTGATCATCAGTTTATTTACCATGTAACTGTTTTGGGGATTTAAAAAAAGACACTCACAAAAGAGTTTTATCAACATGGCACCACCTCTCTTTATTATATCGTTTATGCCATACATGTAGTTCGTCATTATATTTAAGGTTTTATGTGTATTGTTTATAGATATTATTCTATACATATTTTTTGGAACAAAGTTTACTTATATGTATATATATATATATAAATATATATATATATATGTATATATATATATATGTGTGTGTGTGTGTGTGTGTATATATGTATGTGTTTGTGAGTGTGTGTGTATATATATATATATATCAATTAACTTATGCATTTTTATACGATGTTTATCAGTTTGAATACACTAATCTATATCTATCTGTTTATTTCATTCTGAAAAACTCCATACACAGGCAAGGAACTGCAAAAATAAACCAACATCTCGATTTTAATACAAATATCTTTATCAATCGTACAAATATTGAAGAAATATTATATCGTACTAATCAAAAATTTAGTCGATTGCCATTAGGAGGTACCGAAC
Organism: Thysanoteuthis rhombus; assembly: GCA_963457665.1. Classification (NCBI taxonomy): domain Eukaryota; kingdom Metazoa; phylum Mollusca; class Cephalopoda; order Oegopsida; family Thysanoteuthidae; genus Thysanoteuthis; species Thysanoteuthis major. Next base: position 34,255,321 of record OY735228.1, on the reverse strand, counting down.
GTTTCACGTTATGTCGTTGGCTGTCTTTCCTTGTGGAATATCTGGCTGTGTTATTCATAAAGTGATTTTTTCAGGATGCTCTTATTAATTTCGAAATCCCGAATGAAAATATGTCATTTGTGAGCAGCTATATTTGATAAACATAGAAATACATAGGATGTTGAAATATTAGGAATTCGTGTTGCTGTTTAATTTTTTTACTCTCATACCGCCATGCACTGATTCACACGCACACACACACATGCACACACACACACACACACACACACATATATATATATATATATATATATATATATATATGTAAGTATATATATGACAATTGGAAAATATTTATCAAAAGGTTATTTCTACTGACTGATGTTAACAAACGTCTCCAAGTTTTAGATTTAACCTCTGTCCTCCAGTTCATGTTGTTGCGTCGCAATAACCCTGGGCGTGAGATTGGACCATATTTTACTGATATCAAAAACAAACATATGATCGAAAAAGACAGGTAATTAGATTTTTAAAACGGCAGGGGCAGCAAATAAATACCGTGGAGGATCCTCAGGACATGTCCCAAGTCATTATGTGACTATTTATCGAGTCCACACGCTTAAATTCAAATGTGACAACATGATGTCCAGTCTATTCACAATTGATCCCGTTGGTTGACTGTCATTTCATGCTATAACTAATTTAAAAAGGTAGGGGGTCCGTCGAAGAATCCCGGTCTGTGCTCCTCCCAATCACAAAAATCATAGAGATCCACTGGACATTGCAACTCACTATGCGGATCCAAGAGGTAACATGCGAAACTGTGGCTGGCAGAATATAAGATTGTGTGACTAACTAGACAAATTGAGAAAGTATTAGCTCAACGATCTCAACGATCTCAACGATAGTGAGGTCTGTCTGGCGAAATTAGGGAAGGTCTACGCTCAATGATGAATGCAGAAAGGTTATTGCCGCTGCTGATGATATATATACACACACACGCACACAAATATATATATATATATATATATATATATGTATATATATATATATATATATATATATATATATATATATATATATATATGTGTGTGTGTGTGTGTGTGTGTGTGTGTATGTATATAATGCAATCCATGATTGCAATATATATATATATATATATATATATATATATATATATATATATATATATATATATATATATATATTATCATTGCTACTTACGTTTATACATGTGTTTACTGAAGATATAAAAATTCTTATAGCTGCAAATACTTATAAAATGGTCTAAACTTCTCTGCTGTTGAATAGCACTAGCTCTTCTGACTACCACGTCCACATTGCTACAATTACGTGCTCTCTCTCTCTCTCACACACACACACACATACACACACACACACACACACACACACACAATCCCCGAATTCCGGTTGATAGGATTGGATTTATCGTGCTGCCATCTGGTGGGCGAAATAAGCAAAACCTTTTTATTGATGGAGACCAACCTGGGAGAATGTAAACGTTCCATTGCCATTTAAATGGGAATTAGAGACGGAACCGGCCAAATATGTCGGTGGAAAAGAAATGGAAAAACGCTATCGAAATTGTGCCGGAAGTAATTTCCAAGCGAAGTAACCTGTATATTTAGTGAGTTTCTAAACACATGCTCCCAAACTACAAGCAGGCATCGCTCAGAATTCAATACTGCGCTATTAAAATACTTTTATAGTCATGTGTGTTCAGGAATTGCTTCGTATATTCGATTGCAGAAAAATACATGCGAGTTACAGTTTACAAATACGCTGAACGATACTTGGTGATGTTCATGGGAAGCATAATTACCAGAGAACGTGGACTCATACATATATGTAAAAATATACAGTACCGACTACAAGTATTTGAACAAATAGAAATTCATCTCGTATGACTTAGTTTTAAATGTTAAAAAAGGAACTTTACTGATGAGGAAATTTATTTTTCTTGCAATCAGCTGAACAAAACATGTAACAGCTCATATTTTGTGGGTCTAAAGGTAAAATTTGTGTAAAAAAAATGTTTAATAGAATCAAATTGTTAGATGGATTCGATCAAGTATTTTTCTGCCCCGCTGAAATATTCTCCTGAATCGATCAACGTGATTGACAATGCTAACTAACATTGCTATTCAGAGGAGTTAACAAAGTAGTTAGTTGACTAAACCATTTTGGAAATTTATATACTACAAACTACTAATACTACTACTGCAACTGATGATAATAATGATACCCCTGCTGCTGCTGCTACTACTACTACAAATAATATATATATATATATATATATATATATATATATATATATATATATATATATATATATATATATATATATATATATATAGGGTCTATCAGAAGAGTATCAAACCATAAATCGACAACGCAGTTGCCAACCAATATAGGTAGCGCTTAAGTTCTCTTCAATGTACCTCACTTATTCGAAATATTTATCCTAAAATCGCCTGCAAAATCCCTTTTCTGGATAGCCATCAGCTGCAACGTCAAATTGTCCATAATATCTTCCATTATCTCCCTATCCCAGCCTTGTGCAAGCTTGAGCTAAGCATTATATATATATACATGTATGCATGTATATATTTGTACATATACGTGTTTATATGTGTGCCTGTGTGTGCATAGATGTCCACTTTCATAAAAACTGTTTTATATCAATATTAACAAATAACTGCATTCTTATTACCGTTTCTAATGTTCGTTGACGATATATATATATATATATATATATATATATATATATATATATAATAGAGTAAGGATCTGCTACACCAAGATGTTTACGTTTCTGTCCTGTTTGGACTTCTCCAAGCTAATCTGAATGTGATTCACCTTAAGAAATCCAAACAGTGCAGAAACATAAATATGTTTGCGAAGAAATTCATAGATATTTTAAGTTTTTTTTTCTCTAAATCAACTTGAGCATTAATGTTTAATGCATTGAGCATTTTTTGACAAAAAATCACAGACTATATACACACACACACACACACACACACACACACATATCTATATATATATATATATATGTATATAGTCATGTAAACTTTCAATCTTTTATTGATGAAAAGTATCAAATTTTTATACATCGTTCCAAAGTAGTTATGTCTTTGTGTCATCAAGCCACTCTTGATCTGATTCGTGTCATTTCAACGTTTCGTCTTATATCCGTTTATCATGTCATTTTAGGTTCTTGTATCTGATTTTGTTTTGTTTTTAATCTTTGTTTATTTTTCGTTAAGGAGTTTTTCAGCTGTTTTACCATAGCTCTATATCCGGGACATGTGTGTGTTTGTGTGTGTCTGTGTGTGCATGTTTCTGCAATTGCTCCTGTATTTGAGGCCATGTGTTGATTTGTTCCACATCCTGTAAAGCTATATGAGGGTCATGCAATTAACTTCGTTCCCCCATTTGTTTTATATCAGCAGAGAGAAAAAAATAACCCAAAACTGCAATCGTCTTCTATATACCATTCCTGATTTATCATCTATAACTCCACAATCGGATATCTAAGCCATTTTTTCTTACTTATTTACTGATCCGACAATTCCCCGTCACTTCACTGTTTCAGTATATTCTGCCTCGCTAGAAAAATCCAGTCTTACAGGTCAACTTTCAAGGATGACCTATATCAAACCTGGTTATGTACAATCAATGATCAGTTCGCTGTCACAGACACAAAAATCACCACATCTTTTTTTCTACTCTTCCTCCATTTCTTTCTTCTTTCCCCCCTTTTTACTTCTTTGATAATAACTCTTTTCTTCTTTTGTTCTGCTGTGTACGAATACCATCTACAAAATCAGAAAGCCATCCGTGGCTGGCTTAAAGATCTCCAAAAGCACAGAACGATCGATTCCTCTACGAGGAATATTTGCGAACGGTTAGTTTGCATACAAAGAATCAAAATCGATCAGAACCGTTCGAAGTTCCTAAATTTGATCTCTCTTTTTTTTCTCTCTCTTTTTTTTTTTCTTCTTCATCAAACCTCAGTCCGAGTCTGGAATTCTGAGCTAAATAAAATCATATGACATTTAAACCAAAGCTTCACTCCGAGAATATCTTCGGTGATATATGGTAGGTTTTCATGTATTACGATCTCATACACAATCATTGCAGATTTTTATCTTCAATAACTAATGTGAAAAAGCAAGGATTTACTCATTTAATATCTTGTTTTTGCTGTCATATATTTTCATTCAGGAGAGTAAAAAGACCCTCATTACACATTCTGCTGAAGTATTTTAGTGCTTCCAGATAATTCAACAGATTCAGCACACTGCTATTTCCCTTTTAATCAAAACCTTGGAACACAGTTTTAAGGACAATTAATTTAGAGCCATTGAAAATGGAATGAAGCCGGAATGCTCTTTGGTCCGCACACTTAGATCAAAGCCGACAACAATTGACGTCTTGCTTGGCAATGCCATCGAACAGTTCGGTAAAGAAGTTAGCTTGAGGAAAACTATTCCCTCCACCAAACTTCAACCCAAAATAGCTATCGGTACACATAAACTGAACGCAGTCAATCATTCCACCTAGTTTGGATGTGACATCAAAAAATACTGAGCAGGACAAATAGGTTGAAAAACAAAGAATGCTTCACGCAGAGTATAAAATGCATGAACGACAATAAACTAAAGGTATGGCTAGCACTTTTTTTATCTATCTTCCTATACGATGTCAAATCCTGAGTCATCTACCGACGCTATTTACACCCCAGGTACATCCATCAGCACTCTCTCCACAACGCCCCAAAGTGTACTACAACGACTTCATTTCAAAGAACAAAATTCCTGAGAGCACCAGTATCCCTAGCATCTTTTTGGGGAGCTATCCAGGCGCTGAGAAAGTCCATTGTTCCCATTTCATAGAGATATTGCTTCAACTTGAGTTCCCAAGTTTTTCCGAATTTGGTAACTTTTCTGAGGGTTGGCAGACCTCTACAACCGGCTTGGACATCTATTTCTGATCTGTGCTCAAAGTTTCGAAGTTGCACAGACAACCATACAATTGTGATACTCCTTCGAGAAAACGGTATATTCGTCAATTCGGGCATCCACTAACTATTGTGTGTCCGTTTTACTCCATCTTGATATTCTATTGCTCCGACTGGAGGGGTACTACGTGTATAGACCCCAGTCCAATATTTTATGATGGTGAAAAACGATTTTAAAATATTTACCAAGCTGAAGCATTCATTCGGTTTTATTTCTAATAATGAAAATGGTGTTCTGAAACAAATTATTTCTAACTTCTGTTTCAAGTTAGAACCGGTTTTTATTCCATCAAAAAGAATGCGTCATTACTTTCCTATCGACTTGATATTTGAATGTCAGTTGATAATGATTTTCTTTCTTCTGTGACATCTTCTCCGTTTCTCTTCCTGCTCTTTCTCTCTCTCTCTCTCTCTCTCTCTCTTTCTCTTAAACACTCACTATCTTTACCCCTGTAAGTCTTTGTATCAATCGCCTTCTCTTTTCAGCTGACTTTCTCTCCACCTTTTTTTTTTCACATGTGCCACAGTTACTCGTTACGAATTATTTTCTCTGTCTCTCTCCCATTTCATCCCCCCCTCTCTCTCTATCTCTTTCCCTCTCTCCTCTTTGTTCTATTCACTCACTCTTCCAATCTTTCCCTTTCATCCGTACGCATTCGCTTATTGCAACGACTCCCATCGATCGCACACAGGTTCTATTTTTGGCCCAATTGTATTTGCCACGACTACAGGCAATTGGCTTTCTGCCTTTTGGTCGATATTTAATCAGGAATATAAACACTAGGATTCACGATGTTCCCCACAGCGCACAAATGTCTATGTCTCTCTCCAACACACTTTTTCTCACACACTCACACACGTGTACGTACGTAGACGCACAGACACACACACACACACATATATATATATATATATATATATATATATATATATATATATATATATATATAAATATATATATATGTGTGTGTGTGTGTGTGTGTGTGTGTGTGTGCATTCATGTATGTATGAATGTATATGTTCGGGTGTTTCCGTAACTGCGTTTGCACTCGTGAGAATTGTACACAGTCGGAAGCATCATGGATCATGACAACATACACACATGCACACAGATATGCACTCAGACACACACAAACTCTCACGTGCACACATACATACATATATATATATATATATATGAGGAGAGAGGGTGAGAGAGAGAGGGGGTAACAGACAGAGACAGATGGTGACAGAGAAAAACAGAGGGAGACAGGTTGACAGAGAGAGAGAGACAGGATGACCGAGAGAGAAAAAGAGAGATAGTGGGAGAGAGAGAGAGAGAGAGAAAGAGAGAGAGAGAGAGAGAGAGGGGGGGAGAGAAGGAGCAAAGCATTTATTTCAGTCTAGATTCAAATCTGCATCCTAAACCCCAGGATCTATTGGGTCAAACATGGAAGCCTATATTATCGTGGTTACTGGTGTGTATAGAGACTAACAGATCGGATTTATCTGTCTGTTCTCTCTCTTTCTCTGTCTCTGTCTCTCTATCGCTCTGTCTCTGCAAAACACATTTTTATAAAACCGAACTGTTTTTTGATCGTCTTATCAGAACTGGAGGTTGCAAAATGACACTTTAGCACTGTCTCGTATATTCAATGTCTCCTGATTGGATAATTATGCTGCAAGTTGCCATAATCAACTTTCAAGAAAAAGTAGCTAGCGAATAGCCACTGGAGCTCCGGAGAACCAGATGAAGTTCCTAACTTCGATTCTGTCAGAACTCGCTAAACTGTAATATCTTCTAACCCTTTTTTGTTGACTACACGGCTAAAAATAGCAAATGACTAAATAAGCAGGTCTGGTTGGTTGAAATGGAAACACTTCTAGGCAGCATGCCAGGTTTTGAGTAATCAATTTGGAAAATAAGAAATATGATGAACAATTAATGATTTACTTCTCTCGCCTATTGTTGTGCAGTGATCACTCGGAAGATTTAATGATCGAAAAACAGACACAAACAAAACAAACCATTAATCATGAACTTACATTGCAAACAGAACCTCATATGGAAAAAAAGTTTTGGGGGGGGGTGGCTTTGAAAGTAAACAAGAAAAATTTTTCCCAGGCATAATAAGGAGTGATTGTTCAAATTTTCAGCCATTTTGCTCCATTGGTGCGGTTTGTACGTATGATATGTACATGCATAGTCAGCCATTCAGCCAGCCAACTTGAAAAATCTAAGGAACCTTTGTTGAAAGTTTTAATTTTAGTATTATAAAGTCCTGAGACGATGTATGATTTTCGTTTTAGTTTGTAAGTTTACGTGAAATGTCTGATGTAGAAGGGGTGTTAGATAAAGATAACCAACAAGTTATGGTACAACAAGCCTCACCTGAGTCAGGTGGTTTAAGTAGGAAGAACAAAATTAACATTGATAGATTGAAAGATACAAATGACTGGCTGATTGCTAGGGCTTCCACAGCTAAGTTAGTGCAATCATTTGTCCAATTTTCTCTGGTAAATCCATTACAACAGTTTATGTATTAGAACAATATAATTAACCATGAAGGAAAGATAATAGTTCGAAATGCAAAGAATGGGAAAAGTGATACGTACAGAATGAATACGTTTGCTTCAAATTTGGCTCTCAGACAATGATTCAAAGTAACGTTTTAAGGGATAGAACAACTCCAAAAACCGCAAAGATATCGAAATTTCATTGCTTTGATTTTTTACATTTGATTTTTCTAAAAACCAAAGTACTACCTTTAAACTAAACTGTTTCGAATTCATTTGGAGGCTGAACAATATATCGACGAATTTGTTAACAAAAAAGACGGTGATGATACTTTTCAGCAATTATAAGGTATAATTAAAGTAAATCATTCGAGAAGTTCGAATAACTTAGACTGTTTGCTCACTAGATTACTTCATTGGGAAGTGGCTTGCAACGGAAAGAAATATTGCCGTGGGAAATAATTTGAGAACACTTTAATCATTCATGTTAAGTTCTTTCAGGTAGTGCTGTAGGGAAAATGAATCACCAGTGCCCAGTTCATGAAAAATAAGCTCATAAGGCGGCAATGAGTAATAAAAATATAAAAACGATTGAAAAAAAGAATATCATACCAGTTTGGATAAATATAGATAACCTTGAATACATACATACACTCAAACATCCGAAGAGAGAGAGAGAGAGAGAGGAAAGGGGGGAAATAAGGAGAGAGAGGGGGGAGAGAGAGAGAGATTGGAATATTAACACACTGAGATGACAACCTGGAATACATACATACACTCATACATCCAAGGATATATATATATATATATATATATATATATATATATATATATATATATATACATATATATATATATATATATATATATAGAGAGAGAGAGAGAGAGAGAGAGACAAAGAGAAAGAGAGAGAGGGAGGGAGAGAAAGAATGAAATATCAACACACTGAGATGAAGAAAGACAGAATGAAGAAGGAAAGAATGAAGGAAGGAAAGAAAGGAAAACAGACAAGGGATGGGACAAGAATAGCTGATAGAGGACCGTTGTAACTTGAGTGAAATGGTTGAAGTTATCAATAAAAACTGATCAAGTTGATCTCATGAACTTCGAGGCCATAGAAAACGTCCCACGTGTCTACAATTGGACAGATTGACTAACTCACAAGAATAGAAGAAAACTACAAGTCTACCCAGGGTTTTTGCGAAAGTGGATTTATGGGGTGAAAAGATAAATAAAGAGTAAGGAGCCAAGGAGACTATGCAGGATAGATGAAAGGCTTAAAGGAAGGAGGCCAGGGTTTGAATTTAGTTCAAACTCCAGGATCTCAAAAGCTGAGTTTTCTTTACTTGAAGGAAGGTTCTCTTTGTTCTGAGTAATAGCAGATCAAAATTTTCCTCTCTTAAACGTCTAATTTTTGTAATGAATTAATCTTATTAAACATAGAAGAAGTATTAAATAGGAAGGAAAATGGACAAAAAATACATATCAACAGAAAGACCATGTTTGCTTCAAAATTATCCTTCAGACAAGTATGCTAAGTATAGTTTTTCGTTTTAAAACAGTCAGCGTTCACGAAGAGTGATGAATATTGAAAACAAGCGGCTTTAATTGGTTTTTCTCAGCGGTGAAACTACGCAAACCAATTTCGTAACAAACTGGTCTTGTCCATGTTAGCGTGGGTAGCAGTGGATATATATATACTCAATCTGACAACGTCAGATTTTGATAGGCATGAAATATAAAAGTGGCCCCGTCTTTTGTCGTACTAATCATCCAAAAATCGATAACCAGCTCCTTAACACAGCTTTTATCGGAAGATATATCGCTGAAAATGCTGACGTCCGTAAAACAATAACGGCTTGATCTCTGATTTTTTTTTATCTTGCGAGCAAAGAAAACAAAAACCAGTTTCATTTAGCGGCCACTTGATTCGTGTTTTTGGTTTTACCTTCGACAAAACGCCTTGTCATTCAGACCTATCATAAATCTTGTAACTTCGTAAGTATCTCTCCAGACGAGGTCAAGGAGCAAGACAAATTGCAGGAGAGAATAACTTTTGATTGCTGACTGGAAATCTCGACGTACGAAATTGTCAGGTCTGAACCTGTCGCACACAAATCCGCTTAAGGAGCTTATCTGTCCACTATGTAACTGCTTCAAACGTGTTTCGCCCAATAGGAAACGATTTTCCATGGAAGATTTTCTCACATATGAATTATACTCTCAGTTATCGCTTTTTCCTTGTGTCCGTGAAGTGTTCCTCCAACGTAAACAGTCTTGATTTGTTGCTTTCGACAATCATTAACGGTTTATGCGATTGTTCGACATGGAGATTTTCATGAGTGGCATTTGACTGGCGTCTTCTGCTCCTAGTATGAACTTATATGAGTTATAATGATTTGATTGCTGCAATCGTATGGTTAGACTGTATCTTTGATTATAACGACGGTGTTGATTTCTCTGGGTTGATTGTCATTTTAAACCAAATTTCAATGGTTCAGTTGTTTTCTATCAATCTATTTGTTCATCCTAGTCTTGAAATATCTATCTATCTATCTATCTATCTATCTATCTATCTAGCTAGCTAGCTGAACACACACACACACATACACACACACATACATATATATATATATATATATATATATATATATATATATATATATATATATATATATATATAATGTGTACTGTAGAGAGTGAGACGGACTCGGGAGTAAGGTGTTTAGAGGTAAGGTTTGCTAATCCTTATATGTGAATTGTCCAGACAGGTCTCGGGATTCTTCCCATCATCAGTGGTGTGTGCTGTGTGAGTATATATATATATATATATATATATATATATATATATATATATATATATATATATATATGTATATATATATATATATATGTACAAATAAATTGCATTTAGATCATATTTATCAAGATAAATTGTGTAGTTATAGTATATATATAGATATATACATATATATATATATAGAGAGAGAGAGAGAAAAGATTGATATCGAAAAGTCTCAGCACAATTATGGAAGGACATTCATTCTACACCAAAAATATTTATTTTTTGACAAAATCTCTTCGCTTGTCAATACGCATAACGCAGTGGTTGATATTGATCACATAGATTAAACAGTACTCAATATAAATTTCAGATCAAAATTCAGCAAATAACCGACTGTCAGGCCACGAGTGCGTTTATGTATATGCATGTCTATGCGTGTGAGAGAGTCCAAACAGAGAAAGAAAGGAAGAGTGGGAGAATGTGTGCGTACGTGTGAGTGTGTGTTTATTGCATCATTTCACGTTTAGTTCCAAGAAAATGTTGATGATTACAGAAAAATTCGCTTTAGTTGCCTGCAGTCTGATCAAAGACTTCTTGCTCAGGCGCAACCGACTCCATTCGCTTAGTAATCGTAGACAAACAAATCACTATCAGCTTTTACGCGAAGAAAATGCATGTCAAAGCAGAATATATAGAATTATAGATATTCGATGTCTCCAAAGTATGGGTGGGGTTTCTGGAACTGAGTTATTGCCAATGTTGACGGAATAATTGGCGTGTTGCACCTGCCCTCCTTTGCCAGTTTTGCAATATGGAATAACGATTTTGTTTGAAGTATGTTCGGCGTTTACTCTTCTGGCAGAAAACGAGGAATCGATTTAAATAAACCAAGCACCTCGTGATTTCCCCATCTTATTTGAGCCTGGCACAAGGCAAAACGTTTGCAGAGACATTGCTGGAGCACAATCTTGCAATAATGATCCAGCCCTGTTTGAAATTAAGATATGATTCGAGGGTATTGATGATAATACATCTATAATATAAAGCCACTTCTGAGATGCAATGGATTTATTTCATAGAGTGCTCAATACATATAACATTTTACTCATGTAGTTAAGTTGTTTTAGCCTAGAGCTGGAAATATATAGTAGAATGTGGATTTGCTACACAAACTAGCTCATGTTTCTGCCCTCTTCGGGCCTTATCAGGCAATTCGCTTGATGAGGCCCCAAAAGGGCTGAAACATGAGTTAGTTTGTGAAGTGAATCCACAATCTACTGTTTATGAATATATATATATATATATATATATATATATATATATATATATATATATATATATATATATATATATATCTATGTATGTATATATATATATATATATATATATATATCTATGTATGTATATATATATATATATTACCACGTGGAAAAATTAAATGTGGAAGACATTGACGGATATTGGGAAATTATTGGTTTTGACATCCCTCCGGCGGAATTTTGAGACCTTACAGGAAAATGATACATGAACACAACAGAGGCTTGCGACTGAATGATTAGAAAAACGCCCTGTTCGAACCAAAAAAAAAAAACAACATATACACAACCACAAATTGGACTTTCTCATGGTCAATATCATCAAAAATAGACATGACTCTACGACACGGAATCTTCATATTCCAATGCGATACGATAGCATGAAAGTATGGAAAATTTCAGATTGCAAACCCTTTGATGCTTTGATTTTGAAACAGAATCACAGGAAAACAGTATATTACAACATCAACGTACAGGGTATTGGCTCACATTCAACATACCATTTTAGAAATAGTATGAGCATACACATGCCACTCTTTCAAGAAAG
>OY735228.1:34205651-34238151 GCA_963457665.1 Thysanoteuthis rhombus | reverse complement strand
ACAGTTTTGCCTTAATCGGGATGTGGGATGTACCCCCTGCCTTTTTGGCTCTTACCCAGATGCATTAGTTTTACAAGTATTCATATCATCTAAAGAACAAGGCACTGTTGAGCAAATAGCTGTCTTTCAATGTTTCAATAAAAATAGATCAAGTAAGGACAAACCTGGTGATCGTGTTGGTCAAATGATCGACTCTAGTCCATTTGGTAAAGATTTTTTTATTCTGAAACTGCCCGACGCCAGCAACAGTGACAAATTACACCATCTACTTGAATCACTGTATCAGATCTAATTGTTTCAAGTTCAAAAATAAAGACATCTCATAGAAGAACGTGGTTTACTCTGTCGTCTAATTACGCAATAGATCAATCATAATTATGTAATAATGAAATGATCAAAAGCAGTATCATTGACATGCCTGTCTGCTGCAAGGTCAAACCCCACTCATATTTTCATTCTGACTGAAAATGGTTACTGCGACATTTTTATTGTACATAAAATGAATCGATAATATTAACAGTATCTCATGTTATAATGTATTTACATATGAGAATGAAATGAACTCTTGCGTATTCCTAACATTAACTTTAGTGCAAGCGCTAGACTTGCCCATACAGTTCAGTTGATTCGAGAGTAGCCTAACAATCATTTAGTCTTGTATTTGAATCACATTAAGGGAAATGTTAACTTTGTAAATGTATCTATTTAACTATTAGAATGAAATGGACCCTCGTGTATTTCTGAGAAAAGCTTTCGAGGATATGTGAGATTCGTCAGTTTGGTCCAGCCAATGGGAGAACAGCTAATTGATATCGTTTCAAATCATGGCAAAGCAATGCTAACTTTATTTGTTTTGGTTCTTTAATGGCGGACAAACCGTGGAGAGTTTACTCCCTTTAATTATTTGAGGATTGTTTCCTGTTTTTGTTCTTGTTGAGAAGGGAAACAAAGTCAACTCCAGTGTTCAACTTGGATTCGATTAGACAGCTCATCTATTGATAAGCTATCCAGCGCTTTTTCAGAGTTTATCACATGAAAAAACAAAGAAAATTAAAGACTGTAAAATGACTTATAATGTATATCTTGTATATTAGATCAGCTAAATGAAAGAGAGAATGAAATGAACCAACTAAAGAAAAAAAAATGCATACCAACAATGTTGCCCTACAACATGTCTAAATATTTTTTCCGTGGATGCCAGATGTTACATTCCTACTTTTAGGTAAGTACATCATCGGGCTATAGACGGAATTATCTTTATGCCTCGATATATGTACCCTTGATTCGGTTTTAGCGGTACAAAGCTATTTCGATAAATATCAAGAGAATCACTGATTACACCTTGCCTGAAATAGAACTTCCAGCCTAGGTAAAAGCCAGGATTCGCAATACTGAGTTTCTTGGTAGGACCCTAAAACCTGTGTACTTGGTCTGACCCTCTCTTCCTACGCTCTTATTCATCCCTGCCTATCCTCATTTCTTACAGCTAAGCTAAATAACTGGAACGAGTACACGTGTCTACAATGTTTGAAAGGTAGAAAATTGTATCGTCTTTGTCTTCGGACATGCAGCCTCCTGGACATTCGCCAGACCTCTTTTTAGTGGACATCGTGGCACTTGTCTAGTTTGTTTCTCTATCTTGTATTCTGCCAGCCTCAGTTTTAGATATGATCTCTACGGATCCATGTTGTGAGTCATGATATCCATCACTTGTCAGCCATTCTTGCAACTTGACCTGCCTATCACCATTCAATTTTTGTAAAGGATTCTATGATGTTTTTCGGATTTTCTTTTTCCCAAATAGAAAGACCTGTTTTTTGATCCCTCCGAGTTAGGTGGAATATGATTCATGTGCACGTTGAGGGTCTGTCTCTTGGTTGAGTTCTATATTTCAGCGCCATATGTGACTATCAGGCAGATGCATTAGTTGTATACCTTTTTTTTTAGGACGATTGGGATTTTCATGTTCTTGAAAGTTCGGCTTGCCGACATCGTGTGATTCTTCGCTTGATTTCCTCTTCTTCTGAGGATTCCATAGAGATTCGCTGTCGTAGGTTGATGAAGAGGTCTATCTTTTCCAGTTCTGCGTTCTGGGCCTCTCCTAAAATGACTAGCTGAGAGACAAGCTCTGAACGCTAATATTTTTAAAAGCGCTATTTTAGCTCTCTTTTCAATATCAAACAATATCTACCTCCTGCATTTTCCTTGGAGGCACCATGTCAGAAATAGACTAACAAAATGAGGGTGCGTCACCATGAAGTTTAGAGTATTCTATCCTTACAGTGTTCCACATAATTGTGTCATGGTGTTAAAAAATGACACTGGCAACGTTTGCATCAACTAGACGGAGAGAGAGATAGAGAAGGAGAGAGCCTAACGATAACAATATTTCTGTTTCCTTCCGTTATTTCTCTACACACACACTCTCTCTCTCTCTCTCGATATATATATACTTATCTATCAATCCCTCTCTCTTCTCTCTCTCTCTCTATCTCTCTGTCTCTCTGTCTCTCTCTCTCTGGATATCGTCCATGTCTTTTTCTAGGCTTAACTTAATTGGGCAAGTTATGTATCTAAAATGGTTATCTGCCACAGTTATATTAGCATTATTAATGTATTTCAGGAGTAAACTTGTTTGCTGTATTCAACATTTCGATTCAAAGTTATCAACAATGCTTGTTTAAAATAGACTACTTTGATAGACAGTAAAAAAATATTGTCAGTAGACTACATTTTCTTCTGGCTATTCTACGATTCCTAATAACGCCCCTGTTGATGTAACATATGTGAGGATATTATTTTATATATATATATATATATATATATATATATATATATATATATATATATATGTGTGTGTGTGTGTGTGTGTGCACATGTATGTGGGTGAGTACATGTGTGTGAGAGAACATTCTTACATGCAAGTCTTCGTTTTGAAAAGATCAGCAAGCAGGCATTAAAAAGGGTTCAGGAAGCAGTAGAATCTTCAAAGCTATTGTCTTTTTTCCTCTGTTTTTTTAGCCATCAAAGGCCTTTTAAAATGCTCCCAAAGAAATCCATTTGGAAAAAGCGTAGCACTTATCTTCGTCCTTTGAACACCGCGCATCAGTCCCAGCCAAGAAGCCCGGATTGACCTCCTCGGTCCCCATCAATGCAAGGGACAATTAAAAGGTTAATACTGCCAAAATGCACTCCTTGTACTGGCTTAGCGGATGACGAAACCGCTCAGGAATGACGGCTTGTTGTGTATTTATTGTTGGTGCTGCCCGTTGCAAATGCATTTTTCTTGGGCAGAAAAACAAAACCAAATAACTTGAAGGTTTTTAGGGCACGTGTAGTTGAAATGAGGGTGAAGATTATGAGCTGAAGATGAGTTGGAATCGGTCGGAGGATGTGGGTATGCCCTCAGATAATCGGGTTGCATCTGGGTAGGGTAAAGAACAAGGAATTTGTTGTCTGGAATGAGTCAGAGCTTGAAATGAAAAAGATGGTCAGACGGAAAGTGCAGCCAGCCCACCCATTACACTTCAAACATTCGCCCCCTTTCAATTTTACCCAGTTTTTGCTGGACGATAGATAGGGAAAAAGTGCGTATCGGTACGTATGTTTGTGGAAGCATTTGTACGTGAAAGTGCGCATTTAACGGCAGACATCATGTGTATGTAGATGGGATAGTGCCAGAGAGTGTCTACATGAGAGTGCTGTTATGGTATGTCTACATTGGCTTATAAGATAATCACGTGTACACACAAGTAAGGGACGTTGTGTATGCACTTGGAAAAATCAACTCTGAGTATTTTGAGGTATCATCATCGTCCTCTTCATCAACATTATTATTATTATCATTATTATAATTATAATTATTATTATTATTAAGGGTAGTAGTAGTAGTAGTATTTCATGCATTTGCTTGTTCACATTTACTGTCACTGGGGTTTTAGAGACAGCAGGTCACTATAAAATTCCCAGCCTATCCTTAAAATCATCAGAAGCCACTGCATAAGAGTTTTCTGAAATTACCACTCTTTTGCCTCTTTTTGCTCCTTTCAGCTTCTCAACCCTTTCAGTTGCTTCTCGTGTTTTTATCACCACTGGCCATCTTGGAAAATGTACATATTTCGAGTTCATTAACTCTTTTCAATATCAAAGGGGCCCAAAACTCTTTGATAAAAGTAATGTCGTGATAACTGGCAACGGGGACGAGTACAGGAACATATATATATATATATATATATATATATATATATATATATATATATATATATATATATATATTTATAGACAGAGAGAGAGAGAGAGAGAGACCAATATATATATATATATATATATATATATATATATATATATATACACAACACTCAGATGGGATGATGAAGTCTTGTCAAAATCCTTGTTGATCTCTGACTAGGATTATCATTTAGTGGTGTGAGGGCTCATAAACTAAACTCCTCACTATGACCAAACATTTCCTGAATTCATACCCCAGTATCATCAACAGCAGCCGATTAACGTCCCTCGTTGGACATGGCCCTTCCCTAAGATTCGACAGACCTTTTCATCAGTGCTTTCTAAATCTATCAAGCTCGTCATACCATCGTACCTTTTGTTGGCTACAGTTTCGCTAGTGATCTCTTGCGATCCACGTTGTGAATCATGATGTCCATCGGTTGTCTGCTATTCTGGCAACATGACCAGCCCATTGCCATTTGAGTTTCCTCATTGTCTCCATGATTTCTTGGTCTCTTTTTTTTCTCTGATATGCTTAACCGTCTTGTGGTCTCTCTATGTGATGTTTGGCTTGATTCTCCCATATGTACGTTGCATGGTTCTCAGTATGTGGGTCAGTTTCTCGGTCAAGTTCTGTCTTCCAGCTCCGTAGGTGATTATCGGACAGGTGTATCAGTTGTATATTCTTTTTGTTAGGATTTGGACTTTTTTGTCCTTGAAGGTTGAGTTTTCACTACCAAAAGGTTGCTATCAAATCGTGATTTGCTTGATTTCTTCTTCTTTTTAGGATTTCATGGAGATTCGTTGTTGATGCAATCGTCTACTTTTTTAAGCATTGCGTTTGTTGTACCTTTGTTTTGCTGATGAATGTGTAAAAGTCAGCTTCCTTCGTTCAGTACATCTACCATTAATTGGTGTTCGTGTATATTCTCTGCAAAGACGAGTTCATCTACAAATCTTTGATTATTTAGGTACTTGCCGTCTTTTCTAATTCTTTTGCTTTCCCAGTTGAGGTTTCTGGAAATCATCCCCGGGCAGGTTATAAAGGGTTTGGGGGGAAATGATATCCTCTTACCTCACCCCTTGTTGGTAATGAAAGGACTTGGAATCTTTTTGTAGCCTGATAAAAGAGCTGCTATGAATATATATATATATATATGTTGCAATTCTCTGACATTTACTGAGTGTACACGTTGTACGATGATAGCATCAATGACTTTGGGAATTTTTTCTGACTCAGAAAACTGCTTGAAGTCTATAAATGTTTACGCAAATGGCAATTCATATTCTGCAGTATGTTTGTTTTTTCAGTTGAATATTCAAATGGCAATGGTCCATGGTCGAGTAGATTCTTCTAAAGCCAGCCTGTTCCCGTGATTGTTTTTTGTCTAGCGTTTGTTGATTCGGATGGCGAATTTGAAGATGCAGTAGAGTAGACTTATTGGTGCATAATTGCTGAGGTCTTTCGGGTTCTATTCTTTATGTAACAGTATTAGGATTGTGGGGTCCCAATCTCTGGGACTTTACTTTGAGGCGTAAGTTGAATAAAATGGTTAATTTCCTTGTGGTGACTTTCTTCGAGTAGGTCAATAGTGATGCTATCTTTCCTTATTTTGTTTTACGACCTATTTTACTTCATAGGACGGAATTTCATAGAAGTACTTGGACTGATCACTCGTGTCTTGCACACCCGTATCGTTGTTTTGTATTCCTTATTTGGAAGAGTGAAGTTTTCGGTAGAATTATTGGGCACATACGACGATTTGTTCCCCGTTTGTTGTTAGGGTTTGATTCTTTTCGAGTATATTATATTACTATTCCAGTCCTGTATTGGAAGTGTTGATTATAATTTTGAAGCCCCGACCAGTTTCGAGACTCAGAGAAATTTTTCGATGATTGCTGTAGTGCATCTCCTTTTGTCCTCTCTCCGTTTTTTTTATGGTCTTATATAGTTACGTTGTTGTTGGTGGCTTGAGTTCTCTCTATAAATCCATGTGGTTCTTGGTTTCATCCGAGATTTTAACTTTTGGTTTGTATGTACTTTGGTTTAACCATATTGGCAATTCTGATTAAGAAAGCAGTTATTTTGTTGTTGATTTGTTGTAGCTGATGGTGATGTTGGTCTATTCTATTCTGGTTTGGTAAGAATTCGTATCCGTCCCCCAATTCATGCTTGAAGGATCGAGTGTAATCGTTTGACAAGTTTAGTGGCTGAAGTTTTCCCGCGTTCTTTGTTGGTGATAATTTGAATTTTACGTTCGACATTCTGTGGTCGTATTCTACGTTGACTTAATTTAGAACCTGGATATCTCTGATGGCGCTGCTATTGTCCACTAGAATTTAGTCTATTTTGGTCTTGCTTCATTTGATCCATTTTCATTGTTTGCAGTTTCGAAGTTTATAAGGTTTCACCTCTCTCGTTCCGTATTTTATATCCTAATTAGCCGACATAACATTGATTTCCTTGTCCTACCTATGCATTGAAGTTTCCAATGATGACATTGATGTATTTTCTGGTGTGTTGAAGTTTGATTAGTTCTCGTCCAGGTCTTCTCATTTCGCTAATATTGATTATGTCTCATTTGATGTTTTGATTTAATTTTCAAAATCGGTTAGGTGTACGTCCGCTGATTGTTCTGGCGTTATAGGTGCCAATGTATGGAGTTGTTGTTTTGAGGTTTGTCTGAGTTTGGTTAGTTGATGTTGAAGCACGTCACCCCTCCTGGACAAGAGATGTAGCTTGGTCTCTTTAGACCAAGAACCCAGCAGGAAGGGCCGGTACATTTTGATGGTGCAAACCATAGGGGGTGTTGGGTTATATCCTGCCACACTGGCCCATGAAGTTGCAGAGAGTTCCCAACGCTGGTGAAACATCACAGTTGTCCTGAAGGTTTCATTTTACAAGTAATTGGTAATATCTCTCCCTTATTGCAAAGTTCTTAATAGAGTAAAAGTCCACAGAAGTCTTCTTGAGTGATAAACATTCGTTGTTTAATTGGAGATTCAGTAACATTCATAGTTAAAAGTATTTCCTATTTGTTAAAATATACGATGCGCACATCCTACCGGTCGTCGAAATGTCCTTCCTATTAGATTTGTATCCCTTAGCATCAAGGTTATCTTTACAAGGGCTGGTGCTTTGGGGAGGTGGAGCATAGGTTCTTCTAGAGGTAGTCCTGATTTGGTTTTAAATTTACCTACCTTTTAATATCTTGCATTCTATAAA
This sequence comes from Thysanoteuthis rhombus, assembly GCA_963457665.1. NCBI lineage: Eukaryota > Metazoa > Mollusca > Cephalopoda > Oegopsida > Thysanoteuthidae > Thysanoteuthis > Thysanoteuthis major. The sequence continues at coordinate 34,230,698 of OY735228.1, read as the reverse complement.
TATAAAGTTTGTGGCAACTTCCAATGCTAAAACAAACTTTCTTATCTTGGAGCAGTTCTTGTTTTCATGGGTTATGGGAGGTTAAAAAAGGGAAATTCACAGTAAGAGACTGATGGATTACAAAAAGGAACGGTAAATTTCACAGAAAGAGACAAATGCATTTCAAAAAGTCGTACTTAACAATCGTCAGCTACTGTCAGTTGGAGCGAGTTTTAACATTGGTAGTTAAGAAAATTGAATTATTTTTCTCCTTAATGAAATATACAGGTGCATCCATGAGACTGGTTGTCGAAAGAAATTTTTCATTTTGTCTGAATAGTCTGAACGCCGGGATTATCTTCATAAAACGGGATTGTGTATTCTCCTAAGGGATGGAAAATAGATTCCTCAAGGGGTGGTCCTGATTACTGACTTTTGAACATCTTGCATTCAATGAATATGGGATTAGTTACAACTTCCAAAACAAAAAGGAACCTTCTCATTTCGGAATGGGTTGTTTGTTTGTTTAATTATAGATTTTTTTTTCTGGAAAAATCAGAAAGAATTCACTCTTAGAGACTGACGCAAATCATCAAACACTTTGAATGAAATCATTTCCCAATATTCACCCAACAAATATAACATTAACTCCACTGAATATTTTTTAGATAAATTACACACAACACAACCGAACTATTCTAAACGGCACTCGACGTTGAGATTATTCTCATTACGGTACATGCAGAAAAAGAAAGTCAAAATCTCCTAGTATGTGCATGAATGTTTCTCTTACTGATCAAAAAAAATGCTACTCACCATTTGCAGTTACTTTCTTGCACTACTAAGGTTTCTTTTTGCGACCGTAATCATTACAGGGACATGTAGACCAGTGGTGTTGCTATGGGGAGTGCACTTGGTCTGATGTTTTCAAATTTCTATGTCCTATTCGAAAAATTAAAACTTGAAAATTCAAGCCAAACCAAGTATTTATGTCAGATATATTGAAAATATTTTCATGTCAGACAACAACCTAAATGAAATTGAAAACTTGAAGCCACTTCTGAAAAAAAAAAAGCTTTATTCTTAAATTTATCGATAATTCCATCATTCTTGCGATATTATCAATAGAATCCCCTTTTTTAAGTTTTTGTCGATTTTAATAAATAAATAATTACTACTTCAGTATACAAAAAGATATAAGTAAAGGTCATTGCCACCTTAACTATCATAGTTGATGCCTACACTGATGTAAAACAGATGTGATCAAAAACTCGATCAATAGAGAAAATCTAATCTCTTCCTCTTGTAATTTATTCAACGACAATCTCAACAACATCAAACAGGAACTGGTGAACCACGGTCTTCTTAACTATATTGTCGACAGCCAAATCAAATTAGCCCTTACCAAACTCAATAGCAAAATTATAAACCTTAACATTCACAGAAGCAATAAAAATGCAATAGATTTATTCTATTGTAACCAAATACGCAATAATTATAACAGGACTGGTCGGCAATCAGGAGTATCATAAAGCAATACACGTCCACAGTTGAAAAAAAGACTTCCAAATAGCATTAATAATATATCATAAAAAATAAAGACATCAAACTCAATTGTTACCAATAATCTCTGTCGTGAGAAGTCGCCAATTAGCCAGACCAATATCATATATGAATTCACTTGCCTTTTAGGGTATTTTGACTTTCATCATAAATATCAATCTACTTAATGCATCTCTTCCTGAAGTATTCGGGCAAACTAGGCCAACGCTATTGTGACGCTACTCCCCCCAATATCAAATTGTGATAGAAAAACATGGAAATACTCGGACCAATACTTGACGATACTTCTATCCACATATCACTTATAGATAGTATCCTAATATTTGTATAAAATCAACTGGACTAATAAATTCTCAAAGCACTCATTATGAACTCAAGAAGTCCCACGTTTATCGAAGTCAACTTTATTCAAGTTACTGGTGTATTGAATATATTTGATGAGTAACTGAATTACTTATCAATTGATTAGTAGATTGATTGATTAATTACTTGAATATATTTGATAACTAATAAAAGTCTTCCAAACGAAAAATCAGTAATGCCCACAACCTGACGAAAAACATTCAACACTCCAAAGTGCACCCACAGAATGTAACGGTGAAAATCCAATACTTGAAATACTAAATAGGATGCCATTCTACCATAATAATAAATAATGCAACTTTACCAAGCGACTGAAAATGGCTGTTTCCACTGCCGAGAGCGATTCATCTTTTGGACAATTCTTACACCTACTAGAAACAAATATTCTTTCCCTTTTTGAAAGACAAGAAGATATCACTAAAGAAATGAGAAAATGTGTATCATCTATAATATTTAGCTAAACATGTATGGGGGGGTGGGAATTGTTGTTAACTGTGACCTTTCCTGTTTCAAAAGGCAAATTAAAAGTCGAAAATGGAGGCGACAATAACCCTAATCCTAACACCAACCATTCAAAATAGCAACACACATCCTAAAAATACTTACCTTTATAACACTTACCTTGAAAACTCTGATCACGCAGCTGGAACAGAGGTCATTTGGAACAAGTAAGATAACAGTAGCCAAATCTCTGCTGAAGTAAACATACACATTATATATATATATATATATATATATATATATATATATATATATATATATATATATATATGTATGTATTAATACATATATACACATATACACGTATGTGTGTGTGGGCGTGCTTTAACAGACATTTGGCTATCTCTGCCTTTCCCGTATTTATATGGATCTCATTTCTCGATAGCATGATGCTAATGTCATCTCAAGATGAACTTCCATTGTTTTCCTGTCATCTCTTTCATCATCTCCCTTTGATCTTCTTATTTCCTAAGAGCAACAGCAAATTTTGCTCCAAACATAGCCACGCCGATTTTTGGATCATCCTAATTAAGAAATATAAATCCGTTGATAATTCCACAAGTGACGAGCATACTGGGAATCGCAGAATATTATGCATGTAAAGTCACAGTAACTGCAATTGTTATAATAAAATCATCCAATTTTCCAACTTTTCCTTTGTTCCTAATTCCGGATCAAAGAATTTATCACACTAATTAACCAGAAATTATTCCACACTCGGTCAATAATCAATTGTTTAACTTTCGCATCTGAGGGAATGACTGTATTTCAAAGCTGAAACATGAGATATTTTTTCAGACCCATCCTTAACAATCTGCAGCTTATAGTTTTGGAGTTATATCCACAAATTCTGAGCGATTCGGTAAGATCCGATAACATTAGCATAATTGGTCTGTTGACTTTTTCTTCTATGGCTTCGAAAATGTTTACAATGGACACATAGAGCTTTTGACTGGATTTGTAGTTGCCTTCATCTTTCAAATGGTTTGTTAAATAAAGCTAGATGTAAATATGGAGCCAAGAGCTCCAATGTCGACTAAAATATCTTGAATCTCCGGTCCTTTTCATTGTTTTCATACTTTAGATCTGCATATTTTTCCAATGGTCAGCATGTTTCCATAAGATGTCTTTGATACGGAATGTCATTCGCCATACGTATCCAGTTTTTGGATCAGTCGAGTCAACTTCAATATTGGGGATAGCACCCTGGTCAGTTTAAGCTATCACTGCTTTAAATAAGAGTTGTTCTTTAAAATAAATTTAAAAAGTACACTTTTGTGTATTTTGGCCTTTGTATATATATTTTCATATATGTATATATGCATCTCATTTCCACCAATATATACACCACCCACACACATATATATATATATATATATATATATATATATATATATATATATATATATATATTGGTCAAATCAAGAGAGATGTTTACTTTCGTATCCATCCGAATGAGCTGTTGGTCGTATTCATAGAGAGCTTTCATATCTATTTCTTCTGTCCGTAAAATCAGGAGTTAAACGTGAAAAAAAGTGAGATGCTGATTTTTCCTCACTGATATCCTGAAGTTTGTAGGAGGTTAGTTATCTTGAGAATGTATTTGTGATGCCTTAAAGAAACATTTTTGCTGGATTATTTTTTGGTAGGATGGAAAAACGTTTGATGATTCTTTTGCAGATTACATTTGAATTTTTGTGAGATCATCGTTAAATAGAATAAACTATATATATATATTTATATATATATATATATAGATAGATAGATAGATATTCATATATTTATGTATTTATATGTTTATATATAAATATGTATATGTATATATATACATATATATATATATATATATATATATATATATGTATATATGTATGTATATATATATATATATATATATATATATGTATAATTATGTCATCCACTGACATCTATTTTGTTGTATTGCAGCTCTTTATTGGGGCTATAGTGGCTACACACCCACCCACGCACACATATATTTATGCATGTGTGTGTGTGTGTGTTCTAATGTAATGCATTCTGTGTGAGCATCTACCCGTGTTTCTGTTGATTTTGAGCAGTTTTTTTTTGCACCCTTTCATTCACTTTAAGACCAATTAGTCCTATAATTCGAAGTAAATGTTAATAGTATCACCTTCAAGTTTGGAAGTCCATTGTCAAAGACAGGGAAACAAGCAGAAAAATCACATTGTACACTCCATAGACAAATGGCTATGTGTATCTCTGTCTCTGTGCATTTGTGTGATCGTTTATATCACTTATTTGTACGTTTTTATTCCTGAATTCATCTGTGTGTCTCCAAAGATGGCAGCATCAAATGACACACTAGCACACACACAAACACATACAAACACACACACACACACTGGTGTATATTTGAGCACAACCATCTCTGAATAACCACATGTCCCGGGGCAAAATTTCCTAGAATGTCAGTTTCAAGTTAAGCCAACCATGTTTTGCTGGCAGCAAATTCCTGTCGTGGTCTCTGGGGCCACCTTAACAGACACAACCAAATTTCCCGATGCGAAAAACAGAGAAAAAAAATTGCGAATTGGGAATACAAGACAAAGGAAATACATGAAAGTTCTAGAGAAACTTTCTTTCACAACATTTATTTCGATCAGATAAAAACATTTGCCTGACTATAACGATATGTTCTTCGAATGAGAAAAATACATACGATTTGAACCGCGCCGCGTATACAGGTACTAAACCCTAATTATATATTTAGCAGAAATAATGAAAAATGGTTTTAAATTAGTAAAGATGTAAAATTAAAACAGGGAATACAAGTACGGTTTACAATAAGAAATAAAAAATTTTAAAAAAGATAATGTACATTTATAACTAACATAGTCTGACAAGAGGCTCCAGTAGTGGAACATCCACTGGAAATCGAACCAATCACACCAGCGAATAGACTTGTAAGAAAAGGTTTCCAAAAATGTGTACAATTTGCAGAAACAAACGTGCAAGCGAATCAGATCTGACATCCTTGCTTCCAAGTCAATGTTGGATACATTATAGTCAGTTCATTGTTTTTAAGAGGCTACGGAGTAACATCATGTAACAAATGATCTGACTAATTTGCGGTACATTTACCATGTCTTTTGTACATAATTTATTGAGATGCAACAATAACGATACAAGTTCTTATCAAATGCTAGTCGGATTGAAACAGCTAATCCTACTTTTGTGGCAACCCCTCCATCAAAAAAAAAAAAACAAAAACAAACGCTGTTGTTATATTACAGGTCCCACTTTTAAATGGAAATAGAGTACAACTGGTTCATTTACAATTTTTCAAAGATCTGTGATCACCCTCTTAGGAGAAAACACAGACAGATGGCCCATGTTGGATATTAAAAGAACAAAAGAGAGTACCTGAAACTATATATATATATATATATATATATATATATATATATATATATATATATATATATAGAGTTGCTAGTTGAGCACGTTTATATTTCTGCCCTGCTTTAGTTTCTTCAGGTAAATTATCCAATTTGTTTCAGAATGAATCGAGCACTATATGGAATAAAACCCATTACACGTTATATTCTATTAAATCATACAGCATTCCTGATCTATATTATATGTATATGAGTGTGTAAGGAAAAAGACAGAAGGATATATATATTTATATAATCATTGAAGAGTTGTAATACAACAGAACAGCTGTCTGTGGATGACACAAGCATGATATATATATATCATTATTGTGTCATCCACAGACAGCTGTTCCGTTGTATTACAAACCTCCAATAGACAATCTATCCCATCCAGTACCACGAGGCAGGATTGAAACCTTCGCTTGAGACCCGGAGGCCGGTATCCTAATGCTGAGCCACGGAACTGGACGGCCAGTAAGGCTGAATACAAGGAATACATTCTATTTTTGCTTAAATCCCCATCTACTGGAATGCTCTATTCCTATGGAAGAGCATTGAATAATGCTTACAATGAATGAGTTACCTATTTTAAAGAATGCTAAACCCTGAATTGAGGAGCATTAATTATTGTGCCATCCACAGATAGCTGGTTGGTTGTATTACAACCCTTCAGTGTGGCTTTGCACAATCCATTTTTATATATATATATATATATATATATATATATATATATATATATATATATATATATATATATATATATAAGAGAGAGAGAGAGAGAGAGAGAGAGAGAGAGAGAGTGATACATAGATTGGCTGACGTGTATTGGAATGTGAAAATCAGACAAATCAACCCTCACAGAACGGAAAAAAGCTGTAAACATGATGTTTCAGAATCAACTGACAAATCTGTTTGTATCATGGAAATCTACAGGAGTAAATAAGAATAAGAAAAATACTTCGACTGACCCCATGCCAATCATCTTGTTATGATTTTGCAACAGCAAATGCATCTCAGCAGTTCATGTAGAATTCTGTTCATTGATGATGCAATTCTTGTTGAATGAATATTGTAAACTAAGTCAAGTAGCAAACAGTCGATTCCCGGATACGAATAAAACAATCAAAAATGCAATTGAAAGACATTTTCTGCTCCTATCATAGCTTTTATCACAGGATCAATGGGTACAATATTTGTCTGCAATCTTGAGGAATATGAACCTTGTCTTATCCACTCAATTCTCTTTGTTCCTTCGTAATTTGCATCATATTATTATGCAACTTATCTAGGATAATAGACTCTGGGCAATCTGCCTGAATATTGTTGCACATGCACACACATATAAACACATATGCACACTCAGACACACACACACACACATACAAACATTTACAAACACATATACATATATATATGTTATTGAGAAATAGATATATATTATTCGACAGAATGATCATAAATTGCGTTATGCTGTATTGAAATTCTGTTTGAAATGATCCCCCGTTATAACACATTATTTTTCTTCAATTGTTTAACCTATTCACGTTGTCTAGGCAAATATATACATTCACTGTGTTATATTGGGGGATTGTTTTTAAAAGAGTCTCAATACGATGTAACGTAATTTATAATCATACTTATATAAATGTGTGTGTGGTTATGTTTGCTTGTGTGTGTGTGTGTGTGTGTGTGTGTGTGTGTATGTGTAATTTCATGAAATCCATAGATTCACTGTAGCACTGTAGTAATTGTTAACTGGCTCGTATTGCTGACCGTTGACAGTTTGATTATCACTGGATGTTCCACTACAGACGATGCTAAGCTAAGCAGTATGTATATATTGTAAACACTGAAACAGAATATATTAGATATAAAGTATGTTTAACCTAGTTGGACACAAAACCTTAATAATCAAACCTCAAGCTCAACACTGACGCGTAACCTTCCCAATGTTACTCCTGAATAGATTGCAGACCACGAAACTTTTTTCCCCGACAATGACGTCAGACAAAACAGTGGAAGACGTCAAAAGGAAAAAAGGTAAGATTTATGTGGATGTTTGATCGTTGACTGATCGTATAGAAACTGGACTCTTTGTTAAGGTCTGATAGAAGTCGATGCTTCTGTCTATCGAGAGAGTTGGAGAGAGGGAAAACATGGGGAGGAGTGGAGACCCGGGTGTAGAGGTCCGGGACATTTTGGCGGAAATATACTGGAAAAATAAGAGAACAGGCCAAGAATTTTGATCAGAAGAAAGTAAAAGGGAGACACGAAGAGAAAAAAAGAATCTAATGAGTAGAAAATAGAAAAAAAATAAAATGATATGATGTATTATAAAATAGACAAAAAAGACAGCTTCAACAAAAGAATGCTAAAGGGGAAAAATATACCTTGGCCAATAAGAAAAAAAAACGTCAAAAAAAAGAAAGATGTCTGCCAAGGTTTGGGCAAGTGTATCACAAACAAAACGAAAAGAACAGATGGATATTCACTTGACCACTTTGGTTTCATTGCTTTTTTGTCCATCGATATATTCAAGGAAATGCATCAGTGAAAAAATCTCAAATCTCAAATCTCAAACAACACAATAATTAACGCTCATTTATTTAAAGGGATTAGCAAGATAAAGTCGTCGCATTATACAGTACGCACATTGGAAGAAACTTGAAATCACTCAAAGATTTCATACCTCAGCCAAAATCATTTTTAGGGGAAGTAATTATGCTTGGATCCGCCCTAAAATTTAATCACTTCTTCTGTAGCGAATCGACCATCCTTTTCACAAGATTTCACCGAAACTCTTACTTAGAGACCTTTTGTAAGCATATATCATCTCTTAAAGATTTTATGTAGTGTGGACATATAACTACAACGTAGGGGTCAGGGCTAGGGTCAATTGGACTTGATTCCGCCCTGATTTGGTAGCCAATTGCACATCGATCCGGAAAATGTCACTGTAATTCATCGTGAACTTTTGGAGATATCGTGTAGCCGGACTGACAGACGAAAAAACGGAGAGATGGACACAACCGGATACTTCTCAGACATCGATGGCAAAGGTGATTGAATCAACATCGATAAATATTTATGGAATCACAAGAAATCATAGCATTATTGTATTCTGAGGATAGTGGAGATTTAACAGGATATCAGTATATACGTCTTGGGCCAAAACTAATCGGGCAAAAAGGTACATAGGAAACAGTCTGGGAAGAACTCACTAGTAATAACAATTATTAAATCATAAGATCATCCAAGATGTCATATATATATATATATATATCTATATATATATATATATATATATATATATATATATATATATATAGGGCGCCCGACGAAGGAAGACATCAGATTTCACAAAAGTTGGTTAACAGCACCAAAACTAGCAGACAGTCGTGTACATGGTGCTTATGGCAAAGAACAGATTCAGTAATAACCTCTCAGCAGTGGACGGCAACCTAGGGCAAAAAATCATCTATTGAGACGATAAGCCTTTTGATCAATGCAATATAATCCACTGGAAGTTATCCATTGCACAAGAAAGCTCCTCACTCACAGTTAGAACTGCGTTGTCATCAACATCAATATAACAGATTTGGGTTTTAATTTGCCATGGAACTTCAATGTTGAAGATATTGAATTCACGGTGCCAACTGTGAGGACCAAAGTCGGTGTTGATAAAAAAAAAAAGGAATATTGCGTAGGATATATCTATATCATGTACAACTGGAAGGGAGAGCGTGGATAGGAGGGACCTTTGAAACCGCAGGTAAGGGATACTGTTAGGAAAGGAAATTATAAATAGAATAGATTAAATCTAAAAGAGGAATTTCAATGTATAATCAAATACTTGAGGGCTTGAGTTATGCGTATCACAAGAGATTTGATTAAAAATAAAAAATGAATGATTGTTCTTTGATGATATCAGTTAACTGAAGCTCGACAAACCCTCTTACACATATAAGAATGGTCAACTCTGAATAAACTAAGATGAAGCATCATAATTATTATTTTTAGAATACGATGGAAAAAAGGCTTGTTGAATAACTTATGATGACAAAAAATAGGATACCGGTCCAGACTTGAATTCTGATATTTTTGGTCCCTGATCTTATCAGATTTAATGTACCAGTGTTAGAATGTACAATATCCACTCAATAACAGTCTTAGGCCACAACATATCTTTCAGCTACTATGTAGGACTTTACTACGTTACGAATTCAGGAAAAGCTGAAAATCGATCTATTGAACAATAGTGATGTTCTGTTTGATTTCACCCCGAAGAATCTGACATGCCTGAAAGTATTGGGCTTTTACAGAGGTTCGAACGCCCAGTAAGTAGTAATGATATATGAAACCAACTGGCGAAGTCCTCCCCTTTACGGACTCCACTTAATCTGAATAGCTTGATAGAAACATCATCACCATCATTCCATCAACGCCAATTGTTGGACAGAAACTTTTCACAGGTTTTCCCATCACATCCTATCGTTGGTGTCGCAGCGCCAATATCAGCGGACACTGTCCAAATCGCCAGGCCAACGTATCTTCATTGAAAACAATTTTGCATATGGTATTTGGGGATCCAAATGTCCGGTGGTTGTCTCTCACTTTTGCAACGTAGCTTACCCACTGCCATTTGAGTTTTCTAACGGATTTCATTTCATCTCTGACTCCTGAATTTTATCTAATATACCGTGTTGTGTTGTTATCAATCTACATGATGTCCACACTCATGTGTTGTGAATGTTGAAAGGTTTTTAGTTTGGGAGCCATATTTCGGCTTCATAGATTACTTTAGGACGCGTGTATTAGTTGTAAATTTTTTTTCTCAAAGCTCAAACGTCGTGATCAAATCTGGTCTAATCAAATGAGAATCATATCACTACGGGTCGGATTATTGGCTGATTTCATCCTCTAAACTGAAACCTAATTTTTAAAAAAATAATTGCATTTACGCACACTGCATTTTCGTCTTTGTGTCAAATATCCAAATATAGGTTTCGACTTTTAAGCTTTTGTATCAGAATTCTTCGGAGAGGAAACCACTTATGCATTTTTTTTAGAAATGAAGAAGGTAGCAAAATCCAGAATGACAAAATAATTTATAAGCTGGATCTAATGTTTTAAAGGACATTTTGAATGACGTTTCATCTGCATGAACACACTTGTGTGTAATCCTCAGTGTGAAGGGGAGAAAAAGAAAGCTGAGAGTAATTGCTAAATCTTTCTTAAAGTGACCAGATTAAATCCGATGATTGCCAAATAGCAATACCGAAGATATTTAAAAAGTTGAGATAAGTCCCATCTTGGACCAATTCTCGTAACATGGGGGATAAGAAGATATTCAATACTGGCGCTACCCACCTTTTTTGAAAACCAGCATTTAGCAATATGGTTCAAAAATAGACTACAGGCTTCTTTGATAAAAAAACAGGATTAATGGATATAGGAACTTTTTCGAGTTGATTCAACTTGAGGTAAAATATATGAATAAATAAAACACTTGGGCGCACCAATCTTCTAAGCTTACCTTTAAAAAATAGAAGTCCTTGTATTTAGCTGGTCTTGAAAATTGACTTTATGGTCAATGCCCATATCCTTAGAGCCCCGATCAATCTTTGATAGATAGATAGATAGATAGATAGATAGATAGATAGATAGATAGAAAAAAAGAAAGAAAGAAAATGTACTTCTGATTGTTCAACTGAGGAATAATGGTGCTGGGAAGATTGTGCTGCGTAAGTCTACCGATAGGAAAAGGTCAACCGACCTTAAAAATCGACATTTAAATGCCGACCAATACTGAAAATGGAAACCATTAATCTATGCAAATCTTCGCTCAGAACCAACAACTTGTTATATTATCAAAGAAATTAAAAGATGTTATCTATGAGAATGGGTACAAACAAAGAGTGTGAATATTTTATTCTGATTCCTTCCTAGTTTGTTTGGTTATTTCATTCTTAGGTGTTCCTTGGCTTTTGCTTGCTTTTATTTTGGTTAATTCCTTGCTTACATTCATATCAGTTTATTTTTCTCAAATCATTGTTCTTTTCTCCTTTGCCTGTTCTAATTGTTTCCCGACGGCAAGTTATCTGCTGTCAAGTTTCGCTTTTATAATCGTATATATTTACATTGTCTGGTATGTTCCATAGATTTTGATTGGAGAGTCTGGTTCAACTTTTTTGCTTGTTTAGAAGAACACTTAAAGACCTCAGTTTTGTTTCTTATCGTTAGGAACAAGAAAAATTCCTTACTGAGTTTTTTTCAGAAACCCTCAACCTAAACTGCCACTTGAACTGTTAAGATATGTTTCTTCAGTTTGGTAGTTGGTCCGACTAGTTGGCTGGCAACGTACAGGCAACGCAGATGGAGCTAGAAGGCTGAAAATGCAAAAAATTAATTCTTGTCATTTATATCTAGAAACAGTTGATTTTTTTTCAACCCCAATACTATCTTCAAAAGTGGCTCAATTTGAAATGAAAGTTCATGCTAGTTTGTGTTTACCTATTGGAAATATAAATTCAATTTAATAATCGCTGTCCAACAAAAACAAAGATGTGTTGTTATGCTAAACCAATCACTTGGACCTTATCTGCCAAGTTTTGGAAATTCTTTTAGTTATCACTGCCAACAAAAAGGCAATAGAAGTAACTTATTCGTCGATCACACACTTTTTCTTATTGATCACCCCTAACATACCATGCTACCGAATGACATGCTGCGTGACAGTTTCTATTGAGTGACTAACCAGACCTATTCAATTTTACCTTTTATTATATTTTCTGTTCTCTTCTGTTTCCTTGTTGTTATTGTTGTTGTTGTTTTTATATTTTGCTCCTTTCTGTTTTCTTTCTTTCTTCCTTTTTTCCCTCACTTTCTTCCTCCACCCTCTCTTTCCCTTCCCCAGTCCTTTCCCCTATTTCTTTCTTTTTTCGTTCTCACTCCAGCGATCTTTAACATTTTAATTGCTTAAGATTTTTTTTCTCCTGTAGTTGTCTTACTCAAATTCTCAGTGAACTGCCAATTTATAATGTATCAACTCCTTCTAAGGAAGTGTGTCATGGAAAATTGTATTCGCAGAATACGAGCGCAAACTTTGTATTGAAAAGGCCATGAATTAACTATGTCTCTGCACGCAATCAACTCATCGCCAGATGTCTTCGAAATAGGCCTCGTTGATAGCATGCCACGTCTGTTTATGGTGTAGAGATTGGATGAGCAAATAATTTAACAAACTCCTCCCTCAGAACTACACCACACTGTGACCAGATGGTGTGCTTAGACCTTTGTTGTTGGTGGTGATTTTTGAGGTAAAGTTCCTCGTTGGTCAAAACGGCGTTCTTTCGAAGCCTAATGCTGCTCTAGAACGAATGGTTTGCAATAGAAATATAACTCTTGTTAGGGAAAAATGGTGGTTTCATGCAAGATGACCGCTTTTTTCATAAGACCAAAATAGCTCCATCGAAGGAGAAAAAACGAAATCAGACATTACCCGGATCTTTCGTTGTAGCATGTATATCTTTGGAATATTTGGTGTACCATTATCATTGGGAAATTAGGTTTACCACCATTACACCTGGAGAAGACTGTATAATTGATCGGCTGATACTTTGTGCAAACAACATAAAAGACAAAGAGTTCTTGAAGTGTTAACATCCTCAAAATTTACTCTTTATAATGTCTAAACAAACATCCTACCGTCCACCAAGTAGGTTTTTAGTGGTTAGTTCATGTTCTGAAAGAAATGTATACCAAATTGATACCTCAGTTTATGCCTGGTAAGATTCACGTTTTTCTATAAAAAAATTCAGACTTTTTTAGTGATCAGTTCCAAACAAAAGGCTAAAGGAGTAATTCATCCATTGGTAACTCCGTTTCCTAATTTTTCATTGATCAGCCTTAACAAAGCATGCTGCCAAAAGACGTTGGTTATGTGCCGGTTCCTGGTGAGTGACTAACCAGACCTTCAATCTTCCTTCATTCCACTTTCATCTCTCTATTGGCTTACGATCAAGCCATAGAAAAAGCACAGGTTATCACCAGACCATATATTTCAAGCAGCAATGAACCAGTTTAGTATTTAAGTGGGTGCGAACTGAGGAACAAAAGTACTCTCAGCAATCTGGAGCAGTTATCACGTTCCTGTGTATAGTTGATCCGTACATTGGTAGCTGACTATATTTGCAAGAGAAATGTGTTTAGTATCATCCAGTTCTCCGTACCATTATACAAGTTTTTGAAGATGGATTACCGTGAGAAACAGGGCAGATTGTCACGATTGGATTGAGACGTATAAAAAAATCAAATCAAACATAGTATCAAAGTGAGAACAGACAAAGGACATGTCAACAATTATAGGATAGATTCCTCTATAAATATGAACAAGGTTACCTGTAGAACAAGACAGATACTGAATACACATTACTTTTTTAAGGTGTTAATTTGATTCTTATTGAAATCTGTTCTTAAGCATTAGGAGAAACGTGTTTGCTGTTATCTTGTCACAATATGTAGATGATGATTGATTGTGTCTTACTAACGCTTGATTTCAATAACAACGGATTTTATTTGTGTTGGTGAGTATCACTACTGATGTAATCTGATATGCCCAAATTTTGCTCCTTTGAAATTACCCACCTAAGGTTCACTGGAGACGAACAGTCTGCTTTTCAAGGAATATTACAACTTTAATTCGGAAGCCCGTAAGAAGAAATAACTAAGGCATCAGATTAGATCGGAGGTCAAGTGGAGCTGATCTTGAAGGGGTTAATCACCAATCTTTGAGCCTCAGAAACATTATCTGATGACTGATATTGACTGATGGTGGGAGAGAAGGTTAGGAAGGAAAGAGTAAAGAAAACCTTAGTGAAAAATAAGGAGAAAAGAATAAGCACATGTAGAAAAGAGGAGACTTAGGGGAAGAGCGGATCCGATTCATCGTTATATATTGCCCGGAGTGTTTGGAAAGAAAGGGTTTGTTGAAGGGTTGTAACATTGAGTCGAAATCTTTCACTCTACTTAGAAAGAAGAGGAAATCAAAGGATTGGAACACTAAAAAAGAGAGGTGGGGTAGAAATTAATGCAGATCTTTTACAGCTACGGACATTTTCTTTGGTAATTCTTGCAAAGAGTTTTATGTCCCGATACTTCCTGTTTTTTTATTTTACTTCAAAGTTATGATAATCAGGAGCTTTTCTCACGTCCAAGAAGAGCAGAGTTCCTGAAGTAAAAAAAAAGCTGAATCAACAATATGATTCATATTGCATTCATATGGTTCATATCGCATGGTGTTTTTTGTTTTTCATTTTTTCTAATATTAAACTGAAACCAGTTAACTCTCAACAAATTTTTTTAAAACATTATAAGATATGCAAATTCGTACATGTAAGGAGATTGTCACCCTTGCATAATCAAATATATTATGACGAACAAGGTGCATTTCAGAACAAGCTGAATGCGGCTCATTAAGTTTTTTTTCCGCCAGTAAATGTCGTCAGAGAGTCTGTGAGTCCAAATATAATTAGCTTCACCTGGATTCTCGTCTCTGCACTATGTTTTAGCTACGATGTCTTTGGTAGATTCATTTATAAAGGTATATACCATTGTTTTACAGACTTCTTTTTTTTTGTGCTGTGGTAATGAAACGTGAATATTAATTAAACCAATCTTAATAAACCGTACACGAATTCAATATAATCGAAACATCAATTTTTAAGTAGTAGATATTTTTAAAAAGTTCTCAATTGGACATTGATAGCATTTTTTGATTAATGGAATATCGTTTGCTAAGCAAAAGACGAATTTAGTCAAGAAACAAATAACTATTTATTTCTCATCAGGGCCTTCTTTACAGACGTTTCACGAAGCGAATGTCTCAATAAGATTAGGAGAAATAAGTTCCAATAAGTAACTTCAAAATTGAGTAGGTTAGCTCGACGTAAGTAAGAGACTAGAGGTCTACACATGTTCTCTTTATTTCATGGCGTAGACACTGTATGAGACACAGGTGCATTTCTATGTTTTTGCCCGTGGCGATAAGAATTAGTGTTTCGCCTCGCTTGTAGAGACCGCCACAAGTCCTACATGGCTGTAATTCCACTGAAAGCACTCAATACTCTTTGCGTTCATATTGTGTACGTTTTATTGTTCAAAGTGAAACAGAAGTTGTATTATAAGAACATTCTAATGTACTCACTATAATATCAGCATTGAACCTTTGAGCAGCTGGTGTTGTAGGATATTTTCGTTATAGTCGTGCTCAGTTATTTTTGAACTATCAAGAAAGCCTTTGAAATCAACATTTAGAAGACAGGTGAGGTTAGTCACTCAACAGAAACAATCATGTTACCGACGTATTTTGGCAGTGTTGGGAGTGATCAGTGGAAAATGTGAAAAAAATATATTCTATTAATGTTATTTCTCCTGCATACCGTTGGGCAGTGATCACTAAAGAACCCATGCACAAACTGAAAGTTATATATATATATATATATATATATATATATATATATATATATATATATATATATATACTTATATTGCAAACCAACCCCCTCCCTTACAATTGTGGGGATATCTTAAAAAACACCGTTTTTGTCCGAACACAGTAAGGACAAAATGTTTAGATATGAGTCTTTTTGAACGGTAAATACCCGTGATACATAAATAACCTTAACCTAAACCGGCCTAACCTAATTGAAAACTGAACAAACCTATGTTGTCAGTTCTGATGACAGTTTTTGATGGGGGTTCCTGAAAGAGATATCTTTGAGGAAAATTACCACAATTTACCAAACATTTGTCGCTTCACTGTCTTATAAGAATGAGTGCAGTCATCATCATCAGTCTTCCAACGTCCATCGTAGACCTTCCCCAGAGTTCGCCACACTTCTTTATCGTGTGCATTGCGGAGCCAGTACTTTCTGAAGTTGTCTAGCTCGTCTCTCCATCTAATATTCTGTCAGCCTCAGTTGCACATGTGATCACGGAGGATTCATGTCGTGGGTCGTAATGTCCATCGGTTGTCCACCATTCTGCAACATGGCCAGCCAACTGCCATTTGAGCTTTTTAATGAATTCTCTTATGTCCCTGACTCTTGTCTTTTTCCGGATGTTGTGCACTGTCTTGTGGTCTCCCCATGTGTGGCCCAGCATAATTTTCTTGTGTGCATGTTGCATAGTTCTCAATTTGCAGATCTGAGTAAATATCGTTGATAAAAGAGGATGCTTGCAGTGAAAGAACTGTTAATCTCAGAAACTAATTAAAAAGGACCCAGCAGTTATCTGACATTCTTGCTAAAATGGCTAGCTGATTACCCTTTTTATTTTTCTAATTCTTTTTATGTGCTGCCTCACATTATGTGATGGTCAGCTAATTGATGTGATAAAACAATTTACAAGTACAAGTTCCTTTGCAAAGCATAGAACAGTGTTTCTATAAAAAAAACGTTTCGTGAGTCAAAATCGTATAAAGAAGCGATTGCTAATAATTTATGGGGAGATGTCGAGCTTTCACAGACCCCAAAATTGGTGAGGATGGCATATTAATCGCCAGAAGTAGTTAGGTTTAGGAGACTGCAATGTAGGAGAAAGAGGAAGAGGCCATTTGTTGCTTCATCAACAGCTCTCTAAAGACTTTTTTTCGCATGGCTGTCACATCACAGTAGTGAAGAGTCCATCTCTTAAAGATTATATACGCACCACGTATGTAAGATTTCGAGTTTGCAAGTTTTGTGAGTTATAAAGTAACACTCTTGACAGGATGCAAGTCCTCCATAGTGATACTTCAACCCTAATCATATAGCTGAAAGCGTACTCAATTAGCAGCTGAGTGCATTGAGAAATTCGTCCTAATGAAGAGTTTTCCATACGCTTCGTTAATACAACGAGAATTGTAGCGAGGTCCATCTGTGTGTGAGACAAACGCAGTAACTATAACAGTATCTGACCGGATTGCAGTTTTTCAAACTCTCCACTAATACTGTGAATCAAACAGTCCGCTCGAGAAATGTAAAGGTAAGTAAGGCTGCCTCATATGCAAATTACATTTAATAGGTAAATTATTCGTAAAACATATATATATATATATATATATATATATATATATATATATAAAGAGAGAGAGGGAGAGGTTTATACCATCGATAAAAAGATGAGTTTTACATCAGTTACATCAAACGAGCATATGTTTCAAAATGCCACGCTTAAAACACTTTGCCAAACACTAATTTCGTACGATCCCATCCTGACACTTCCCAGGCGTTGATTCGAATTCAGATCTAATAATCGTCACCATCCAACCCATGCCACAGCTAACCAATATCTCCGGGAGAAATTTTCTCGACTGACCAATTGTAACGGACTAATCAAGAATGACCAATCCAGAATGATCATCGAAACATGAGCGGCTCGAGTGGAGAACACAGGTACAATTATCTCCGTTCTCCGTATCTCCCGTCTGCTTTCTTATCCATTGTCTTGTCGCTCTTCCAACTTCTACTCTTTGGCCATTTACGAGGAATTAAATCCTGCAGCTTTCGGCACCTTCGTCTCCCATTGTCCTTACTTCTCTCTCTCTCTCCTCCTTGGCTGCCGGCATCGTTCATTGAAATAAACGGACTCAAAAGAGGTCGGCGTCGATTACGAGGGAGAGGATCTCAGATTAGAAACGGAATGAAGGAGATTCCGTTTCGAAACCCATGTTTAAATTGAACAAACCTGCGCCAACTGGACACAAAGCAAATACGCTATTTTACTTAATGAGCCCCCCATACATTAGCTTGGATTTCTTTCTCTTTTTTTCCCTTTTATATTCATCCTCTATTTCGTCATAATTCTCCCTCTTTTTCTCAGACATACACACGCTCTCATCCCCTCTCTCACTCTCTATCTTTCCCTCATAGAAAATGTCCTATCCCTATTTTTCGATGGCAAAATGATATTATACTCGCCATTATTGGCAGTAATTGAACAACCATAGCGTTGAATTTGGTAGTCATGTGAAAAAAAATTCAAACAGGGCAAATATGACCCCAATGATTTGACATTCTCCACTGTAAAACAACAAAATAACAGTAAAAAAAAAAATTGAAAATAGCTAGAATATGTCGGATATAATGATAAACCCTGTCAATAAAAGGTCCCAAAAAGGGGAAAAAGTTTTCGAAAAGTTAAAAGGACGTTCTTGAAAGGGGTAATTGGGTGTACCAATGCCAACTTTTAAGATTGTCGACAGAATGCTATGGCCAGGAGCCATGATACATACACACAAACTCACAGACAAAGAAGCACACACACATAAGAAAGGGTAGAGCACGTTGCCTTCTTCGATACAGTTGTCCAGGATATATATATATATATATATATATATATATATATATATATATATATATATATATATATATATATATACGTATTATAAGAATTTAAAATTCTGACAGGTCGTGTGTCGATATTGTTTGACAGTTTTACTGTTTGGTAGATTGCCCATGGGTCAGCGAGACAAAGGAAAGCAAAATAGGACGACTCAAAGATTTCCACGTACTTTGACATCAACTACGACTATTGGGAAACCTGAGATGATGGTAGGAAAACATGATGATAAAGAATTTTCAGAGAGATCTGACTCTTTCTGGGAAAATTTCAGAACCAGTTTTGAAGCGAAGTGACAGCTGTAAAAGCCGAATTTTAGAAAGTCTCTCTACTTCTAACCCCTTCTCATCAGTCATTAGCGGGCGTGCACCAGATGTGGAACACCTTTTTAATCATCGTTATGGGATCAAATGACAGCAAAACTAAAGAGTACCTATAATGTTTTTTTCTCGAGATGTTTAATGTAAATGAAATGATGATATCAGAATTGGGGCCGGCCTAACGGATGACAGCACGAAAATGGAATAGGAGGAACCATGTTCGAATCCAGTTTGAGTTTTCATCTCACTAGTTCTGTGGAGAAAATCATAAAATAATTTCCTCTCAAACCATCATCATCCGTCTTTTATCGTCCATTGGGGAACATAAATATTCCTCAGGATTAGCCATACCTCTCTATCATGGATGTCGCAGAGCCAGGCTTTATGAACTTGTCTAATTCGTCACTCGGTTACGCATGTGATCTGTGGGGATCCAAATCGTGAGTCATGATGTCAATCAGCTGTCAGAAATTCTTGCAACATGACCAGCCCATTGCCATTTGCGTGTTCTCGTAGATTTTATGATGTCTTAGACTCCTGTTTTCCCCTAATATACTGTGCTATCTAGTGACCTTGTAAAGTTGAGCATAATTCTACACTTACACGCTGCATGCTTCTCAGTTTGAGGGTAGGTCTCATGGTTGTGTTCCATGTTTTAGATCCATAGGTGACTATTGGGAGGATGCACTGGTTGTATACTCTTCTTTTTAGGACAAATGAGATTTTCTTCTTGAATATTAAGTTTGTTCTGCCGAGGGCTTGCCATGCTAGAATGATTCTAAGCTTGATTTTTTTGTAGTGTTTTGCGTTTATGATTTTTTAGTGATCAATAAAACGCAGGAAAAAGAGGGACCATGGAAATCTTATCTCACCTTTTATCGGGCAGTCATCATTCAGCTCGATAGGTGACTATTTGGGAGGATGCATCGATTATACACTCTTCTTTCTCAAACCAGATATGGGTAAATAGCTGGGCAGACATGGTTCTTCGGTCTTTGTTTTCAACCATTCTGGGTGGAGGCCAAGTCTGAATTCGAACCGGGAGAGTCTAACCCCTGTTCCAGCCTTGCGTGCTGCTGGCGAATCAGAGAAAATAAAGAAATGTATAGCCGAAATGCTTAGTGGATCAAAATTAAAAGGATCCTTGGGAAGGTTGTTCAGGCTAAGCTTCGAAGTTGATGATAATAAATTACTGGAGTAAAATAGAGGGCTTGTGATGAAAACAACGGATAGGATAAGGTTTTCTCCACGACACCTAGAGTACACATGGAAATTAACACATACATATCCACACACACACACACATATATATATATATATATATATATATATATATATATATATATATATATATATATATATATATATATGTATGGGTAGACGATCAGACAAATTGATATATAAATTGCGTTGTATTATGTAGGAACTCTTATTTGAAATGATCGCCGGTCACTAAACTGTTGATATATCAATTGAGGCAGACAAGGTGAATCGGATAAACAATTGGATAAAGACTTCCCTCAATTGTTTATTCTATTTATACTGTATAGGCCAAATGATATATTAACCTTGAATGACGGGAAATCACTTCAAATAAGAGTTTCAACATGATATAATGGAACCCATTATCAATATATATATATATATATATATATATATATATATATATATATATATATATATATATATATACGTCGGACAAAAAGAATATGGATTCAATTGTATTTAGGAAACAGGATATTCAGTTACAGGAACATCCCATTCACCGTTTTCTTGAAGGCAAAGAGTAATATTTTCACCGAACATGTGTTGCACTTGCTCAGGTTTATAGGTTTGATGGCATTCATCATCTTAACATGTTTGTCAAGAAAACTAATGTTCCCACATTTTCCAATTTTGTATTTCGTTTCATATTACTTAGAGTGATAAAGACACTACTAAAATCTTTACACACACACACACACACACACACACACATATATATGTATATATATACATACATATATATATATATATATATATATATATGCGTGTGTGTGTGTGTGTGTGTGCAAAGGCCAGAATAACTGCTTTCACTCCAAATTTTCATACATACGCACACACACACACACACACACACATACACACAAACACTCATTCTTCTGGCATAGTTCCTTTATAAATATAACAGAATTTGTAATCATTCTGTGAGATCATATATATATTTCTCAATAACCATTGCGCTGAGAGAAGCAGAGAATAAGCAACAGGAAAATCCCTTTTCCCTCTCTCTCTCTCTCTCTCTCTGTCATTCTCTCTCTCTCTCTCTCTCTCTCTCTGTCACTCTCGTTCTCTCTTTATCTTTCTCTCTATATATATGTATATATATGTGTGTGTGTGTGTGGAGAAGGATATCGATGGGGGATTTATGCTCGCTAAAGAGCTTATACATTATGATGGGCAACATTCTATACATCCTGGTGAGAAAAGTGATTGTCATTGGCTTGCATGGGTGAATGAATGGACGAATGAGTGAGTGTCCACTTATGTGCTTCCATAAGTATACGATCATCTGCAAACAGGTACATTGGAAAACGTTGACGTTAATTTTTCATCGGTTATATACATCACAACAGTTTAGGTCCTGAGGTGCCGTGTCACTGACAACAAAGTGAATGAAGAAACAATATTTCCTTTGTTTTTTTTTCATCTGAGCGTGCCTTCCGTAAATATCGAGTTCATGCCTACTATGGTATGATGGTTATCTAGCGGACATCGTTGACATTCAAGGGTTACTCAACAGATTGGACTTTTGAAAGAATATTCCATACATGCTTTGAGTCAGACTTTGATATAATTAGAAATATTGGGTGAATGAGAGTATATTAGCATTGTAATATGAACCTATGCGTAAAATGAAACTGAAAGCACGTCTGTTATCATCTTGAGAGGGTCCATAGGTAATATGACCCGCTTTCCTTCATAAGTATATATTTCTATGTTTCTTTTTTCTTTTTTCTTTTTGGGTATTGACGCTAACTAAATATAGGCTCATAGACGAATATGGATTATTAACACGTGTTTTATCAGTTGATATGACCATTTTCTATGGATTCGTTTTTGGTTTCTTCTCATAAACCTCTTTTCTTTTTTTTTTATTGATCCCTAATCCTCGAAACTCCTTCCCTGTCTTGGATTGATCATTTCTATCATTTTCATCCATTTTTCCTTCTTTTTTTATCGTTCTTCCCTGACAGCAATTCATATTTCAATCGTATTCCCCCTTTCCCTTTTTCCTCGATTTATTCTTTTGATGAAATCCTCAATCTTTATTACTATTTGTCCCTCCATGTACAACATTTACTTATTTTTCACCTCGTATAATACGCTTTTTAAAAAAAGTTTTTGAGCTAAGAAAAACTTAGTTACGTGTTATACACGGAACAATTCTCGTTATACATATTTGTGTCAGTGATTCCATACACTGGATGATGGATTCAAGGCTGAAACTCGACGAGTTATGGGGATAATATGTGCAGGGGGGTTATACATAGGAAAGTACAGTATTTTTTCCAGAGTTATCTTTTTTATTTCTCTATCTCAGTCATTTTTCCAATCTCTCTCTATTCCTATATATATATATATATATATATATATATATATATGTATATATATATATTCCTTTTATTTTCTTTCGTTCTATTAACGCTTTTCATCCTCCTTCCAAATCAGTCTACTAGCCACCGTCTTTTTGACTTTCTTTGGTTTCTTTAGTGTCTTTCTTTCATTCTTTGATTCGGCTTCCTCTATTCTTCCCTTTTGTCTTTCAACCGGTCCTTTCTATTTCTTTCCCGTTCAAGCCGAAGTCCGGTAGTTATCAAGTCCTTCCTGTCATTTAATTCGGATGACATCTCTATGAAATCTCGTTCCCAATTTGGACGCCGCAAATTTCGCAATTTTCCGACGTATTAATTAATTGTCGGTGACTCAAAGCGAGTCTCCTTATCTCCGAAGAAAATGGCGTGACATCAACTGAGAGCAGTTCGGGACAAGAAGGTTGCTATTAATGGAGTCCACGCGATCCACCAATTTCAGGTAGCAATTACACGTGTACATATATGCATGTGTGTGTAACTCTGCGCAATTAGTAGTCACTTGGAAGATTGAATCAAGGAACTGAGTTCTATAACCCCCTCCACTCGCATCATAATCGTCGTGTCATAGAGTATAAGTCACAGAGCCTGGTCGAGTGGTCATGATTCCAGGACCAGAGGAAGATATGACGAGGGGTTGGATTTTCAAACTTCTTTTATTCCAATTGGTACATTAGTCATAAGAAGGATCTGTCGTGAAATTGTATCTGGAAAGTCAGGGTTAAGTTATTTTGCAAAGTTTTTCGCGGACTGAAGTTGGAACAATACTTCCCAAACTTTGGTCAAGTGTGTGTCTCTATGTTTTGTCTTTGCGTGTGCAAACAGTTCTATTCGGCATAATCTAACAATGATTTGAGAAGTCTCTGTGGGTGTGCTTTTCATATTTGTATGCTCCTAAGTAATTCGTCAATTTGCTATATATATTAGACAGCACACTAGGTATTTTACTGTCGCCTCTGAAGTTGTTTTGATTAATAGTTCTCGAGAAATCTAACAGAAAAGAAACTTTTAGAATACACTACGGATTATAGATCTTTTATCTAAAACTATGAATCTAAATTTAGATACAAAATATCTAAATTGGCAGCGCTGAAGAGAAGTGACTGAAATAATATGAATCCATGGTTCCGGACAACAGACAGAATAGGTCCTACCTCACTTGGAAGGCTGCTCAATAAAAGCCCGACCCCTTCCAAACACCATCTTTTGTTGCCAGCTTTGCATTAGTTTGTTTAATTATGGGGAAAAGAACTGATCCCCAACTTCGTATATTTCAATTAAACTTTGGCCATATTGCATATTAAGTGAACTATCAATAATGTTATGAAAATAAACTATTGAGTACCATGTTGCATCGATCTCAGTTTGAGGGTCAATCTCTTGGTTAGGTTCTATATTACAGCTCAATAGGTGACACTTGGGGGATGCATTGGTTTTAGACTCTTCTTTTTTGGACGATAGGGATTTTTCTTGTTCTCGAATGTTAGGCTTTCTTGATTGGGAGCCTTCCACGATCGAATGATTCATTGTTTAGTTTTACCTTCTATGAAGGAATTTATTTAATTTTATTGTTCGAGGTAGATGCTCTTTCTTAATTGGAATCTTGTGTTTATTGTACATGATATTTGTTTTTTTGAAGACCATATGTGGCCGTTAATTATTAAAGAATAATCTGTGACGATATTCTGGAGGAGAAAATCAGTAGGAATCTTGCAGGGTCGAATTTGAATCCCTAACTGATATAAATTGGAATGTGCTAAAAGCATTAACCCTAAGATAAGATAAAATGCATAAATTTACAAGTTTGATTGTGATAGATATATTTCATTGTTTTTGATGCGAAAATACCTGCCTTTAGCTATCAGGTTTTTAGTTGTATTTGGAAGGAAA
>OY735228.1:34103151-34200651 GCA_963457665.1 Thysanoteuthis rhombus | reverse complement strand
ATGTACATATCTGTCTATCTATCGATCTATATATATACATATCTATCTCTCTATAAATATACATATCTATCCCTCTATAAATATGTGCATCTCTCCCTCTCTATCCATCTATATATATATATATATATATATATATATATATGTATATCTAAAAAAATTAATTAATATGATTTTTAAAACTATATATATATATAGTTTTAAACGTCATATAGATTTTTTTAATTCGTAACATATATGGCATTCCAGTCAATCATTTTTAAGTGTATGTTGATGTAATCATGGTTTCTATACAAGAATAGGTTGTTAAGTATAACCTCTAAAAGAACTGCAGTCTTAAACTAAAGTCACAAAGTTACCGAGAACGAAAAGGACGTATAAGTACTCATATACAATGGTGGTAATAAAATCTTGAAATTGAAAAAGTTAAAATTTGCAGTACCTGCATTGAGGGTTTGATGAATTTTTATCTAAACTGGTGCAAGAAACTAAAATGAACAATGAAGAGGACAAATAATGCAGATAGATATACACAACAATATAACACTCGTTGTAACAACAATACACCCTTGGATGCAAACAATCCTAAACGCGATTGTTTCCTTCGATTGGTGTCATTTGAAGCAATACTTTTTCAAATCAAACGGTAGGTTTCTCTGAATGGTTCCATGCTAGTGACTCTTATTACTGCCACGAACAGAAATAGCTAAAGTTTTGCAGGGATTGAGAGTGGCCATTTGCATAGTTAAAACCGGCTTATTTCGCTTGCTGCACCATATCCAAAGTCCAACCACGAACATATCAACTGTACATGGCCTGTCAGAATATTAAAAAAAACAAAAACGGAATATTTCAATGGTCCAGTAGTTTGTTTTTTTTTGCTTTAAATATGACAAAGTCAAACATCAAAGCTACTTACTTAGGTAAGTTGGTGCATTTTATTTTCAGCGCTCTGTTTGGATATTTTGAGTATTTTACTAAATTCCTGCGTCGATAAACCTCGATGATTCTCAAGCAACGTCTTGATTCAATTGCTATTAACCTCCATTGTTCTAACCGACCCCGTGAACGGTTCAGTAAGAATCATTTCGAACTGCGTTCAATCATTAACGATCCAAACTTCAAGAACTCTTTATTGAGTCCCATTTTTGCTTTTTCTTTTTGTCAAATGAAAGTAAGCCAAATATACCGAAAAATGTGACGTATATTCTTTCATCTACAATATCAAAGTCGCTAAAAAATACTCGGTCAGTTATTATGAATTTTAATGCGCGCCAATACGATAACCAGCAGAATACATGAATGTTAATCGTTTTTAACAAATCATAATTGATAGCATATAGGACCCTACTTTTTTTAAATGGATCAAATGTAAATGTTACCCTCGTTAACTAATCTTACGTTGGCAAGAACTTACTGGATATCAATTCAGGCACATTTATTTTTCTTAATATTATCTGTTAAAACATGATGGTCTTAACAGGTCATAATTGAAAGCATATAGGACCCTACATTTTTCAAAAAATAGATCAAATGTAAATATTATCTTTGTTATCTGATCCTACGTTGGCAAGAACTTACTTGATATTATTCCCGGCATATGTATTTTTCTTAATATTACCTGTTGAAATGAGATGGTCGTATATGCAATCAAATGCAGTTCTTGGAAGTAAACACTCCTAATGCCATTTAAAGAAATGAAATCAAAGTTGTTTTTTTCTTGCCAAATCTATTGTATCTCTCCTTGAAGAAGCAGGGAAAATATTTGATTGATTCTTGAAAAAAAAAATATTAATATAAGTCATTGTTGTTGAAATATACGGTATGAGTTTTCGTTTTTCTCGTCATTCATTTCCACAAATCGTTTTTTCTTTTCGGTTCATACATTATGGACAATACTGGACTGTATAACAAGCAAAATGAACGTGCAACAACTGCTTGCTCAAGAATAGTTTTCCCAAAGAGATACAGGAATATCGAGGCGTCAAAGTATTTTTAGCTAACCAGCATAACGGAAACAACCCTATAGTTGCGCTAATCGAATATCAAGACCTTTTTCGGTTAATTCCCGCTATTTTTTCAAATATTTCCTGTCATTAGCGAGAAAATCCTTTCCGGGTCCCAACTGATAAATCGTTAGTAATTACCCCTTGTTTAGCAATCCACCTTGTTCGGATTACAGAAGCAGAGCGGAAATAAACGAACGTTTTATGTAATGATTACTCTCGGCCATTTTAGTGTCGGGAGGAATGCCTTGCCTTTTTTTATTTTGTCAGCCGATTAATTATTTCGATTGGGGAAATTATTATCATTGTGATTATCAGAAGAAAAAAACAAGTCGAGTTGCTGCTGAGGTCGTCCTTTTTTCAAAAATTTAACCTTTTCGCTTTGTTCAAAATTTTTGACGATTATGTTGTTATTTTAAATGAAAGGAGTTAAAGGCGACCCAAATAAAATTAAATCATATTGAAGAATTTTAAGCTGAAGACATCGGGAAGTTACATCAATTTTTGCTTTTTGGGGGTGTTTTCAATATTGAATTTTGCTACTATTGACTGGTTAGTAATTAACCTTAATTACTCAAATCATAATTCATTCTCATTTTTAAATTTTCGAAATTTCTATTCTTACAATTATAAAGTTCAATTCTTTTTTACAGCTGTCACATTTCGTCAATTTGCTTTCTCAACGTTTTATTTTTTTTAACTTTTGAAGTAATTTCCCTTCATGCTAATCTTTCATAATTTTTGAGGCATTGAAAACAATTCCTGTTTCTTTTGTTTTCTCT
This sequence comes from Thysanoteuthis rhombus, assembly GCA_963457665.1. Classification (NCBI taxonomy): domain Eukaryota; kingdom Metazoa; phylum Mollusca; class Cephalopoda; order Oegopsida; family Thysanoteuthidae; genus Thysanoteuthis; species Thysanoteuthis major. The sequence goes on along the minus strand of OY735228.1, from coordinate 34,197,866 downwards.
TAGTTCTGTTCAGTATTCACTGTTCGTTTTTAGCTTATTTTAATTTCAGAAAACATTGTCTTTTTTTCCACTCGTTTCTGTCTCAGAATATCCTGCACATCCTTAAATGAAATGATTTTTAAAGCAAAAAAACAAGTATCACGTGTTCAACTACGAGTCCACCATCCGTGGTAGTAGTGGGAGGAAGAGGAGGAGGGGCAAGTAGTATTTCTCTGAGTCAATTCATTCTTATTCTATCTTTATTGCAATACGAGCATATTCTGCGCGTATTTTTTCCAATAAAAATCGTGAATGGTCATATTTTTCGCGTTTCCTGGCAATTTTTAGCTTTGTTAAAATACAAAACTGCAGACCCCGTGCATTCTATAATGACATCATAGTTGCTGGTAAGGGGAAATTGATTGGGATAAATGTTGTTTTTTTTTCTTTCTTTCAATGAGGTCACACCTCTTCTTTCCTTCCTTCCTTTTTCTATTCTTTAACATGATCGGAACCGACTGCCTGGTCGACCAACCGACTGACAAACGTCTAAAAAGCGTGATACTAAAAACCATCAACAAACCCCCCTCCAAGCCTGTAAATGTAGACTTCTTCAGTTCTTAACTTAGTCTGGCTGACGGTAAATGTATGTATCACACATACCGGGAGGGCTTGAATTCTAAACATTTAAACATTATTTCTTAAAAACGTTTTTTTTTTTGTATTCAACTCCTCTACTGAAAACTACTTTATATTTAGGGTCCAATTTATAATGTAAGTTTATGCTAAATTGTCCTCTATCTTACTCCCAGCAGTATTCGCTCTTATTATTAGAAAATCCAGACCTATCTAGTGATCACTGCCCAACGAAATCAGAGAAGAATAGCTTATTCATTGATAAAATATTATTACAATTTCGCTGATGATCACTCCTCAACACAGCATGCTGCCAAAAGACGTTGACCCAGTGACGGTTTCTATTGAGTGACTAACCAGATCTCTATTTTCTCGTCTCTAATTTGAATTTTTGCTGGTTTCATTTTTTCCGGATTTTATGCTAGTCTTTGAATATTTTCCTATTGTCATGCGATAAATGAATTCAAGCAACATCGAGCTTAGTCAGTAACTAGATAGGTGATCACTTTGGAACATGAATTGCTGTAAACGAAAATGGTGACGTGAATGATATCAGTTCGAATGTTTGTCGCCACAAAGCTTTATTCGCATATTACAAGTCAAGGCAAGATAAACTTTTGAAGCCTGAATAGGAACGGCCGATGTTCTTTCTGCACGAGGATACTATCAGGTAATTGCATTTTTCATAGCAGTAAAAAATTTGCTATCTTTATCATGGTAGCTAGTTAATACCCATTGAAAAATAGCGGCTATATTTGAAGTTTTATGACATCATTTCATAAGAAAAGAAATAGTGGAATCTTTTTAGTAAAAATGTCCATAGTTTCAAATATGGATGAGGAGTTTTTTTTTACCAGCTAAGTTTTAATCGTAAATTGGAGAGTCCAGGGTACGGACAGAAAAAACAAAAAGTTCACGCTGTTCACGACATATCAACTAAGCACGAGTTGATCCATACTGGGAAATCCGTTGAGGATTTTACCAGAAAACAACTTCAGTGAGGTCGGCAATCTAGTAGATGGTATTGGACTTGCATTTTGCTCGCTTTTTTTCTTTCATATTATTTGTTAACATTGCTATTTCATATCAGGCCATAAAGACTGATCAATCCAATGAGGTGTTAACCCACTGACAATAGCCAGCAGGTTTAGCTGACCATTAATTTGAAAGACTATCGCAGATGTGATGCTCTTGGCATTGCTTTTTGTAGTGTGGATGCGCCCCGTGACCAGCGAGGAAGTGTCTGCCCCATACGTTCGCGTGTGAGATTCCCTACGTTAAATCTACCGTTAAACAGTTTTCAGAGGGGCTCAATGTAATGCCCATGGTATTTCTCTGTGTAGTCTGAACGAATGGAATCGTGGTTCGGACTGTGACTAAATCTCACGCTCTTATGTCAATTATTGCTGCTGGGACCAGGGAGTATTCTTGAAGAAGTTCCTGTCCCATACGTTTGTTGGTGGGAGTCCTCACGATGAATTGATCTTGTGCCACATGCTTCTCTCGTGGGATTCTTGATATTATGATTCTGCAGACAATTGCTATACGACTTACATCCTGATCCATTTTGTCCATATGATTAAGTTTTGTATCAACTTTCTAACCACTGGTATATGGCGTGTCCTGGTCTATTTTTCTGATGTGATTTTCCAACTCATCATGGTTCGGTATCAGACCATCATTGATCCAATTAAGATTGAACGCATAACAGTCAACAAGACTAGCTCGGTGGTTATTGCTATACAACGTGTGCCCTCGTCAGTTTTTCTTTTTTATATGATCTACAACTTGAACACAGTGGAGAGAGTTCACAGGTATATTTGGATTGAGGTGTTTTTAAAATGAAATAAAGAATTTGTTATCTGAGATGAGTGCCTGGTTTGAAATAGTTGGAGAGGAGATATTTTTAATAGTAAGACCTAAATGGAATAGTTGAATGTTACAGAAAGCAAAATGATAAAATTACACTGATCACTATAAGAGTAGATTATTCCTTATCATGGATTGGCATCAGGCCATCTATAATTAGGATCCAATGTACACACAACCCACCAGTAACAGCCTTCAAAGTTAGCTTCTGGTCATTGCAATAAGATATATTATTCATTTACATAGCAGATTGGTGTCAGGCCATCGATAGTGATTGAGCCATCGAAAATTGAACCCAGTAACAGCGATAAGCGGTTTCAGCTTTCTGATTATTGCTTTTGTGACTTGTGTCTTGGTCTTTTTACCCTATGATTTATTATCGAATAAGCCCACTAATAACAGCCACTTTTTTCACCAGAACGAGTACATACTTTAAAATTGTTGTTAGGAAATATTTATTTTTTTAAACTCCAGAACATGTCTCGGTGGAAGAGTCAATTGTGATTGACAGCAAACCAAGAAAATCACTTTGCTTATCATGAGAGTGTTTATGTTTACCAGGGAAAGACCATAGTCGAAACGGTGGTTTGGAGCTATTTTCCATCAGCAAAACTATTACCCCTGAATGGAAAGGTCAAATGTTACTTGATTTGTTCCTAGGTGGGGGTAGATATTCTGATTAGGAGCAGGAAAACATTTGCCCCTGGTTGATTTATCAGTGAGTATTACTGAGTGGAAGTGTCAAATGTTACATACAACGAACAAGGTAAATCAAATTGTTTATCATTGCAAGAAATATCAACTTATCATAAGTAAGTATCAGACCGTCTGTATTCTACGGGGATTGAACCCAGTAACAACAAACAGGAAGATTTTTTCGTCCTGATTTTTTTTTCATATGATCTACTCAAAGATTACAGTGATAATAAATAATGGATATACTTGAAATTTGATGTTTCCTTTTATTCGAGAAAAAATGCTGGATTTGTTTATCGGAAAAAAGTCCATATTTCGAAAAATGTCGCTGACTGTTATTAAAAAATATTGGTGTTAAAACTTTCTGGGACAAAAATCTTTCAACAATCAACTTTTTCTATAAGTGGACACTCCCGATGCTCGGTATAAATAGATGAGATTTTTTTTTTAGTGTTCGCTGGAGGGAAATGAATATCTAACTGGAATCGATATAATTTTTGTGGATCGATGAGCTCCCATGTACCAGGATAACTCGACAACTGGTCTTTCTATAGAGTTGATATCCGTGGCATGTATTAGTTAGCATATCAGCCATTGCACTGCCGAGTTAAGACTTTTTTGGGTTATCCGTTCTCGAGGAATCTAACAAAAAAAATATAGAATCTCGCAGATTAAAGATCTTTTACCTGATATTTTGAATTTGAATTTGGATTCTAGAGATCGGAATTGGCAATAGATGTACTTCTAGTTATAAATCTTCTAGAACTGCAACACTACAAGAAGTGATTGAAATAATTCGACTAATGACAGTCATGGTAGGTTGTGCAGCACACCATCAATCTGGACCATTCCAAACATACCCTTTTTGAACGGGGCATGCCATCGTTTAATGAATTAACACTGCTAAAGCCTGTCCCCAATTTAAGAAGTACGTTTTTTCTCACGATTTTATATCACCTCAAAAGATACAACAGTATCATGCTTTTGGTTATTCTTCTCGTGTGCTTTTCATTGGTGGATATTCCGATAATTTTTTGCATTGTTATTAATACAATTCCTGTAGAAATTGAAAGGTATCGTTTATTTCTATTTAGTACATTTCGTATTGATATTTTGTTCTTGACTGTTTATCATACTTTTATGGTTCTGGCAGTTGTCGCTGGAGATAAATTGATAAGATTTATCAGTCTTCGCTGAAGGCCAATGGATATCTAACTGTAATTATGGATGGACGTACGTGCGTGTATGCACTGAGATAACTCGACAAATGGACCTAACACAGAATTGATATTCAATATTCCCAAGAATTTTTTTTTTATTTTTTGTCTCCAGCATTTTCCTTATCTGATATTTGGAAGGTCAATATTCGTCCCCCACTAATTACAGGTATAAACTACATTTTCAATTCTCGATTCTAATTTCTCCGATCATTTCTTGATATTTATCCAGAACTCGAATTGTTTTCTGTTCTGCTTTGTACCTAAATGGGAAATATGTCCTCAATGGTTGTGCATGCATACTGTGTTTTAGAAACAGTCAGATTTGTGACAACTTTTCGGTAGAGTATTCGGAGTGAGCTGAACCTGGCTATGTTTGTATTGGGTTTTTTTCAGTTTTGCTGACTGATTTGAATGTAAAAGTGGAAAATCCGAGTTTAGTAAAATTAAAGCTAGTTTTTAATGAGTACAAAGATTGTAAAAGTTGAGTACTAAAATTAGGATGACTCTAAAGAGAATCACAAACTGAGTTTGTGTTCAATGTGGCTCAAGACGTGATGTTTAAAACATGTGAATGAAATTAACGGAAGTAGCTACTGCACGGTCCTTTGTAAAAACTACATAATTTCTCTCACCTTTACATTTTGCCGTGGACTTCGTTAGATTCACTGGGAAATGTAATTAATAAAGCAAACTACTTTTTTACAAACATGATTTTCCCATCTCTGGGACAAAAACGAAGTTTTTTCAATAATATCGAATTGAAGAAAAAGCAAGCAATGAGCAGGAAAGTGGATGCTTGCAAAGGAGAAAATCAATTATGTACTACAGGAAAAAGTTTTGAAATTAATTAACCTAAAACAATCAGCCCAGTCACTCAATAAAAACTGTCACATGAACAATGTTTTTTGACAGCATACCATGCTCGGTTGATCAATTAAGAGATCAGAGAAAAAAGCGTGATCAATGAATAGATTATTTCTCTCGCCTCTTGTTTGTTGGTGATTACTGACAATGTCTGGAAAGGAAAATGTGAGCGCATCTGGAAACAAAAGAGTTGACACATTTAGCATGCACATTTGCATTTACATTGTAAATTCAAACTTTCAATTATAAAACAAACTATTTGGTTGGGATTGGGCAGAAATGATAATGAATAAATATTTAAATTTCTAACCCTTGCACTCCATTGGTGCAGTCTGTACGCGTGATAGATGCCAGCCAGCCAAATTGACATAAAAAATGACGAAACAAATAGTGACAGTTTTGGGTGACAGATTTTTTTTAATGAAGTGTACGCGGAAAGGAATTAAAATTACATTTGAGGTTTTTAAATTGGAAGGCAGAAAGAAAGTTTGGCAGAGCAGATAATCCAGGTTAAGAGCTGGAATGACCGTAACTTCAATAATCACGAAAGAAACTATGACATTCATAGAGGCATGAGAGCGAATTTGTTTGAGTTGGTGGGTGTGAAAAAATAAATTGAAAATCAGAGGGAAATAATAAAATGAAGTGAACAGAAAAAAGATAAAATTGAAAAAAAGAATGAATGAAAGAGAGACAGCCTGAAGAAATTGAATCGGGCAATGAATGGGAAAATAGAGAGATAAATAGGAAAAAGAGGTGTAAAGTAAAAAAGAAAGAGAAGAAAAAAAAACTCACCTTCACAGTTGATAAATGAACAACCGTAGCATCAAAATTTGAAATCATGTAAAATAAAATCGTGCAGAATCTAAATGTTATCATTCAACCAGTTAGAGTAGGGCCCCAAAACATCCCCCCCAAACATTTTCAGAAGTTGCCTTGAATACCGATGCAAATTTTCTAATATATAGACAAGGCAGTATTGCCAGGAGCATTGGAAAGCGCGAAAAAACGAGCTCATGGCTACGGTTATTGAGGAAAAGAGGAGGAAAGAAAACAATGGGGAGAAAGGAGCCAAAATCAGGGAATTTACAAATCAGGTATCGAAGAGATAAAAACGTACAAACTAAGTTATAAAGAGGAAAGATAGAAAACGCAAAAAAATTCCTAGAAAGATCATTATTTGGTAAATGTTACTCTTCCCGTTTCAAATTGGCCTGCTGTTCTGATGGCGAATTCAAAGTCAAGGTGGACACAAACTTGAATCTCGAAAAGAGTAACTGTATCCGTAAAATACTAACCCAAACATTAACCCTAAAATCCATCATCATCATCATCATCTGTCGTTTGTCGTCGGTCATTGGACATACACCCTCGCAAGGATTCAGTAGATCACTCTATCATGGGCGTCGTGAAGCCAGCACTCTCTGAACTTGTCTTTCCATCTCATATTACGCGTTAGATCTCTGGGGTTACAAGTTGTGAGTCATGATGTTCATCAGTTGTCTGCCATTCTTGCAACATGGCCAGCCCGTTGCCATTTGAGTTTTCTAATGAGTTCTACGATGTCTCAGACATCAGTTTTTTCCCTGATATATTATGCTATCTTACGATCTCTTCACGTGCAATTGCTAACCCAGTAGCTGCAACAGTGGCCATTTTGAAATGGGAAAGATAATAATTGTTAAATATCTACTTAATTAAGTAAAATATAGACACAGAAACAAAAGAAAAAAACGCAGCAATAGCAATAAACAGGCTAATGGACAGGGATCTAAAAGAAGCTTCGAAATATTAAATGAGAAAAAGTTGGAAAAAAGTTGACTGAAATTCATTGAACATTTTTAAAAATATGAAAAAAATGAAGAGATTAGTACTTTAAAGAAAGTTTTTAAACAAAATTAAATAACTCGTTATCCGAAATTATTATTTTATTTCATTTTTTCTGTCTCGTTACTTTGGTCTCCTTTTAACACGTCTCCCCTATTTTTCCTTTAATCTTCTCAAAATTAATTTGAAGAAAAATCGTGATTGCTGATGTTAAAAGTATGGAAGAAAAAAGTTCGGGAAAACGACCAATAATTTGACCACGAAAATCTCATTGAGTAGTTCGTCTGCATTTTGCGTTTCAGGCGGATGTCGGCAAGATTTAGAAGACTTCACCTTTGGTCGTCTGCACATTCCGTCTGCATCACTGACAAAATGATTTAGTCTTCATCAACTACTTAACAAAGCAAACGTAACGTGTACGTGACGTCATCTCTAATTTTCCTTAACCTCCTCTCTACGAATCGATTAGCATTTTCTCCTCTTTTTTTCTACTCTCTCAATAGCCTGTCTATCTCTCTGACTCATTGTACTCTCTCTCTCTCTCTCTCTCTCTCTCTCTCTCTCTCAGGCCTGGCATTTTTTTTTCTTTGTAAAAAAAGAAATACTTTTTTTCTTTCCCAGTTAAGTCTTTTTGCAAGAGTTTTGATTGACAGACTACTCCAATGCTTCAGGGACAGACATGTCCCTAATTTGCCTTCGCTAAAAATAGTTATAATTTAGCTGCGTCTGGTCTGATTTTAGGAGTCAGATTATTTCTCATCCACATACATACATACATACATACATACATACATGGTCACAAAAGAACACATACGAGTGCATGGACATACTCACACAAACGCAAAGTAAATAAAAAAAAACAACGAGGATACACACGATTACACACATACAGAAGTGTATATACATACATAACCACCCATACAATGGCAAGTGAGGTTCATCACAAATAAAGACACATATAAGTACATACGCACATACACACATGCAAGAACATACACAATCAGAGATGTAAAAAGACACACACAATATACACAGATAAGAATACGCTCACACGAGACCACATACATCTTAAAACAAAGAGATGTATTTAAATAGAAACGCACACATAAATACGTAAGTACATCGATAAGTCAATAGCGTAATTAAGAAAGAAGTTATCCATTTTAAACAACGCTTTTTTTTTCTCAATACAATCTAAACTTTGGCTATTAACCGTGTCAAGCTAAAGACCTATTGATCGAACCTTGTATTCACATGCACACATAAGTATATGTATTTGTATGTGCGTGAGGAAAATAGCTGAAAATATTTGATGAAATAATGAAAATCAGTATAGGTAGTGAGATACACATTAAAAAAGAAGTGGAAGCCTATGACGATGCACACGGCTCTACACCCAAGGGACGACAATGATAGACAGTCGAGAAAAGGAAAGAATTGTCATAGGCTAAAACAGGGAACCCAAAAGACGGTCAGGAAATATTGGCTACGAGCAATCATTGAGAGGGCTACGAAAAGAGCACCTCTAAAGAGGAACAGATTCTCTCATCAAGGAAATGAATGCGTTAGAAATTGACAGAACCCAGACAAATATCAAAAGCCGCCTATGGAGAGAAGATGATGAGACTGTAAACCACATTACTAATAAATGTACTAAACTAGCTTAAGAAGAGTGCAATAAGAGGCACACTGGTGTAGCTACTGTTATACACTTGGAATTATGTGAATGAGTGAGATTCGACCATGCAGACAAATGGTGCTTAAACCTGGAACTTTTTTTGAAAGCAGAAGGCACAGATTACTCAATGACCTCACCATCTAAACCGACCATTCAATCTTAACAAAAAAAACTGGAACTGGTGATCCTGAACAAGGGAGAGAAATCCTGCGAAAAATAAACGTGGCTGTGCCTGCAAATCAGAGTAAAAGGTTGGGAAACACTAGGACTTTGCAAGGGACTTGGAAAAGGTGTGTAACAATAAGGTTCGGGTGTAATCAATAATAGCAGGCACACTGGGAACTGTGCTGAAGTGTTTAAAAGCGTTATCAGTGGAGCTGGATGTAACATGAAAGGTGAACACCATGCAGGTCAAAGCATTACTGAGGTCTGCTAGAATACTGAGGAGAGTACTTAAAATATTGGATTTAGGACTTCCAGTCGTCAGCAATGTCGTAACAGAATAACAAAGAGGCGTAAGTAAGGTTTGGGAGGGTTGATACATTATAAACGACGGAGTTACTGTGAGATGTGACAAGAACACTGAAGAACTGAGGAGACTTGCTCTCACAGCCTTCAGCTATGACCACCTGGCAAATTGTGTAAAACTGAAAATAAGGGTCTTGTAGTTTGATTGAGAGGAGGGCTGGAGAGTTTAGGAGGCAACTGGTGATGATGATGATGATAATGATGATAATAATAGTTGTAGTAGTACTGACAGTACTGTAAACAATTGTAGGAGCCCTAAGAACATTCCCACAGAAAAAGAGTTTGAAAGAACTTGGAATCCAGGGGGAGGACTGACACTATACATCACTCTCCAGCATTACTGAAGTGAACTAAAATCCTGAGGAGAGACCAGGACTATTGACGAGTTGAGAAGAAATGCTGTCACCCAATTCCGGTGAAAGCCCTCAGTCATGCTGTTTTGAAATTTCAATTATGATAATAGTGATGATAATAACTGGGATGGAGTTCAGAATAGGAAGATGTGCACCAACTGAAGGTCACAAATGGAGTCTCATAGCAGTGAGAGGAATGGAATCATCAAAATAATCAGAGCATCGACCACACAGGACCAATTCAAAATAATCAGGAGTTCTCAAATGTGACGCTGTAAAACTGGAAGAAATGTAAGGGAAAATAGGGAGAGAATGCCTTGCAAGAATAAGGAAAATATTACAGACCAAATTAAATACCTGGAATTGGAAAAAATTGCAAACGGGTAGTATCGGCAGTGAGATAAACAGGGCCATTCCTCTGATGGAGACAGGAAAAAAATCCAACCAATGGACCAGCGAACAAGAAAACTTCTGACTTTACTCAAAGCCTTATACCCAAAAGATGACACTGTGAGTAAAGATATATAAAGGTGGTAGGGGACTCACCAGTATAGAAAACTGTGTCCAAAAGGCCAACATAGAATTAGAAAAGTGCGTGCAAGCATTATGAAGGCATTATAAAAAGCGGTCGAAGCAGCGCAACAAACACCAATAAAGTAGCTAAGGAAGGCGGAGCACAGCAAACAAGGAAATAGAAGAGGGAATAGAAAGAAAAAAACCATACGGAGAATCCACATGACATTGACCGAATGTCGCTGCAAACGGATCAGGGACATGGATATGCAAAGGATACCTGAAGAGAGAAACAGGATCCCTCACCATGGCAGCCCAAAACAGAGCAGGACGAATCATGTCAAGGCAAACATTAACAAACTCCATTGAGAAGGTAGCAACAGTGATTCACTGGGAACTGAGCTAACGGATGGAATTCAACGATGTGAACAAGTGGTATCAGCACAAATTGGAGACAGTCCTAGAAAATGGAAGCCATAAATTTACATCTAAACTGACCACCCGATCCAAGCAGAAACACCAGGCTGGGTAATCAAGCAAAGGAAGGAGAACTTATTAAATAATGGCCGTGCCTGCAGATTACAGAGTACAAATCACAGCGCTGCCTTGATAGGTATGGATGATAGGAGAGGAGGAGTTGGAGACCTGGAAACCTACTGTCACTCAGTCACCAGTGATAATCAGCCGGCAATTGGTGTGAAATTGTAAAGAACAGTATTGCTGTGGACTGTGAGAGAGTGATAAGGAAGGTTGGAGAATAGGATAGATTTGATAGCACAGCATCCAGCAGTGAATATTAATAATAAAAAGTTGCACTGGACTTATGTGAACTAAATCCCACTTGTTAGCAATGACCTTGCAGCCAGTAGAAAAGGCATGGTAGAGACGGTACAAAACAAATGCAAGTGGTGAAAAACTGTGAACCACCGCGCTGCTGTGAACTGATAATGTAGAAAGAGGAGCTCGTGACTTAGAGGAGATTCGCTGTCGCTCGGTCTGAAGCAGTGACTCCCAGACAACTGGTACGAAAATGCAAATAATAACAATGATGATGATGATAAAAAAAATAAAAAATTCAGTATTGATATTTGATTATATTGCTTCTTTCTTTTTTATTTTGGCCTATTCATTCATTTTTTTTCTGTCCAATTAAACCAATGTTTCTTTTCTGATATTCAACGTAATTGTTTTCCTACTTCTGACCTCATTGATTCCTGTCTACTCTTCCATCGAAGTATACGCCATAATTTTTTGATATTATTTTTTGATATTATTTTTTTGAATTCGCTATTTCTTTCTTTGCCTTTTTTTCCGGCGTTGGGGCTGTCGATGTTTATTCAAGAATGTATATTTGTCTCTATCTCTGTTTTCATTTTTGTCAATATTTAATCAATTTTGTAATTTTAGTTTTACCCTTATTGATATGTTATTTCTTTTAACACTAATAGGATTGTCTTGTTCTTGAGGGTTGCGCTTGTTTTACAGAAAGCTTGTCAACTGAGAGGAATTCTTCATTTTATCTTTTCTTTTGAGAATCCGTGGAGTTTTGTTGTACGAGGTAGGTTTAGTGATGTGCTCTCAATATCTCCACGTTTTCGATCTTTATCATTGTGTCTTTGTCCTCAACATGTTCGTAGTACATGACATTTGTTTTGCTCATGTTCAAAGCAAATTTCTCACTTTATTCAATCTGTTCGTTTAGGATTACTTGGAGATTATGAAGGTTCTCAGCCAAGACGACGATATCGTCAGCAAATCCGAGGTTAATCAAGCATTCAGCGTCTATTCTGATTCCTCTAATTTCCCAGACTTGCAAAAGGTCATCCAAAGACAAACTGTAAAAAGTTGGGGTGAGATTGTTCCGCCTTATCGCACCCCTAAAGGGGTATACAACCAATGAATCCTCCAAATAGTCATCTATGGAACTGAAACACGGAAAGTAACTAAACGATGGATCCCCAACCTGAAAACTATGCAAAACGTACGGGAGAAAATCAAGCGCAATATCACATGGAGAGATCACAACTCAGAATATATATTAGAGGAAAAAAAGAGGCAGGGATTTCGCAAAATCAAATACCAATTGGTTGGTCATGTTGCAAGAATAGTAAACAACTGCAAGATACTAAAACTCACGACGTGGATCCTTAGAGATGATATGCAGGATTGTAGCCGACAGAAAATAGGATTATGTAACGAATTAGACAAGTTCAGAAAGTATTGGCTCCGCTATGCTCATGATAGAGAGGTCTGGCAGATCTTAGGAAACGTCTGACCGGTGCTAAATGGCTGCTAATGGTGATGATGATGATTCATATTAAGGCATTTAAACCATTTAAACGTCAAAATATTCAGTATAAGAGTCCGTAGAACAAATGGAGGCCTTATCTGCTGAAATGAGGAACGGAAGTGGAGGAATAGAGATGAAAATATGGGAACTGAAGAATGGGAATAGAGGAATGGATAATGATGTTGAGTATAATGAAGGTGGGGGAGGGGGGCAAAAAAACATTAACGTGATTGACGTGGAAACATAGGGTATGTTCCCTTCTCACTATCGTCAATCATTTCTTTTTGTCCATCCATAAAAAGCAATCATAAACTTTATAACACGGAGAGTGAATGATAAGATGTCTAGCGAATCTTGGGAAGATCTATGTCTTAGACAAATGCTAAAAGGCCGCTGCTGCTGCTGCTGCTGATGATGATGATGATGATAATGATGATGACGATGATAAATTACTGGACTAATCTTTGGATTCAAATTCAAATATAAAATTATTTGTTGACCATTTTACGTAACTCTAATATGTTTTGAGTGAAATTTTTTGTCTGACTGGGATATATTTACTTAATTTTTTAATGGTCCAGTGTTTTTTTTTTTTCTTATTTGTCTATATTAGCAACATGGGATACCTGACCTCAGCAATTGTTACGTCTGGGGACATTTTCATTAAAAAAAAAAAAAAAAATTCGACACATGACATGATATCCTAAACATAAGTAATGTATTTTTTTTCCTTTTTTTTTCAAAGGTCAAGGGAAGTATTTTTTATAGATAGTAAATTTTCATCGTGTTTTTTCTCTCTAATAAACACAATGAAGAAGAAGAAATAAATAAGACAGAGATAGCGGTGACGAAGATAAGGAGTAGTTGGGGAAGAAAGAGGGTGAATTGAAAGAAAAAATGCAGAAGTAGGAAGGGAATTTTCAAGGGGACAATGGAAGACAAAGAAGAAGACGGTTTGTCGATTTTGAAGGGATAGAAAGAGAAAGAGAACAAAAAGTATAGAGGAGAAAAGAGAGCAAAAGGTTGATAATGAGGCGAAAGAAGAGAAAGGCTGAAGTATAACAACAAAGCTGATCATGAGGAGGGGAAGGAGGCGGAAAAGTAAAAGAAAGAAGACGGAAAGTCCAGAAACTGACAGCTCTCGTTGTTGCTCAATGAAAACTGTGAGATCAACAATGTCTTTGGACAGCATGTCTCGGTACCACTCTACTCTTTTGCTCGACGGTGATCAACTAAATCTTAAGAAAAAGATCCGACATGATCTACGGTCAATACAGCATAAACTTATATTGAAAATTCAACCCTCCACTTCGAGTGTATTTAGTGCAGGGGATTTCATAAAAGCTGTGGTAGGGTCAAACTCCCTTCTTTCATCAAAATCTAAAGCGCAAACAAAACAATCTATTTCTCCATTATTATTTGAAAACTACTAGTCCCATCCCAAGTCCTTTATTTGTAGTTTTCTGATATTAAACAAGTTGATATCAGTTCAGAAAGTGGATTTGTCATTGGTTTTTGCGTACATAAAACTTATTTGTGTCGTCATGACGTTACTGGTTTTTTGTGAGGTTATCGTCATCGTTGTGATTAACAAAGATGTAGTAAAAACTCAGAAGTGGGAGTTTGACAACAATAACGCTGACTTGTTGACCTTGTAGAGTGGTATATATTCTTCTTCATGTCGATGATAACGCCAGGTATCTCTAGCAGCGATTGACTGACTGACTGGCATACCGACATTGCAAACGCCTCACACTATCCGTGGAGCGTTCCCTCCAATTTTTCCAAAGATTCTGATGTCGCTTAAGTGATATCTTATTTTTATTTCGCCAGGACAGGGAATTCTGTTTTATTACGTTAGAATCACGTGAATGATTTTATGATGATATTAGCGTTATACGAGGGTTAGTTCAGCGGGAAAGGTTTTTAAAAAATGTGAACTTTGAACAGAATGGACTTTTAAAGGAGGAGGATCTTAAAAGCGGAAGAGATCGAATTACCACATCTATGGTCTGACAGTCAGATTTATTTCTGAATACTCACTTTGCAGAAAAGATAAAAAAAATAATAATAATTACTACATTCGATCAAGCCTTCTCGATATACATTAGCAAATTACCGTCAGCAATAAACTGGGGATGCGTTAAATACAGAAGAAAATCGTAATACATCATTTAAATATCGTACTCAAGATGTCTACCACGTTTTTGTTTACTTTTTCCCCTCTTCCTCTTTCTCTCTTTGATTTTTCTTTTATATTTCTCAAGAAATTATTACACGAATATCAATTATTTTTGTCAGAGAATACAGCCGAGCATAACCGCCTCCAGAGTCTGTAGAACAGAAAAATATATTTTCCTCACCGCACCGAAAGGAGAAACTTGTATGTATTCCGTTCGTTTTACCTAAGTGATGTATTTATGTTCATGTGTTGCCGACCATATCGTGAATCACAAAGACACCCCCTCATTCACTTGTGTTTACTCACAAAATATTAAAAAAACAAATGAATGAAAAACGAAGATCCATCAATTTTTTTCTGTCATAGCGGAAGTGATCTATTTATTTCCAGTGAGCAAGTCAGTTGCCTCATCTAATTAAGGCAACTGGTACTATTCACAACTGATCGATGCTATAAGTAGGAAATGCAAATTTAATGTATTTAGTTAATTTCTCGTTCATTCCATATTGCTACATTTAACAACAGTGGTCACCAAAAGGGGCGAAAGTTTTATATCCAAATATCTGTGTGTCTGTGCGTGTTCCAGAGCTCTTGACCATACCATTCTATCTACTGAATTGGATACTGGAATCAGTACTCCACTAGACCCCTTCTATAAAGATTTTTCTTGGGGATAGTTTTTTTTTTGGCTCTTCAGGGCTTTATTTTGACGGGTTATTAATCATTTATACTATCAACAAGTTTTGTCTAATTTTGATTTAGCCAAGGACTTTCGGTCCCGATTGGCACTTTATGGGTTTTAATTTTGTCTTGTGATATTCTGTCCGGGAATCTTTGCCCGATCCCTTTTTTGTTTTACACTTATGAGCTTTGTAGTAGTTTTCATGGTTCATAGTTGTCAGAATTATACCTATTTAATTATTCCTGAAGATTTATAGTGTTGTATACCACTGTTTGAGAAATTTTCTTATCCAACAAATCTACAGCGTACTTCGAGTGTCTGTCAAAAATCAGTTATCATCAGGACCTCCTTATTGCCTAAGTTTGAATATGCTCTGTTTGCGAATTCAAACTTCCGTGAGAACTGTTCTGTTGCTGTGCTATGATCACAAGTATTCTAATTATGTCTTTGATGTGATCTAACAGCATTAAACATAATTATTTGGAATAATGAACAAACGAATGTGGTGTTCATCTGTAAGATTTTAGTGCCATATCTGTCATGGGTCCCCTTGATCGTTAATAAGAAGGGCTTGGTCTTTCTCCTTTGACTATTGGCGTTTCTTGCAGGTGTTCCCTAAATAACCTTCACCGAAACCCCTGTTGGCGGAATGTGACTGTTAGCCGAACAAAATGAACGCAGGGAAAAAGGAGAAAACAAGAGATTTATTATTCATTGCACAGAAGCAGCTGCAGAGAAAATTATTAGAAATATGGTGTTAGAAATAATCTTTCAGTATAACATGCTAAAGAATTGCAAACCGATTGGTGGTGCAGATGGGGGGGAGAAGGTGTATAGATAAAGGGGAAAGGAAAAAACAACATAATATCGATGATCAAGGGAAGAGGTAGAAGTAAAGAGGAGAAAAAAACGATACAGAGGCAAAGAGGAGAAAGGCAGGAACCTCCTTCCAGCCCTCCCTTCAGGATAAGTACTCACTTTCATTACATACCTATTTGGTTATGTGATTTTGAGCAGGCACGTACGCACGCACATTATATAAACGTATATATATTTTGTGCATATATATATATATATATATATATATATATATATATATATATACATACATACATATATATATGTATACATATACATATATATGTATACATATAAATACATATATGTATACATTCATATATCTATATATATATTCACACATATATATTCATATACACATACATTCATATATACATATACATACATTCGTATATAAATACATGCATATATATATATATACATACATACATTCATATATGTATATATACATTAATGTATATAAACATGTGTATATATATACATTCGAATATATATATATTTATATATACTCACATATATATATATTCACACACATACACACACATATACATACATACACATATACATACATACATGCACACACACACACACACACACACACACACACACATATATATATATATATATATATATATATATATATATATATATATATATATATATATATATTCACACCCCCATCGATTTTGTAATTTGTGTATGAGTTTTTCAAGCATGCATACGGATATATAAACATGTTCAAGCTTCCTATGTGAATCTGACAAACAGAATATATATTCAGTTAATAGGTAAAAACCAAAGTGAGGGATTGTTAGATAAAGGGCAGATATTCAAACGAAACATTCGCCGATTGTTTAATGTTTTTGTGATAAAGCGAATAACTGATATCTCGTCCTTTGTAACACTTTTGTAGAGAATTATAAAAGATCCTCTTTAAGCCCTTCATCTAAGCTTGACTGATTTTCGTCGAGAATTATGAAAGCCAAAGCTGATGGATTTCTATTTTTAATACTCTCAATGTTAGAAAAGGGTGAGCGGGAAAAAAGGGGGGGAAAAAGCATAAACGGATATATCTTTTGTTATTTTCAACACAATTTATCTGGACGAAGTTTTAAGGAAATGTTATCGCGAAGATAGAGTAGCTGAACCGAATTGATCTGTGAGGGTTTAGCAGTTATAGAAAATGGCGGGAAATAAGAACGGGATGATACGATTGAAGAAGAATAAACAGTGGGCAACTGGAAGGGAAAAAAAATACTGAACGAAAGTGAGACTGAAAGAAACAAAGATAGAAAAATGAATGGAAAAAAAGCTTATTGATATAGAAGAAGTCTATTCAAATAAAGTATATTGGAAGAAAACACAATTAAAAAAATAAAACTGGAAGTACAATAGAAACCGTCATCTGACCGACGTCTTTTAGCAGCATATTGGGGGGATCAATTAAAAATTGGAAAAAGAGATGATCAATGGATATGTTACTCGTCTTGCCTATTGTTGGGCAGTGATCACTGAAAAAATTCTGGATAAAAAAAAACACAAAAAAACAGGAGAGCCTATACTAAAGGATCAATTTAGCATAAACGTACATAGGAAATTGAAGCCACCACCAAAAACTTATTCAAGGGGTGGAATTTATAAAAATCATTTTTTTCCTAGACATAATGGGTGAATGTTTAAATTTTTACCTCTCTAGCTTCACTGATGCGGCCTGTACGCAAAATACATTCATACATATACACATACATATACACCAACATAGCAAGCAAGTTAACTTAAAAATTGAAGAAACCTGTGTTGACAGTTTTGGTTATAGGTCCGTAATAAACACCATTTGGAGAAAAGTGAACGAATGATTTGTCGATTGAAGAAAAAAAGGAGAAAGTATATAGAGCTACATCTATTTTGCATTTAGATATTTCGGTGATGGCTAACATCATCTAACAAATATATATGAAGGCCGTACAGTACAACGGCGGAAACGTTGTGTGGAAAACAACCAAGATGAGGATAGTCCGAACAATAATAGAGATCATCCACCCAAGTTAATAATCTAAGATTTATTTGAATAGACTTTGAGATATCAAATAAATGAGTCATATTTGATATTCAATCGTCAAATATTGCTTATCTGTAAATTTTATACGATGAAGCATTGAAAGATTCTTCTTATGTTTGTGTACCTTGATTGTCTCAATGAATCACTCGAGGTCATCTCTTGGTAGTGGCATATGACCAATTTGAGTCTGATTAACAATAACAGAAAGGCAGATATAAGAAACCAACGTATTTTTGAATGGTGGACCACTCAAAGATGGAGAGAGAGAGAAAGAGAAAAGGGGACAGACAGAGAGTGGTTGATGAATTCCCTAACTCACTGGCAGAAATGCATGACCCCTGAAAAGCGATGCTGCAGTTGTTTCACAAATACGCGCAGATATAAACAAAACCTGATCAACTGTCTTTCTCTCTCCGCATAAGATACCCTCCGCTCCAGAAGTGTTTCATGTTTTCAAATAAGTGGTCTTCCGGTTGACGCAGAAAATAAATACTTATTGTTATATCTTACAATGCATCATGTTGGAATTCTAGTCGGGGATTAAGTCAATTTCGCACGTGCAGTTCAAAATCTTTTTCGTCCACTGACACTTTCTCAGCCATACCAATGTCTTAGAAGTAACTCACTCATATTCTTCCCGGAATCATTGTGTACCTCCTTATAGAAGACAAATCCTGTTGATTTCCCGATCGGGGAGCTATCGTTCCTTCGGACTTCCGACGCACACCATCAAAGGAGTGCAACAACTGACTGCACGACACTGTTCGATTCGACCATCAATGATCGAGAATATGACACAAACCTGTTTTTCGGATTTATTTTCATTAATTCTGCTTTGAAATTTTGTGGTAGACTGATTTCGATCTCCAGACAAGCACGCACACATACATGGTTGATGATAAATCACTTCATATCACGTATTATCGATAACTTTTGTTAATATTGCTTTTTTTTTTTTCATGACGTCTTCCGGTTCGGTTGGACGAATGAGGAGGTGTACTGGAGCAAACGACGAATCCTTGATCAGCTGGAAGAGAAAATTTTTCATGACTTCCTGCAAACGTCTATCGAGGCAACACCGAGACGCTTACAGAAATTGGGGTCTGAATTGGGGTTTCATCGTATTGTATAGAGCAAAGCCAGTCCGACGACTCATACACCACCCAATGAATAATAAAGTTATTACCAATCCTCAATAGGGAATTTTCTCACCTACCCAGGTATTCAGACATGGGAATAACCATTTGAAATGCTGTCATGTGGGGTATTAGTCAGCTGAATCGTCTAACAGACTATCACTAGACTGAGCCAAGTTCAATCTCGATTGGAATGTACCACATTCATTTCATTGCACAAGGCTGAGCTAAGCATGATATATGCCTGTAACGGAGTGCATCATGTAAGGTATATGTTCTTGAAGATCATTTCCACTGGGTAGTGATTCATTCCTAATTCGTTGACGCAGAATCGTGGCCTTGAGTCGAAGTTTAATAAATTTTGTAGGGAGACGACTACCATGGGTCTATGGTTAGAAGACTTGTCCGATGGACCAATCCACTAATGTCCCCCATTCGTTTCCTGCATGCCCCTGGCTACTGCGATCATGTGTCAGGCTAAGCTTCTTTCGATAAACAATAAAAAGTCTGCAGAATTATTCTTATTATAAAGAGCTCGAATACTTATATGAGAGTACAAACATTCTCTCTCCCTAGCAAGGTTGATGGAAAGGGTAGAAGCCTTTGAGTGCTACCGTCTTCACACGAAATGTAAGTATGAAGGAGAAACTTGCTCAACTGTTGTGACATGCTAGAGACAAGATATTTTGTAAAAATATATGATGACTAGGAAATGCAAGACAATTAGTGGGGATAGTCCTTATGATTATTGGCACATTTCAAGTGCATAGAGGCATCTTTATCCCAGAAGATGTGCGTGCATATCTTATTTTGAAAGGGGAAGCAGCTCACAGTTTTGACGCGAAATATAAGGATGAGAACGTAGCTTGCTCAACCATTGTGACTTGCTGGAGACCAAAGCGTTTTGTCAAAATCTATGACGATTTGGGACCACAGAGAAGCCTTCCTACGATTCCATTTTCAACGTTGTAACAGTAACGCCACTAACACCTCCTTGCATTTATATAACACAGCTCTATTTTACTTACTTTTTTACCATTAAAAAATGTCAACCAAAACTGTCTTGATAGGTTTCTTCAGTTTTCAAGTTAGTCTGGCTGGCTGGTTATTTATTCATGTATGTATCACGTGGAAATAGAGGACTGAAAAATTCTACATTCAATCGTTACTTTGTCAAGAAAAACGTTATTTGTGACCTTACCGCCTACCAGGTTTTTTTGCAGCGGTTGGGGGTCACTTTACAATATAAGTTTATACCGAATTTTCCCTTTGGTTTTTATTCAGCATCAATCACATTGACTTTTAAGACTTTCTAGATGTCACTACCAAACAAGAGTCGAGAGAGCAACATTTTTTCTAATCTTTTAATTGATCAACTCCAACAAAACATGCTGCCAAAAGACGATTGCTGTGTAACAGTTTCTATCATGTGACTAACTAAAGCTATTTGTATTATAATCTTGCCCACATAAATGAACACATATACATATATATATGTGAGTAGGTGTACGTTTGTATGCATATGTGCATGTGTATGCATACGTGGGCGTGCGTCTAAATGTTACGGATGCCTTGGTTACTGTAGACTTTACGCAGGTATCTGCTCTTGAATATTACTTTATACATTTTTTAATTCATTCGTAAGTCTTTGATGTGTTAGATCTAGAGCCAATTTCCACCTGCGGTAAAGTAGATTTCACGGGGTTATGAAGTGAAAAATATTCATTACTTTTTCAAACTTTACACCCACATACATAATAAGTTTGACTCTTATTCTCTGTCTCTCTCTCTTTTCTGTCTGTGTTTTTTATGCATATATATATATATATATATATATATATATATATATAAATCGAGGATAGGAAAAAAGGATTGATAAGTGAGATAGAAAGTTTACATATATATATATATATATATATATATATATATATATATAGAGAGAGAGAGAGAGAGAGAGAGAGACGGAGAGAGACAGAGAAACAGGAATATATTGAAAATTCATATGCATGTGCTCTGCCGTGAGCCAGAGCTATCATTCAAGTCTATTCTAATCTTTATGCATTTATCTCAATATATATATATATATATCAATATATATTATCTCAATATATATATATATATATATATATATATATATATATGTTTGTGTGTGTGTGTGTGTGTGTGCATGTGCGTGTGTACCATGTTTTCCAGTGATACTGCTGATATATCACAAGAAGGAGTGATTGCACTACAAGGGATGGAGCACAGAAAAGCTCAAAGAGAGGATAACTTGACAACACTTTTTTGAGGCGGGGGGATGTTGGAGGCATCTTTCACAAGGCCCCTTAACAAGAGGCTGATCAACAATAGTCCACCTACATACAGTGAATCGATTAATCGAAAAGTCATTAACTTACAATAAACCTCTTTGCTTGATCCTTTGTAGATCACAAGACTAAAAAACGCAAAATCTAATGAGGAAACGTAAAAATTAGTTAACCTATCCGGGAAAATAATAAAGAACAGTGAAAAATGAACAGAACAATGAGAGAAGTAAGATTCAACGATGAAGGTGCCCAAAACATCATAATGATTAGGGAACTGGGCTTTAGAAACGGTTGACGAGTACAGTAAGTCAGAATAGGAGATGGACTGTACATTTAGCAGAGAGAGATGACACAAAAAGATGAAACAAAGGAATAACTGATTTGTGTCCATGGGGAGTTAACAAAGTGGGTGAAGAACTGATTTGAGTCAGGGTGGGGCGATTGAAAGATTTCCCAGAAAGACAGGTCAGAGGATAAAGCAATGCCAGTCGTTTCGACAGGAAATAGGAAAGACCTTCGTTCAAAAAATGATGTAAAAGCTTATGATGATATATAGTGGAACTGGAAATTTAAAAAAAATAGACTCATACGAATAAATTGCAGAGTATTATAAAGATACTTATCTAAAATGATACTCCGTCGTTACGCGGTTAATAGTTCATTCAATTCAAAGAACGTGAATAGAAGGAAATGAGGCTGCTGCAGGAATCGAACCTGCCACCGACAGGGTAGCCGCTTCAACGTAGCAATGCACGTATCATTGCTCTATGGATGCATTTGCATTACCAGCAGCTGTTTAGAACGATGGTGAGTGAATCGCTACGTTGAAGTTGCTACCCTATCAGTGACAGGTTCGAGCCCTGCAGATTCTTTTCAAATAAGTTTCTATACAATGTAACGTAATTTATTATCAATTTTGTCGTACCAAATATGTCCAATTCTTATTTGTCTGCTGTTGAATTTACTGACCGTCCATCGTTAAAGATGTTTTGGGGTGACCTACATGAGTGAGTCCTGTTTCAAAAAATGAATATATAATATCAAATATCAATATAGAATTTAAACAAAATGAAAAAAATATGTGTCCAATAAACTATTTGATAAGGGTAGTTGTGTTTAACACTGCTTGGGTGCAATGCTGATATGACAAGAGACAATTTATAAATTGTACCGTAATATCAAAGTACATGAAAAAGTAGGGGATAAAACACACAAAAAAAAATATAAATTCCATTGGCATGTATAAGGAAATTGGTTATTGGAGTGAGGCAAAAAAAAGTTTTTAAAAAAATCCCTTATTGTTTAGTGTAATATACATATATATATATCATTGTGTCATCCACAGACAGCCGTTTTAATGTATTACATCTCTTCAGTGTGGCTATAGATTTTCCTTTATCCCATCGAGTACCGCAAAGCAGGATTGAAACTATCACATGAGACCCGGAGGCCAATATCCTACCTCTAAACTATGGAACTGGACGATCAAGAATACTGAATTTAATCGATATATCCATTTACACAGACATTTCTCATCCACCAGTGCTCTATTCTTATGGAAGAGCATATATATATATATATATATATATATATATATATATATATATATTTCTGAAAACGACCAATGAACATGTTTGGAGAATTGCTGTAAAAACATTGAACACTTCTTTCTTATAACTTAGAACCCCCCCCCCAAAAAAAACCTCATTTGCAAATAAGAAAAATTTAATAAACGAGTTGGACCAACAAAAATATTGCTGATAATATATATATATATATATATATATATATATATATATATATATATATATATATATATATATATATATATATATATATATATATATATATATATATATATATTCTGCTACCGTCTATCATTCGTTTGAAAACCGAAAAAAAATCAATTCTTTCTTATTGTTTGCTCTATTATTAGTATACATATTTGGATAGGGGCATCAGTTTTTCTAGTTAGATGATGTTGGCTGACCTTTGATTTGTTAATGCAGTTTCCAGTAGATCGGAATCTGAACACAATGACTCATCGATTTATTGATGTAAGTATTATTATATCACCAGTTTACCCTTTGCTGTCAAAACAATTACAGAAATGTCTAAATAATACTGTAATTTCATTATACTTACAAAATATCAAAAACTATTATTTTGCCCTTTCCTTGTTCAAGTTCAATATTTACTTAATTGTGAACTAAACTGATGAGAGAAACATATAAAGATATGAAAAGAAATATGTAAGTGTTCAGCACAAAGAAAATTGGCAGATTGTTGATTGTCACATTGATTTTCATGTTTGTGTGTATATACAAATATTGGGAAAGGTTGCACACAACAATATATATAAATATATATATATATATATATATATATATATACATTTAGCTGTTTTATTTCATTTGTTTTGTTGATGGAAGTTACGTTATTATTTCATAGGCATCTAAGATGTTTGTGCCAATTCCATATGAGATTTTGTCTGAATCAGAAGTTCTTCAAACTTTTGATGTTTTTCTATGTTGTAAGAATTCTAACCATGCTATCTTTCAACGTATTAAGATTCGTAGACAGCCTAATAAAAACAAAATAACATCATATGAACAATAACTTGATAGAAACTGAAATTCCGTAACAAACGCAGTATATATATATATATATATATATATATATATATATATATATATATATATATATATATATATATATATATATATATATATATATATATATATATAATGAATTACTTTCAACTCGCTATTTGATTATTGTGTCACATTCTTGTTCAAGTTCACTCTATCATTGTATTTTTACGTGATCGAAAAATGATATTCTATTTTTACTAAGTCATCATGCAGAGGCCAAAAAGGGTGACAGACTCAGAATAGATAAATTTACATTGCTATTCATCATAGGTGGGTATGGTCAATAAATATAACAGAAAGAAATACAAAGAAAGGATTTTGAACTAAAACAGTGTATTTGGATCAATTCCCCTACTTGATCATCTCGTATCCGGTAGACACAATCCTTGACCTTCGTTCTTCCGGCAACTCAACCCCATTACCGACATGACGCTTTTGTTCCTTCCCTTTGACGTTAGGTGACGCTAATACCACGCATCTTGTTTCGTGTAAGCTCGTTCTCTCGGCATAGAGTGACGGGATTTGACATGACATCGCATATGATGCTGGGAAGAGAGCTGTCTCCGCTCTTTGACACGTGACGGCGAAAAACCATTTCAGCAGATTCGGTCATTCATTCTTCTCTGTCTTGATTCGTGTGAACATTATGTTGTCAAACACCTAGAGTGGGCTTAATCATCGTCAATTCGTCAGACATTGGAATCTAATACTTTTGATTTAAAACCTGAATAAAAGAGAGAGGGGAAAGGAAGAGTGATGGCATGACGTCATGTCGTGTCAACTGGCGTTGGTGACTTTTCGGTATTTTATTTTATAACATTCAATTTCTGTTATGGAAAATATCGTCAAACTTGTACTTCTGAATTTTGACTCGGGTTTTCTCTTGTCACAACAATGATCATGACATCAACAAAACCAGTGACGTCATGACGGCTCGGATAAGGGTTAAGCACATGAAAACTGATGATGAATTCACTCATTCAGCTAAATTCTATTATAGGTACTACTAATAAAGGGGTGCAATTGAGGCACGTAGTTCAGAATAATTAGTTCTGTTAAATTTTTAGATTTTAACGAAGAAAAGGAGTCCGATCCTAGTGCAACTAAGCTCATTTTATGTTTTACTCGTGAGTTTTCATACCAATGATATTTTGTTACTTTTTTATTATCAGTCTTTTATTCTGTCACAGTTCGTACCGCCATCTCATATTCTGCCAGCCTCAGTTTCACATTTGATCTTTTGGGACCCATATTTTGATACTTATTGTCCATCAGTTGTCTGCCATTCATGCAGCATGACCAACCCGTTGTCATTTGAGTTTTCAAATAGTTTATGTTATGTCTCAGACTCCAGTACCCTCCTTGATATGCTATGTTGTCTTGTTACCTCTCCATGTGATGTTCGGCATGATTCTCTCATGTGCACGTTGCATAGATGTTAGTATATGGGCCAGTCACTTGGTCAAGCTCCAAGTTTCAACTCCGTAGGTGATTATCGAGAGGATAATTGGTTGTTTAATCTTCTTTTTTAAGGTCTGATAGGGTCGTCCTGTTTTTTTGAAGGTTGAACTTTTAAAGATCAAGAGACAACATATCTCCCCGATGCTAATCCATTCTCCTGGGCATTCTTCTTGATTTTTGTAAGCGAGTATTCTAACTTGTTTCCGATTTTCCTAGGATTTCTTATTCTATTTATACGTTTCCAGGATTCTCTGCGACAATTCCAAGCACATAACGATAATTGGTACACCTGTAACATTCATCATTCAAGTCACTGGCTAGGTCTTATAACTTTCTTAGATTCTCCATTTCTCCCACTTTTTCTTCATGATATTTTTGGAGAGCAGTATTCACACTATGGCTGATTGGGTACTGCATTAGTGCACATTCTCATAGGATATAGTCTATTAGCTGTCCTATTACTCCCCATTGTTGTGAGAGATGCTTTCAGGCACTTAATTCGATGTATTGTAAACAAAAAAAATTGTTCATTTTCAATCCCCAACCCGGCAAATTATGGGTAATTCCAAACCTTTTCAAGACACTGAACGAGTCGCGAAACATCTGCATTTTGCATTTCCGCAAAGCGTACCACGTAATCCATCAACTGGGCGTGAAGAATACTATTGTAAGTAATACAACTTATTTGACTAAGCTGGATAAAACAATATAAAACTTTGACCCGCGTCTACTGACCAATTCTAAAACTTCTTTTTCTCTCTTTCTTTCTTTTTCTTTCTTAATTACGGCTAATTGGCCATCACCCAAGCTCTTGTCTGGGGCTGCGCGCACACCTGAAATAAAATCAATGTTTACTCATCGAAAGTTCACTCCTGGAAAAAAAATCAGCATTTTGTGCCCAGTATCAAATCAGAACCCCAAAATGTCTCAATACTCACAAAAAGTGCATATGACAAAGGTTCCTTTTTTCTTATCAGAATTAACAGTCCTGTCCTAAACTTATTCTAAATATACATCCTAGAACCTTTAATTTAGAGGCTTTCTGCCTTCTACCCGAGAATAAATGTTCCTGATACTTTGATTTTCCAGAGCGCAAATGATTCAGTTCTGACCGTGTCCAGACTTAAATAATCAATTGACGCTCCATCGTCCGTGAATTAAGTTTTCCAGTGGTCATATCTCACTGGCAAAAATATTATGCTTGAATATTATGCAACGAAAAAAAACATATCAAAACTCAAAGTTCAATAAAACATTATAACAGCCCACTTTACATAAACAGTTCACCAAGAAAGAAAAATGGTGGACCTCAGTTTACTAGAGACGTCTCGTGAATAAATTATTGAACTTATCAGTCGCAAGTTTCAGAGAATCAAAAATAGAAGATAAATGCCTACTTCGCCTGTTTCGTGGTTACAACCAGGTAATTCTTGTCAATATATTTAGTTTCGATCTTTATTTTGTGCTTCTGTTTCCCTCTTTTTACTAGTTTTCCATTTGTTTTTTCTTTGTTTTTTTTTTGTTTTTCGTTCTCTTTTACCTTCCTTTGTTGCCCTGCCTGATTATTTTTTTTACTTGTTTTTAAATTCGGCCATGTCGGTTTGGTTTTCATGTTCCTCGGGAACTATCTACCGTTTTTCGCCCAATTGACATTTTTTTTTGCAATTTGGTACTGCCCCAATCTAGTTTGGTTGTGATAGAATATAGTATATGGAGTAAGAATTGGCATAGATTCGTAAAAATGGTCTTTACTCCCCAAATACAAGTTCTGTAACATTGCATATCCAAAATGCTGACGTAAAAAATCCAGTTCCTGATGAATGATTTATCTTCGATTGTCTTGTTAGCAGTCCGGAAAGATGGGAAATTCGTCATATCAAAATACAAAGGGCATGAAGGGCATACATCAAATAAAGGATATACTAATTTACTGATTTATACTTATTCTAATCATTTTCAGTTCTTTGAGGCATCTGATGAAAATTCGAAACAATAAAGTGAATACTATAAGCTACTTTGTATCTTCTCTTCCTTTTTTTCTTATCTCATTTATTCTTCTTCCCTCTCACCAGTCCACATCCAAATCCAGCTAATACTAGTAACCTTCCCCTCGCCGCTATCATCAATACAGCTTCATCCTCATAAGGCCCGAGGCTTACTGGAAAGAAAACAAAACTTGACGATCCTTACTCGACCCTTCCTGTCGAATTTCAACGTTCCTTTGTCTTGTCCCTTGACCAAACAACTCGTAGTTAGGCTATCTATTTTATTCTTATTCATAAACCCCTTAGTTCTTGCAGTTTACGTGCAATGCTCTGACGAGGTTTTATCTTTTGTTTATCCTTCAACATCATTCAGGCTAAGATCAAACCATAGTGTCTGTTGGCTTAAGAGGTCGGATTATCAGTCCCAGGATATGAGTCCAGCTTTCTTTGGATCCACCCTGAGACAAAATTCAGCTTGCACGGGACCTTTTTTGTGACTAAGTCAATCCTGCCCTAAGGTCCCTGTGACATCAATTGCAGGGAATAGGGAAACGTGACGTCATATTTAGCGTTGTTCAGAGGCAAATATTGAAACTGTCTTCTCGTCTAAATTGAGAGATCGGTTCTAATTTTAAAAGCCCATCCATCTTCGTTTTAAGCCAAATTTCAGTTTCTTCTGTCATTCATCAATATTAAAAAACCGTCAACCAAGATGTTCAGCACCAGTTTCAAGTTTGTCTGGCTGGATAGCCTGCTGGCCGGCTATTTTTGCATGGATGTATCACACGAACAGGTTGCACTGATGGAAACATTTACTCTATATTATGTATAGGAGAACACTTTTTTTCTACTCTTCCTAAATACAATTTTGGAGGGGATTCAGTTTGAAAATACAAGTGTATGCTTATTTGATCGCACTCTTTCTTTCGGAAATCAGTCATTTTCAGTGTTTTATCGTCATCAGTCTTTTAGCGTCTGCGTTGGACATAGAACTTTTCCAGGACCCGCCACAATTCTCTATAATGGGCGTTGCAGAGCAAGTACTTTCTGAATTTGTCTAGCTCGTCTCGCCATCTGATATTCTGCTGGCTTTGGTTGCACATGTGGTTTCGGGTGATCCATGTTGTGAGTCACATTGTTCATCGGTTGTCCACGATTCTTGCAACATGGCCAGCCCTCTGCCATTTGAGATTTTTAATGAATTCTACGATGTCCTTGACTCCTGTCTTTTCCTGGATGTACTGTGTTGTCTTGTGATCTCTCCACGTGAGGCCCAGCATGATTCTTTCATGTGCACGTTGCATGGTTCTCAATTAGCAGACCTGTCTCTTGATTAGGTTCCATATTTCAGCACCATAAGTGACTTTTGGCAGGATGCATTAGTTATATACCCTCCTTTTTAGGATTATAGGGATCTTCTTATTTTTTAAGGTTGAGCTTGCTCTGCCAAAGGTTTGCCATCTTAATGTGATCTTTTGCTTGATTTCTTCTTCTTTTGGAGGTCTCATGGAGATTCGTTGTCCTAGGTAGATGTTGTGATTTACTTTCTCCAGTTCTGTGTCTTCGATTTTGATCTTAGTGTTTTTTTAATCTCCGATGTGGTTGTTGTATATAATGTCCAACAAAAGGTGAGAAGCTTATTCACTGATCATTCCTTTTTCCCTACATTGATATATAACCAATGCATCCTCTCAAAAATCACTTTGTGAATCGAACCAGAAGATTGATCCGCAAACTGTGAACCATGCAGCATGCGTAGAGGGTATTATAATCAACATGGTATTGGGAGATCATAATACAGCACAGTATATTACAGGAAAGCAGAGTATCGATTAGAAAACTCAAATGACGATGTGCTGGCCATGTTGCAAAAACGGTAGACAGCTTCTGGACCTCACAACTAATAACATGGATTCCCTTAGAACATATGCAATACTGCAACTGGCAGAAATAGAGCAACAATCTAGAAAAGTTCAGAGAGAGTTGGCTTTGCAACGCCAGTGATAGAGGTCTTTCGAATCGAAGGGGTAGTGTGTCCAACAGCAGACACTAAAAGGCAACTACTGCTACTAATACACTGCTAATACACGGTGTGCTGCCAAAAGGCGTTGGTTATGTAATGGTTTCTATTGAGTGACTAACCAGATTTTTCTACCGTTATGTTTTGTATTTCTTTATTTCTTTCACTTCATTATATTCTATTGTGTTCATTTTCACCTCTTGTTTTCTTCTTTTTCCAGTGCAAGTCTTTTACAGAATTTCTTTCACTACAGACTGTCAACCAAAACTGTCAATGTAGGTTTTTACAGTTTTCAAATGGGTCCGGCTGCCTGGCTATGTACATATGTATCTCAGATCGTGCCCTTGGAACTAGTGAGCTGAAAATCTAAAAATTTATTCCTTATCATGTCAACAAAGAAAAGTTTTTTAAATCCTAAACCCACTGAATAGGATATCAGTGGTCGGTTCGGTTTGCAGTGTAATTTTATGCTAATCGACCTCTTTGTTTATCAACAGCATTAACACTTTTCTATCAGTTATATTACCGTTCGTGTTTTCTTAAAAATTCAGAGTTTTTTAGTGACCACTGCCCTTAAAAGAGAGGTAGTAACTCACATAGATCACCCCTTTTTCAAACTTTTTAATTGACAATCACCATCAAAGTGTACTACATCAAATAGCCTGGTCACGAACAAGTTTCTATTGAGTCGCTAACCAGACCTATTTCCTTCTTTTCCAGCCTCTATAATGATGTTTCATAATAACTTATTTGGAATACAAACCTTTCTTGAAAGTCTCTTTATTTTTCATTCACTTTTCTCTAACATGGTTTGTTCTTTTTACCAGAAACTAACAACGCGCCTTTAATTAATTTTCTCATTGAAAACAAATTCTGAAAAATAGAATTACATAAATTCATATCATTCCTCGTTGAAAAAAATCTACAATTATCCAAGATAAAGATAATAAATTTGGCTAAATGAAATTAATTAAGAGAATTCATTAATTTTAAGCTCTTTTGAACCAGGATCGATCAACAAAAAACATTTTTTTGATTTTGCTCGACAAAATGAATCAAATTACAGACAAAATATTGTAAGTACATTAACAAATATATTTCTTCCGTGTTTATACAAAACTTTCTTTTTTAAAAACTTTCTTTTTTAAAAACTTTTTTTCCAGAAAAACAATGATTTATTAATATTCAGTAACATTGTAATAAAAGTTTGTCTTTTAACTAATCATTGATGTATCTTTCCGATCTTTGTAATTTTGTAATATAAATGGTTCAGATTTCTTATCATATCTGTAGTTTGATTCCAGTGATGTGTTAAAAAAAAGTATATCAGGGAAATTGTTAAATTCAAATCATAAGTCGGGTTCCATTTTGAAATGAAATCTGAATATCTACATATCAATCGATCTATCTTAGTCTGAACACATCTATACGTTGACCCCAACACTAAATCTCAGCTCCCTATTTTAGTAAGTGTAGCGTACAACTTAGAAGATATATACACACATGAATTCAATTATATATGTATATGATGTAATATATTCTCTCCCCCCTCTCCCTCCCTCTTTCTCTCTCTGTCTCTCTCTCTCTCTCTCTCTCTCTCTATATATATATATATATAGAGAGAGAGAGAGAGAGAGATAGATATATAGAATCATCTTTTTGAAACATCCGATGCTAAATTGTTTCCTTCAGAAACCTTTCAACCACTGAAAGTTATACACATGCTACTGTAGATCGGAACCCTTCCCAAAACATGTATGGCACATAAATGATTGATTTATAATTCAATCAATCGACAAGTAAAGTCTCCATATACTTCTGCTCCTCAATTTGTCTGATTCCTTATAGTCAAAAAAAAAAAAAAATATATATATATATATATATATATATATATATATATATATATATATATATATATATATATATATATATATATATATATATATATATATATATATATATATATATATATATATATCTTCCGACTCTGGGGTAGAGCAGTCTGGTGGATGAGGAATTGTGCATAAGTAAAAATAGCGCTCAAATTTACCCTCACTGACTGTCCAGATCAGCAGAGTTAAGAAGACAGCTTCTGGAGTGAAGGTTTCGATCCTTCCTCGTGGTATTGGGTGGGATAATGATTGATAGTTAGTCTATAGTCACACTGAAGAGTTGTAATACAACGAAACAGCTGTCTTTGGCTGATTCAATCATTTATATATATATATATATATATATATATATATATATATATATATGTATGTATATATATATATATGTATATATATGTATATATATATATATATATATATATATATATATATATATATATATACGTGTCTGTGTGAATATGTATGCAAATATTGATATTGCCAAGCTCATTTATATATATATATTTTTTTGTATGTCTGTTAGTATACGTCATGTGTAGCAGCGTGTTTAAATTGTAAGATGTCCGTTTTTGTACTTATTTTACCTGCAATATTCACACCGTTTTATTTGGACGAGAAAACTCCGTCTCTTCGGAGGCTCTTCTGCGTTGAAGAATTTGCGATAAAGATCTGTGGAAAAGGAGAGCTTCAGATAAGAAAGAAAAAAAAAGACCCGAAGCACCAACTGGGAAAAATAGAAAAAAAAAAACAAAAAAAAAGGAAACGAACAAGAATTTGAAAAAGGAGAAGGAAAAAAAAAACTCGATATGTTATTTTTTTTCTTCCTTCTTTCCACATTTTTGCGTCCCAAGCCGATGACCCGTTCCTTCTTCACGGTTTTATCAAACAAAATACCCAAAACAGCACAGAGAAAAAACTTGATGAACTTTCTGTGAAACTGATAGCTTCGTTTCAGATAAGAAAAATAAATGAACCAACAGACAAATATTGATATAAAAAAAAAAAGAAATACACAAGTGCTTTTGAAACTAAACATTTCGATTGTTTTTTTCTGTTGGGCTCACGAAAGGGAGAAAATTATTTTCGTTCACAAATGGAATAAAGTTCATACCTATGTAGTAACTTATTGATTAGTATTTTGTTTGGTTTTTAAAAACGTCTGTTTTTTTTTTTTACATACAAGCGTTACAGAGAAGTTTATTTGAGTCTCGAACTAAAGTCATTTGATAATTGGCCTATCGTGTGGCAATAATATATGCCATATTTTGCTACAGGTACAGGGATATGAAGAATTAGCTCACATAGCTTTTTAATCTCTCATTCGTAATGAATGCATTGTAGCCATGTTCCTGTTAACGACAGGTATTTGAAAATAATTCTTTCACCTGATATTTGCATTTTATTGTAATGGTAATTAATCCCACATTCTGGCTTCTTTATTATTATTTTTTGCATATTATTCAACAATAGTATGCAAATACGGTAATAATTGAATAATACTAACTTTAAAAAAATGAAGTCACGAACGAAAAATTCCATCGAATATATCGAATATCGGTTATAAAAGATTCTATTTATGACATCGCTGGCGTTGTCCATCGGAAAACAGCAAGAATAGAGTAAAAACATCTAGAAATATCTAGATCCTGGAGTATCTAGATGTTATTTCCACTGTAGAACATCTAAAATAGAGTAAAAATAAAAGACAACTAGAAATATCTAGATTTCGGAGAATGCAGGTGTTATTATTTAACCCGTCTAGATAAAGCCCTCAAAATCACTGTAGTTCGCGTGTGCACCATCACTAAATATCGGAGATGATATTAAACTATCTGAGAAATAGATCTTTGATAAAAAATTATTTATTCAAATACCAGCACATATTTTGGTCATTGTTGGTCTGGCATGATCAAATATACCTAAAAAAGCACCTTCATGGTCAGGTGGTGACAAGTAGTATACTAATGTTCAGGTGGTGTCTAGTAGTATACTAATGCCAATCTCAAAGGTTGTAATACTGTAATGTGGCCATGAGTGTCTGGAAACTCACAAAGACTGAGACACAAACGAGCAAAGAAAGAAGACTATGTAGCCTACTTGGTTGGTTAGGCGGGCAGGCTATTTGTGAACCACTTTGATTTGATTGTTCATAGACTTTAGAGATCTGCCAGGGTTAGACTTGCTACCAATTCTGCATGGCTCAGGTTGCCGACAATAACCAACGAAATAGATTTTTATGTTTATTGTCACCAACCCAATTAAGCTGTGGACGAAAAAAAAAAAATCACAAATCTTTTTCTCAAGATTTGGCTCGAATAAACAGAAATTCCTCTTAACCGGTAACCCAAATAACCGGCATATTGTCGAATACTTGTTTAAACTCTTCAGTATCTCAAGAATATGCATTACACTCAGTGAACTGGATAATTAATCAGTTTATACCGTGAAAAGATTTTAATTTGCTGTATAACTTAGTGACAGGTCCTGTTGGGCACGTAATCAACGTTTTTGACATCATCATCATCTGTCTTTTATCGTCTGCCGTTTGAAAATAGACTTTCACCCGAATTTGTCAGATTCCTCCAGCATGGGCGTGTATTCTTCCGGCTTCGGTTTCGCATTCAATCCGTAGGAATCCATCTTGTGAGTCGTCATGTCCATCGATGGTCTCAGATTCTTGCAACATAATCAGCTTATTGCAGTTCGAGTTTTCTAATGGATTGTATGATGTCCTGGATTCCTGTTTTTCTAATGAGATCTTGTGCTGTCTTGTGATATTTTCATGTGAGGTTAAGCATGAATCTTTCATGTGCACGTTGCTTGGTCTCAGTTCGAGGTTAAGTCTCATGGTTATGTTCAATGTTTCAGCTCCATTGGTGACTATCGAGAGGAAGCATTGGTTGTATACTTTTCTAGTTAGGACTAATGTTTTTTTTTGTTTTGTTTTGAAAGTTGAGTTTGTTCTGCCCGAAGGCTTGCCATCCAAGTGATTCTTTACTTAATTCTTTTTGAGGATTTCAAGGACATCTGTTGTCCTTAGTAGTTGCGTTGTACGTTTTCGATTTTGCATTGATCAGATAAAAAGCTGGAAAAAGAAAGTTAATAAAAAAAGTTATCTATCTCACCTTTTGTTGGGCAGTCATCACTAAGATATAATAATTTGAAAAGAAAAAAAACACGGAAAAAGCCTGAATGGTGCCTGCAACAAGTTAAGGAAACAATTTAGCATAATCGAAGATGTAAATTGACCATCTCCAACTGAAATTTAATTTAGAGAGGGTAATAAAATGAAAACATTTTTTTCTTGACCTATGATAAATGCTTTCCTTTTCAATGTATTGGTGTGGCCTGTATTCTTGAAACATGCATAGCTAGCAAATCAGCCAGACCAACTTAAAAATTTCAATGGTAGTTCTGATGATAATATTGTTTGACATGTCCTAATGAATCGATGTTTACCGAGCTTAAACTTTACATACTTTCAAAAACATGTGCCTGGTTATCAAGCACAAACATTATAAGGAGGTCTATTTGAGAGTCCCGAACCAAGCACACATTTATTGGTTAGCTTGTGATGTGATAATATAGGCAATATTCAGTTATCGGTGCAGGAATATCTAGAATTATTCCCAATTGCTATTTAATATTTATGTAAAGACGATCAACTCATTTTCTAGTACGATAGTTTGTGTGGAGAAAACATATCAGGTTTTCTTTCCCTTTTCAACTTGTTCATTTCTATCATTTTTTTTCCACTTAGAGCTTCAGATCTCTTTCCTATCTGAAGTTCGCTTTTTTCATTGATCTTTATTGCAATTTCTCCATCGCTGAAAAGCCACCAAAGAAACGCAGTTTGCTCATCCGAATAAACTGATGTAAATACAGAGGATAGGAGAAGTTCACAAACGGCCAGAATGCAATTCATATATGCAGACACACGTTAACTATATAAGTAATCACTTTAGTGACAAAATAAAACACAAAGACATTCAAGGTAGTGCCAATAGAAAGAAAAACAAAACAAACAAAACAAACGTAACGTGGACAATACAGAGCGTATTTGAACAGTGAAATACAACATCAAGTACCAGGCTAGGGTCTTCGTCACTTCTTTGCAAAAAAAAAAAGAAATGAATTACCAAAAGCATATGTTCAACTATGTGTCCGCCATCCGTACGTCCATATGAGCTTTTTCAGATTTCAGAAGCATTCAAAACTAAGTAGCCGTAGCATTATCACTTGCGGTAGTAGAAGCAGGGTGGGTAAGCGTGGATGGTTCACCAGAAAAATTTTGTGAAAGAAAGAATGATTATTGGGTTTAAAGTGTAAGATTTTGTGATAATCTGTTTTGGAATGTTAGTGTAAGTTTTGTTTTTCTCAAAACTTTCCATGAGTTTACATAACATTATTGGCTATGAAGTTAGCTGGAACTCGGAGAGTTTAGCTTATCTTTGCTATTTTGAAAACTGTCTTAGCTATTAATAAAAAAGATACTTGGCAACGAAAGAACAAACGCTGTTGATCAGAGTAGATGTTCTTTTAATGGCATCGCACATTTTCCTTGTTCCTCTTTTGTTTCTTTCATAAACAGAACCAACCGACTGAGTGAACAGAAAATGCTGTGAGGACACATCTAATAACATTGTGTTACACTAATCTTCCAAATAGGGAGAAGATATCCTGTTATCCGGAAAATGGCATAGTAACTCATGGACCTTACTCGGGTTTGAACACCGACCAACGGCAATACTGTAAAAATTGCAACTATTAGAAAGTAGAAAACAATGACAAATACAAGTAATAAGATCATGAAAATGCAAAAAGAGTCAGAATCAATATTTCTACAGAAATATATATATATATATATATATATATATATATATATATATATATATATATATATATATATATATATATATATATATATATATATATATATATATATAAATGTTATAGTATGATATAATAGGCATTTTCCATTGGGAAACATATAAACGGGATTTAAAGATAAAAGACCTAGACAATCGTCCACTGAATCTAGATGTTATCGATAAACCTGTGACAATACCCCCCCTCCAAGAGAGCAAAATGTATTTCTCCAAAATAAAAAAAGAACATTTTCAGGAAGGGTGTATTGAAGTACTGGTGCCAAACTTCAAGTCCGTAGACAAAACGGTATAGTCAAGAGCGCTAAAACACACTCATACACACACACACACACACACACACGTACACACACAAGCAAACAAATAGACAAACATGTGCACGTACAAAAAAAAAGCAAGAAGCCTTTGCCACATCCAGCGGCTATAGTTGATCAATATGTTACATCGAAGACATCTTATGAAGTATCTAATTGAAAAGAGTGTGATGCAGTCCAGGCAGACCGTTTCTGAACAGTTAGATATGACATTAGATGTGTGTCTTTTTCATAGGCACCCAGTGACACCTGTATAGTTAAAAAGTAAAAATTGCTTTGTTATCGAAAATTAATTGGCAAATAAAAGTACGAGAGAAAGAATTTGGAACCTTGGAAGATGTATGGTTGTAAAAATATAGGGGATATACAAGTATCAGGGTAGAAGGAAAATTGGATAGTGATAGTTCACCAAACTCTGACAATGGGAAAGGGATAATTTATACGTTACGTATGTTTTCAGACAGCAGTACATTCTAAATAGATAAATTCCTGGATTAACCTCCACTTTTTCGTTGAACCTCGGCAAAGCTTTCAACTGTATTTCATTTTCATTGAGAACTTCCGGAGATACCATGTGGATAATGATGAATGAACACAGAATCTGATTGAGATTCACTGGGAACTTTCGAAGATATTGCGTGGACCGGCAGGAGCGGATACAAAAATGCAAGGAGAAATAAATTTTTGGATTCACCCCCACGGTTAATCATTGAGCACATCTGGAGATATTGTGAAGAAAGGCAGGGGCACCCCCCCAAAAAAAAACAGAAATATAAAGGGAAGAAATAAGATACCTCTTTATCAGAGACAAATTTTGCACTTACAGTGTGCCTTATACTTTCGCGAAATATCATTAATATTCATTGTGCACTTTGGAAATTATCGGTTGGAGATACTGGAACGAAAATAGAAATTTATAAAATATCAAAGCAGGAAGATAAGTCCCAATCAAAAACGAATTCCTTGATTGACTTTTACATGCAATTTCTTCCGTACGATGTGCCTTACCATTCCAGAAAATGTTATTGAAATTTATTGAGGACTTTCTGAGATATCGTATAAAGAGACAGGAGCGATTATAGAAATTCATTAAGGAAAATACTTTTTTTCTCGGGGATTTTATCCATTTCTGCATACGCTCATGACTTTCCGAGCTAATTCTCCAAATGCTCAATGAATCTAAATGGAATTTTGTGGAAAGGTGGACCACGAGATGAAAAAAAGAAGTGATTAAATTCGAGATTGGATCCATGAATTTGTATTTAATTGGGAAATATTTATTGGCTTGGCTGGTTGAAGATATTGCCTATCACCGTTGCTAAGGATACTCTGTATCGTATTGTCTCCATATTTAAGATTGTTCAGTACACTCTGAAGTATCACTTCGTCAAACGTTATGCCTCCATCACTAAGTAAATAATTACAACAAAATTCTGCACCAATCATCTGGACTAGAATTGGTCCACTTTTTTGCATAGGATCAAAACATCAAAGCACTCCTGCTCAGGATCAAAGTGTAGATGTTCGCACCTTGAATAATATTGCACACACACATATACACACCCACATATATATATATATATATATATATATATATATATATATATATATATATATATATATATATATATATATATAGTGTTGACAGCTTTAGAACTTTAAACAGTAAACACATGAAAAAGTTTTTCTTCCAAGAATGTTTTTGTAACACTCCAGTAACTTACTTACCGATATATGGTAATGTAATTAATGTAATTTTCTTCATTACATTTTTTCTTCTTTTCTCTCAGCTTTAAACATACTTTGATATTATAGAACTATGTTCAAGTTTTCTCTTACAGGGATCATCAGTTGTTGACCGTGTAACCTTATAAAGGATTTAAAACCAAAAATTGTTACAATAACATGGCCGCCCAGCAGAGTTAATCGAACATCAGCTATGATCCTAATATATAGCTTATACATTTTTTCTAATTCTTTATGGTTATTACATTTGTTTTTTTGAAAACAGGCTTATTTATATAGGTAACACCAAAACGTTTTCGGTGACGAGAGATCGATGAGTATAACAACAGACGTTACTTGTTTTTCGCGTCACTTTCATTGAGTGTCCACCGATGTGAATATCAATTCTGGTTTTGATCTTAGACTACATGTAAACCAACTTATGATATCATCTTTAAAAATACTTATTACACTGAACTTCTTCATGTTGATTTTCTACCAACATCTGATAAATGATTTCCACCAAGCTTAAAGTTAGTCTTTCTAGTCTCATACTATATTACTCTGATCATTTACCTCTTCAAGTCATTAAATAAATGAGCTTTGTATATTATATATATCTGAAGTGAAACCAAACCACATTTTCTTCCGTAGTAATACCTCAATGTATTATTCCATCAATACATTTCGACAATTTGATACTTGTTATTGTATGTCCCATTCCCTACCCGCCCAATGTTCCATAAGTCAGAAAAATGGACTAGAGCTGAAATGTTTTCCCCATTTCGCTGGTCCAAGTTGATACATTGATGTATATATGTATTCCTAGTGAATACATTGAGATATATATATATATATATATATATATACTAGCTGAATTTCTAATGCTGGGTAAAGAAGTAAGAAAAGGACTGAAGCTTTCTCACAGGTAGAAGTTTCCTTTCACACAGGGTTACATCCAGAGATTTGTGAACCTGGCAGGACAATTTCCCTTCGGGGCACCCTCAAACATTTAGTGTAAATATTTTGTATAATATCATTAGAGATTCGGTAGATGAACTACGATTCGGATAACACATATCAAGCCCTCACACGGAACTTAGAGAGGGTTTTTAAATAGCCTCTCAACTTATGCGCCTGCTTTCATAATTGTTCCTTTTCATTTTGTCCCCACAGGGTGCAGTGATGGAGTAGACTCCAAGTATCGCTGACTCTTTAAAATGAAGAAATAGTCATTTTTGACTCCCAGAAGAGAGGGAAGTTTTTCTACATTTTCTGCGCCTATGTTTATGCTCTTTTATTGCGTGACATACAATTTTTGGACATACACTTAGGTATATATATATATATCCACACATGCATATATATATATATATATATATATATATATATATATATATATATATATGTGTGTGTGTTTGTATGTATAAAATACATATATGAGATACATATGAATACATAAAATATCTACATATAGGATTTATCTATATGATATATATGTATATATTAGATAATTTATATATATAAATACACTATATATGTACATATATAGTGTAAAAGTTGGAAGACTCTAGCGAAAGAGATTATATAAATAATTAAGCAACAAAAACGGAGATAGCGTTGACACTTTGCTAGCAGATACAACGAACAATTACCCGATTATTGCCCATATGAGAGTGAAGGCGATGGGAAAGAGACAGGAGACAACATGGCAGAAGTTAACCCAGTCATGGTTGTCATGGAATTAAATGGGAAAAGCAGTGGCCAAGCAGGATGTAGGTGAAATATGCACCACAAACATGTATCAATCCGAGAAATAATTATCCAGCTGTGCTCAATACATATAGTAGAGACACTATATCGAATGGATAAACCAATTTGAGCAATGGAAATGTTATACTCTTGTTTTGCTTTATTCAACTCACAAGATGGACGATGAAACTGGGTCGGCTACATTTCATTATTTTTACTATGATTTGAAATGTGTAGGTTGGAATGAGCTTCAATTATTTACCTTTGTAGCATTATATGATATCCTTTTATCAACGTTTAGTTACTCAGGTTACATTGCAATTATCGTTGCTTTTCTTTTCAATTGTTTTCTAATGTTTGTTGTTTGTTTTTTCACTTCTGTGAATAGATAGTCTTATTTATTCGTTGAATTAAAAGTTTTCTTTGTTTTTTTTTTGTTAAAATGATTTACATCTTAAGTTTGCATTCACCTGGCTACTCCTAATTCTTTATCATTTCGTTTGTTTTTTTTACAGAAGGGAAATTCTTTCTCAAATTTTTTTTTTTTTTAGTTGTTCTGGTTTTATAAAGGTCTTTTTCTTGATCATTTTTTTTTTCACTTTAATCTGCTTTAAAGTTGTTCTTTACCGTTTTTTGAGCAAGGTTCATTATTTAGTTTGGTTGTTTTGTGTTAAATTCCTATCGCTAGCCATTTGAATTATTTCAAAATTTGTTTTATTCTCGCGTTTATTTCTTCATAGTTTTGCAGGGTTTTGTTTGTTTTTGTATGCTTTACTTGTATGTTGGAACAATTTTCCTTGTTTTTATTTCGAGTAAAGGCCTATTGTTCAGATCATAATGGAGTATTTAAAAAATGTGAGGACTAGTTAGTTATATCGTCTTTTCAAGGCCTAAACGAATCAAACGGGGATGTACCATCGTCAAAGATGAAAAATATGTATTCAATCTGTTACAT
Organism: Thysanoteuthis rhombus; assembly: GCA_963457665.1. Classification (NCBI taxonomy): domain Eukaryota; kingdom Metazoa; phylum Mollusca; class Cephalopoda; order Oegopsida; family Thysanoteuthidae; genus Thysanoteuthis; species Thysanoteuthis major. Next base: position 34,156,543 of record OY735228.1, on the reverse strand, counting down.
ATACATATATATATATATATATATATATATATATATATATATATATATATATATATATATATATACGCTATATTACATAAAAACACTAATTTGAAATGATCTCCCGTCGTTACACTGTTAATGGATGACTAAAACTAGATACTGTAAATAATATGAATCATTGAAGATAATGGGGCTGCTGCTATACATCCATTTCTTTATTCATAACCGTTTCGTTGAAAAAAAAACCAACAAAAAACGAGTAGACCGAAAATGAAGGAGATGAGAATTTGGTAAGAGCATTGCAATACAGGAGCGGCTACCCTATCGGTTGCAGGTACGATTCCAACAGTAGCCCCATTTTTTAAAATCATTTACATTCTCTTGTTCGAGTGATACATTAATCGTGTAACGACAGGATATTATTTCACACGAGAGTTCCCATGTTATTTATCACAATCTGTAATCATTCTGTCGAAACATTTATATCCATTCCTAAAGACGCACACACACACATTTATCATGAAATAAAATTTCTTTAATTTCATTGTATTTTCGTTGTCTGTATTTTTTCTCTCCCCCTTCCAATTGTCATTACTCTCAACACACACACACATATATATGTATATATGCGTGTATATATATATATATATATATATATATATATATATATATATATATAAAGCTTTTCATTGCGTTCCTTTCAGATGTGAGTATCCATGGAAGAAACCGCGTGGAATGAGATAAATTTCATTCGTGAGGCTTTGAATTCTAAAGCAGGTAAAGTCTGGTTGGGAATTTAAACAAAATGGTGGTTATGATTATTGAAGTGCAAATCGGAAAGAAGAGGGAAACGGAGAAACAAATAATGAATGAAGAGAAGCAAGCGAAAGGAAAAAAATATGTGATCCAGAAATAAGGTAGTAATGGAGTAAAATGGACCGATTTTCAAATGCTTGCTCGAGAAAGAAGAATAGGCTTTAATGATGTCATCAGGGTGATGCTGTTTTGATTTCGTCATCAGAACTGATGGATGTCAGGCGAAGGGATGTGTAAAGGTAGAAGTGGGCTGCAAGTGTAAGCAGTGAGAAGAAGAGAGAGGTGAAAAAGAAAGAGGAAAAGCGTAATAAAACAATATTGTGCTTAGGATGGAAAGGATCAGGGTAAAGAGCAAGTACACAAAATATGAGGAATAACATTAGGATGATGTAGATGAGGGAGAGACAAATAAAAGTAAGTTCAGGAACCCCAACCCCTGAATGTTGATCTGAAAACAAATTAGGAAACAAAGTAGAAAAAAAAAAGTAAAACAAAAGAGAAGGGAATATACGTATATAAGGGATAGACAGGGGACCTAAGGTGACTAACTATCATGACCTTGTACCATACTAAGCTAAACATCTGGCTTTGGCATTTGAAGCCGTGACATCACTACTCACGGCATGGATCCCCCGAGATCACACGCGCAACCGAGGCCGGCAGAATTATAAAATGAAAAGACGAGCTAGACAAATTCAGGAAGTACTGGCTCCGCGACACCCGTGATAGAGAGGTGTGGCAAATCCTGGGGAAGTTCAATGTCCAACGACGGACGTTAAAAGAATGATGATGATGATGTTTATGATGATGATGATGATGATGATGATGATGATGATGATTAGTCTGCTAAAAATTCTTGCGAGCCAATGAGAGAAATATACACTCTCAAGAAGTGACATAATAATTGTGAACATGCTAGACAAGGCAAAACTATGTAAACACCTGCTGAAGATATATTTATGGCTGCGTATGATTTGTGCCTAACGAACCAATTTCAAAAAGTCGACAGTTTCGTTAATCTTGGAGCTAAAATGCTGCTCATTTATTGATTTGGATTCTTAGACACTCTGTGAATCATAATACAGCAAGTTCAATCTTCAAAATGAAATAGCCTGAGCATTATACCACGAGAAATTACGAAAAAAACAACTTTTAAATTATGCATTGTTGGGAACATCATGTGCAGCGACGGACAACTAGTCTTGCTGGTCTTTTTTCCAGTAGCTGACAATAATATGATTTCATGCCACTTTCGGTTTGTAAACGGTTATTCAAGGCGCTCCCTGTGGCCTTTGATTTGGGAAAGTAATCTCCTGGATCATTCTCTCGTATAGTGGCATAAATTACTGCGTGTACTCAACCATTGGGTTCTTGTGTCAGACTTAGATGAGCCACACAGTTTATTGCAGACTTGGGAGACTGGTCATGGAGCAGTGACTTCTATGCTTATTAATAACCTGATACCTGTGACCTTGTGCCATAACATTCTTCATTGAATATTTGGGTGTCTCGCCGTATATCAATGACTAATATATTAGCCTAACAGAACATTATTTAAATAGCGAGTCCTCGCGTTGCTGAATGCTGCACACAAGTTGTTGGTTAAGCTTATTGATATCAATAACTACTCAAGAGATTAGATCTAACTTTAGAGCTGCACAGTTACCAATTTATGTTTACAGTTCAATACCAAGTACGATTCTCAATGTCTGTCTCATATTTATGACTTTTTACGAGGGCTAGCAAGCTTGGCTCGCAGATATGGTTACCTTTCCATCTCACACGTATTTTTTTGTCATTTGATAATTTAGAGTAAATCCAGGTAGCGCGTACTTCTACTCGAGCCATTATATATGGCTTGGACGTATGACTAGGACGTAAAGGAAATTGGGGATGGATCTGCTAGCCTATTGTCCACCCTCTCATAGAATTTTATAGCAATTTACTGTGATCTTTTTGAGATATCATACGAGTGTATAAAAGAATGTAATAGGAAAAATATTTCTCAATCAGGGAAAGGTTACTGGATCCGCCCTAATATTGATCCTCCTCTTTCTTCGAAGTCTCAATGAAATCCATTCACTGCTTATGGAGATATCGTGTGGACAGACAAACAAACAGGACCGAATATATATATATATACATATATATATATATATATATATATATATATATATATATATATATATATATATATATTATTGCGTCAGGCAGCTGTTTCAATGTATTACATCTCTTCAGTGTGGCTGTAGACTTTCCATTATCCCACTCAGTACCGCGAAGCAGAATTGAAACCTTCATTTCAGACACGGACGCCGATATTTTAGCGATTTATCCGTTTACACAGAAATTCTTCGTCCACCAGAGTGCTCTATTCCTATGGAAGAGCATTGCGTAAGCTTACAATGGATAAGTTACCTCACTTAAAGAGTGCTCAACCCTGAATATATATATTAGGCTGAGTTTAAGCCATTTATCTATTTAGCTTCTTAAATTCCCCGTCTACCAGAGTGCTCTATTCCTATGGAAGAGCATTGCATGAATTTGAAAAGATATATATATATATATATATATATATATATATATATATATATATATATATATTCAACTTCGTTGACAAATGTAAATTTCCACAATAATGCCTTGGTTTTTACCATTTTTCTCCCTTGCTAGTGCATCGTCTGCAAATATGCTTACCGATTCTTCCGTTGGTAAATATTGAGTCACTACTTTTTCTATGAACCTACTTCAGAATTGTTTTCCCTGCCAACTCTTTCCTCAGTAAATATTGTGCACATTGTAATATTGACTTGTATCCTTTCCCAGCTGGCTTTCCATTGTATTTTCTTCTTAAATTATTCAGGAAAGTATCACATTACTTATTCACTTTGTTCTCGCAACATGCGAATTAATTCATTGACCATTTCCTTCTTATAGGTTATTGCAAATATGTCGTTACTTGGAATAAGACAATGCTAGTTCCAAAAGTGTGGTTGAACTCTGTGGTGTGTGGAACACATGTCATGATACAGCTTCGATGCTTTTCCGGTTAATTAGATTCAGATATCTTATTTCAAAATTCAAGTTTATGGCTAATTTGATACTTGATATCTGAAATTAGAGAGAAGATTTTGGATGGAAGATCTATATTATATAGTTTCTGTATCTATCTTTATAAGACTTCTCGAGAACTGCTGATCCAAACAATTTCAAACTCAACGTACCATGCATGGCAAAGATTAACTTCGTACAATGGCTAGTTGCCGAGTTACATACGCACGCATACACATACATACGCACGCACACACAAATGCAAGCTCACCAAAAGATATTTCTAAAATCATAGTTAGATATATATTTGAAGTTATTTGTTTCTTTTTTCACTCGTTCCCCTTTCTGACAGTTTTAAAGCAGTGATTAAACGGGATAGATTCTCTAGCCGTCATGGCTATAAACTTCTAACACGTACATTAACATTCAACATTTCGTACAAATTTTACGCAGTAATATAATGAATATGGTCCATCCTGTGTTCTTTACTACTGCAACCATTTGCCAATCTAGGCTACAGTTTGTAAATAACTAATTGACGTTTGGGTGAGGTGTGAATGCAAGTAAGTTAGCTTAATAGACTTTGGCAGTTGCATCGAATCAAATACTGTGTGTCTCTTCTTTTAGGTCTTCTGCGGTGTATTAGATTTAGGTTCAGTAAGGAAAAACATGGATGAAAGAGTATTTGAAGCAATTGTTCTTTTACTCCAAGAAAACAATTCTGTGCTGTATTCATTTTACCGGGAAGGTTTTAAGCTATAATTCCAAAGAGTTTGATGAACCTGGAAGCGAAAGAAAGAACTTTTCTGGTCTGTTCAACAACTAATATTCATAATGTCAAAGTTTGGTTGACAAAAAACGAAATGATTAAATCCGTTTATCTTCCCCTCGCTAACTGGAAATTAGCTAATATCTGGTTCTACATAGAATAAACAAATATTTTTCTCATCAGAATGTTCTGTAACGATTCCTATTATAGATGGCCTAATTACCTTTCATAATAAAATCATTTTTTATAAGTTTTTGTCATTTCCCTATTCCATTCCATTTTGCCAATGTAACTGTAGTAGCAACATAGCTTATTTATGGCTGTGTTTACATTTTTATCAGTACTCAAAAAATGTAAAAAAAAAAAAAAAGAAAAAAATTGTTGCATCTTCTTTCCGTCTTCGAACTTCATCTATGAATACCTTGGCAAAAGATACATTTATGCTGAAAAAAAAAATTAATTTAACTGTTTATATAAATAATTTCTTATATCAGGATCACGTATCAATAAACCCAAGGCCAAGTAGATAAAGAAAGACTGCCCGGCTGGCAAGACGGGTTTTTAGCTAGGAATAATTGAATAATAAAATCCTGAAAACAGCTAATATCACCTTTATGGAGAAGGTGGGTATGCAGTTTTGATCGTTCTGAGTGCAATATACCTCTGGCCCTTTTTTCCAGATTAAATTAAGCTTGGTAAAGATTGATTCGGGCACCAACGGTAGCGTGAGGCAATGCACGCTTGTCTCGTTGACTTCTTCTCATGTTCAGTTAATTTAAATCTCGCTGCGAGATCTATCATTATATGGTTATTACAACCTAACCAATGTTTAGTAATTAACTTAACTCCTCGCTGAGAAGCAATGGTCAGGGAAACCCGTTCACATATTTTAGTGTGGTAATTGGTTCGAACTTCACCATGAGCATTACTCATGAGATACTGGGATAATTTATGTTTGGCAAATAATTAGGATGCCTTGCCGTGGATCAAATGTCACTCATTTTACGGAAAATTTGGAGAGTAATTTACTTCTTTTTCCGCTGGTTGACCCATTGCCGTGGAGCTAAAATATGTCCTCTAAACTATTCGCCAAAAATTGGTATAATTATGATTACGATACTCACTGAGCAACCTACGTATGAAGCCTTGTAAAATACCAAGTTAATCTTTGTAAATGTCTATGTGTGTGAGCGTAGTTTTGAGTCGCTGTTTACCTATCAATGAAATCATTTTGCGAATCTTTTAACATACCCTCTGAATGCTGTGTCTCTCGGTATTATGTGATGGTCTCTCCGTCATTCAACATGTTTTAGCATTTGATAGGCCGACGTCCAAAGGGCAGAGTTCAAAAGGTTCGGGAAAAAGTCATTTCGAACTGCCCTTCCCCTCCGTACCACTCATCCAACTGCACCTCAACCAGATACCATTTTTTTTTTTTTAGATTTTTCCAGGTGATTTGTGCCATTGGCCACCCTGGTTCATTGTTTGGATGAAATGTGCACGGAGAGACTAGAAGAATAAAAAAAAAATAAATGAAAAAAAAAGAGATAAAAGAAAACCAATTTCGTTGCGACACAAAAGACTGTGCATGCGTTAGAGCAAGCTCAGTGGGGGGGACACGCGAGCACGAATGCGTATAGAGTCATGTGTAATAAGTGTACGAAGTGCCCACAGTCACAGTCGGGTATGTTTTTACGTGCAAGCTCATAAAACAGGTGCACGCAATGAATGGATGTTGGCGGAGGGGTGGGGAGAAGAAAGAAAGGAGAACGAATAAAACATTGAAAGAAGAAAGGCAATGAAGAGATTGATAGATAGATAGATAGATAGATAGATAGATAGATAGATAGATAGATAGATAGATAGATAGATAGATAGATAAGTTGATAGATAGATAAGTTGATAGATAGAGAGATAGATAGATAGATAAATAGATAGATAGAAAGATAGATAGATAGATAGATAGATAGATTCAGAATGAGAGAATGGGTAGGATAACGAAAGAGAAGAAAAAAGACAGAGAGTGTCATTAAGAGAAAGGATGGAGAAATAATCGTAGAAGTCATCGCCAGTGAGAGTGGACGAGAAAGGAATAGAGTAGGAGAGAGAGAAGGAGAGGGACAGACGAAGTTGAGGTTAAAAAACTGGAGAGAGAGATTCCAGTGTCACAAGAAGAGTTAAAGGGATAAAATAGTTGAAATAATGTTGTTGATTGAAAGAAAAATGAAAAGAAAAAACAAACGAAGTGACGAAAAAGAAAAAAGAAAAAGTGGAAAAGAGACAGAAAATAAGGAGAATGATAGAGAAAGGAAAAAAGCTATTAGGACTCGTGAAAGAAAGAAAGGAAAAGGAAAGGAAAAAAGAAAAAATGAAGGAAGCAAGATAGTGATTTTTGAATGCAAAATGAAACTTGATAATGGTGGTTATAATAAAGAAAAAATAAACAGAGGGAAAAAGAAAAAATAACGAAGAGGCTTATAAAATGATTTAATGTATGAAAAGAAGAAAGAGGGAGAGAGAGAATAAATGAATGAAAGAGAGCAAGAAAGAGTTTCCGCATACATTCTTAAAAGTTATGAAGAAAAATAGATCAATGCATACACTAAAAATAAAAATAAATATATCGTCTGTCCCAAATTCTTCCATAGCCATTTTTCCCACTCTTTCGTCATGCTTTTTTTTATTGCGTGCTTCAAGACAGGCCCATTGATAGTCCAAAGAAGTACCTAAATAGTCCCTCTTCACGAAACCATTTCCATGAAAACGTGATTCTTGCGATAACAGAATATTGAAATCTCGTTACCATTTAGAAATACATCAAATACCTAAGAAATATCCCCTAATGGAATTTTCTACGCTGAAATGGAAAAAAAGAGAAAGAAATATACAAACAATATAAAAATGTCGCCTTCAAAATACTGCTTTAATATATGCATGCACACATTTTAGATCAGGTATTTTATCTTGGCTGTAAGTTATTTCGACGCTCACATCAATATGTCGGTTGCATTTGGGAAAAATCATCACGAATTCGTTTGTACCAGGTTGATGATAAGACTTTAAAGAGTATATTTAATAATATTAAGACTATAGGGTCATGCGATTCCTTTGTCAAACGTGTGAGTTAATATCTCTATACAATAAATTCAGGACCTGTTCTTTGATGGAACAGTTGTTCGTTCCCGGGTTTTCGTAACCAGATAAAACATCGGGGATTTTAATGCTACTTTTTCAGGTAACAATGCTCTCTCCACTAAAAAAAACCAGATGCAGAACCTTTTCAGGTTCATGCAATAATAACTTGAATATATATACAGCATAATCCCAATGAACTTGAGCAATTTGAACGTTGATAATCTGATATGTACGAATGTAAATAACATTCAGATGGCGAGATCAGGATAGTTGGTACTTTTCTCGCGTAGATGGCTGTCACTTCAGATGAAAATAATTCATCGAAATGGGATATGAGCAAAAGTCACCTTGGAAGAGAGACTTCCTTTGGAGGGGTCGTTTTTGTCTGAAAAAATTTTGGAGTTCATTAGATCATCACTAAACCATTTAAAAAAAGTAGCTAAGTATGTTTGTTATATATATATATATATATATATATATATATATATATATATATATATATATATATATATATATATATATATAACATCAAACTTGGGAATCGAGCGTTCTGATGGATGGGGAATTCTGCGTGAAAAAATATATCGCTTAAAATTCAACTGTCCTAACCGTCGAGTAGGGCAGAGTTAAGCTGTCAGCTTCTGGGTTCCGAAAGTTTCGATCCTACCTAGTGAGAGTGGATGGGATAATGGATTGTCTATAGCCACACTGGATATGGATATATATATATATATATATATATATATATATATATATATATATATATATATATATATATATATTATTGTTGTTTCAATATAGCTGTTTCGATGTATCACATCTCTTCAGTGTGGCTATAGACTTTCCATCATCCCATTCAGTACCGTGAGGCAGAATGGGAACCTTCACTTCAGACCCGTAGGCTGATATCCTACCTCTGGACTACGGAACTGGACAAGCAATAATGCTGAATTTAAGCGTTATATTTAAATTTCCCAGAAATCCCTCATCCATCAGAGTGCTCAATCCCTATCGAAGAGCATTGCATAAGCTCACAGTGGATGAGTTACCTTACTTATTGTGTCATATATATATATATATATATATATATATATATATATATATATATATATATATATACATAGATAGATTATGAAATCGTTTGTGTAGATATGGACAATTAATGGACAAAATGAGAATTTAGAATCAAAGCAGTTATTTGGGCCTTAGCACCATTTGTGGTTGTTTGGGGTAATGATGAGTAGCTACCTTAATGGTTGAAGAAGGCTCGATTCCTGCGGCAGCCCTATTTTCTATGATTTCTGATTCTATTTATGCTGCCGAAGTCAAGAGATGCATTCACTATGTAATAACAAAAAATGATTCAAATCCACCTTCATAGTAATAAAACGTATTTATAATCATTTCCATCGGATTATGTATCCCTTCCATAATGATAATAAATATATACACAAACGGTGTATTCAAATCATTACAGAATAGGAATATACAACGTTATATGCTAATGTGGAGATATTGACTCCAATCGTAGTAGGATGCAGACATAGATAAGTGCAGCCCTTTAATCAACATGTTTTAGTAAAATGTTCTCATTGAAAGTGTGTGTTTTGCTCTTTTTTATGTACAACTGTAACTAGTATGTTTGACAAGATACTACTGACCAGTAATTCTTGGATGCTATGGAATAAAGTCACTTTTTGATGTAAGTATTGAAGCTAAGGAATCAAGGATATTCCATAATGCAGGTATAAGATTAATGGGAAGTTACTGTTTATTTAAAAGAGTCAAAAAGATAAAATAGAAATGCAAAATCTTGGGGACGTAAATAGCTTAAGCATTAGAAAACCTGATGAAAGATCGAATCCTCAATCGAATCCTTTCGGCCACGTTAATATCTATGGATCAGAATATACGGCAAATACCTTTACGACCCCAGATTTGCAGATGATATTGTCCTCCTGACTGAAAACCTTCATGACCTCCAACTATTGCTACATGAAACGAATGAAGAAAGTGAGAAAGTTGGTCTCCACATGAACCACAGCAAAACGGACGTCGTGTGCAAACACAACGATCAAAATCAAAAGGGCAGGTTGGAGAAAAGGTAGAATATTATATTTACCTAGGAAATTTCTATGAACTTATCAAGAGACGAAATCAAGCAAAGTATCACTCTAGGATGGCAAACCTTCGGTCGAGCACATTCAACCTTCAACAAGAAAATCCTTCAACCTAAAAAGTGGAGGTTTCCAATCCTTGTTTCCTCCCGATGGTCACCCGTGGAGCTTAAACCCAACCATGTGACTGACTCTCAAACTAGAAAACAACCAACGTGCACAGGGGAAAATTATACTCAGAGAGATCACAAGACAGCACCATGTATAAGGGAAAAATAGGAGTCCAAAAATGAAAGAATCCATTAAAAAAACTCAAATTGTATTGGACTGGTCATATTGTGAGAATGGTAGACAACCGCTTGACATAACGACTCAAAACGTTGATTCCTAGAGATCACCAGCAAAACCTTAGCCGGATGGATATAAAATGGCGACACAAGTTCAGAAAGACTCCCATTATAGAGGTGTGGCAAATCCTGGGGAAGGTCAATCTCCAATGACAGATGTTGAAAAAATTAATGATGATGATGACGATGATTATCAGTGGAAGTATTGTATTATTCATAATGGTCTTTAGTTCTTTATTCGTTGAATCAAATTTATATTTGTATTAAAGAAGCTGGTAGAGTTCTATTGATTCCTAGTATTTATGTGTATGTTGACGAGTGAGATGTTCAAATATTTCTGTTCTAAAATAACAGCGTTATTAGAGTTATTTAATCCAGTGTTTATTTATTTGGGTTGTTTTAATTGAGAAATGACATTCACATATGTTCATGGATTCAAGTAGTTTTGTGACTTAATTAGATGTGTCCATATCTATACTTTCAATTATAGTGAATGTTGAATCAGTGCTGGAATCGTTGTCAGGTAAGCGGGTTTGTTGTTCTATTGGGAGTGAATGATTATAATTGGACAATCCAATTCTATGAATATACTTATCGTCCGATATGTACCTGCCAAACAGATTTACCAATGTGTTGTATTTTGAATATAGAGATAGATAACACAGTTACTTATCCAGTTGGAATTATGATAGATTTTTTTTTTTTGTGCTGAAGCTCATTGAATGTATCGATATGTTTGAGGTGGTTGTAGTATGAGGGTATTTCTGTGGTTGCATGGTTGGAAGAATTCAATTGTTGTTCGGGTGATTTTTTCATTGAAATACTCCATCATCAATTAGGATGTAGCTGCTTATTAGATCTATATTTCATCTTATAGGTGGGCAGTTGGAACGACCTCCAGGCTCGTTGGAAAATTTTTTGAAATTTGTTTCACTTTTAAGATGTCTCATCTGTTCTTGATAATTTGTAAGGCGGGGAGTGTATCGTAGAATGTAGTTATAGCGGTTATGCCATCTGATTTATTTTTGTTGGTCGATTTGAGGGTGCCATTTCTGGGTATTGAGGTAGATTTATCGATTCGATTTTCTATTAGGGTGTGTAAATATCTTCGTGTTCTTGAGGAGTGCTGTAGGGTTATCGTTGTGTATCTTTAGTTTCTTATCTTCAAAGAGGATTCTTTTTATTCTAAGTGCCTGTGAAAAAAGTAAAGTGTTTGACATGAGCTGATTTAGAGTGTATGTAAATGTGGGTTTGGTATGTAAAGTTGTTTGGAGGTGTCTATTGTGTCTATGTCCATTGTTATCTATGTATATAAGAGTGTCTAAGACGGCAATGGGTTTTTCATTGTTGAATTTAATTGAGTCGTGTCTGGAATTTATTTGTTCTGGGAAGTTGTTTGCTTTGGCTTCACTGCCTGGTTATATGGATAAAATGTCTGGGTAGATGAAAGTTTCCTCGAACTTTTCCATGTAATGGTACTTTGACTTCTCCCAGGGCACAATTTTTAGATTTGTTTCAGGGTGAGGTTTCCCGGGTTGAATAGGGACTCAACGTCCATAGTGACTAGAATAGTATTTACCAGTGTTGTTTCAATGTGCTTGATTTTCTTGAGAGATCTCATAGCAGGAGATTTGATATAGAGATCGATATGTTTGGATACTTTTGCTTTGTGACAGTAAGTTTAGGAAATGATAGGTCTATCTGGGTTATTTATCTTGCGCATTTCAGGGAGTAAGTAGAACTTAACAGGATTCGTATTCGTGGGTTTGATAGTAACGGGCTTTTTTGTCACTTGGATCGTTTCGTCACATTTATTTCTAATTCATGTGTTCTTAGTTAAATGCTCTTAATTCTGTAGTATGTTTAATTTCCTTTCTCTTTTCCAAGTTTCCTAAAAACATTTTTTTAGTGATTTCTGAGCCCAACCGTCATGTGTAGCGGTCGGATGTTTCCTCGTTTTGTAGGGATTTTATTTTCTTGTGGTTTGTTGGTTTCGTTCATGTTGTGTATCTTAGGTGGTTGTGGGTTTACTTATTGTTGGGATATTATCTATAATACCCTTTTATTGGTGCCGATTGATTCCATCTTGGAAGATGTATCTCATTGCTAGTTGAGTATTCCCTTGTTATATTATTGTTGGGAGATCTTGAAGTTGTCTGTGCTTGTATAGTGCTATTCGTGTAAGCTGTCTTGTAAGGGTTTTGTTTAAGGATTAGTTTGTGTTGTTATTTCTATCGTAGTGGTTAAGTGTTTGTATCGTCTGTTATATATCTAAAGTTGTATATTAATTGTATCTAGGCTGGTTTGTTTCTTTTCCTTCTCATTCTTTACGTTTTTGTATGATTTATGTAAGCTTTGTAACGAGGTTGTATCTTGGCTTTCTGCGTTTATTTGTTTCGATATATACAATATTCTTGCTTATAATGTTTTGAGTTTCTGTGTGATCATCTGTGTCATTAAGTTGTTGCATTTTTCCACAACCGACGTCAGTTAACTGGAGTCGAGCCATAGAAAAAGTTAGTGATGATCTCCCTGTTAGCATTCTTATAATAGGTTCGAATCGATTATCGTTATTTGATCGGCTGCCTTCTTGCTCATATTCATCTGGTTTATTGCCTAACACACGTGACGTAAATTTTCCATCCGAGAGTTCAATTTGAAATTAAAATTTGATGAGATTTCATATTAAGTATGGAGATGTTCGTCTTGTTTTGAAAATGTTGATATTGTTTGTATTCATGACATCAGAACGGTAATAATATTGTTTAAACTTTATTTATGGAAGATTTACTAATGCAAGTTTATTTGTAAGTTGTTTTATGCTAGGACATTCTAACAGCGTAAAAAAGAAAGAAGACTGGATGAATATTAGTTAAAGGTAAGTTGAACATCTACCGACCATAGAAAAAGGCATATTGATAAAAAACTAAAAGATAAACTCCCGATGGCATCAGTTTTCATGGACGGGGGTCGACTCCGTCCAATGAATTAATGGATTAGAATTAATCATTAATTCGGGTTCAACTAAGATGAATTAAGGTCTTTTTACTTTATAAGTGATATTAATAGCAAATTGTTACAAAAGTTTAGAAAACCAAATTTGTTTTTGTTTTCTTAGTTTTGACTTTCAAGTTCATTCAGCTATGTAGTGATTGTGCGATCAATCAACTGTAATACGTTGCTTACAAGTCTTGGGAAAATCTTTTCCACATGGGAATTTATTCGCTATGAACACATGGAGACAGAATTCGGGCAATTTTCAAATACTTCTTTGTGTTGACTTTGTTCTGGACGATTCTGCATTTTCTTTTTATTCCTAAAGTAGTCACGAATTTTCGGCCGAATTATTTCTACGGCCATCATCAGGTAAAAATTTGATATCTGGACGAGATACAGATTCCCCAATCGGTCTCTTCTTCCGGTTGTTCAAAGCAAAATATTAAAAAGAAAAAAAAAAGGACTGTATTGCATAGCACATTCAAGCGTGAACAGCAACGCTTTTAAATTACGTAAATGGTGAGACTACCTCGAGAATGAAAAGATAGTATGTTGATGACTCTTCTAAAATCTCAGAATTGTTTTACTTAAATAAGAAACGCCATTTGACGAAATAGTGTTTTGCTCCCACTCCCCGAAAAAAGAGTATATTGAGCGAGTAAAAAAAAAACAAAAAACGATGGAAATTGCAGCTACATCTATGGTAGTGTTCTTGAACGAGAAAGAATTTCTTTGAGAAACAAGTTCACGTCTGTGTCTTTGATGTGATTCAAAGGACATTATTTATCACTAATTGATGAGACCTGAACAGACCATTCGCGCTCGTTGCTTCTGTTGAGAATTGACTCGTTTGAAAGATGAATAAGAACTGAAAAAGGTGAAATAATATTCCCCGGTCGCATTTTCAAGATTGCACTCAGCTACCATTGATATAATGCAAATGCAACATTCATGCATTTTAGCTTGCATACGTGAGTACACACACTATTGTGCATCGTGAGTTGATACGTGTATGTTTGTGTATATCCAAGTGTATGTATGTGCCTGTGTGCGTCTATGTGTGCATATGCATTTGCCGTAGAATTCAACCTAGATACATTATAAAACCGAGAAACATGCAAATTGTTTGAGTTGGAAAATACAAAGAGAGGTAATATTTGCAGTGATGCCTGATCAGGAAATGTTGTGAAACCGGGAAACATTCGGTGGGTAGATTGCTTGAGCGTGAAAATGCAGGGCGTGTTATCCCCGACAACTAAGTGCAACTCGGTAAATGCGACTGGGAAATGTTATTGACCCACTTGACAGGCGTTTTTTCTTTCTGTTCAATGAAATGACTGAGTTTGCTGCATGATACCACTTGTCGTTCGATTTCAAATGAGATGCAGATAACGATCATATTGCGGAAGTTCTCCCACGTTGCGTAATCTCCAAAACAGTCATTTTGGGACCAACACATGTTTTGCTCCATGCAATTATTATTGTCCGACCAGCAATTCTAATTTTTCGTCATTATCTACGAAGAACTTGTCGAATCAAAAAAGCATTTCTCTCTTTTGATAGAATACACTATTTACCTGGGTAGTTGCAGCAGGCTACAAAAAAAAAAAAGAAATTAAGGAAGTTTTTGGATGATTGAATAAAGGATGCGAGGATTTTTAGAAATGTGTTAACAGTTGTTTTATCAAAATGTGCCGAAATCTTTTGCATCAAGGTGAGATATTCGACAAGATAAACTATGAACTTGCTAGTTATGATAACGTATGCCATTGCAGCAGTTCTGCCAAACAGATCAACCCAGCATTTGAGATGCAGTTATCTATTAGTTTATTTTATTCCAGTTATGCCTTACTTAATACTAACCCACAATATTCTTAATTTCAAGAGAAACTCATTATGACATATAGATTTTTCGCTTTTAAAATATATGTCTTATCCAACTGCAAGGCTCTACACAATTGGCTTCAATACAAAAATGATTAATTCCAATGCGCAATATTTTCCAATATCGTTTTTATACTACGTTATATCTCATTGAGATTGACTTGCCGGATTTCTTAATATTGTACAGAATTTCCTCACCAGAGAATGCCGATGAGTACGTAAGTTCGACCGTTTCGTTGACGTGCAATATCATAATGGAAATAAGTCGACTCAAGTTAGTCGTATCGAGATAGTTGCCGGGCGCAATGTCTTTTCATTATATTTATCGATAGCAAGTTCTTGTATTGAAAAAAAAAACCCTTCCTTACAAATATAATATCGAACATCTTAATATCTGCGGACGAAATTCCAGAATTGATTGCTGATACATGCGCCCTCAAATTCTTCTTCTGCTGCTGCTGATGATGATTATTATTATTATTATTATTATTATTATTATTATTATTATTATTATTATTATTATTATTATTATTATTATTATTATTATTATTATTATTATTATTATTATTTGCAATCTCACACCAGTTGCCTGGTGGTTACCACGTGAGGTTGAAGGACAGTAAGTCTCCTGAAGTCTCCTCAGGTCTCCAGCCCTTCTCTCATAGTTCTCATAGGCCACAGTAATACTGTGGTTCACAGTTTCACACTGATTGCCCAGTGGTCATTGCTGAAGGCTGAGTGACAATAAGTCTCCTTAGGTCTTAAGCCACCATTTCTTCTCTCCTTCACTTATGCCAGTGCTGTAGTTTACATTTCAGCTTTCATTTCCCTTCCTCTGTTAGGCCACTGCTAACATTTAGTGTTGCAGTCTTTATATTTCTAGCACTTTCCTCAGTATCCATGCAGTTCTTAGCAGTGCTGAGGTCTGTACAGCCTCAATCCTTCCTTTTATCCCGATCCCCTCCAGTCTCGCCGTCAGCGTCTTTGTGACAGTTCCCAATGTGCCTTCTATGACTGGCCCTACCCTGACTTTCATGTTCCACATCTTCTTCAGTTCTCTCGCTAGATCCTGGTATTTTTCCAGTTTTACACTCTCCTTCCAATTATTATTATTATTATTATTATTATTATTATTATTATTATTATTATTATTATTATTATTATTATTATTGCACAGTGTGCCTAATGGTTCATTAGTCTGTGAGCTGTCTATCAAGCTAAAACAAAGGGGCAGATATGACATTTTTTAAAACGGGAGTAGTTCCCAGGACAGCAGATTTTCGGAGGACTCCCATGTGTGTATTCACGTACAGCTGTTCGATATGCTATGATAACCTTTTTACGGGGGTGGGGTCAAGCCATGTGCTCCAATAACAACAGGCATGACATCCACTTATGCTACCGTGCATCCCTCCATCATCCTAATTTTCATTTCCAAGTTGGCATATTTCCAATCCTCTCTACTTCTTTGTGTGCAATGTTTTTTTGTCTGCAGGTATCGCGACATGAATTATGAGGCACTTTCTCCTCTTTGAATCTTGTACAATGCTGTCTAGTGTACAGTGCTGAATAACCCCAACTGTCAGCACATCAAAGTCCCTCAGAATCTTTGGTTTCACAGTTTCATTCAACACTTTCTCTGGTACATGTTTGTACCTCACATCTGAAGTGTCATTGCCATATTTCTTTTTAAGAAAGTCCAGTGTACATTCAGACTGGCTTTATCATATTTTCATTGTATATTTTTTTAGCCAACATTATACAACCTTCAACAACGGGATCAATAATTTCCCTCCGCTCGATGCACGATCAGTATTTATACATTGAAGATGTAGGACACATTTCCTTTTTTACTGCGATAGTATTTACTTCTTTGTCTTTAGTAGCAACCAATAAACCACTATCTCTTTTTCTTTCCAAACCTCAAATCCAGAGACACTTCCAAGAATTTGGATATTTCAAAAGTTTTTTTACTGTGTTGTCTAAAGTAGAATTTATTCGGACCGTATTTATTTTAATCATATGAATTCAAATTTTGATGCCCCGGTCGTTAATTCATTGACTGTGATGGCGACTCTTTTTATTACCATTATTATTATTGGTGGTGGTAGTATCATTTATATCATTTGCTTTTTTTCGAATCTCTTATGGATAGCAATCTCTTCAGGGATAGTTAATATCTAGCCGTAACGGTGAAGTTCTGCTGTTTTGTAATCATTTCAATAAAGATATCTCATATTCATATGAACATATTGTATTTCTGACTTGGATATGAATCGCCCATTAATCGGAGCTATTTGATTGGTCAATAAATTCCCGAACATTGGAGAAAGCTCTAAACGTAAATTGTTCATGGAGTATTTCAATTTCACAATGGAAGTACTTGATGTATTAGAGTGACTGAAGATAGAAAAAAAACTGCGGACCCAGTATTGAGGAAGGGATGGATGGTTAAAATCCGTGTATCCAAGTTTCCCCTGTGGCTTCTGTGACTGAAATGTTTGTCCTGTACTGAACTCATCGGTCATCAGCGGACTTACATCTGAACTGATTTCTCAAATTTTGTCTGCGGAACCAAAGCTGAAAACAATATTCATATTTATCAAAAAAATGCACAAAAATGTTTTTGTTGATAACTCCCATGATGTCTACATATAATACATATAGTGGGATGAGTAAACATTGTGACTAACCTATCCAATGCTCCTTTATATTTGGGAAAATGTATCTCAAGCAATAGAATTAATCTGATAGGGTGTGAATGATTCAGGGGGACATGTTTGGGATTTTGTACAACAGTTACTCGTTAACTAAGCACACATTTGTTAACAATACAGTTTTCTGATGTTGAGGCATGCGATAACTCACATACACACACACTCATACGAACACGTGCACATGTGTGTGGACACATACACAAACATATATATATATATATATATATACATATATATATATATATATATATATATATATATATATATATATATATATATCCATATATAAAAAATACTACCTTTTTTTGCAAATAATGATTTGTATAAAGAATTACTACATCTTGATATTAACTATTAATGAATATATTTCGATTTATCTTAAATGGCGTGTTCTGGTGGCAACTTTTAAATAATTAGTAGATTAAAACTAAAGATAAATCTAACCTTTATGACAATTGTTAAAACCAAGTAACACGTGTTGAGTAATCTCTCTTTATATATATATATATATATATATATATATATATATATATATATATATATATATATATATATATATATATATATATATATATATATATATATGTATATATATATATGTATGTATATATATATAGATATAGATATATATATATATATATATATATATATATATATAGATATATATTCACAAGTTCACCATCATCATCATTATCATCATAATTAACATATTTTCATGTCTGTTGTTTGATTTAAACCTTTGTCTAGTCCAAGCATACCTCTCTATCGTGGGCGTTGTTGAGGCGATATTGAATAACATTGGTTACATTCTTTTTTCTGGTCACAGTTTTGCATATGGTGAGTTGCGAAGTACTCCAGCTGTCTGGCATTTTTGCAGCATGACCAGCCCATTGCCATTTGATTTTTCGAATCTATTCCATGATATCTCTGACTTCCGTTATTTCTGTTATATACTGAGCTGACTTGATATCTCTGAGCAGAGTTCTCTGTTAAAGGTCCAATCTTTTGGTTGGGGCCCATGTTTCATTGATTGTTTGGAGAGCCCTTTTTTTTGGGGGGGGGGTGATATGATTTTCTTGTTCTCGAAGGTTAAGTCTACTTTCACAAAAGAAATGCATCACACAGCATTGATAACGACGTTATTTTGGTAGCAGGACCCACTTTGCCACGACCTTTGCCTATTTTGTCCCTTTGATTTCACTAGAATCGTATTAATACAAGAGAAAAACAGCACCTTTACATCATGATAGAATAATCCAGATATAAAATCTAATTCATTACTGCTGCTGGATGAGTAAGACTATCATTTGTTTTATCGGGCAACCTGCAAAACTGAAGTGATCTTGTTCCTGAGGGTATTTCTCAGGAAAAGTAAGTTATATAGTTTTTGGTAATAATAATCGAATGAAATATCAATAGGAGAGCTATTCCGGGCGATGGGTTGGATTTAAACTCACTTCAAAATAAAAAGAGTTCACTCTGTTCCTCTTCTGACAAAATGCAAATACATCGTAATAATTTATTGTAATTTTTTTTGTTTTTGTCTTTCTTATAGGAAATTTCTCTCTTTCTCACACTCTTATTCTCTTTCTCTCTCTCTCTCTCTCTCTCTCTCTCTATATATATATATATATATATATATATATATATATATATATATATATCTATATATATATATATATATATATATATATATATATGTATATATACGTACGTACATATATATATGCATATACTTATCGAGAGAGAGAGAGAAAGAGTGAGAGTGATACATTTGGTCTTAATCTATTGTGTTTTGCTTATTCTTTCGTTTTTGTTGATTTTTTTGTTTTTTTGTTTGGAGAACCGTTTTTACTTTTTCGCCAAAGGCATCCGGACAATAGATGAATAGATACTCTTCTCCTTTTTTTTCTCGCTGCATATAAACAGACGGTAATAAAATGTAATGGCTGCCAGTACCATGATTTTGTATTGTTGTTTGCGCATGCGTTACCTGATTGGTTTGTCAGCCCATTTGGATGAGGAAAAAAAAAAAGTAAAGGAGACGTATATTTGACCATCCAAAGCTACAAGTCTTTTAACCCTTTTTCATAGGAACAGTGAGAGAACTCAGAGGGCAACGGGCTGGTCATGTTGTAACAATGTCAGACAACTGCTGGACATCATAACTTGCAACGGGATCCTCAAAGAACAGATGAGGATTTTCGGCTGACAGAAGGTAAGATGGCGTGACGAGCTAGATAAATTCGGAGAGTACGGTCCCCATGATAGAGTGGTCCGGCGAATCTTGGGGAACGTCTTTGTCCAACGACGGGCAATAAAGGCTGATGATAATGATTCAACCTTCTGCGGGTTGATGTTTCTGATGATTTTTTGTTGGTTATTGTCGTCGTTGTTGTTGTAAGAAACCGTAAACCGAAACTGTCAAAATGGGATTCTTCAGATTCAAAGTCGGTCCGATTGTACGTATGTATGTATGAATCACGAAAAGACGCGTTACTAACGGAGCTAGAAGGCGTAAATTTTCATCAATTACTCATCAATTATCAATTGTTTTTACGTCATTAACCCCACTCAACGAGGATTTTAGACGTATTTCATTTTGCAATGTGAATTTATGCTGATTTGGATCCTTGTTTGCGTCTCTTTTATGCTAAAAAATCTGAAATTTTCAGTTATTACAGATCTAGGATGAAGGGATAACTTGATAATTGATTTCCAATCAACACAACAAGCTGCCGGAAGACATTGGTCACGAGACAGTTTCTATCGGGTGACTAACCAGACCTGTCCTTTCTCTTTCTATCGAAGCATCCAAAACCTCCCTTCGACTTGAAGCATGGGGTCAACATAGGGACATCTTTAGCATAACAGACCGCCCAACACATTTGTGTGAACATGCGCTCGCGCGTATCGGCTCCTTTTCAAAACAGAGAAATCTTGATGAAGGAAAAGGACGCTAAGAATTATCCAATAATGAAACAGACACGAAGCTCAATAATGTGACATTCTTAATAAGTTTTTCTCGCGACGAATTATTAGCATATATATGAATTAAATCGACAGATGCACGTAGATACGTAATCAAGTATATCATAAACAATGACTGAATCTCATCATTTTAATGAGTAATTTGCCAGAGAAATAGATGTTAACGAGGTCTGAACAGCTGATATCTATTTAGATGTGGTACTAGAAATGTGAAGGAGCCAATAAACGCTAGTAAAATTAAAAGTACATTTGATTTTGTACATCAAAGGTTTCAAATGATATAACATTCTTATCAGTTCATATATGTTTTCACACCATGTGGTGTAGATCTATCTATCGACACACACACACACATACACACACAAACACACACACAAAAACACACACGTATATATATATATGTATATGACAAACGCACATACACACGTATATATGTGAATGCGTACGTGTGTGTTTAGAACATATTTAAGCAACAAATTTAGTTATTAACAGTCAACCAAAACTGTCAGAATGGGTTCGTTTAGTCGCCGAGCAGTCTAATGCGTTATGTGTATAAGTCTATATATATCACACATATAAAATTCATCGGAGGATTTTGGGGACTGAAATTCGCAGCATTTACCCATTAATATGGCTACGAAGAACTTCTTTAGTTTCTCAACCTCACTGCGATAGGTCTTTATTTGGGAGTCCAATTTATAATATAAATTTCTACTGAAGCAATCCTTTAGTTTGTCCCCTGCTGGATTTACGTGTGTGTTTTGCTTTTGTTTTGAAAATCCAGACGTTTTTAGTGATCAATACCCAACAAAAGGCGAGAGAAATAACTTTTTCATTGATCACCCCCTGTTCAATTTTTGTTGTTGTCCACCCCAACACAGCTTGCTGTCAGAAGAGGTGGATCATGTGACAGTTACTATTGAGTGACTAACCAGACCTATGTTTATATTTTGTTTTGGAATTTACCGAATCTACAAAAAGATGTCTGGGTACAACTCCAACCGCTCAAATAATCATAAAGATTCGCTCACTTTCTTATATATATATATATATATATATATATATATATATATATATATATATATATATATATATATATATATTATTAATTTTCGATAAGGTACTGTTTCAGAATGACAAGCTTCCGAGAATAGGGAATGTGAGTTCAAATTTTAAAGGGAGGGTTATTTTTTACTTTTATTTCTTGCTCAATCATCTGATATTATAAGAATGACGATCATGGGTTACAATAAAAAGCAACAGAAACACTTTAGGTTGATCACAAAATAGAAACAGACACGAGACAAACGTCTTTTAGCAGCATGTCCTGCTGAGGCTGATCAATTAAGAACATTAGAAGAAGGGATGATCATAAATAAGTTTGTCATCTATCCTTTTGTCTCGCAGTAATCATTACAAGGTTCGAATGTTCAAACGAAAAACAAGTACAAAATAGTTACACACGTGTGAATTAAATCCCAGTATCAAAATCAATTGAAACCTTGTTCTATTGGTGTACACGATAAATACAAAGCCAACCAGCTGCCCTGCCAGTCAGCCAACCAGCTGCCCTGCCAGTCAGCCAACCGGACCAATTCGAAAACTGAAAACAGATTTAGTGACAGTTTTTTGTTGATGATTTCTAATGAGATGAACTAAACACTGGTCAAAAATGAATAATACAACCTTTTGCTTGATTGTACTCAATTATCTGATTTTTTACAAGTCCTTTGCTCGATTATTACTCCTGAATCAAGGTCTCAACCAGAAGTAATGAGAGCAACGGTGTCAGTATTCATTATAGACGTAATCAGCATCATTTCAAGGATATCAAAAACTGTCGACCAATATTGTAATCAAAACAGTCAACATAAGCATTTTCAGTTTTCAATTTGGTCTGATTGACTGGATATCTAACTGGCTGGCTGTGTATCGATCACACGTACAATCTGTAATAACAGAGTTATACGGATGGATGTTTGTACATTCACTTCCGTTCATGTTAAGAAACATACTTTTTTTTATCAATCTCTCTTTTGCTATAGGTTCAATTTGGGGGTTCAGTTTGTAATGTAGATTTTGGCTGAACAGGTCCCTTAGTTTGTGTCCAGCAGAATTAACGTTTTTATTTTGAGACAAAAAAAAAAAAAAGAATTAGTGATCGCTGACCCAAAAAATAGCGAGATAAATAATTCATTCTTTCATCACACCTATTTCAAATGTTTTGATCTATCACACCCCCAACACGTCCTGCTACCAAAAAATGTTAGTCACATGGTGGTTTCTATTATGTGATTAACCAGACCCGTTTAATTATCGATGTCTTCTCTTTTGTAAGTGCTTCCCTTTTAATCAAAACGGTTGCTACTGAAAATAGCTGGCTAGGCGAAGTAAGCGATCAAAATCAAAGCTGTTGTTTCCACCCTTAGAAGATTAATCACATTCAGGCAAATCCTTTTTTTCAATAATTGAATTGTCAGAATCATAATTGAACAATGGAACTTTGCTAATTTCATTCAATAAGACATTGTACTTGAATACCTCTTTTTACTTATGTTTTCTTGTTAATACTTAAGCCTAATCACATTTTGGTTCAGTCAATACACCGTAGGAGATTTACGGTTTATTCGCCCAGGCGTATCTAATCTTTGCCCTGAGAGGTATGAACAAATATTAAGTTGAGTGCGAGTTGAGAAACAAGACTAATCATTTCCCAAAGTCTAAGAGTTAATTAAACGTTCTTTATATCAGGTATATATAAGTTATGAGCCGACTTTAAAGAGAATTAGTTATTATGCATGCAGATATATCCACAGAGAGAAGGAAGAGAAATGTATAGTCATAGACGGATTGATACCTAATGGTTCGAGGAATCTGAATAGATTATCAATTCAGTTCATCTGTGAAGTTATACAACGGTTTCTGTGTCTCGATGGACGTTTTATGTTTCTCTCAAAGTGATTACAATAGAAAAAAAATAACACGTTTTCTATCAATGTTTTCCTTCTCTGGGGATGTCGTTTGGCAGCTTAAGTTCCCCGGAATTATAGGCTGTACTGTAATTACATAAACGAAACGCTCATTTAAAGAAAACCCGCCAAAACATTTACCATTAAAAAAAGTAACCCCGAGAAAAGGTTTCTGTCCGTATTTATGAGATAGGAACTTACAGCTCTCATTTACTGATTTATTAAAAGCTTTTGTATCCATGTCGGTTGATATAAGAACGGCATTTCGATCATTAAAAACTTTGACCTCCTTAAGAAGCCTATCATATTCGATGACTTTCTTAGAATTTCAATCAGGAGAGCAGTAGACTGTTTGATCAAGCTGTACATTCTTGTGATGTCACTACTGCTTGTTCAACTTAAACTACTTAGATTTCACTGGCTCACCAAGGGATTGAGTTCACGACCATCAGGTAAACTGCATATCTAAATCAATGCTAATATCTACTAAAAGGTTTCCCATGGGACAATAAAGTGGTGTTATTTTTAGTTCTTAAACCTAACGTATTTCCTTTCCGAATCAAAGGCTCTCATATGGTGTCCATTTATATGCTAGGCCTTCTGACGGAGTTATCAGGGCTTAGCATGAGCGCAGATTCAATTTTACCTTCTATCCATCATTCAGACTTCTGCAGGAGTTGCTGACTCCATCTTTACTTGCACACATGATACTGCACGATTTGAATGCGTTACCTCTACGCTGAGAACAGCTTTCGATGTTGTTTCAATTTTGTTTTTCAAGATCGCTATTATCGGCTCGCAAATTGAGAACCATGCAACGTGCTCATGAAAGAATTATGCTGGGTCTCACATGAAGAGACCACAAGACAGCACAGTACATCCGGGAAAAGACAAGAGTCAGGGACATCAAAGAATCCATTAAAAAGCTCAAATGGCATTTGGCTGGCCATGTTGCAAGAATGGCAGACAACTGATGGACATTGCAACTCACGACATGGATCCCGAGAGATCACAAGCGCAACCAAATCTGGCAGAGTATTAGATGGAGAGACGAGCTAGACAACTTCAGAAAGTACTTGCTCCGCAACGCCTAAGATAGAGAAGCGCGGTGAATCTTGGGGAAGGTCAGTGTCCAACAACGGACGTTGAAAGACTGACGATGATGATGACGATGATGATGATGATAGTCGGCTTCATAGGCTTACTGCAACTCCATGTAAAGCGATGAACACAGTTTCTGGTTATGTGCTCATCGGATGGAAGCTCGTCTCAGCTCAAGTATATTCCAAACGTAAAACTGTCTCCTAATACTGTCCACATGTATTTGCCTCAAATCTGCCGAATCGTTTGCAGCACGTGTCGTGTGTACGGTGGGCAGAATAAAGCAGTTTTTCAACAGTCATCTTCCGTTGTACACCTGCTCATAGAAGCCGATGTTTTTTTCTTGCAGGATATTTGTAACCCTGAATGTTTTTTTCTTAATCATGAAGAAATCCTGTGTGTCTGGATCGCTGGCTTTTATCGGACAGCAAAAAATACCATTTTCAAAACGTACAGTTGGTAGGAATCGAAATGTAGATCTATGAGAACGTGTGAGCTCCATTGATTCGATTAATGAAGACCCCAAACTGAACGTATTATGAACACGTATTTTTGCGAGTACTACGTCCATTCCCCAAGTATCCAGGCATTTAGCATTAACGAAAAATTGGGTAAAAGCAATTGCATTCTATTCCCCCTTTAAAGTACATCTCCAGGAATATCATACATTTATATCAGCGTCTCTTGCATTTTTCCAAATCAGCTTTAGGTTTCTCTCCAGGATGACCATCAGCTGTTTCTTTGTGTTTCCTTCGTTACAGCTGCATTCAAATTGAGAGTGATGAATTCTCCTATATCTATTGCCCAGTCACCAGGCTGGAGAATGTCCATACTGTCACTCCACAATGAAGTTGAGACAAAAAAGACAAAGGGTATGGGGACGCTATACAGAATCCTTTTTTCTTTTTTTTTTCCTTTTTTAATGAGATTTTATTCTGATAAACAATAGGTTATTGTTAATAAAAAAAAAACAGTATGAATCAAAGCATAGTTCATAGATTCACAGTTGTAGCTAAAGCAAAGGAAAGAGAGAGTGAAAGAGAGACAGAGAGACAGAGAGGACGAAACGAGATTGAGAGAAGGAATAAGAGAGAGGAGAGAGAAGGAAAGAGATGAACTAAACACCAAATGAACCTGTCGCTATAAACCTATGCAATCAATTGCGTCCGTCTTCTTCTTTTGTCGACTGCAATTGGTCTCTGGTCGGTGCTTCTAATTTCATGGTTTGTCGAACACAAGTAACTCATTAGCAGCCGGCTGTAATCCTTGTGGACATATTTCGATGTTGTTTGTTGTTACTTAGTTTGACTGATAATAAATGGTGCATGTGTTTCAAATGGCAGCTTTGAATTGGGTGTGCATCAAGTGGAAAGAACAACGAAAAATGGCTGCATTGAACGCGGGGAAAAGGGCAGTGGATAACTCATGAAAGCGAATCAACGCATATGAATAGATTATATCATATATTATGAATACGTACATATATATATATATATATATATATACACACACACACACACACACACATATATATGTATATATATATAGTATAGCAGATATGAAAACTAAAGCTGAACAAAAATGGGAACAAGGTACAGACCAATACATATATAAATAAACAGAATAAATGACTTCAAAAATGAATAAATAGAAAAAAGTGCGTGTATTTCCAAAGTACTATTTAAACATTTGCATTTTGAAAAAATGTTCCAGAATGACCTAAGAACCAATATATATATATATATATATATATATATATATATATTTATATATATTTATATATATATTTATATATATATATTGGTCCATAAAAATCCAGAATAAGTGAAATTGAAACCAAAGTAATATATATATATATATATATATATATATTCTGTTAGAAGGGGGGAGGTGATATGTTCTCAAACTGTAGACAGTCACAATAGCCTCAAACAAAGTTCAACATCACCCGAACGAATTAAGGCTGCTTTTAGTCCTCCACAAGAAACTGATACCTCTGAAATCAATCTAATGTAACCAATAATCCATCAACATATATATGTGTGTGTAAATATATAGTGAAGTAAAGCATTTGCTACACAGACACGTCGGTAGTATTGTTCCCTCTGGGCTTCTTCAAGCAGATGATTCAGTTTATTCTAGATCCCAATTCCTTATTTTTTTTTTTTTTGTGGGGTCAGTTGTCCAGGGTTGTATGATTTTCCTCTTATTCCATTCGTATATCTTTTCTTTTCTTCCTTTTCTTTGTTTTAGTGGTTGGTCATTGTTTGTTATTTTCTCTTTTCTATTTAGAGGAGAAACTGTGCTCGTTGGGTATTATAAATAATGTATTAGCTGTATACAATGTAAGCATTTTCTTCATCATTTTTGTGGTATGCTTCTTCCCTGAGAGTGTCTTATTCTCACTCGAATCTGTATTCCAATGTTAGGGTTCACATTTATATTATTTTAGTTTTAAATCTATTTATTCTGTCTTTTTTTTTCAGTTTCTCCTTGTATAAAATAATTATGATTATTGGGTTATTCTTGAAAACGGCTGGAAGTATCAAATATTGATAATGTTTATAGTAATAACGAGGAGAATGAGAAAGCTTTGGTGGTTAATTTTTAGAATATCTACGAGTAGGCTGTTAGATGATGTTTTTAATAGACATTTTAAGCAGTGTCGGCATCTTAATGCTACTTCATTTTTTCCTGTTTGCTGATTCCGTTTTTTTATTTTATTTTTCTATTGCATTGGCGTGAGTGAGGATCTCAAATTTCTTATTTACGCATAGGTGGCATGGGGTTTCATTATGTGTCATGTGTGTGTTTATTTTGATATTTTCCAATACCGGCATTGCTTGGGGAGAGAAGAAGATGGAGATAGAATTAGGGGTAGGTGAGAGAAAGAATGTGTGTGTGTGAGAGAGAAATAAACACACACACACACACACACATATATATATATATATATATATATATATATATATATATATATATATACATAGAGAGAGACAGAAGAAAATAGACAAGAGTTTTGAGCTCAAAAGTTAAGTAATATCTTCATAACGACACCAAGATAACCTGAAAAAAAGTCATCTACCATCTCCCTAGCGAATGCAACAAACTTTTACAAAAAGTATTAAAATATTGTACGTCATCCCTTTCATATGAAGAGGAGTTGGAAGTTATTTTCCCTTTGCGTGAAAAGAGTTGAAACTCATTCTTTTATCTCACATGAACGGCGCCTCAAATCCCTCATTTTACAAGTTGTATATATAATTGAGAATCGAAGTAGAATTCTTGGCGTTTGTATTTTTACACTGGAGTTTTACTTTACACGGCCTTTTTTCTCACGTTTTAAAATTATTCATATCAAAAGTACATAAATAGATACATGAATAAGAATGACAATAGTTGAAACGTTGATAAGGCTAGTAAAAGGAAGATTAAAGAATAATGATTAATGAATGAATCCAGAATGGAGTGTTCATCGTAAGGATTTGAAAAGGAGACAAAGTCATCATCACAGTAAATAACTATACAACCATAGCATCAAAATCTGAAGTTGTATCAAATGAAATTTCATCAAAAAATACAAATGGCTGGAGTGAATTATATTTATGACACCATCGGCGTTTTCCACTGAAAAACCTCTTAGAGAGAGTGAAAAAAAACTAAATCCCCCTGAATCTAGATTTATCAACACATCCATTTGAACACGGCCCCTAAAAGATCAAAACAACATGTTTCCATGTTACCAGAAATGAAAAAAAACGAAGGTTTTGAAACGGCTTTAGTGGGGTACTGATGTCAATTCTAAAGTCTGTAGTCAGAATAGTATCGTCATGACCGCTGGAATACACGAATGAGTGCATATACAAAAAAAAAAAATAGAGCCATTGGACACTTTCGGTGGCTATAATCTTCCGTGTTAGAAGTCTTTACGTGTAAAATCGAGGAATTGAAGCGAAAATTTCAAATCAACAATTGACTCCGGTAAATATTTTGCCACAATAAGAGTCATATTTCAGTTTCATCTTCGGCCCACACTAATTTAGTTCTACTTACCCTCTCACCATACTAGTGTTAACAGTTTTTTTGTCCTTTTTAAACTTATCCATATGACAATAAACAAGAACATATAAATACGTACGTAACCCATCAACACTTTCAATAATTGAACCGACGTAGCATCGAAATTTGAAATCATTTAAAAATCAATTGAAGAATAAATACGGTGAAAATAAGTTTTATTCATGATATCAGTAACTTTTGGGGCTAGA
The DNA here is from genome assembly GCA_963457665.1 of Thysanoteuthis rhombus. Taxonomy (NCBI): domain Eukaryota; kingdom Metazoa; phylum Mollusca; class Cephalopoda; order Oegopsida; family Thysanoteuthidae; genus Thysanoteuthis; species Thysanoteuthis major. Next base: position 34,127,399 of record OY735228.1, on the reverse strand, counting down.
GAAACGTCAACAAACATCTAGATCATGGACAATTCCATCACTATTAGGCACATAAAGTTAAAACAAGTTCCAAATTATGGGAATAAAAATGTTCAGAAGGTATTTAGGGGAATACCGATTCCAGTTTTCGAGTCCGTCGACGAAACAGTATGGCCTGAGGCTTGGAGCGCACGAATTCATAAACAAACAAAGGCCTGCGCATGACAAGAAAAAATACAACCCTTTCTCACCTTTGATGGCTACCAATGTTCAATTACAAATGATAGCGATAGTATTTAATTAGGGAGGAAAGGAAAATAAAAGAAACATTACTAATCAAACCCCATTCTCACTTCTTTCCTTACTGAATTGAAACTTTCGTATTTTATGTTTGATAAATTGAAAAAGATCTGTGTTTTTTTATATATATAAATGTATCTATTCATTTATCAGAATGAAGTAAGCCCTTGTGAATCTGTATGAACATATTTCGCTAATACATCAGACTTTAACTCAGCCTGAAAGACAACACCATAACAATCATTTGGCAGTGAATTTCACTTGTTAGTTTACATCCCTAATTTTGGTAAGGATTGTTTTTGCTGTTCTCCTTACGGTAAGAAGACAGAGTAAACTCCAGACGTTGTGCACGAGTTTAACAAAAATGGTGAAACATTTTTCTGAGGGTGCTGATGAGGACAACCTTGCAATCGAAAACTGCTATAATTTTTCAGCACTTGCTTCGCTGATAGCTTTGGAATAAAACGTTAGAAAATCATACCATTGCCGAGATCACTGGTAATAGGACCAATCACAGGGAGAAATGGATTCATATATTTTGCAAAGGCACCAAAAATGATAGATGTCAATTATCTCTCCTTTCTCTCCCCTGTCTCTTTGAGATATATATAAAGAGAGATAGGTGCATATGAATCGACGGAATAATTATAAATTTGCAATATGTTATATAGAAACATTTGAAATGATATCCCGCCATTACACAGTTGACGTAACACTTGCCATAAACAATGCAAATAGAATAAACAAATAAAGAAAATATGGCTGCTGAAAAAATCGAACCTGCAACCGGTAGGGTTCCACATCAACGTTGTAATGCTCTGATCATTGAGCCCGTCTATATAACCAGCAGCTTTTTAACTCAATGGTAAGAGCATCACAACGTTTAAGCGTCAACCCTATCGGTCGCAGGTTCGACTACTGCGGCAGCCATTTTTTTTTTTTAATTGCTTATTCTATTTGTGTTTTCTAGAGCCCGTGATTCATAAACCGTATAATGATAGATCATTCCCAAGTTCCTAAAAACATACCGAAATCGATATACATATATATATATATCAATCAGAATTGCAAGGATAATATATACCCGGTGGATGACAATATCCCATGCCTAATGCACTCGTCAGCACCTGGCAAAATGTTCCGCTGTATATGCTTTCATATATATATATATATATATATATATATATATATATAGAGAGAGAGAGAGAGATAGAGATAGAGATAGAGATAGATAGATACATATATATATATATATATATATATATATATATATATATATATATATATATTTAGAGATAGAGAGAGAGAGACTGACAGACAGACAGACAGACAGACTGACAGGCAGAGAAAAAGAAAGATAAAGTGAGAAAGTGTATGATATGGAGAAATAGGAACAAAGCCTATTGACAACTTTGTTATTCAAGATTTGTAGAATGCCTTGAATGGACGAATTCCCATAGTAAACAAAATTATCTCCTGATACGAGTCTTTTTTTTTTCAAATATTGATACACGCCTTTTTTATATTATTAACACATAAGATATACACAAGCATACGTAAATACAAGTTTTGTGTCACGCATGAAAACGTTGATAAAGACCAATGAACTGACATATTATACCCTTATACAGTTCTCTCAGATATTACGTTCATCAATGATTTTTTATTCGCCTTTCTTGCCACAACTCGACAACAAGCATATATTCAAAGACTCCCGTATATAAAAACCATGTTCAGTAGCCAAATAAAATCTAGCCAGACGCTTAATGTTTGTACCAAACCAAGTTGAAAACGGAAATTGATAGAGAAAATAGGAAAAAAACATAAGACAAGAGATAAGGAATTTATTTCATCGTCTGATAAAATTATGTGCAAACTAGTCAACTGTGAAATCTTCCCCTGTGGCATCCAAACGGTCAAAGATGACAGACGTTTATTTTTTTTGAACTTCAGAACAAAACGAAAAGAAATCACATTAGTCTACAAATTTACCTAGCGTTTGAGGCATGTTACGTCCTTGCATCTTCACTGACGAATTTGTCAAAAATTGTGTTGCAGATTAGAAAACATTTATTTATTTATTTTCTCAGTGTAGCTTTCTTTTTCTCTTGTTCAAATCGATAGCTACCAACACTATACATTATTTCATTAGACAACGGAAGACAGCGTGTAAAATTGATTGATATTGGCGAAGTTAATTTGGTGTTTATTTTGAATATACAGGTTTCTGTACTTGGCTTGTCTTCGACGTTTATTACGATTGATTAAGTATGTGAACAAGTACAAAGTAAAAGGCTAGTTGTTAACGCCTTGCAATCAATACAAACCGGTCTGTTTCTTGTTTGGTGAACTCCGACGACTCATTGATGTGTCTCAGGTCATCTCTTTCCTATTAGCTCTGGAAAAGCGTTATTGTAATGACAATTATGTGACAGATACGGGTATACCCCGCCTTTCAGAAGTTCACCTTACGCTACTTTTTTCACCATGGAATAATGGTACTGAAATAAAAACATTTTCGTTTCGCTTTTTTTTTAAACAGATATGGGGAAAATCTTCTTTACGTCATTTTTTTTTTCTCTGGAAGACCTTTATTGTAATCAAAATTATATTTTGAATACGGGTATCTCCCATCTTTTGAATGATTACTTCATGCCAACTTTCGCTTTTACGTGAAATAGAGATAAGTGAGAAAGTTTTTTCAGTGTTTTATTTGCTGTGAGCTGTTAATGAGGCAACGCATACAGTGTTAGCAAATCCATAAGTAGAAATTCCCGTTATCTGTTAATTTGGTTTGAGTCATTTGGTAATTTTTGAAATTCTTAAAATAACCTAGTACGTATACTAATCAGATAGGCGTGCCTTCTGAAGGGCAAGTTATTTTCTCTGACCGATGATAGCAAAGTGGACTCGATTGCCATTTTGCTTCAAAACGAAATTGGGGTTTTGTTAACGAAGTTTATGACTTACATAAACAATAACCACCTAATGTCTACTTGAAATGATAAAAAAAGAGTTCACACCGATGTGCTTTGTGAATTTTATTGCTCAGACAGGTGGGTAAGTCCTACTACCTTTGAAAACGCTTCCAATAAACATCCTCTACTGAGCCATCGTATATATATATATATATATATTTATATATATATATACACACACACACAAACACACACACACACACACACACACACACACACATATATATATATATATATATATATATATATATATATATATATATATATATATATATATATATATATATGTATACATTGTATTTATGTAAGTGCTCCTGCGGAGGTGAGCGTAGAATTTCATACGTGTATAACAAAGTCATGCTTTTCCTCTAAACCTTTCTGGAATCAAAGAACTTATCCTGAGCAATTTCTTTAAATTTGCTGTAAAACACGAAAAGTCGATTTAAAATTAAAAGAGATCTTGAAGAAGAAGAAGAAGGCCTTGACACTGCGAGATGCTAATCAATGACGTCGTACAAACACATCTGCCATATTTCTGTGTATGTATACCAAATAAGACTTTCAGCAGAATGTCGACAAGTTTGACAGCTATGCACCACCGATCAAGATAGGGACAACGTTGCCCTTTGTCCAGTGTAGCTGGCAGAGCCCTAATCAAACTGATACGTCTGTCAATTTAATACCCACCATGCATCAGAGCCTACCAAAGAAGGTCGGGATCGGGAATGAGGAATGGTTCAGAGCGCAGATGTGAGGGTCGGTCTGAAGATGGTCTGATGTGCGCGCAAGACAGGAAGTGACATCAGATCTATATTTTATCGATGTCATCCCCGCTGGATATTCGAAGGGCGTTATAATGAAGGAAAGAAAAAAAAAATTGCTAGTTATTTTCAGTACTTGACCAAGTAATGACCATGAAGGAAAGAAGGAATGAATGAAGGAAAACGGGAAGAATAAAGGGAATAGAAGGAATGGATTGAAGGAAGAAACTAAATAATTGGAGGAGTAATACGAGGGGAAAAAAGAAGGAAGGAATAACGGAAAAGAGAACCTGGGAAGAAAGTGAAAGAAAGAAATTACAGAAAGGGAGAAAGAGGAAAAAATGCGAAAATTGAAGTTAACATAAGAATAAACGAATAAGATTTGTTAGACAGTATTTGCATTTCCTGAAGAAGCCCTGAGAAACTATTGATCTAAATATAGTCAGCAACTTCAGTTAGTTCAGAAAAAATATCAAAAATATTGTAATTAAAACGCTCTAAACATAATCAAAAAATTAATCGAACAATGGAAATATTAAGCTTTTTTTTTTTAAATTTAAGAGGGTACTAGGAATGCAAGATATCGATGGAAACAACAAAGCAGGAGAATTGATGGAATAATAACACTACTTAATCTTACAAAAATTACACGTAGTAATACTAGAAAACTCATTGGCCTGAACAATGTAAAAAAAAAAACAACAGAGATGACAATAAAAACGACGATTCTTAAACATGTATTGAATTGAGACGATATTTAATCTGAAAACTTAACACCACTACAAAAGCCAGGAAATGCATCCAGCGAAACCAACTGTTGTAAAGACTATCGTAAAAGATACGAACTGAATCTCCAAACATTGGTTAATACTAAAACTGCCGGAAAACGTACCAACCAAAATTAATTAATGGAAGAAACAAAGATGAGTAAAGAAAAATGCTCATATAATGATAATTCTCAATCTCAAAACATAGCACGATATTGGAAAGGCTTTTGGACGTGTCGTCCAAAACTCCGTGACCAAGACAACAGAAACTAGGATTCTAATTCTGATAAATGAAGGAATAACCTCAGCACATAGTTTTCTTTTAAAAAAAGGAAAATAGAGTAAGGACTAATTTTTTTTTCAAACAAAGATGGTTGAAATAATTGTCTGAATAGTTCCTGAAGTAATGGCAATGCTTAAGTAAAAAAAATTAAAACAACCTGAATGTCAGTGAACACGTCGTGTCGAATGATGATTTAAATACAACGAACCTGAAGAAAAGAAACATTAAAAGTTGTAGATACAAGTTGGAAAACACTTTATGACGTTGTAGCTTACGTTTTCTGGAGTGTACAAACTAATATGCCAGAGCGTGGTCCGAGGCAGTCGCAACTCAATCACGTTTATAAATGTATAGTTTTTATATTCATTATAATGTCAATGATACATCACGAACGTTCAGCTTATTTACGACCATTATGTCTGCCACTACAAGTACGGATAAGTTTTTTGTTTCCCCTCTCTTGTGCACTCATGCCACAAATTAGTTTTCGGCGTTTGCTCTTGATGTGGTTAAAATAATTTCCTAGAGTAACAGATGGACTCGTATTCCATCTGCTGGAACTATTCTCTTTTGATGTATAGAATCACGCACATGAACGAAACAAAAGCAGTTCCTCCACAGATTTTTCTAATTTGCTAGGAGCAAGGATATGAATGTAGCCGCATATCAATGCAAAGAAAAATAAATTCAACAAAACGACTATTCTTCGAAGTATTATTAACATTTATTTTTTGGTTAGATTTCGAAAACTCCTCTTCTTCAGTTTTATTGTTGACACATGAATGCGCTTCGTTAAATCAGCGGGTCTGATGAACGGAACATGAATTCGTGAAGTCGACTTGATGGTGACATCACCATTTTTTTGTTGTTGGAAAGATACACGATTGGTGAATGATTTCAACCATACAATGCGAAATCCGTTGCGGTTATTTGATAGAGGAATTGGTTGCTGTCTTTGTTTGTTCGTACCTTCATGCAGAACTTCATTTTCTGATCTTTCTTCTTGATTTCATTCCTAGATATTCTCTCGTTCTTTCCCTGAACTTTTCTAATCAATTCTTTTCTTTTTCCACTTTCTGTTTTTATTTTTGTTCGTCCTTTTTTTTTTTGTAAATATCTTGTTAAATTATGATATTCGTTCTCCGTTCTTTTTGTTTTTCTTTTTTCTCTTCCTTTCTCTTTCTTTCTCATCTAATTCTTATCATTATTTACCTTTTTTGTCTCTTCTCCTCCAATTCCCCATCTTCCTCCCTCTTCTTCTTCGTCTTCTTCTCCTTCGTCTTTTTCTTTTTATTCTTCTTCTTCTTCTTGATTTTGTAGTTGCTTATCCTTCCTCTTCTGTTCCGACCCCCCCTTTTCTCTTTAATTTCTCTCTGACATTCTGCTCTCTCTCTCTCCCTCACTTCTTCTTCTTCTTCTTCTTCTTCTTCTTCTTCTTCTTCTTCTTCTTCTTCTTCTTCTTCTTCTTCTTCTTCTTCTTCTTCTTCTTCTTCTTCTTCTTCTTCTTCTTCTTCTTCTTCTTCTTCTTCTTCTTCTTCTTCTTCTTCTTCTTCTTCTTCTTCTTCTTCTTCTTCTTCTTCTTTCAGCACGTCTTCCATACGTCTATTTTCCATTCCCAGATCCGACTATCCACTTCCTTCCTCATACAATCCTCTCCTTCACAGTTGGATCACTCCTTCTTCCCATTCCCTTCCTTGTCTTCTTTTTCCTTTCTTCTTTCACTGACCACTCAAAACAGTAAAGTACAACGAAGCAACAGAAAAAAAGGCACTAAATAAAAACAATACAAAAACAAAAACAAAACAAAAAAAAACAGAAGCAGAACCACAATTGCCCCGAGCGATGGAACCAAGCTTTGCAAGCAAAGAATTTGTGCACCAGAAAACTAATTACGAATTTCACAACAAGACTTTGATTAAACAATCAAAAAAATCTGTCAGAAATTCCGCCTGGAAGAATGGTATCGTTCTTTAAGAGTGTCTCTCTTCTTGTAAGAAAGTATAATTATTTCGTGACAACTTAAATCTCTTCTACTATGTTTCCTAACCTGCTTGCAACGTTCTCCGTTGATATCTATCTTCTCCTGTTAATTTATATTGACACACTATAAGCAAAATAATGATAAATGCTTCATTTCAAGAAACCCAGAATATGTCATCATCATCATTATCATCATCAGAAATAACAACAGCCATTTAGCAGCCATCGTTGGATATAGACCCTCCCCAATATTTGCCAGACCTTTATATTGTCACAGAGTTCATCTAGTTCGTCACATTATCTTATTTTCTGCTGGCTACAACTTCGTATATGATCTCCTGAGTTCTGTGATACGAGTCGTGATGCCCTGTGAGTGAAAATTTTAGTACATTACTGGCCCATTTGAATTCCCGAATGGATTCTATAATATATCTTTCTCCTATTATCCCCTTATATAATGTGATGTATTACAATCTTTTTCTTTCAGTTTCTCCATGAAAAGGTGAGCATGATTCTCTCCTATGCACATTGCATGTTTCTCAGTTTGAGTGAGTAGATTTCTCCACTTCATTTTGAAATAATGATAAACTACATTTGACGGATTTTCCAGATTTGAACGACCAATCCAAAAGAGGTCTCTACTCCATAATAATTTTGGTGATATAATTGCGTTTTAATGAATCGATTTTTCAAGACGTCACATTTTCATTTGGATGGCCGTGACAGCCATCCAAATGAAAAAGTACCAATTAGCTCCACTTCCTTTGTTATATATATATATATATATATATATATATATATATATATATATATATATATATATATATATATACATATATATATATATATATGTACATATATTTATATATATATACATATATATACATGTATATATATACATATATATATATATACACACATATATATATACATATATATATACATATATATATGCATATATATATATATATATACATATATATATATATATATATATGTATATATATATATATATATATGAATTATTCCACATTTTTTTACACTTATAGGGGTATTTTGCATCCTTGCTATCACCGTGACGTAACTGAATTTTTTCTAAATAGTATTTTTGAAATAGTTGTTCTTATAAACATTTATATCATGAGTGGGATTTCTGGAACAAAATTATTTTTCATTCTGATTTTTAGATAGATAGATAGATAAACAGATAGATAGATGCAGCAAATACTAAAAGATCCTAACCTAAGTAGGTATAAGTGTATATACAGGTTGTCCTGAAAATAATGCTCTACTTTCTAAGGAGAATGAATACGTACAGAAAAAGGCTCAAACGTCCATCATAATAATGACCAATCGATTGGTCAAGATCCAACCAATCTACTGTCATTAGTGTCCGAGTAATCAAGCATCATAAAGCGTAACAGCAACTAAAAAAACATATGTGTGTAAGCATGTATCCAACGCAAGTATTTTACGACTTGGAACGAAAAAGTACAAATTATTCCAGTCAGCACAGTCTACACAGTCTAGTGTAGTCTTTAAAGTCTTGCAGGTCAGTGGTTCTCGGTAAAATCTGATAACATAAATATACCTCTATAGGGCTAGCTTCATTCCTGTCATTAAACAAATTCACATGGATGCTCTGTCTACCTTGGCGTCATTGCTGTAAAATGTCCTCAAAACAATAGCTTCCTCTCGGGCATTTAACGAAAACGTGAGGATGCTCTGCCGTTGTTAGTCCTCAAGAAGCCCGACGTGTTTTTAGATACAACTTCACCTCCTGTCCCTTATAACAAGATCCAATTAATCTTTAAAAAAAAGAGTGGGTAATTAATGCATCCTCCCAATAATCACTTATGGAGCTGAAACACGGAACCTAACCAAGAGACAGATTCGCCAATTGAGAACTGTGCAACGTACACATGAAAAAAATATGCTGGGCCTCACATGGAGAGACCACAAGACAATACAGTACATCCAGGAAAAGATAAGAGTCAGACACATCATAGAATCCATCAAAAAACTCAAATGGCAATGGGGTGGCCATATTGCAAGAATAGCGGACAACCGATTGACATCGCAACTCACGACATGGGTCCCCCAAGATCACATGCGCAACCGAGACCGGCAAAATATTATATGGAGGGACAAACTAAACAAATTCAGAATGTACTGGCTCTGCAACACCAATGATAGAGAAGAGTGGCGAATCCTGGGGGAGGCCTATGTCCAACGACAGTCTTTGAAAGAATAATGATGTTGATCGTGACTCACAACTCACGACATTATCACCATCTCTTTCTTCGTAGGTTCTTCAAAATTTTCTCCCTTAATTTCTGCTCTTCCGAATACATTTCGTATCGATTGTTATGCACTGCTAATTACTAATTTAAACATGATAATTGGACATGTACATTTACTCTCTGTCATTCTTACGTTAACAGTCATGTCAGTGACGTAATTTAGTCGGAATATAATTTATGTTACAGTAAACATCATAAATTGTATCTTTACTCAATTTCATCCCTTTATTAGTTTAGTATTCGGGAAATATTGAACATAAATAAGAAAATCTGATAGAACATGATGTTTTGATATTTTAGTACAATGCAATGGCGTAATTACTTCTGATTGGCGTCACCTTTTGGCGGCAACAATGAACTATAATAATGATTAAACATAATTATTTAATTGAGAATTCAGATTACATAAAAATAATGATGGATCCCTCCACACACCATACAATCAAGCTTCTTCCAAATATGTATCTTTTGAACAGGTATGACACTAGTATATACTGTTTTTATTCTTGTCTAGCCTGATTAGTTCCTAGTTATTGCCCTGAAAACTAGAAACTTTACTGGAACCTTTCGTAAGTAAATGTGAATGAATATGTTTCTTTATCTCTCTCTTTCTCTTTCTCTCTCCCTCTCTCTGTCTCTCTCTCTTTATATATATATATATATATATATATATATAGAGAGAGAGAGAGAGAGAGAGAGAAGGGGAGGGAGAGTGCGTGTGTGCAAGAGAGGAAGAGAAAGGTATTAACAAATGAGCACTTAATAGAGAGTACATCTGCATGAGGGAGAGATGAAAATACACACACACACACACACACACACACACACACACACACACACACATACATATATATATATATATATATATATATATATATATATATATATATGTACCTGCCTCAACACACTCGTACCTTTGTATCTCAGAATTTCGTATTCATTTATGGGGATATGTCAAAGTTTGAATAAGTCCGGCACAGTACTACAATAATGGTGCATCCAGTAAGGATACCGCTGAGCATCAAGCTACGTTGTAGTCACTAAGTATACATTTACGTCTGAGTTGGACTCAGAGAGCAACAAAACTGCAAGATGGGGGCAATTAATGCGGCCAAACCAATAGTACCCACCCCGCTCTGAGCATGGCTCAGCACTCAAAGATGTAGTGGACATCGGAAGGTAAGGTAGCCTAAACGCTATGACAAAGAGAACAATGAACGCAAGGAGATTATTCCAAACTAACCAGATTACAATAATACTGATCTATAATCTTTCAAAAGTTGTCTGCTTCAGATATAAAGATGGACTATTTATTATATATTTTGATGCCCTGAATTCAAATATGAGTATTAAGTTTTTACATTTTACGTATTTAGTATATGGTGTACATTGAAGACATTCAACCATGAATTTTAAAAAATGCATAATGCTCGTAATGACACGGTGCCGTAACTTAAAAAAAACTAGTACTGATCAATTATATCATTTTTTGAACATTTTCGTTCTCAGTGATTCAGATTAAGTCAGATTGACTCAATTTGTATCAGAAACCTTCCGGCTTTGGATCAATGAACTTAGTATTTTAAAAAGAACTTCCTTCCAAATGTATACAACGACGTTTTTGACCGCTAGCGTCAACAATCATAACCAACTGAGTCACTCCAAGAGAAACGGTACAGGATTAGAAATCGTCAACAAAAACTGTCACGAAAAAATAGGTTTCATTTTTGGCTGTGTATATGTCACGCATACATGCTGTACTGATGGAGCTAGAAGGCTGAAATTTTGAACATTTACCAATATTCATCGCTAGAAAAATATTGTAAATCCCTCCAGAATGATTTTTAATAGTGGGTTCAATATGCAATATAAATGCATGCTTAATTGTTCTTTTAATGTATGTTCACAATCAAGTGATCACTAATCAAAAGAAATTCAAAAATAAGTAACCTATTCGTTGATCACCTCCTTTTTTCAAATATTTTGATTGATCATCCCCAATACAGTATGAGGCCAAAAGACGATGGTCGCTCAACAGCTTCTATAGTGTGACTAACCAGACCTGTCTCGCATGTTCACAATGTTTAACACCTGATCTCTTTAGAGTAGCTTTGTGAGAAAATTAATTCGCTGGAGGTCATTATTTACCGTTATTGCGTCGAAGGGGTTCATAGAAAGCTGAGGTAAGTGTTTCTCTTAGCGAAATCAGTATTTCACTTTAATTGTCAAGTGACAAAGGCATAATTGACGTCAAATTCTTCATCGAATAGCCAGTCTCTCTTCACCTGAACGTGGTAATTACTCAAAACAACCCTCCCACTATCTAATGGAATGTTGTTGATGTAACGATTTTACACTATACCTTCATACAATCCGAGGCAAAAGAATGAGCCAAGCACTTCATGCAGAGAATATTAACACCATAGAGAATATATGGGCGTGTATTGAGGCCAAACTCTTTTGGAGAAAATATGGGGACACTGGCTTGCTGTTGGAAGGAGTCAGTAATGGAACAATATTAATGAAGCAGATTGGTTACTGCTACTGGATGATTTGACAAAGTAGTCAGTTTTCTGAAAGAAAGGCTATTTCATACGAAAATGGACTCTGTGTTAAAACACTGTATACACTGTTGCATACCATGTACGTATTCATAATGGACATGTATAATTTTTTCATCCTTTACACTTGAGTACGTGTGCACACACACACATACACACACACATACACACACACACACATATATATATTTAAATCGTAAAAGTACAAAAAATATAGACAACGTATTTTACACACACACATAGACACATACACACACACACACACACATATATATACATATATATATATATATATATATATATATGTATATATATATATATATATATATATATATATATATATATATATATATATATTTAATACGTATGTATGTATGTATAAGGGGTACGCAAAAAATTAAAGAATTTTACCATTACAAAATGAATCACTTTGACTACTATTTCAGCATCTTCTTCGAGGTAGCTGCCCTCTGAGCCATCACACTAAAGTTGAGTCCTATCAGAGAAGTTGCATTGCTTGATAACTTTTCTATATGACTTCCTCTTTTTAATCCTCGATCGATGCTGAACAAGTTTTCTGGAGAATGGAGAAAAAAAACACATTTTTTTTTAATTGGAAAAATTTATTTTATTGAAAAAAAAAAGCAGATATTTATCATTCAAACAGAAAACCATGGCTAAATGCATGCCTTGTCATGTTGATTGCAAAAATTGGTTCTACACGCGAAATGTTCATGTTTTTTACCCTGGACATCATGTTACTTAAAGCTACATATGTGTGTTCATATGCTAATGAGAGGTACTCTTTTTCTCTCTCACACTATCTCCCTTTCTCTCCTTATGCCTAAAATATACACCAATCTTCCCCACTCCCTATCTCTAACTCTCTCTCTCGCTCTCTCTCTCTCTCTCTCTCTCTCTCTATATATATATATATATATATATAATATTCAATTCTTTGTACATGTGCTGATATGTTAATTCTACTTGAGTGTCAGAGAATGTAGATCTGATAGATCCGTGTGATATTCTATATCTTCTTTCCTTTGATTGCATCTGCCATATTACCTTGGTTCACGTGCTGCCGTTGGCGCCTATCTCTATATACAAACCCTTGGCAACAACACCTGGCTGCAGACACCTACCAGGGTTTCAGTAGCAATACAAGGAAAATGGCTTCTAGGACATTACAATCTCCATCCAAACACAGCCATGTTATTTATTCTTGAGCCAGATTCCATTGGTGCAGAGAGAAACGATTCATCAATCATCATCATTATCATCATGATTATCATCAGTCGTAGGACATAGATTTTCCCGAATGTTAGCCGGACATCTTCTGTGGGCGTCCTGGAGCCTATGTTATCTGAGTTTGTCAAATTCGTAGTGCCATGTAATATTCTTCCTGCAAGATTTTTGCATATGATCATCGGGGATCCATCTTACAGTGGTTGTCTGGCATTCTTGCAACTTGTCCAGCCCATGGCCACTGAAGTTATCTAATTGTTTCTTTGATATCATCATGTTTTTTTCTCTAATTTACTTTGCTGTCTTGTGATCTCTCTGTGTGATGTAGACCACGATTCTCCATTGTGTGCATTGACGGTCAATCATTTGGCCAGTTTCCACGTTCTGGCTCCATAGGTGACTATTCTTTAGGTTGCAATTGTTATATACCCTTCTTTCCCGGATTAATGAGAGTTATTTTTGCCCTTGAAGGCTATCCAACTACAACCGAAGAAATTGGTGTCGTTCACATCAGCGGTTCTCGAAAAATCTAATAAAAATAAATCAATAATTGAGAGTTCCCTTCATAGTTTCCATAAATTATCCACGTTGACATTTTCTCTTTAAAATAATGTGAATTCAGATATAAAATTCCAAATTGGCAACACTTCGACGATGTAGTTTTGTACGACGGACAGAAAAATTATTTTATTCGACAGTTATGACAGGCTGCCCCACGCACACAATAAAACCTGGCCCCATCCAATCGAGCACCTTTGGAGCGGGAACTGACCAAGTTTAGATCTCATAGGTTCGTTTTCCTTCAACTTTGATTTATTTATTTCCTCCTACGGTACCTTCACTTGCACTCTTCCCTCCTTTTTATTTTCCATCAGCTTCTCCTCCTTCGTTACGTTGACTTTTACTTCTCCAGTTGATATCTAGTATCTTCACACCTATTGCATCAGGTGGTTATTGCCAGACGTCGAATGGAAGAGCTGTCCCCGAAATAGCAGGTTTGTCTCTGTATTTTGACCAGTGTTAACACTATTGTGATTCAAGGCAAATAAATTCTCATTTCATATCATTCACTTTTCCTTGGAGGATTATTGGAAGTGTTCCAAATACTGCAGAGATTAGATGACCGACGAATATCCTTGGATTTTTTTTTTCTGCTTGTAATGATAATCAGTTAAATTATCACACATCATTATGGGCCTGGTTTCCACCTGATGGAATTGTTGTTTTCAGAAAACTCAATAATTTCTCTACACTCTTCCACCGGTCCTCATCATCATCATCAATATTATTATTATTATTATTATTATTATTATTATTATTATTATTATTATTATTATTATTATTATTATTATTATTATTATTGTTGTTGTTGTTGTCGTTATTATCATTATTATTATCATTATTACTATTATTATTATTATTGTTGTTGTCGTCGTCGTCGTTGTTATTATTATTATTATTATTATTATTATTATTATTATTATTATTATTATTATTATTATTATTATCCAAACCAGTTGCCTTGTGGTTATCGCTGATGACTGAGTGACAGTAAGTCTTCTCAGATCTTCAGCCCGCCTCTCATCTCTCCCTAATTTATCACGGCAGCACTGTGGTTCGTCCACCGCCATTTGTGGTGTGTGTTTTATTTTTTCTTCTTCTCTTTTCAATGCTACTGCTAACAGCTGGGGTTGTAGATCTCACATTCCCAACACTGTCACCTGTATCCGTACAATCCCTAGCAGTGCACTGTCTTGACCTTTTCCTTTTATACGTAGTTCCTCCAATCTCGCCTTCTGTGACTTTGGTACGGTTCCAAGTGTACCTGCTATTACTGGTACCACCCTGACTTTCATGTTCCACATCTTGTCCAGTTCTCTTAGCAGGTCCTGGTATTTTCCCAGCTTTTTCTCTCTCTCCTTCTCTATTATTTAGTAAGTTCTCCTATTCTTGTCAACGATTACTAGTTCCAGTCTTCTTGCTTGGATGGGATGGTTGGTGTGGGTGTTACAATACCGACGTAATTTGTGCTTTCCATTCTCCAGGTCTGTGTCCAGTTTGTGCTGGTACCACTTTTCCGTATGGTTAAATCACGTTAGTTAACACAGTTCCCAGCGCATCACCGTTGATTCTCTATTGTGGCTGGGTTCATACTCCATCTTGGTTCGTTGTCTATACACACAAGTTATGTGGTTTACGGTCCTATCCCTTTCCCTATAGGTGGCATTTGCTATCTGTCTGTGTTTTATCGATTTTTGCTTTGATTTGCCTTGTTCTAATGCATTTGTTTTGAGCTGCCATGATGAGCAATTCTGTTTCACTTTTCAGATTTCTTTTTCGTAGCCATGTCTATCGTTAGCAACATCCTGTATCTATCTTTTGGATTCTCTGTATAGTTTCTTCTGTTCCCATTTTCCTTTCCTTGTTTTCTGTGCCGCTCCATTGTCTCCTATTTTTTTGTTTTTCGGTTCGCTGTTTTGTGCGCTCTTTATGTTGTATTCACTGTTTGCTTGAACATAATTTTCTAGGCCTTTCTTAACCCTCTGGACACAGTCTTGTATGCTGATGAATCGTATGCAGCCTTCTTTTTTCTTCATGTGCAGCCTATCCATGTAATTTCTGGGGTGTTGGGCTGGGGCTTTTTTGACAAGAGTTCTTCCTTTGTTCATGCAAGGAATGGTCCTGTGTATCTTACTACCGATACAGCCCTTGTGTTCATTCCCTTCATCAGGTTCCTGCTGTTTCGTTTCGTTTCTAATATTCTCCTTGTTATCTTGAGGTACTCTTTCATTTTTTTCCTGGCATTTGTATCGGTCTTGTGTGGCTGATGGTGTAATCTTCTTGCTGTGCAGGAGTTTGATTCCTTCTGCTGTGGCAAGCTTTCCTTTGTGCATTACCATAATTGCATATTTCCCTATTCTAAACTTCATCCCAATGTCATCACTGTATCCCTTCATTTTGTTGAACAGTGTTTCGAGCTCTCCCCTGTTCTTTGCAAAGTGTTTAATGTCGTCCATGTAACTTAGGTGGTCAACTTTTTCCTTTGCTTTGGAGAATTGATATCCTTTGTTGCTTTTTAAGATTTTGCTGAGTGGTATCTCTGTAAGAACGAATAAGAATAGAATCAAATAGAAAGAGAGATAGCAAGTTTTCCTAGAAAATACCTTTTTTTATAGTTACCTCCGCTAAGTTTTATCTGGTGTCTTGCTTACCAAAAGAGAAAGTCGATTGACCACTAATCTTCTCAAATATACAACACTCCCTTAGATCATAGCAATGAGGCAGTGTACATTGTTTCCTTCCAATTCCTGTATTCATTTAGGAGAGCTTTTGTATCATCTCAAACGTAGTAATTATTAGTGGCACTATTGTTATTCTCATATTTAGAGTAAGGTCCTGATATTTATCTCTTTTTCATTCTAGTCCAGATTTGCTCAGGCTCCCCGGTTGATTATTTGACTTAGATTGGCTGTAATCGAGAGTAAAATCTCAAAGTATTTTGATATTCTTATACCCACAACAGAAGGAAAAAATCAAACGAATCACTTCAGGATGACAAATCTTCGGCAGAGCAAACTAAACCTTCAAAAGCAAGAAGATCCAATTGATCTTAAAAAGGAGAGTATACAACCTATACAACCAATGCATGATCCTGATAGTCACCTATGGAGCTGAAACATGGAACTTAACCAAGAGACAGACTGGGAACCATGCAACGTGCACATGAGAGAATCATACTCAACCTCACACGGAGGGATAATAAGAAAACACAGTGTATCAGGAAGAAAACATGAGTCGGAAACATAATAGAATCTATTAGAAAAATTATTGATTTTTTTAATTAGATTTTTTCAAAAACTATTGATGTACATAACACATATTTCTTCGCTGGTAGTGGTATAACCTTCAAGAGCAAAAAAAAAAATCAGAAAAGAAAGGTATGCAACAACAACCTCCCAATAGTCATAAAGGGGGCTAGAACGTGGAAACTGGCCATATGATTGACTCTCAAACACATGATCAAGTAACGAGCATAAAAGAGAATCATAGTCGACATCACACACACAAATTACAAGACCTCGTGGTATACTAGAGAAGAAATAGGACTTAGTAATATCAAAGAAACAATCAGATGACTTCAATGGCAATGGGCTGGTCATGTTGCAAGGATGATTTACAACTGATAGTCATCACGACTCATTAGATGATCATATGCGAAACCGAGGCCGGCTGAATACACGATGGAGAGACGAACTTTAAAAATTTTGAAAATGCTGGCTCCACAACGCCCACGATGGAGAGGTGTGGCAAATCCAAAGGAAGGTTTATGTCCAACGACCAACGATGAAAAGACTGATGATGATACATTCATAGACGTTTTTTACCGCTTCTTGATTGAAATCAGTCGCGTTCTTCGTCAACACAGAAAATGAAAGGGAGTTACAGATGGGTGAAAGGGTTTTCGGTTGCGCCATTATGCAGCATCTAAAGATTTGGCTTTCAACCCATTTTCAGAAGGCCATTGATGCCAGTTGCTGACACGCTACTAAATAACGCACCAAACGATCTATCTTTCAGTATTTCTTTCATATAAGTATTAATTTGTTTTTACCATAAAAGGTTTCCTTCTTTCTTTCCCTCTTTTTGACACTCTTCCTTTTCTCCTCCTCTCTGGATTGTGTTTTTCACGTCTTTTTTTTAATGCAATCTTAGTTTTTGTCTTTTTTTCCCACTGCTTATCGTCCTTGTCCCACCCCCTCCCTTTTTTAATCTCAGATTTTCCCTCAGAAGTAAAACACATTTATTACTTTCTGTTCAGCTTTTAAGTGCTTTAATCCAGCTACGTTAAGGCATCAGATTTTCTTTAAAAGCCATCAAGATATTTTTTGTCATGAATTCCCTAAAACTGCTAACTTGTTTCTCTCAGAAACTGTTGAATGATATATTTGAAATAAATTCCAAGCGATGACAGAAATTCCAAGTGGATTACCAGAAATGAATCTCTCCATTCATACTGGAGAGATTATTAATGTCAATAAAAAAAAACTCGGAAAATATCTGAAATTTCCAGCTCAGCACCTCATTAGCAACTCAACGAATAATCGAATTAAGATAAATGAAATGAAAATTTGTGAAAACTTGCTAGGAAGTCACTTTTGGCAGCCGTTAGCTTGATGTCAAATCTCTTCCTATTTACAGATTTTTTTTGTAATTATTTGCATATTCGTTATTTTCTCATAAACAGCTTTAATCAGCAGTTGATAGACTTAGATTTATCTCCCCTGGACAGGCATTTGGCCAATTCATCCTTGATTGAATTATTCAAGGTCATCAAGGGTCAATTTTGAATTTTAAATAGCTTGATAGACCAAAAAATATAGATATTTCTTATTTTGTAGGTTAACCGTTATGCAATTCAGTACAACTAACAAAATATCCGTATAAAAAGATGCACCTATGTTGTGTATCTGAAAACCCTGTCAAACTGAGAGAATATGCATCCATTTTGTTCTGTACATCAGAATTTTTTTCTGCTCGCAGCTCTTTTTTATGTGTAAAAAGTGTAAATGATATTCTATTTTATTTGTAATGTTATGTAAGAATGAATATATTAAAGGGTGTTTTTTTCTGTGATTCAATATTTGCAGTTATTCCCCCCAAATCATTTAATGGTATCATTAGTAATACAAGCTGTTGTAAGCGAGAATTATCTGAGTGCAGTCAGACAAACGATTAACACGACTGAGTAACGGAACCCCTGAATCCACGTTCAAACTCTGGCTTACAAAGTTTACTTCGCAATCAACAACTTTCGAGAGACATTCATATCTTCTCTCTGTGACTGATGAATTGAAACCATTGAGTTTAGTAAGATAGTCCATCTTTAGCGTTGATCTACAAAACAATTATTGGGTCTCCAATAATCGTTCGAGAAAAAGTGAAAGAATATTTGCCCCATATGTCGATCGACTCGCGAACAACTTAGTTAATTCAAATCAGTGTTGCTAAAATATCTATGCGCTTGTTTTGCTATCAATAAGAACAAAATAAAAAAAGAAGCAAAACCTAGTACAAAACACCGAAAAATTCAAAATGTTGGTAAAAAATACGTCCAAGAAGGCCATAGCCTCAATTTATCGTTTTCACAATATGCACTGAATTTAAAGCAAAAAGCGCCAAATTTGCAACACTTAATGAATGTAGGTTCGTGCTAATGTTTAGTGTCAGCAGTTTAGATCGATGACAAAAGGGTTGCTACGTTTAAGCAGCTACCCTATCGGTATCAGGTTTGATTCCAGCAGCAGTCCAATTTTGTTATATATTTTTTTCTATTTACGTGATATTTGATGAGTGATACATTGACCATGTAATGGCGGGAACTCATTTCAAATAAGTTTCTATTTAAATAATGCAATTTATAATCATTATGTTGGATCATATATATAACTAACTATTAATACATAACCATCCCGTTGAAATAAAAAAAAATCGAGATGAGAATTTGGTGTAAAAATTGTTATTTGGGCTTTTGCATTAGCAGCAGTTTTTTTTAGCTCAATGGTAAGAGCATCACCACTTTGAAGCATCCACTCTATTGGTGAAATGCTTGATTCCAGCAATAGCATCATTTCTTCTAATTGTTTATTCTATTTATTTTGTTTAGGGTGAATAATATATTAACTTCTTAATGACAGGAGATCACTTAAAATAGGTTCCAATATAACACAATTTACTATCATTCCGTCAGGTCATATATATAAATTTCTTGATACATCGATAGACATATAGATAGATACAAAGTGAGATAGATAGATAGATAGACAGATAGATAGATAGATAGATAGATAGATAGATAGATAGATAGATAGATAGATGGATAGATATAAACAGTCGAGTTAGATAGCCGGACGGGCCATAATGAATAGAGAAATATGAACAGAATAAATAGAAAAATATAGACAGGCTGAGATCCATACATTAATAAGTGGATATGAATAGACTGAAATAGACAAAAAGATATGAACAGGCTGAGATAGATAGATAAATAGATAGATAGATTGATAGATAGATGGATAATTAACATGAGTTGAATAGATGGACGGGCTGGAATAAATAGAAAGAAACAAATAGGCTTGGATAGATAAATATACACATTGAGATTGATTGATAGATAGATAGATATTTACAGGCTGAGATAGATACATTGATAGATGAATACAAACAAGCTGAGATAGATAGATAGAAAGGAACCAGTGGCAATATTATTGGTTATATTTCACTTGTTTACTGGGTTTTCCTTTTTTTCTGTCTTTTATCATAAAGAAACAATCATGGAGCTCCGGTCGCGATTATGTTGCGAATCTATTTCCTTTGAAGAAGAATTCAGTTCAGAGTAAGACCCTTAATGCTTCAGCTAAATGTATTTGTGCCCATATTCCTTTGCAGTCAATTGCTATATCAAATGGCGCTATTAAGACCCGGAATAAATCCGGACCTGCAATTGGAGAACACACTCTTGGTACGTTTCATTACAGTTTTTTTCATCCCACCTCTCTCTCTCTCTCCCTTCTCTCTCTGTGTCTGTCTCTGTCTCTCTCTCTCTTGGTGACTATGCCATCCTTAAGGCGTCAAGACAGAGGAAAGAAGTAAATCAAACTAGTTTCATATAGTGTACGTGAGTAGTTTTGGTGTTCACACGCAAATTGAAAAGGCACATCAAGAACGACTTACACACTTCAGCTAATAGGAACAGTTCATACACTCAGAGATTTGAAATGAGACAGTTGTCCTCAAATAGGGTTGGGAAGAACAGAAAACGGTGTTAATACGATCAACTTACAAAACAAACTATTCAGGTTGAAATACCATTTCAGAAAACTTACAAATTGAAACTCTTATTTGAAATTATCTCCTATTATTATTTGGTGAACGTATCATTTGGCCTATATAACGGAGATAAAATAAACAATTAAACATGCTACTGATAGGGTAGCCACTTCAAAGGAACATTGCTGTTACTTGCAACGAGCCAATTATGTAATTAAGAAATGGATATATGGTCCGAAAGAATAAGATTGAATGGTCATTTGTTTTCAGCTGATTAAATTACTTTCCTCTATCTCAATTATATCAAGTTCATTTCTATTTCTGACCATCAACTTGTTTATAAACAATACGCAAACATAGAGTTGATTACTCATGTAATATCCGAATGGTTACAGAATCATCATCATCATCATCATCATCATCATCATCATCATCATCATCATCATCATCATCAGTCTTTCAACGTCCATCGTTGGACATAAAACTTCCCCAGGATTCGCCACAATTCTCTATCATGGGCGTAGCTGAGCCAGTATTTCCTGAATTTGTCTAGTTCATCTCTCTATCTTGTGTTCTGTCGGCCTCGGTTTCTCATGTGATCTCTGAGGATCCATGTTTTGAGTCGTGATGGCGATCAGTTGTCTTTCGTTCTTGCAACCTGGCCTGCCCATTGCCATTTGAGTTCTTTCATAAGTTTCAATGATGTCTCAGACTAAATAAGTGTTGGAAAATATCTAAGAAATATGTTTGCTTTTTCGCTCAATAGAAACTGTCAAAGTCTTTTGGCAACATGCATTGTTGGGAGGGATTAATCAAAACAAGAAAACAGTTACTTTTTTTGCTTTCTGTTGTATCTCAAAAAGTTCGAATTCACTTTCTCCAAAAAAAGAAAAATTGGAAGAATTGAGCATAAGCATAAATCATAAACCAAACTCCCAAATAAAACTTATTTTTCGGTGGATTTATATGAAAAAAAACAAAATATTTTTCTGGACATAATGAGATGTAACTATTAAAGCTTTCAGCAATCTGATTCCATTGGTTCAGCTTGTGTACGTGATACATACATACATACATACATAGCCCACCAGACCGACTTGAAAACTGAAAGAACCTATTTTGAAGGTTTTGTTGACAGTTTTGGTTCACGTTTTCTATTTGAGAAGACGTTTTAATTCCTTATTTCAAACTTGATTACACCTGAGTAACCTCCCTTGATTCTTTGAAGCATTACTAAGTATGTAAGCAAACCCCTTTATGAGTGAGAGTTTTCCCTCAGTGTATGAACAGAATCGAGAAGAGGCCAGACGTTGTTCCGGCAATTTTGTATTCTCTGCTTTCTAACGTTTCCTATCTTCCCAACCGGAGAGTTCTGCTTGCGTGACCGTCTTTCTATATTTGTCCGACTCCATTCTGCGAGAGGCGCACTATTTGTCAACTGACACGACTCCATCTTCTGAAGAAGTCATGCATCCGATACAACGACTCGATTTACCATCCCCAGTCATATTCATGCCTCTCCTTCTTCTGTGCTCTCCTTCTTCTGTGCTCTCCTTCTCGCTCGTCACTCGACCTTTTTCAGTTGTGACCCATCCATCTTGCGACCCTTCTATTCATCTTGATTTTCAACTTCGTCTCACTTCGCTACTTAACACTAATTCACTTGATCTTCCCTTCCATTCCAAGCATCGGCTTACGCTTGTTTTTCGTCTTTGCTTTCAACTTCGGATTTCTTTTCTTGTGTCATATTGCACTCGTGGAAATTATTAATGCCTTTGCACTTCCTCTTTTTTTTTCATTATGTCATTTTTTTTCTTTTTCTTTTTTTATCACTTTTTTCTCCTCCAGTTCTCCTAATTCCCTCCATGAGCCAGTTCCTTTCTCCTCCTGTTTCTTTACATACTTTTTTTTCTTAATTCATCCACACTTTTCTTCTTTTTGTCCGCAGTCACCCTCTCTTTTTAGATCACTCACTCTTCTTCTACTTCTTTCTTCTCTCTTCTGCTTCTTCTTCTTCTTCTTTTCCTTCTTCTTTTCCTTCTTCTTCTTCTTCTTCTTCTTCTTCTTCTTCTTCTTCTTGTACGCTTCTTCTTCTTCTTGTACGCTTCTTCTTCTTCTTTTCCTTCTTCTTTTTCTTTTTCTTCTTCATTTTCTATGCTTCTTTTTCTTCTTTTCCTTCTTCTTCTTCTTCTTCTTCTTCTTGTACGCTTCTTCTTCTTCTTTTCCTTCTTCTTTTTCTTCTTCTTCTTCATTTTCTATGCTTATTTTTCTTCTTTTCCTTCTTCTTCTTCTTCTTTTCCTTCTTCTTTTTCCTTCTTCTTTTTCTTCTTCTTCTTCTTTTTCTTCCTCAATATAATTAGATCTTGTTCAGATTGAGTAATCTGTCTGAATATCAAAGTTCTAGCGAACATAACATTGCACTAAATAAAACTCTTCTTCAAAGATCACATCGATCGAACTTCATCATTGTCATTATTGCTGTTGCTGCTGTTATGATTATAACTAGCCGGACAGGATCCCAGTCAGTCTCTGGTAAGGGTCTAAATGTTACCTTCATATATTCAATCTGATAACAAGAAATGAAGCAGTGAAATTCATACATTCTAGTATAGATATGAGTAATATTGAATAAAAATAAGCGAGGTATCCTGAAAGGCGTCCAAAAAAATTTAACGGCTCTGTTCCGATCAAAACTCGATTCTCGGATCATAATGAAAGGTAACTTTTCAAAGACTCCGTTATAAGCAGCGGTAGATAGCAATAGTTTCAGTAGCAACATTTTTTTAAAGAAGTACAATGTACGTATAATAGAAAAATCCTTCACCACTGAGGAATTATGTTTTACTTTGGTTGCAAGAAAAACAGACTACCGATGGACATCACGACTCACGACATGGATTCCGAGAGAACACATATCGAAACTGAGGTCAACAGAATACAAGATGGAGAGATGAACTTGGTGAATTCGGAAAATACAGGCTCTGCGACGCGCACGATAGAGAAATGTGGTGTATTATGAGGAAGGTCTATGTCCAACAACGTATGTTGAAAGACCGACAATGATGATAATGATGATGATGATGATGATGATGATGATGATGATGATGATTTGCAGACATTTTTTTTTTCAGAATTGATATTGGTCTTATAGCACTTATTAATTTTTCATTTCTTTTACTGTTTCAAATCTTTACCGAGAGTGATGGTTTTGTATTTAAGATTTTTTCTAAGGTTAAAATACCTTCAATATCTTCCACTTTT
>OY735228.1:34050651-34100651 GCA_963457665.1 Thysanoteuthis rhombus | reverse complement strand
GTGACGGTAATTGTCACTGTAGATTGTACTGCATTCTAAAAAAAGAGAAATTTGTTTCCCCACCAAAGTTTTTAAATTCAGGATTGAACAGTCGAAATAAGCTTTCAAAGAAATAATGAATCGTCTCTATTCAAAGAATTAGGCTTTGATAGGTATCCATGTAGACCATTTCTCTAATGGCTAGACTGTTGTTTAAGAATTAACAGACGTTTTATATGAACAGTTAAATTCACAAAGCTATTGTCGTGTCTGAATTTTTAATGATGAAGTTTCTGTACTTTGTCTTCCAGTGGCCCGAAGCCCAATCTGACCAAGTCTGAATAGGAATTAATTTGTACACAGTTTTCATTTGCTTTATCAATAGATATTCATATAAAGAAATACTGTCTCCTGGCCAGATCCTTCCAAAGCTATAGGAATCTTTCTTTTAAATAAGTGATTCGCTTTCCATTTGTGATGTGTTTTTTTTGTAAAAAGTTAGTGTTTATTGTTTTATGTTCTGTTTGCAATTAGCAGCTGCTTGAAAGACAACCCTGGAGACATTCCAAACAAAAATGTTATTATTTATATCTAATGCATATTCATGTACACACCTGATGTCTTATGGTTATCGATAGAAATTGAATGACAGTAAGTCTCAATAAATCTCATGCACTTTTTCTCGGTAGCCCCGCAGACTCCGGCAACGTTGTGGTCTGAACAGCTATAAGTATAGTTTCATGTGTTGCTTATTCATCTATTATATGTTATAATGATTAGGAACAGTTCCGAGTGCGCCGGCTGTTATTGGAATGGCCACCTTTTTCATTTTCCACAGTTTTTCACTCCTGAGTTAGGTTCTCGTTTTGTTTAATTTTTGTTCATGCTTTCTTTTCTCTACTGCGAGTCATCATCATCATCAGTCTTTTAACGTCCGTTGTTGGACATCGACTTTCCCCAGAATTCGCCACAATTCTCTCACATGGGTGACGTGGAGCCAATATTTCCTGAATCTGTCCAATTCATCACTCCATCTTGTGTTCTGTCGACCTCGGTTTCGCATGTCATATCTGGGGATCCATGTTGTGAGACGTGATGTCGATCGGTTGTCTTTCATTCTTGCAACATGGCCTGCCCATTGCCATTTGAGTTTTTTTTATTGAGATACGATCATCTCGCTTGGATTAGATGACGGATTCCTAAAGCATTTATTATTATTATTATTATTATTATTATTATTATTATTATTATTATTATTATTATTATTATTATTATAGTTTCCTGGTGATTATTGCTGGAGGCTGTGACAGTGAGTGTCTTTAGATCTCCAGCCCTCTTTTCACATCGTCCTCAACCATCATAGCAGCACTGCGGTTAGTCCTGCCCCAACAATGATTTTTTTCTCTTGGCTCACAGGCCAGAGAGATTAGGTTGATAACCTCGTTATGTAAGTCATGACACATTGGGAAAAACAAATTTATAATTTATGCGTATGCACGCAAAGATCAGATGTTTCTTTGTCATTGCTGAAGACAGAGTGACAACAAGTCCCCACAAATATCAAGTCCCTCTCATTGCCCTTGAAGACCACAGCAGATTCAATATAATGATATGTTCACGTCTGCCCTGTCGTTTTGGCTTGTGATTACCATTCGTCATCATCATCAGTCTTTTGTTGTCCATCGATAGACATAAGCTTTACCCGGAATTTGCCAGACCTTTCTATCATGGGTGTCGTGGTGCTAATACTTTCTGAACTTGTCTAGTTCGTCACGCCAACTTATATTCCGTCGGTGTCGGTC
This sequence comes from Thysanoteuthis rhombus, assembly GCA_963457665.1. Lineage (NCBI taxonomy): Eukaryota > Metazoa > Mollusca > Cephalopoda > Oegopsida > Thysanoteuthidae > Thysanoteuthis > Thysanoteuthis major. The sequence goes on along the minus strand of OY735228.1, from coordinate 34,098,870 downwards.
ACGCATGTGATCCCATGGGATCCATATGGTGTGTATAGATCTCTTCCAATCGTATCTCATTATAACAACATGACCAGTCCAATGCTATTTGAGTGTTCTTATGGATTCACTTATGTTTTGGAATACTCTTTATTCCTGATATATTGTGTTGTTTTGAGATCTTTCCATGTGATTTTGAACATCGTTCTTCCATGTATACTTTTCATTGATCTTAGTTTGAGGGTCAATCGCTCGGTTAGGTTCTATGTTTTAGTCAAATATTTGGATGATACATTGGTTGTATACCTTTCCTTTTAGGACTAACGAGATATTCATGTTTTTGGAAGCTGGGCTTGCTCTTCCGAAGGCTTATCACCCTACAATAAGTATCTGCTTGATTCCTTCATTTTTTGTTCATTTCATGATTTTTTGTTGATTACATGGTGTAGTGGTCTGTTATCATCAGCTTTGCACCTCCGATTTTGATTTCTGGCGTGTTTGTTATGGATGGACTTAGTTTTGCTGAACTTCATTTGGAGGCCAAATTTCTTACTTTTTCATTCGATTAATATAGCATTAGTTTGAGGTCCTGAAGATTCTCTGCAAAATGGACGATACGTTCCCTTGAATACTCACTGCACCAGACCAAAATATTGTCATTCTTTTTACAGTATCGATTCTTTAGCCGCTTTACTTTCTAGAATTGGGATTCAAAATAATTTTTCTATTGATTTCGTTGTTTTGGACATTATTAGCTAATTCATCTTTATGAGTCTGAATAATGGTTCAGATCGTCTACAGAGGTACATAGCTCAAGTTCAAATCTTATTCTCAGTCTTATTGTTACAAATGTTTATTATTAACAAAGGGAGATAACTAACAAAAAATACGAAAAAATACATTGCTTAATGATATCCAAAAACAAATCAAGTGTATTCCCGAAATTACGATCTGGTAAAAAATTGAGCAAGAAATAAAGTCAAAACTAAAGAAGATTTGGATAAGATAAATCTATGTTACAATAATAGATTTGATAGTCTGATTGGGAAACAATCACCACATGATTGTGTGAGATGTGTGGTATGGAATAAATGTTCAAGTCTCGTTAAACGTTATATTTAGTATAGGAACACCAATAAGTACTAATCAAAATATATTACGCAGAATAATGAGGATACTTTAATCCGAATTGCAAGACAAATCAAGGGTATCATTGCTAGTATGTGATCAATGATACGAGACAGAATAAAGTTGTAACATAAATAAAGCTTAAGAACGCTCTAATAAATTGTAAGTCTTCCCGGAGAGGAGCAAATCCGATTTTAGTGTGAAGCCCCTTTTTTATTCGCGTAAATCGAATTAACACCCGAAAGTGCATTGGCTTGCGCTTTGAAATAAGAAAGAAACAACAAACATCATTATGCTCAACAAAATTCAAAGATTCAAACGGATGGAAATATTTCATCTCGAAATCTCAAAACAATTCAAGAGTCCCAATCAGTTTAGTTTAAATGACTGATTCTGTTCAAAGTGACAAAGGCTTGTTTTATCCGACTTGGCGTTCAGGTACAAAACTCGGAAGCTTATCAAATCACTCAAAAGTAACCCGGAACCACAGAAAGTACCATGGATAGAACATTGTTAGGAAGTACTCTTATCGTTAGGAAAAGATCAACATGTATCCGAGTGAGGTCAATGGTGAAACATATCGTACAAATAATTGAGCTACAAAAATAGAGATTGGCAGGGTGCTGAGCAAGAATAAAGAACAAGAGATGAATCAAAAGTCCTATTGATTGTTGCTCGTAGACAGTGAACACAGTAGAAAAAGACCAGACACAAAATGAACAGATAAAATTTGTTTGGGAAGACATGACAGAATTTGGGGCATTCACGTTATTCATAGAAAGAGATAGGAGAGGCCTTCGTCCAAGAGTGGACGGATAACAGCTGAACATCATAACGATATATTCATCGGATGTATGTGTGTGCGTGTGTGTGTGTGTGTGTGTGGATGGATGCTAGTGTGTACGGATGTGTGTGCGTTTGTCAACTCGTTTTATCATATCTATGTATATAAGTTTTGTCTACAGCCATCGTTTTCAAGTTGATATTGTCTTTTACACACTTGATTCACCAGCGAAATTTCATCCTTGAATAAATGTACATATCAATAGCATTGTAATTTTCTTTTTAATTTCTTGAAATCTTCACTTCATACTAAGCGTTTCCTATTATCATATTAAGTGTAGCATTGGTGAAAGCAACAATAATTATTTGTTTTTTTGTTTTTTTTTTACTGAATGGAAGTATTCGGGAGAGAAAAACATGAAAAAAACAACATCGCGTGCCTTTAAAGCTGAACAAATAATCACAATAGTTCTCGCCCTTGGAATGAAATCTTTACAAATCGTCAAATGGCTTCTTACAAAGGACTTGTCCAGCAGTTGGAAGAGTTGTATTGAATAGAACATAAATATCATACACACCACCAAAGATACAAAACAACACACACACATACGCATATATATATATATATATATATATATATATATATATATATATATATGTATGTATGTATGTATACCCGTAAGTATGTATGCACTAAAGATATAAGTATGAAGATACAACCCTATCAACGTATATATATATGGATATAATTTAATTAATTGTCCACGAGAAAACATTGGCTGGGGGACATTTTCACGAAATGTTAACTCATTTGTCGACTATTCAAAGTATTGTGCCGGTTGTTATTCAAATCTTTTTGTGTTTCTTTCTTTCGTTGTATTCGTTTCATCCTTACGATATTTATCAGTAATTTTCACCCGCCTCCTCTCTTGCCCTTTCACTTTCACTTTCTCTTTCTCTTTCTCTTACTATGTTCTTCTTCTTCTTTGCTTTCTTTGCTCTTATTTGTATTTTTTTTGTTTGTTTGTTTGTTTGTTTGTTTGTTTGTTTTTTTATATGTTTTCCTTCGTTTTGTTCGTATTGTTTGACATTTTGGTTGGTATTTCAATGTTTGTTTCCTAATTTTCCTTCTTTCATTTTTCGTAATTGTTTATTTTATGCAATGTTCTGTTTTCTGTATAGTCTTGTATAAATTTCTCACTTTCTGTCTTTCGTTTCTCTATTTTTCTGCTGGATTTATCTTATTAATGTTCTCTTTCTCATTGTCCTAAACTTTTGTTTCTTTTTATCGTTTTTGTTCTTTTTTATGTTCATAATTGATTTTCTTCCTTCCTTCTTTCCGTTCTTTTATTTCCTTCACCATCTCTCCTTCCTGATTTAGTTTTGTTCTTCCAATTCCTCGCCTCATCTACTTCTCTCTTTCTTATTAAACCTTTCCTTCTCTTAGTCTGCCTGTCTCTCTCTACATATATCATCTTGATGGCTCTCCTATTCTTTCCTTACTTCCTCTCTCTTTCTTTCGCTCTCTCTTCCTCTCCCTCTCCTTTTTTCCTTTCTTACTGGTGATCTTTTCTCTTTCTCCATTTCAATCGTATTTTTTCTTTCTTCCTCTTTTCTCAGGGTTACCACCTCTCTGTCTCGGTTTTACACGGAAATGTTACAGCAAATATCACAAGAGATTTATTGTAATAATCGGTCTTCTCTTGAGATAATATAAAGGAGGGAATACGTGACAAGTCAGGGAGCAGTAGCAAAATGCGTGGGCTCAGATATCAATCAAGCAATGGTTGGATTGATATTTCATCATCATCATAAGTCTTTCAGCGTCCGTCGTTGGACATAGACTTTCCCCAGGATTTGCCACACTTTTCTATTGTGGGTGTTGCAGAGCCTATATTTTCTGAACTTGTCTAGTTTATCATTCGATCTTGTATTCTCTTGACCTCGGTTTCGCGTGTGATCTTTGGGGAACCATGTTATGAGTCGTGATGTTCATCGGTGGTCTGTCATTCTTGCAACTGCCCACCCATTGCAATTTAAGTTTTCTAATAGATTCTATGATGAATCTGACTCCCGTTTTCTTCCTTATATATTGTGCTGTCTTGTCATCTCTCCATGTGAGGATGAGCATGATTCTCATGTGCGCATTGCACGCTCCTCAGTTTGCAAGTCAGTTTCTTGGTTTGGTTCCATGTTTCAGATCCATAAGTGACTTTTGGAAGAATATGTTGGTTTTAAATTTTTCTTTTTAAAATGAAAATAAGTACCACAAGAATAGATCATCCAAGACAATCATCAGCAGCAGCAACAGCAGTCATTCAGTTCCATTCGTTGGACATAGACCTCCATAAGGATTCGCCAGACCGCTGTATCATAAACGTCGTGGAGTCAATATTTTCTGAACTTCTCTCTCAATCTTTTATTTTGGTGGCCACTGTTTTGCTTATGATCTCTGGAGATCAAAATCGTGAATCGTGATGTCCATCGATTTTCTAACATTCTTGCAACATCAAGAGTCCATTGCCACTTGAGTTTTCTGATGGGTTCCACAATTCAAGTTTCTTGTTCTTTGATATACTGAACCGTTTTGTGATCCGTCCATATGATGGTGAGCATAATTTTCTCTTGTGCACTTTTCATGGTTCTCAGTTTGATTGTCAATCTTTTGGTTGGATTCAATATTTCAGCTCCATAGGTGACTATCGGAAGGATGCATTGGTTGTAGACTCTTCTTTTGATATTAGTAGGATTTTTTCTTATAAACAGAAAGGGAACTTGCTATAGAAAAAAAAATTCCCACCTAAAGTAATGTACGCTTGATTTATTCTTCTTTCGAGGATTTCATTGAGTTTTATTGTCATTGATGAATGTAGTGGTGTACTTTTTTTCAAGTATTTCTTGATTCTGATTGTTGCTTCTTTGTCCTCGACTCCTATGTCGTAGGTGACATTTAATTTACTGAATTTCATGAGGAGGCCAACTTTCTTGCTCTCTTCATTCAGTTCGTCCAGCATTATTTGGAAAATATATTCTTGAAAAAAGAATAAGCAGGTAAATTAACACATAATGTTATTTGTTGGTAAAGAAAGATAGTGCAATATAGTGAACTGTTAGAAATGATTCAAGGATGAAGAAGAATAAAAAAGAGAAAAAATCTGTGGTTAAAAAACCCCTTGTTAAAGCAAAATAATGAATGAAATTAAAGCATGATATTTATAAGAGAAAAAAAAAGTGGGGGAAGAAATGGACGAAAGGAAGCGATTACATAAGAGCCGTTGAAAGAAGAAAGAAAAAAAAAAAGAAATGTGCAAAAAGGAAAACCTTCATAGTAAGAATGTAAGTAACCATAAGCAAAAGAGTCAAATTCATATTGGTAGGCCTTGACGTGTCCATGCTTGGATATATGACAGTGTGACGAACCGTGATCTCCTTTGATCACGCTAGCCAAGGTCTAATCCCATTGGATTCCAAAATGCAGCTATATATATATATATATATATATATATATATATATATATATATATATATATTCCTAGATACTTATTTTAATAATCGAGCCTCTGCTAGGGTATATATATATATATATATATATATATATATATATATATATATATATATATATATATATATATATATACATATATATATATATATATATATATATATATATATATATATATATATAATTGAATAAATCAAATTCATAATTCATTTCTGGCGGCTGGAATAAACAAACTTAGAACGGTAAATTAACAAGTGCTTGTAAATAATCCTGGAAGCATCTAAAAATATCTGAGAGTCGTTTTCACTGACATTCGTGCCAGAGGAAAAAAATGTCCATATTTTGGTGATCAAAAACATGTAAACGTCCCCAGGTCTGTGAAAATGGTCGCCCACGTTCTGAAACCAAGTCTTGCTTCCAGATAGAATCTGTTATTCGAAGGTGAAGAAAGATGTTTCGTGCATCGAGGGAAGGAGAGATGTGGAAGGAGAGAGACGCTTTTGGGTCACATCAAACACCCACTACACTTCTAGCCATGTCTGCAAAGCTTATAAAGACGATTACTATAATCCATTCTGGAAGTCGTTCTGACGTTCAGTGACAATATTAAGTCAAAAATGACACCGGCCTATCTCTGCTTATGTTTGAGATGATCAGTTGGTAAAAGACGTCGTTGGAGAAGATATGTGTGCACGCAACAGAGATACGAATAGGATTTTATATATACACTCATATATATACGTATATATATATATATACAAATATTGATAGATAGATAGATAGATAGATAGATAGATAGATAGATAGATAGATAGATAGATAAAGAGGGAGAGAGAAAGACAAAGAGATTGTGTGTGTGAAGGGAGAGAGAAAGAAAGAAAGAAAGAAAGGAGAATGATATTGGTACGTATATGATAGCTACAAATTGGCAAAAATATCTAAACACCGATACGAATGCTCATCAGTACAAAAACATTCACTCACGTGTAGATATACACATATATGAATCCATGGATAAATGCCTACCCAGACACATATAATTTTACATATATGTCCATATATATATATATGTGTGTGCGTGTGTGTGCGTGTGTGTGCGTGTGTCTGTGTGTCTGTGTGTGTGTGTGTGCACACTCATGTGTGTGTATGAATATATAGATGTCAACAAAGTAATATATATATATGAATACTGAGATCGATATAAGAATAAATAGAAAAAACACATTTGGAAAATATTATGTGTATGAATATTATCTACATATTTCGAGAGGGAGAGAGGGGGAAACTAGATATATATTGGAGTGAATCGTCGAGTGGATAGGCGCGATTTTTTTAATATCCCTTGTAGGAATTAGCAGAAAGTATACATCATCGGGGTGAATCCCAGAGACGCAAATATTAATGAAACATGAAGATCTATTTCTTGATTCATTCCAACGCCAAGACATAATTTGATACACTCCTGCTAACCACACACACACACAACCCAGCTCTGTCCTGATTTATGAGTACACTTGAAGATCACGGTTCATTTATCAAACCCACCCACTACGAGACATGGGCCGTACGAAACAGACGATGTCCTGCCACACCATTACACTTCTCTCAGAAAGACAAAAGAAAAAAAAAATATATATATATATATATATATATATATATATATATATATATGTATATATATATATATATATATATATATATATACATAAACGTACCCAAACAAATATAAAGCACAGAACTAAAAGAAAATTAGAGAGGTTTCTTCTGCGTTTGCTGTGCAAGACATTGAGACGGAGACGGGGTTAGAGTTTGAGGATAAGGTTTGGGGTGAAATGTACTTAATGCAATAGGTATATACGAATAAATTGAATTTGGAGTCGCTTCTCTCCATCCCCGCTCCGAGACACACCAAGATTTTGAAAATTTGTCATAAAATGGAAGTCTTTGAGCCCGAAGCACCGAACGCCAAAACTAAAATGTCTGGCATTTACTGATTTACCACGGTATACTTTCTCAGCTTTTAAGTCATGTCCGTCAGGATAAATCATTGTACATATTTTTCCTTTAGAGCCAAGACTTTATATTTTATCAGGATTCGAGAAATAATCAATTGGAGCCACACGGCAGTCTCTTAGGTAGCCAGACAGACACATATTTATGTCATAACAATTCTGCATATTACACAAGTACGAGAATCTACTGACACTGAAGGAGTAAGGATATCTTGTTGCACTTATATTTTTCTTTTAACTTTCCTGCCTTAGAAATAAACATTCAAAATACTTTGATCCGGGTTCAGACGCTGACCAAACACAGCCACCAAAGCGGACTCATGCGTTGATCCTAGATATAAGTCAGTTAGGGTTGATGTATTAAAGGAGGCTTATATGTGCTTTATTTTACGGCATATAACACGCATGCAGGCGAATGCTATAAAAAATAACCCCCTCTGTTCTCCTAATCTCCATAGCCTTCAACACTATCGGGTTATTTTGTTTTGCTCCCATTTATTCAAATGTATTTTAACCCTAAACAGTGGCTGGCGGTTCACTTTATGTTAGAAAACTGTCTAAAAAGCGTTCTTCACTCGACATAGAAATATGGTAATTGAATGTATAAAACGAGGAAATAGTAATAATATAGATACAATCCATTATTGTTGCCTTTTGGAAGTTTGCCGTTGAGTGATGTCTGATGAGGACCAAACAGAGACGATTACCAAGTGTCTGATCTCAATAAGAATCCCACAAGAACTTTGATGATTTATCAATTATGTCAAAATGTGTATTCACTTTTGGGGTTACACATCCACAGATGAGCAAAGTAGTGGCCAAGGTACTAGTAAAACATTTGATGATTTGATTGCAAAATTTAGCAAATCCCCGCACTATGTTTTGGATTGTGAATGTGAATATATGAATGACTTCTGTTCAGTCTCTACAGACAATAGAGCGTCTAATTTAGGACACAGACCAGGACGAAGCGTATGGATATCCTAGGATACTTAGTCGTCACAATCCCTGTATCGGCTTTGCTGATGCTTTCCAAAGGGAAGCAGCGAGCGATACATCTGACATCGACTTGATTATAGGAGCTACCGGAGGGACGTCAAATAGGGCGTCGAAACACCTTACGAGGGCACCACCCTTTGGTTTTTGGGTCATAGTTATCCTTCTCCTTGACTGGTTGCTTTCGAATGGCTAGAGAGCCCAATCTGTTTTGCTATTTTATCCATAACCATATTCTCCCGGGGAGAGGAAAAATGGATTCAGGACTTTTTCAAGGGCATTAGTGCAAAGTCAATATAAACAGCTCCGATTGGGATTTGAATATCAGTTCGTCCTTCTTATTGTTTGCGTCGTTACTGTCCCACCACTCACACCTGTATCAAATATCGGAAAAATTGGATTTTCTGTGGTCAGGATTCCAGAAAATGTTATACTGACAGCACATAGTTACTGCGTGTATGATCAAAATTCCTGTTAATGAGCTTACAAAAGAAATGCAATGATTTTACTAATAAATTGCATTGTTGATAATCTTAGCAGAAAAGTTAATTATGAATATATGTATATTTTTGATAGAAGAGCATCGTGAATGATTTTACCGTAGAAATGCATCAGAAATCTTAATGAGAAGAGTGCGTCATTAGACAAGAAATAATGCAAATGTTGCTAACAGAATAAGGTGTACATACATGTATATAATTTGGTTTTGTTTTCCATTTCATTGTTTGTTTTACATTTAATTGTGAGCCATGTTCGTGGACACCGCTTGGATGTTATCTAAACAATGAAATCTATTGCTATTGTTTGATATATCCTAGTGTCTAAAAACTCTGAGTGACCAGGACTAAACAAGAATACAAGGTGAAATGAAAAAAAAATTCACTCCCATAGAAAGAAAACACAGAATGCTAGACACCTTGTCCCTTAAGTAACATGGGCAGAAAACAAGAATCATACTTTCCAAAAAAAAGTATTAACTTCCCCCTCACGTATAAAAATGCGACTGAATGTTTATATTTACGAAGTAATGTTTAGTCTGGCAATGGTCCATTCTTGTCCCAATTAGGATCAAACATGTTACCCTCATGATCACTTCCTAACCTTGGGGGTAAAAAGAGAAATATAAGAGAAATAAGAATTCCGCCATGTATGTTATATACTATCTTCATTGATGTAAGCCCAGGCACTAGGAGTCACTTGTTTTATTTTGAATTTAAATAATATTTCTATTCATGTGTGTCATCACTAGAGAATGGATCCCAATAGCTATTTTCACTATCCATCGCTTAAGATTTCAATTCAAAGTAAGTTTACAGCATCGTATCCTTGTACTATATTTATACACATATACAAACAAGAATGAATTTCACTTCGTCTGAATATCTCTTACCGTCTCATAACACACGGTCAAATCATGAAAGGTTCAACAACCGCTTGCTCACCCAAGTTAAACAGCGTTGAATCTGGTGAGTAATTAGACCAATTAAAAATATTAGGTACTGCATGCAACTACTGGTCTTGCACCAGACTAAACAAAGGTAAGTAATTGAACTATTCCCTCTTCTCTTCCTCCTTCTCTGTCACACTGTAAAATCTATTTTTGAATACGTTCTCGTGGTAAGTTGTGTACACATAGGTAATGGTTAAAGTGGTTAGCAAGCTTGTGCCCTACACTTGTGGCCTCATGCCGTACTAAGCTAAGATGAGTGAATATTCTATCTGACAGGCCCACATTCATTCAGGTTTGTACCAAATATATGCTGACAGAGCCGACGGCGCAATCACAACGAACGTCATTCTCCTCCTCACTATGGAATGTCGCTTTCCAGGGCTACATTTTGCTGATGCAGGCGACTTGAACGGTTGTGGTGGCACAGATATGTGAGTGCGAAGAGGTGGTGGCTTTGACCATCGGGTCAGTTGAAAGCAGCGAATGCCCAACTCAGAAATCGATGACTCAAAGCCTGTAAAACTAGAGCCACGTCAATGTATTGCCCATTGTTTTCTCCAACGGTGGTGATATCAATCATTATTTCCGGGGGTCCCTGTCAGTGTTGACGTTAATCATAACGAGATCACTAAGTAACTTTCAGTAGACCCCTGACCATAAATTCAATAAATAAATAATACCATGTTTCGGGAAATGGGGAGACGAATGGATTTCAAGTGATTCAAAATTATGAATGGATCGAGTCTAGGAAAAAAGACAGTTATACCTATTCCATCTGGCAACTTTGGGGCCATATATCCGAGTCAGAGAGTAAGGCAGAACTGTCCCCCGCAGAAAACTGAAAAACCCCGGGAAAAAAAATCAGTGTAATTCAGGCAATAAATTTGGGCCTTATGTCATCTCAACCAAAAGGTTTCCGTACGCATATACTTGGAACTTGACAATTGTCACTCAATAAAAAATACCGAATACCGTTATAGGTTTTAGCAATTTATCGATTTTCAACGGTTTTTCTAATCGTGTGGAAAATGAAACGATATATATATATATATATATATATATATATATATATATATATATATTGAATTATATGATATAGATTACATTACAATAGATGAGAGCTATCTGCTTTCTCTTATGCTTTTTAATTGGTTGTGTTGAAAATGACTTTTATGACCCGAAAAAATTATTAACACATGCATAATTGTATCGTTGATTAGGTCTCCTGATTACTTAACTTATAAACCTGTGCTATATTTGTAAGTATCCCCTGATAGACCTTTGTGTCAGCTCTCCAGTTCTGTCATTCTCAGTTTATCTTGGAGATCAACAAACATTCTTTCCAGAAAAAGTTTAGATGTGATTATTATTTTCTTTAAGACTTCTATCTACCTTCGTCTGAACCTTTCTGTCACTTTTTTTCTTCTTATCGGGACATTACTCTTACTCAGTGCCTAAACAACATCATTTTTTAATGAGAAAAATAGAAAAAATACTTTACTAATTCTGAGAATACGAGTGAAGAAATGTTTGAAACTTACGTGTAAAAAATTATATAGCAAGGAGAATAAATTTTTATCAATCTGCAACTGCTTATAGATGTGAAAACAGAATATGATTTAACTCTACTGCAGTAATCATGTCTCCTTAATGCCTAGCACGTTCCTTCAAAACTTTCCCGTGGCCATATAATATACCGTCACATATCATAGATGATACAAACTCTCAACCTAACTCAAGAAAGTCTTTTGACACCATTGTCACCAATGGAAATAAATAAACTAATCTTAGGAATGAAACATTAAAATGACGTTCATTCTTAAGCCTATATGACATGTCGGCAAGTCTCGTTCTAATGCTTGCGATTAAAAGGAGAAAGTCCATTTTTATCGCATTAACGTGGAACCAAATGGAATTTTAACTCTTTCTGAGTGACTTATTCTAATTCCACGTGCTGCTTTTTTTTCCATTCGTGTCTTTCTGATTTTAAATGATTTTTGCTTTTTTTTCTGTTCCCTTACTATGAATCTGTATGGCTTTCCGCACAGCCATATCATAATCATCGTTCTGTTTTCTCACAGCCAGATAAACTCTCGCTCGTTCTAGTTCACATTGTGTTTCAATACATGTAACATACAAGAACTGGCAGACGCGTTCAAACGAACATTGGCATTTATAATTGCATGAATACACTTACATACACTTATGTGTGCACACACACATGCACATACACACGCACAAACAAATATCTATCTATCTATCTATCTATCTATCTATATATATATATATATATATATATATATATATATATATATATATATATATATATATATATATATATCCCGCTGGTAACCCAGAGGCCTAGATATTAGCTTCATTTACAATTTAAATGCTTTATAACCATGTTATTTTAATCTAAACTATTGAGAAAGACCTCCAGTTATTACCAAATGTGACACTAGGCCTAGACAGCGTAAATAAACAATCAAAGAAATTGACTGCTCCAGATTATAAAGCTGCAAACGATGAGGAGCTGTCTCAACATGTGTCTGCTCTTACAATTGAGCTCAACAGAGATCATTTAAGATAGACTTTCGGATAAAGTAAGGAAATGATAATCATTCCGTCGGATTATGTATCAATTTCCTTAAATATATGATTGTCTGCGTAGAGAAACAATAGAACTGATGAGGACGGTGAATAAACAAAACTGAAGATATTGGGATAAAGCAAATAATTTGAATTAAAGCTGTTATTCAGGCTTCTGGCTAACATTCGTGCTGTTTAGCTCAATGGTTAAGGCAGCATCACGTTAAGACAACCGTCTATCGATAGCAGGTTCGATTTCTGCAGCAGCCAATGTTTATTCTAGTTACGCTATTGAGGAGCAACTGATGTTATTTGAAACGGTTATCCAGATAAAATGATGCATCTATAATCATTCTGTTGGATTATATATATATATATATATATATATATATATATATATATATAGAGAGAGAGAGAGAGAGAGAGAGAGAGAGAGAGAGAGATCGAAGGTTTCAGCCCCATTTAGTGGTACTGGAAGGGATGTTGAGTCCATAGCCGGACTGAAGAGTTGTAATAGAACGAAACAGCAATCTGAGGATGACATATATATATATATATATATATATATATATATATATCTTGTTGACTTGGTACATGGCCAGACTTTAACCGAGGTGACTCACACACATTTGTTGGTGGGTGGTTGTGCAAATACAATATACATACATAAGTGCACACTTGCACACGCTAAAAAATCTGGGCAACTTTTGCGGGTTGGGCGTCAGGACGGCAACATATTTCTATCCCATAAGTGTAAAGGAGATATAATGCCTTAGCGACTCATCCCTAGAGATAAACCATACCCTGTCAGTGCAAAATCTTTCCCGAACTGGAGATACAACATATAATAGCTTCGAAGGAGTACATGAACCTTCCTTGCATGTCTCCCATAGAACGATTGTTAGCGTTTAGGTGCTGCGCTAATTTGTCACTGAGCCAAAGTGACCAATGTATGAAAATGATCTGATTTTGGAGGCTGTGGGAGATCATTGATCAACAAGCCGATCTCACAGGCTATTGTTAGTTAGTTTAATCACTGGCTATCCTAATAACACGACCATGGTATAAACTAAATATAGATATGTGAATGTATATATAATGTCCCTATTATTTCCATACGAACACAAAGACCTGGATACATGTGGATGTGTACATGAATATTAGCATACACACGAACATATATATATATATATATATATATATATATACATATATATATATATATATATATATATATATATATATATATATATATATATATATATATATAAAGTCTAGAAAAGTCTAGCAGCTTCCAGGAATAAATTTATGTACATATAAATATATGTATGCATATATGTTTCTGAATATTCATGTCATTTTAGTCAGTTGTTTTCGGATATCTGTTAATGTAATTTACGTAATTTCTCAAGTTGGATCTATGTTTCAAAAAGAATTGCATATTATAGTACTGCTAGTGAAACGCATTTGACGATGAGGGATCAGTAAGTGTAACAACTGGTATGAATCGTTGTCCCTATCACTTTTCTATGTATGTATCATGCGTATTCCAAATGATCAAGTCCCCAAAATGAGGGCACAGTTTCTATCATTCATATGCCGAAAACCTAGAATCGCAAGCTAGCACGAGCAATTAGTTCTTCAATGCGTACTCAACCCCACTGGTCTTGTTCAAAATTTTGTTAATATCAGTTTATATCTGCGGATACTTGTTGAATTAGGTTGATTGAACCAAAACATGGATTTGTATACATATATTCATAGCTCTAACAATAAAACTGAAGAGTATCCCTTTGAGGCTAATTGCTAGATGATTCGGTCCATAGAAGAAGCTCAAATTATCTAATCAAGTGTGGAATTGACCTTTGAATACAAGTTAGCACAAATACGCTCGCACACGTACGCATGCAGGTATTGATACGAAATAGATTTTGTCTCTCAATTGAACCCTGTGTATAAATATGGAATAACCTGTGCAACACCTGATAATAGTTTTGGTCCGTGGGACTTGCGTTGTTGGGAATGAGCCGAACCAATTTGCATATTAGCTACCGTTTCATTTTGCTACTCATCTTTGAGGCAAATGTTTATCTCCTAATCTTCGCATATTCTCAAACTCAAGATGGTTCTTAGAATTGATCGACCGAAGTCACCATGATGTGTAAATGTTTACAACTTTTTGGATCATTCAGGGAATGATGTTGGTCAAAACTTGTACGTAACAGAAATGTCTGGTGTTCTATAAATACATCACACACACACACGCGCGCACGCACACACACACGCGCATAGACACACTCATATACGTATTTGCACTTATATATATGTTACGTTATGTCTATGTCTATAAATGGTAAACAGCATCCGTCGTGGCATATAGACATTCCCCGAAATTCACCTGACCTCCCTATCATGGGCTTTACAGGGCCAATACTTTGTGTACTTGTCTATTTCGTCACGGAATCTCATTCCCTACCTGCCACAGTTTTGCATATGATCCTATGTGCAGCAGTTGTCAGCCATTCTTGCAACATAACCAGCTCATTGCTATTTCAGTTTTCTAATGGATTCTATATCCCTGACCGCTTTTTTTGTCTGATATTTTGTAATGATCTCTCCATGTAAAACTGAGCATGGTTCTCTCCTGAGCATATTACGAAGAATGACTCTAACAGAGATTGATTGCATGAGCAGAACACAAAAAAAAAAACAGATAAGGAATGTATTTATAATCATGATTAAATATGAACTTGGCCAACGTATTAGCCTTCAGGGTCTAATCAGTATGAGGCAGTTCGTGTCAGAAAATACTGTTAAGGATACTGCATGCAACTTAAACTCTCATGTGCGGATAATTCTTAATTTTCTGTCAAAGATGCTAAATTAACAATTGTAGAGTTTTAAAATGGATTCAACGTTTCGATTAAGTGCAACATAATAGAATGAAAGGAAAACTAGTTCGAAAGAATAAGGATCAAGAGAGAAAGAAAGCGAGAGCAAGCGCAGTTATTTTGCCCTTCGCCTTTCTGCCAGCCAGTTTAACTCTATAAAAAAAGCTTTCAAGCGGATACCTACCGGCCACAGGCTCCATTCCTGCTGGGCCCCATTTTCTTCAATTGTTAATCCTGGTTTATTCTTCTGTTTACACTATGGACGCCAAATGATACATTCACTGTGTATTAACTTGATGCCATCTCGGATAGAATTTCAACAGTTTCATGAATCTTTTTGTCGGATCGTATATCTTTCCCTATATATATATATATATATATATATATATATATATATATATATATGTGTGTGTGTGTGTGTGTGTGTGTGTGTGTGTGCGTGTGTTTGTGTGTGCATGTGTGTGCGTGTGTGTGTGTGATGGATTTATCTAATAAAGTCCTCGATATATAGCAGAATTCGTCTGATGAGGCTCAGAAAGGGCAGAAACATAGCTAGTTCGTGTTGCAAATCCACATTCTACAATTAATTTCCAGCTCTAATCTAAAACAACTTGACTTCAATAGCAAAAATGTGTGTGTATTATGGTATATGTACTATATATATATATATATATATATATATATATATATATATATATATATATATATATATATATATATATATTAAATCATAACATAAAGCGGGGTTATGATAACTGCTCTGGTTTTAAATTCCCAAAACCATAACATGGTAAACTGCTGATGACGTCGTGAAGAAGCATCTCTACGTAGTACCATAAAATATAATATTGTTTGAATATCTAAAAAAATAAGATTGAAATAAATTCATAAATCACAATAACAGATATTGGGAATTAATTGACTTAAATACATATAATACACTTTTTGCAAAACTTCTTTCTTTATATACTCAGTCTTCAAAAATAATGTATAAATGTATATATATATATATATATATATATATATATATATATATATATATATATATATATATATATATATATTTCTCCCTCTCTCTTTCCTAATCTCTCCCCCCTACATCTGGCGGCAAACACATACTCTTTCTTTATTCCTTTGAAAAGAATAGAATAAAATAAAACACTTATGTGCTTTTCAGTTTTCATCCTTCAGCATCTCTTGGCTGTCAATTGAACTTCCATTTTTCATGTGTCCAGTCAGAGTCTTTTTTTCCCCCCCACTCCCCTTTTTTTCTAATCACTTATTGACATTATCTTTCTCTTCCCCCCCCCACTCTGGTTCAATTTTGCTCTCTCTCTCACTCTACTCTCGTTAGTTCTTCCTTCCAAACGATCTCCCCGCCCCCACGTCTTTTCCGCCTGGCCTAGATGCGCATGCGTGATTTGTGTCACTTTTCTGAAAGGTCCAGGTAACAGGGAGACCGTGTATAACAAAAAAAAGGTGGGGGCGATATCCTTCTGACAAGTACTCCATCCCATTCCGATTTCTTCACTCGCTGTCAATTCCACACTTTCTTCAAATTAATAGCATCAACCTTTGCTCGAACACATACCTTCTCCCGTATTGCATCTGGCCACATTTGCCGGTGGTGATGTCTGGGGCGTTGAGTTCCCGGGGAACGCGTGGCTGAGAGAAAAAACAATAACATGGCGACACAGATAAAACAAGAGTTTCAAAACAAATGCAGCGAGAGATGTGAGCAAATTAGAGAGAAAGGAAGAGAAAGAGAGAGGAAGATTGGGAAAGAGAGGGAAACAGAAGGAGAGAAAGGAAGGAAGCGTCATTGAAAGTTGGAGAGAAAGAAAGGAAGCTTGGGAGAAGAGGAAAAAGAACAAAAGTGGAACAAAATGAGTGAAGGAAAGAAGGAAGAGATACATTTGAGAGAGGAACACAGAGAGATTTCGGGAGCAAGAAGATGGCAAGAGTTTACCACTATATGAAAGAGCGAGAGAGAGAGAGAGAGAGAGAAGAGAGGAACAGAAGAAGAAGAAAAAAGGACAAAAGATGGAAAGAGAGTGGGCAAAAGGTAAAACAGAGAGCCATTTAGAGAAGTATTTGGAAAGTGGAGAAAAATGACAAGAGAGAGAGAGAGTGGGGGAAGGGAAAGGGTGATGAACAAAGGAAAACGACAAAAAAAGGAGTATGTAATGGTTCAAAGAAAGAGGGACACCTGGAAGAGGAACAGAGAGGAAAATACTGAGAAATTTGGAAAGACAGAAGCATTAAGGTGAATAAAGAGAGGGAGACGAAGAAAGGGGGATGATGTATGATAAGTTGGAAAAAAAGGATAATCTGGGTGGGTAAAGGTTGAAAGAAAGAGGTTAATCTGAAAGAAGAACAGAGAGTAAATCAAAGAGAGATTTAGAAAGAGGATTGAGTTAAATGACAAAACAGAGAGAGAGAGAGAGAGAGAGAGAGAGAGAGACTATAGAGCTTGAATCGTCAAAAGACAAAACGAACTACAAACCAATGTTGTATAAATTTGCATTGTAAATTGAACCCAAGCCCTAAAAACTTATTCCCGAAACAAGTAAAAACATTTCTTCCTCAGATAGTAAAGGATAAATATTTGAATTTTCTGCCGGCCAGACTAGCTTAAAAACTGAGGAAACTTAATTTGACCGAAAAGTAGGGAATACTGAAAGATTGGTTAGAAATAAAATAAAAGAAACAAAAGTGAGGAGTAGAGAGAGCGAGCAAGGAGGAGAGTTTCATAGAAAAAAGGGTCTTGAAGAAGGTAATGAAAAATAGAATTGAGAAAAAAGATTTAGGGAAAGGTAAGGGAGAAGACAAAAGAAAGAGATTAGAAATAGAAATTTGACAAAGAGTGAAAGGAAGAAAGAAGAGGTAGTGAGAGGGAAAGAAAACACTAGAAGAGGAATCGTAGGAAAAAGTGAGAAAGAAGTCGGAAAAAGAAAAGGATGGAGAACAGAAATAAAAGAAAGATGAAGAACAAAATAAAGAACATATGAGAAAATTGATTCAAGAAAACTGGTGAAAAATAAGAGAGACAGATAAGCAATAAGATGAATGAAAATATAAAACAAAAGAAAAAAGACTAGCATTTAAGTAAATTATGAATCACCACCATTCATCTTTGTTGTTTGGGGCGATCAACAAAAATGTTGGGAAAGGAGTTTATGAATAAATAAGTCATTCCTCTCACCTCCTATTGGGTGTGATCACTTACAAAGCTCTTTTGAAAGACAAGCAGATATAAACCAGTAACCAATTTAGCATAGACTTATATTTTATATTGAATCATATTGAATTAAAAAACAAAACAAAAAACAAACACACAAATGTATTCATTGAGAGGAGTGTGTGTTCAAAATTTCAATTTTATGCCATGAACGGAAGGGGATGGGTGAGGTCCGGATAGATACATAGATGGAACGATATCGAAGTCGGACCACCTGAATAACCGAACTCCAATAACAGTGATTAAACCGCTCTGTTGTGGATAGCGTAATCTAACAGGCGAAAACAAATTCAAAAGTGGATGAGGGGCCTGAGTTCGGGGGGGGGGGGGGAGAAAAAGGAAAGAATGAGAGAGAGAGAGAAAAAGAGGTGGGGAAGGCGGAGGAAGTGGGGAGAAAGACAGACGAAACAGAAAGTGAGGGTGCTGGATATCAACGGGGAAGGAAAGAGAGCGTGATACTGATATGTCATCAATCATACTTAAGGCTAAGCTTCAAAAAATGTGTGTCGCACGTCATAAAGGCTGACTTGAGCTGAATTTCCTGATTTAGATGCCTAGGATAATTTGGTTTGTAAGTGCCTATGAATTTCTCCGAATCTGATGCTGGCCTAGTGTGACCAGTATTGCCAACAAAATAATGTGATGCGTTGAATTAGCCGCCCAAAAGTGCTAAAAAGAGCTGAATAAAAAAAAAATTCTAAATACCCCTAAAGTCGTTTAAAAAAATCACAAGAAATAAAAAAAGGTGAGTTTGACTGCCAAAAAGTACTTAAAAGAGCAACAAAAATTGCCAAAATACTCTAAAAACGATTTAAAAATACAAAAAAGAAATGCTAATGATAGTCGAAAATTAGCTGAAAGATGCCAACGTGTTAAAGTACACCCGCTCTAATTTATCGTTTTTCGAAACTCTACTGATGAAAT
Source organism: Thysanoteuthis rhombus (assembly GCA_963457665.1). Lineage (NCBI taxonomy): Eukaryota > Metazoa > Mollusca > Cephalopoda > Oegopsida > Thysanoteuthidae > Thysanoteuthis > Thysanoteuthis major. The sequence continues at coordinate 34,079,375 of OY735228.1, read as the reverse complement.
TCATTGACTATTGGGAAAAAATGAGTGTCCTCAGTCAGGAATAGATGCAAGTCTTACCGATAGAATAGGACTATTATAAGTACGTTGTATAAGTATCTCTGGTGAGTTTACTATAGAAATGTATGATCAACTATCCTACTTGTAAATGATTTCATTATAGAAATACATTGGATATTGAAAAATAAAGATTGTCAGGGGTCACAATTTAAGGAGATAGTGTCTAATTGAATAAGTTCTTATGTACATAATATAATATACTATACATATTACAATGAACAATAAAAGCTCCTCAAAATAGCATATATATATGTGTGTGTGTGTGTGTGTGTGTGTGTGTGTGTATACTATTGACCGCCAAAAAAATGCTAAAAAGAGTTGGATGAAATAATATGACTACTTCCAAAATCGTAAAAAAAATATGTACATACAAATAAATGCTAACTTGACTACCAAAAAGTACTAAACAAAGTGAAAAAAAATTGCCAAAATATACGATGCTCTTCCATCTCTGGAATAGAACACTCTGGTAGATAGGGGATTACGCGTAAGTAAATGTATCACCTAATTCGGTACTACTGACCGTCCAGTTCTCAGTAGGGCTCGGATAGAGCATCTGCCTCTTGGTTTGAAACGTATGATTTGCTCCTACCTAGGGATACTGGAAGGGATAGTTGATTGTCTGTAACGGAACAGCTGTCTGGATGACACAATATTGATTATGATTATATACATATAAATTTGACACGTGTCTCAAGTTCATATATACAGCTCCTTTAGAAGTTCTGCGGTAGAAGACACCAAGAATTATCAACAATTTCAAATGCTAGAAACATCCCTTGAACGCCCAAACATTTTTCATTTAGAGAGATAATACAGTTTTGGGCACAATTCCATTGTCACGGGTGATTTCAATGTTCCTCCACTAGAGTAGCCTAATATCATTCGTGAAATAAGAAAAAGAAATTAAAATCCATTCCCTGATAGTGATTTAAAAGATTTTTTTAAATGACCAATATCTACGCGTTGAATATTGATAATAAATTGAATTATTGAAATTAATAAAACTTCATGGAACGATAAAAACAAGCAACGTTTAGAAAACTGCTCGATATGTGGCGTAAGAGGAACCCAGGACTATGCGACTTTTGCATCGTTGGGAACGTCAGATTAAAATCTAAGTAGCGAGGCTTTCCTCCCACTTTCAAAGTTACCGTATCCGGTGTAATCATTTTATCAGACATCTTGTGTATATGTACAACCCACACAGTAATGACGAAGGCATGCCTTATTTCTCACTTTTTTTTGTTTATGGGGGTTAAGTGAATTTATACAAGGTCATTCGAAGGTTTGGGAGACCACTTTGTCATAATAGATTATATTTCAAAAAACTATGATATCATATTCATGTCATTTTGATCGAAAATTTGAAATTTAATTAAACACATTTTTTACCCTTTATAGAACACATGAGACTTATGAACAAAATCCTCAAACATTCTACTGCAGAAAAAAAGCAAGTGTAGCAAAGTAGCTCAGAATCACTGTGAAAGTAGACTCAGATGGGTAGAAATGGTCAACCACTGGGAATTGTGCAAGTGAAAAGGCTTTGAACACGCTGACCGGTAATTTAAAAAAAAGGGAAATTCAAAAATTTTTGGTGTCTTGAAATTCAAACAGATCACCCAATTCCGTGCTTTAAACCGAAAATAGATTCGCCTAACATTATTGGCATGCTTGGAACAGTCCCCAAAAGGCCTGTAAACACACTGAAAAATTGGATACTCGAAACTCTTCTGATGCGAGCATTAATAATTGAGATAAAAATATTAAAGAGAGTATTGAAGAGACCAACTGTCCCTGGGTAACCCGAGAAAACAACCGCTCACAACCAGTACAAATAAGTACGATTAACTATATTAGCTGCTAACGTTTCAAGATTTTTTCTCAAAATTGACCTTTTGTTAATATGTTTAGGTATTTACGTAACTTTTCACCCATTTTGTCCCTTTGGGACTGGAACCAGGCGAGAGAAGTAACTAATCCGACGATCACCGATTTTTCCAATTTTTCAATTGCTTATTCTGCAACTAGGCATACTGCCAAACGACAGTTTCTAATCAGTGAGTAGCCAGACCTGTTTCACATCTTTTTTTTTTTGCTTTATTGATCCACTCCGTTATTGATAGAATTAATTAAACTCATTCAGTTCACGCCTTTCCGTCTTCTTTTATCCTCCGTAATATCTACAACGAACACATCCATCTTCTTTTTTCTCTTTTCATTACCATCCCTATTTTCTCTTCTTCTATCTATAACATCGCCATTTTGAACTTTTTTTTCTTTTACTTTACTGACCAAAATTAGACTCATTTTTCTTCCCCAGTCAATTTTCTCTTTGTTCCCCGACCCCAGCAAAAGAATAATCATGATTTAACCATGACTAAAAAAAAAAGCGCCCGCCAAAATTAGAACCGAAGACACGTACCCCAGACATAATTAAAAACTAATAACGTTTCGGACCGTCTGACCGTCACTTTCTTTGTACCTGTCAATCAATCATGTAAACAATTTGTGTGATTCTGATACATCCCTGAACCATGAAGATTATTAGGGCACTTTCCTTGGCGATTCAAAGTTTTTATTTGCTTATCATGATGTGGAAGTTAATATGTATAGATGGCTGTAAGTTACTATGACTGAGCATTTTTATTGAACCTGGTCGGCATGAATTCCCAATGAAACCTTTACAATCAAGCTCAACTTGGAAAGAAACATTGATTTTTCTGGCACAATATATATATATATATATATATATATATATTATATATATATATATATATATATATATATATATGTATATTGTGCATATGATATATATGATGTTGCAAGAATATACTTGGCATGAAATATATCTAATAAAACTTACTATGTAGTATTACTGCCATTATAATAGCCATTTCTACGGATGTATTGAGTACCATGTTTTTATAAATTTCAACAATATACAAACAGAATGAGAATTTACGCAAACACACAAACACACACACACACACACACACATACGCATAAAATAATGAAAAAATATCTTCTTCAATTTTATTTTGACCCGTGTTTTTATCAAAGGCCAAATTTGAATAAATAACCCCGCAAAAAAAAAAAAAAAAGAAAACGCAGATATGGAAAACACTGGAGGCACAGGGATACAGGACATAAATGATCCCTGGATGTCCATGTCACCAAATGATCCTTTATCGTGAGTGCAGCATTGAAATGAGGTAATTATCCCGTTTTCTATATATATATATATATATATATATATATATATATATATAGAGAGAGAGAGAGAGAGAGAGAGAGAGAGAGGGGAGGGAGGAAAGTGAGCTCCTCTGCCGTTAAAAATGTTACTTTCCACCAATTCAAAAAAAAAAAAGGGAGTGAGAAGTGAAAATACGGTGTAGCATTTGTCTTGCTTTGAACTTTTATTGAGAGAGTACGGCTCCCCTGTTTCTTACTCTCCGATCTCCTGAAACTTCCATTAACCCTTCCTCCAACTATTCAGCTTAATTTGACATCATCACATTTTTTTTTTATAAGGGAACAATGAAAAAAATACCTTCTAAATACAATGTAAGAAATCTATCTGCGTGTGCGTATTTGCTCCGCGATTACTCGACTGTTGGCCATTCCCTTGAAATCTAATAAAAAAGAAAGTGTTTCTCTATAACGTTAGCTTCATGTCAACCATTAAATGAAAACATGACGATGCTCTGTCTTCCATTAAATGAAAACTCAAAGATGCTTGGCCTCTCATTCCAATCACCGCTTCGAATCGCTAGCTCCATATTGGACCAAAACACTATTGGACGAAAATAATAGGATGCTTTGCCTTTCTCACCGTTACCACTAAAACACATCTCCAAAAAATATGAATTTTTTTTCCTCTTTATTTTCGAATGGTACTTAGCTTGCCTAAGTGATGCCATGGATTTAAGGCAATCAGTGACGAACAACCTCAGTACTCTGCAGTACTAGAAACGATTGCCTATATACCTATCTCCTGTGCTTAGCTGACCCTAATATCTCTTCTGATATTAACTCAGGGTACCCTACGTTGAGAAACACTTTCTATAAGGTATGCTGAGAGAGTTGAGCTAAGCTTGCCCACCATTGGTTTTATCATCTTTTTATACGAATTTGAGAGTTTAAAGAAACGTCTAATCTGCTCTAAGAAATTATCTGGTTCCGTGATTATTCAAAATATTTTCCATTCACACGAGGGCGAGATAACCTAAAAGGTTTAGATTTTATTTCGATTGGGCGGTTTATCAACGTATGAATCGATATGGCGTCTTAATCAACGAATTAAAATCTAATCCGCCAGTTAAACGCTTGGTAAGGAGTATGTGTTTTCAGTTGGATACAAATGGCTGGACCGTTTCGATAAATCACGCAATACGACCATTTTCAAAGATAGGAAGATATTTTTAGAAAAAAAAATTGTGTAAGGGAGTATAAATCTACCTTTTTTATATTCAAACCGTATCAGATTTTTCCTAAGCTTAACGTCTCCATTTTTAGATGATCATTTTCTCTACGGGTTGCAATCTAGAAGAGATATTATGCAAGCATATGCAAAAAGTATCAACTCTCGTCAACGAAACATGAACCTCGGGCCATAGTTAGAATGTATATCAGTCTTTCAAGAGGGAATGTATTCAGCCTCAAGTTGCCCCGTATAAATACTTTAATTTAGTAAAAGAAAATTTGAATAAAAGAGAGAGAAGTTCTCTATATGAGACCAGGCTTACAGAACTGTCAGAATGCATAACGTCAGTATCGCGTGTGAAGAATATTGAATTTCGTGTCAGCTTGTACCAGCCATCCGAAAAATCTATCAAATTCTCTTTCAGCGCCATTTTCTTCGGCTTCTTTGTACTATTTCACGTTAAGTAAATGGAAAAAATTGGTAGAAGTGTCAATGCAAGAAAATATTTTTCTGAAGGATGCTTTGCATGTGACTGCTTGAAAACAAGATAATTTCGAATGTTTTCTAAGCTCCATGACGTGAGTCAAAAAATGTTTGCAAAGACAACGATTGCATTACAAAGTCGGTTGATTTCTATTATAAAACACAATCCTTTTAAGCGAACCGGTTGCTTTTAGTATGCGAATATACATCTACACATGCATGATGTATATGTACAGTGGCATTTGTGTGTGCATGCATTTGTGTGTATGTGTGTGTGTGTGTGTGTGTGTGTGTTTTCATGTGTAGATTGATAGGCAGATGGATACAAATCTCAGCCCAGTGAGCAGCAAGGTCACAATATTGGGGTGAAAAGAAATACATAGTAACTAATAATAAGTTGTTACACTATATGAAGACAGAGGACACAAAAAGACGCACACACGATGACACAGGCACACACACACACGTACACACACACACACACACATATATATATATATATATATACAAACACACACATATATGTATATATATATATATGTGTGTGTGTGTGTATGTATTTGAGAAATAGACATATTTGTTCCGATAGAATGTATCATGAATTGTGCTTTACTATACAGATATTTATTCGAAATGAACCCCCGTATTTACACTGTAAATATATCATCCCATTTAGACAACGTAAATGAAAAAAAAAACATTAAAGAGAACGGGGCAGTTGCATTTACTTGGAGTTTATCTTACTGGCGGTTGTTTAGCTTAATGGTAAGTGCACCACTGCGTTGAAGTGGTTAACATACCAGTGGTAGGTTCGATTTTTGCGACAGCCCATTCTTCTCCAATCGTCTATCCTATTCAAGTTGTCGAGATTTAGTGATATATCCAGTGTGTAACGACGAGAGATTGTTTCAAATAAGTCTCTATATAATATAACGAAAATTATGAGATATATATATGTACATTCATTCATACATACATACATACATACATATATACATACATACCTTTTGGGTAATAATTAGAACATGAAAAAAACAGACACAAGACAATTTGCCGGTAAAACATTGCAGAGGATAGCACAGTGGAGGTCGTTATGGAAGGAAATCGGAAATGTCTTTGTCCAGGAGAGGATTTGTGATGGCTGATGATGAATTTATATCTTGAGAGATGGAAAATCAAATCCAGTACCACCAAGCGTGATTGAACCCTTTTCTCCAAAACCAGAGCCCAGTAATCATTCGTTTCCCAACGTAGAACTTGGCCGTCGGTAGGACCAGATTATATCTTATCTTATATATATATATATATATATATATATATATATATATATATATATATATATATATGTGTGTGTGTGTGTGTGTGTAAGTATAAGTAAGTATATATATATGTATGTAAGCATATATATATATATATATATATATATATATATATATATATATATATATGCGTGTGTGTGTAAGTATATAAACATGTAATAGTTATTCATTCATTTGCTTCCATGTCATACTGTTTCGCAACTGGGATCCAAAGATGGTTTTTCGTGTCTGCTACTCTCCCGATGGAATCAATTTAATCAAAAACATGCAAAATTTTTTCACTGCAAGAAAACAAAGGTCCGTCCTGTACTAAACTGAAAGATGTTTGGGCTTCTGCGAACGCCCACAGAAGCATTTGCTCACCTGATACTAAAAGAATCAAAAGCAAAAATCTAAGAAAGAAACATTGATTCCACTACGGAGAGAATAACACCGCCATCTTAATCAAGAGGTTTTTCGGTTTCCATCCACAAAAATCTACCGAACTATCGACCAATATTATCTATCTACCGCTTACTTATCTATTAGAAATTGTCAACCAAAACTGTCTAAAAAACTTTCAACATAGTTTCCTCTCTGTGTTTGAGTTGGCCCGTTTAGCTATACGTTGATCGTGGGTACTGGCAGCAGCAATAAAGGTAGATAACTGACGCTTTTACTCTCTACGTCTTTTGCCTTCAGAAATCATCCATATTTAGTTGGGATTCCAATTTGCAATGAAATTCCATGCCAAATTGGGCCTACTTTTGCGTGTTTGTTTTTAGAAAATCTTCAACTCCCAGTGATTACTACCTAACAAAAGGCAAGAGAAGTAACTTAATCATTGATCGTAATTTATTTCAATGCTTCATTTGATCATCCCCAACATGCTGCCAAATGATGTTGGTAACGTAACAGTCTATGTTGGGTGTCCTCCCGTCCGTAAAAAAATCTTCGATCCTATATCTATCAATGAAATTATCTATCTTTCAATCTATTGATCGCCCTGTGAGTGAAAATATATTCATATAACAAGCAAAGACATGTTTGAGTACATATTTTTTTCTTTCAATCAAGGTCAAGACAGGAAAAATATCTTCCAACGGGAAGGGCCCCTTATATGTGTTATTGTAAGGAAACAACCTTTGTACATAAGATAATCATCAAATTCGTGTATTTCAACAACTTGAAATGTTAACATGATACATACATCAATATACATACTGTGAGAGAGAGAGAAAAACAAGGAGATTGATAAAGAGAGAGAGAGAGAAAGAGAGGTGACGAAGGAGGGGGAGAGAGGGAGGGAGGGAGAAATTTATCAACAATTCTTACTTGTGTAACAACAATTCCCTCCTCTGGCGAGTAGGGTTAGCGCAATCTTCCATAGCGATCAGTGACCATCTAGCAACATATTTGATATTTGCAACACATACACACATAAACGTGCATACATCTGTACATACACACACACACACACACACACGAACATACACACATATACATGAACACACACACATATATATAAATATTGACATATTACGGTCAGATATATAGAAAATATCTGCCATAAATTCTGAATTCAGTATCCATACATACCAAATGTCTTTTACCCATCGATAGCATTCATGACTATTTAAAAAAAAAGAGAAAATCTTTATATAACAGATGAGTCTGTACCTATCTTTCCATCTGTCTACCTATTTCACAACAGATGAATCGTCAAATTCATTGACTAAACCACAGACAGAATGTTCTTTCAGCTTTACACATAGATATGATTGTTAGATGTATAGATATATACTCAGGAAAAGATTGAAGTTGATAAAATATTGTAACACACACACACACACACACACACATATATATATATATATATATATATATATATAGATATATATATATATATATATATATATATATATATTTAAGTATCAGTGATAGGCAGTGTTATTATGTGTATATATATAGCCATACAAGTTGGTATTTTTTGAGTTTTACGACCTATATACATAATTGTTACATAGTATCCGTACGAATTTTATGAAGCAATACATGTGTGTGTGTATGTGTGTGTTTGTGTGTATGTTTGTGTTTGTGCATGTCAAAGTATGTGCACGTGAGCATGCCAACGCATCTGTTTGTATGATGTGAACTCCAACTTCAGTATGTGCAGCAAAATTATGCCCATAGAGTTAAACATGAAAAACTGAGCTCTCAGCCGTACATAAATGCAGGAGTGCTAAGAATATTACAACATAGATCAGAATCCTCTCTACTTTCAGTCGTGCTAATCTCGTTCCCTTAAGTTAACTGTTTTACACATGTATATGTCTCAATACACGGATGTCGAGATACAATTGAGTTCATGTGTAGAATAGTTTTGTTATACAGCATCATGTTCAAACATGTTTTTTCTGATTATATTATGTATAGTTGTGTTGTCTCAAACATAGGTTCTCTTCATATATATATATATATATATATATATATATATATATATATATATATATATATATATATATATATGTATGTATGTATATATTCCTTTGCTTGGATTGGCTTAAGTATCGGGGGATTTGGTGCGAAATGCAATTTGGAAATTAGGTGTAAGATGCAAGTGAAATGCCGCGCGTAAAAGCATATAAACTCTTGCATAGTCGAATTGTGCAGGCCTACGCACTTTTATCTCCGTTTCATGTTTGTTATTATATATGTATGACTTACGCAGTTTTACGATATATATATATATATATATATATATATATATATATATATATATATATATATATATATATATATATATAAGTGGCCGCGCATGATATATGTCCAATGAACTATGAGAAAAATGTTGATAATTCAGTTATTTTACATCTCTCATGCTCTTTTCCCTTCTTCATTCTGATGCTATGAATCACACTGCAAAGGGTTAATGAATAAAAGATAAATGGAGCATTGTAGCTTTAAAAGAACAAAAATATCAACTTTCTTAGAATGGTTCGTTGGGCACTTATCATGCACAACATCTCATATGCATTTGCGTATGTGTTCGTGTTCCTGTGCGCATGCGCCCGTGAATCAGTTCATTCTGTGCATTTATCGTTTCTCCGTTCAATGTGATTTCTTTTGGGATGTAGGAATCGTATTAACGTTGTGCAGCATATCTGTACCCTTTGGCTCCCTTTGTTTATCAATTGATTTTATGCAGAGAGTTAGGAAGGAATGAAATGCATCCGTTATACTATTCGAAATTTGCTTTGAGACCAAGATAGTGATAATTTTGAATTTATTTCCTCCCAATTGGTCAACAGACAGATATGTATGTTTTTGTTTTCGTCATTGTTTTTTTTTAATCATATAAAACAATAAAAAGCCACTTTCGATACTTTTTATACATAAGCAATAAAAAAAAAATAACACTCACTGCCCGGGAACAAAAATAGGGTTGAACAGTTTGATCGGAGTGGGGAGGGATGTTTTGGTTAAATTTCGAATTAATCATCATCATCATCATCATCATCATCATCATTATCATCATTTTCCTATCATTCATTGTTGGATATTCCCCAGTATTTGCCAGACCTTTCTCCCATGGGCGTCACGGAGCCAGTACTTCCTGAATTGTCTAGTTCGCCAGGCAATTTTATATTCTTCCGGCTACGGTTTGGTATGTGATTTTTGGTAATCTACATTAAGAGTCGTAATGTCTGGTGGTTTGTCTGTATTTCTCACAAAATGACCAGCCAATTGCTTTTGAATTTTCTAACAGATTCTATATCTTTGGCTTCTGTTTACTCACTAATATACAGTACTATCTTTTTATCTCTTCATGTGATATTGAGTAAGATTTTTTTCTCTTGTGCACTTTGCATGGTTCTCACTTTGAGGGTCGGTCTTTTGGTTAGGTGCCATAGTATGTTACGCCTAGTAGTAAACATGTTGACTGACCATACAAGAGTGGTTAGTAAGCTAATGTCGCAGACTATTACGTTATTTCAGTACGTTTATATTATTGATTTATGTCTCAGTCTCATGTCATTCCCCTAATATATTACTCTGTCTGGTGATCTCTCCATATGCAGTCGAGTATGATTCATTCATGTGCTTGTTGCATGGTTCTCAGTTTTTAGGTTAAGTTTCATGCTTCAGCTCCATATGCGACTATCGGGAGGATGAATTGGTTAGAGACCTTTCTTTTTTAGAACTAGGGGGATTTTCTCGTCTTGAAGGTCGAGCTTGCTCTACTGAAGGCTTGTTATCTTAGAATGATTCTTCTCTTGCTTTCTCTTTTTGAGAGTTTTATGGGGAATCGTTGTCCTGGGTAGATGTAGTGGTTTATTCTTTCAGCTTAAAATTGATAATGAACAAATGTTTTTCCGAAGAATCTTTCGAAAGGTTTTGCTTATATTGATTGCTATATAGCTTTTTACAATTGTATTTGCGACTGAATTATCGAAACTCCCATCTAAGGGAGTTGATTTTATCTGAAAAAAAATTGTTTGAAAGAATGGCTTTCAAAATGGGTGGTCTAAATCATTTTTAGTCATTATCTGGAGAGAGTATCGTATATCATCAGTAGAAAAGTAGTAGATAGACCAATATCCATAAAACATGTAGGCAGCCCCTGTACAGAGCCTTTGGGGACATTTTGAAACATGTCCACACATTCTCCTTAACTAAGTTATGCATCACTTCTGACCTTTCTGAGGAAAAAAAAATCTTCCTTTCGTTTCCGGCAATTCAAAAGGGCGAAATCTCTTTTCATTTTTTCTGCTTAAGGTTGGGGTTTCTTCAACACAGACACCTGAGAAGAGAGGAAAATGTCTCCTTCCAATTCTGAGCCTTCGAAGAGACAAAGTTTTTTTCCGACACTTTCCACTCAATAAAGATGGGAAAAGTCTCCCTCTACTTTCGACCCTCTCAAATAGGTGAAAATGACACCTGTTAAAATCCCTCGAAAACCAATTAGTGAAGCTATTGTATATCGTTTACATGATCATTAAATCATTACTTTTTATTTACTGCACTCAAAAGATAGATAGATAGGGGCTGAGTGCGGTGAGTGTTCTCTGCTGATCGTCGTTACTTCTATCTGACCTAGGTGATAAATGACTTCAAATCAGATTTCTAAGCCAAAATAGCACATATCAATTAAAAGGTTGTTGCAACACCATTATGCCACTTATCGACACCCCTTGATCCCTTTTATTACTCAAACATGACTTGCTGATATTTATAAATATCATAAATGTATATGTAGGTATGGGTCTTGATGAGATAGTCATACAATACCCAACGGTGTTCAAGGTCAGTGTTGAAGCCCAGTTATTCTAAATGCTACAAGCAATACTATGCATATAGACTGGAAAGACAGTTTACTTCTGATATATATATATATACACACACACACACACGCACACACACACACACACACACACACATATATATATATATATATATATTATTGTGTCCTACCTCTGGACTACGGAACTGGACAGGCAGCAAGGCCAAACCTGAGCGATACACTTTAGATTACACAGAAATTCCTCATCCACTAGAGTGCTTAATTCGTATGGAAGAGAATTGCATAAGCTTACAGTGGGTGAGTTACCTCACTTAAAGAGTGCTCAACCCTGATCAGAGGAGCATTAATTATTGTGTCATCCACAGATAGCTGCATCAATGTATTACATCTCCTCATATATATATATATATATAGAGAGAGAGAGAGAGAGAGAGAAACTGAGAGGCAGTGATGGGTCAGAAGATAGAGACGGGAGCAGAGACATAGTCTAGGACCATCATTTTATAATGTGTTTTAAATTTCAACATTTTGAACAGGTCTATCTTTTTCCAGAAATCAAGTCGCTATTCATTATTATTAACAATTACCTTTGGGTGAGGATTGAATTTCCATTCAGCATCCAAAGTGTTCATCATTACGTATGGCAGTAACTTATATTTGAGACAACCAAAGCCGATTTGAGGAAGTAGGATACATTTTCTCTAATCTTTGTGCCAGTCTTTCACTTAACCATTTTTCTACCATGCTGTTATCTGACAAGTAATTCTATTTAAACTCCACAATTGTTTTGAGATTGTCAAAGGGAATATTTTTCCTCTATTAGCCATATCTTTAGTCACAGATCTTTCATTCGGATCTCTTGAGACCAGATTCTTTCCTGAATCTGGAATGTTTTGGTTTCAGAACAGTTGTAGAGGCACCATTTCGATAATTACGGATGCTGTTTTCTCTTTTTTCTCACAGGTATCCAACGAGGAATCTGTCCACGGTCAATGGTTGGCCGTAAAAACAAGACTACCTATAGAGCAGGAACAGGGACTCTAACGAAAAGATTGACCCTTAAACTAAGAACCACGCAGAGGAGATAATCATGTCCAACATCATATGGTAAGAGACCAAAAAACTGTACTGTCTTTTGAGGATAGAGACGGGAGTCAGAAATGTCATTAGATCCATGAGAAACTTCGAATAGCAATGGTTGCGAGAATGGTGAATCACGGCTTGACATCATGACTGTCAACGCCAATCATGAGATATGTAAAATTGTGGTCAACAGAAAATAAGATGGCGTGTCGAACTATAGAGGTATAGAAAGTATTGACTCAGCGACCATCGTGATAGAGAGGTCAAATGAATGTAGGGGAAGGTATATATTTAATGACGGACGATAAAAGGCTGCTCCTGCCAATGATGATAATGATGATGATTGCAACTGAGCTACGGGGCTGACAATTGAAACATTTATTCTTCATTACGTCAACAGTTAAGGTTTTTTTTCGTTTTTTTATTCAATTCTTCCCCAACTACGTTTCTAGTAGGAGCGGGGTAGGGGCGATTTTGGGCAGTTAGTTTGTGCCCAGATGCGTTCAGACTTCTTTTTTAAAGATAAATCCGGGCTCTTCAATGATCAAACAAGAGCTGAGAAGAGATTAATCATTGATCGTCTTTTTTCCAGTTTTTTAATTGAGCACCCCAACACAGCAACTAATGGTAGGCTTTTCTATGAATTTCTTAGCGATTTTTCATCCACCACTTTGGCAGACTTTAAATTGGACGTGTAATATGGAAATAAATAATCAACTGCATTACCCATCATAGTGCCATTCTTAGCCGACACAACTCAGAGATCTATTCGCTCGTCTAGAGAAACAAGTTCTAGCTAATGCCCACTATTTAGGCCTTGTGCCAGACTTATCTTTTGTCTAATAAGTATAGGCGCCTAGCACTGCGCGATGTTAAATAAATTACTCTTGTAGACCTAATCAATAGTAAAGTGAGATTGATCCTCATCATCGTTGCAGTTTTTTGGAAGGTAAACTAAACTTCAATATTAATAAAGCGTTCATAGTGGCTAAAAAGTAAAAGATTTCACATTGCTGCTAGCAGTCGGTGTTCGAACCCCAACAAGAAACTAGATTTCGAATCTTGTTTTTTTGTTTTGTTTTTTTTTTCGCTCTTTTTCTTTGGGTGAGTAAACTGTCACAGGACAATCTTATCGGTTAACATTTTTCTTACCCGTGGCCCTGTACCGTACTTTGCCAAGAAAAGTAAATATCAAATTATACTTTATCTCAGAATCAAAAACAATCAAAAGGTGTAAAGTCATTAGCTTCTATTTTCAAGATGTAAAGGTATGTGTAGCTTTGAATCTCTTCAACTTCACAAATACACATTTTGCCTACTGGAAAACTTGGGGCGTCATAAAAGCAATAATTCTTGGCGACTATGAAGTTTATGTAACAGGCATTTCCTTTGCCTTGAGGGCATCTCGGCTTGGGAAATTATCATTCCAAATCTTCGCTTTATCGAACGGTTACGCTGCAAGCAATTTTTTAGAACTTCTCGGTCACAAAACAGTCCTATAGATGAACATAAAATATGAATAGAGCTACATAGATTAAGTAGAGAGAATTCGGAGTGATATATATATATATATATATATATATATATATATATATATATATATATATATATATATGTGTGTGTGTGTGTGTGTGTGCGTGTGTACCTATGTTTGGGTGATTGAATAGATTGATGAATATTCAATCCGGTTTTAGCATTTTATTTCCACGAGAGACATATTTCTTTGAGTTACATTAAAAAGACAAATATGAGTCATATAGAACACATATAAGCACACAGATACAACTGAATATAAATAAATATAAGACAATATATAAAGACGTCAGCATGACTATATATATATATATATATATATATATATATATATATATATATATACGTTCATAGGCCGTGTGACCTTTTCTGACTGTTTATCTGATTGAATAAAGATTCTTTTTTTTCCAAAAATTTCTTATTTTGAATTTTTTTAGCTTGTGAACAAAGACATGGCCTAGTTTTTTAAATTGGAATTTTTGCTCAAGGGGACAAAGGTAGCGACTTTTTTGAATTTTACCGAACTTTCGCTCGGAAAGGGAACGGGCATTTTTCTCAATCAAAACCTTCCAACGGATAAATGTATCCCCATCCCAAGTGCCTGATATCATTCTATGCCATTTTGGATTATAATATCATCATTTATTTGATATCAATCTTTTCAAATGAGTATTTCCATATTTTGTGTGATTTTCTTTATCATATCCCTATAATTTTTCATAGCAATACTTCATATTCTAAAATAATACACTCTGATGAGATATTGACAATCATATCATGAGCGGAATGCATATACTCCGGAAAGACAGTTTACTTCTAATATATATATATATATTGAGAGAGAGAGACAGAGAAAGAGAGAGATATATATATATAGGTCGTTGAAAAATGCAATAATTAAATTTAAAGGATGTGTTTAATTGAATCAGAAATCAAATTTCTTATTTGAACTTTTCATTTCATTAAAACCTCATTGACTGAATATATATATATATATATATATATATATATATATATATATATATATATATATATATATATATATATATATATATATATATAACAAGGTTGTATTAAAATGAAAACTTTCAAATCTAGAAATAATTTTTAGATTAAGCAGGGACGTTTGTTTTTGAATGGCATTTTTGCATTTCCAAACCACACTCTCCATATATATGCTGTTACAAATATATATATATGTATATATACGGCTGGCACTTGTCAAGGTTAGTAATTATTTGATCTTTTTTTCCCGTAATTAATGTTGATTCTAAGGTAGTATTTAGTAGTTGTTGCCCAAGTACTTATTCATCCACTACATTATCTATCAACCTACCAGGGGTTTTTCAAAAGAATCTGGCGATGGAATAGCGTGTAGTAGCGTAGATTAGAGTCTTATATAAGTACATATTCACTACGGTTCGAGACGATAGATATTCCCAGGTTTTGAAACGTGTTTTTTTGTTTTCATGATTTCATTGAAAAAAAGACATTTGTAATATATGAATGAATGAATATGAGAGGAAAATTGTGATATCAAATATTCAACTTTACACATGATTTATATCATTTCAACGTTTGTTCAAACTGGCTTTATCAAGAAATGTGATTTTGTGATAAAGTCAGCTATGACAAAACGTCTAAAATGGAGTAAAGTTTCTACGGATGGTCTTACAACTTAGTCATTTCACTCTCATATTATCAGATAAACCATTACCCACACCAATACACTGGTATATATATATATATATATATATATATATATATATATATATATATATATATATATATATATATATATATATATATTGACCAATCCAATGATAGTCTGTTTCCACCTCTCTTCCTTAGTCTTTTACGATTAATCTTGTTATCTATCTATCTATCTATCTATCTATATATATATATATATATATCAATCCTGTTCCCCCATTGATCTATATATCCCTGTTCCTATCACCCTCCCTCTACCGAATCATCCATTTCAAAGTAACTCCGTTATCTATATCTCTCAGCCCATTCATATTTTCAAGTAGATATATTTTTTTAGGGTCAATGAATCAATTCAGTTTTTTTTTTTCAAATTTATCGTGTGTTTGTCTGCAATTTCGAGGGTTTGTGTCATAGCTAGGATGTGTGTGCGCACGCGCGTGTGTGAGCATATTAAAGCCATAATAACTGATTGATTAATAATGTTTTCAGTTGCTGTCTATTCAACATGCGCGTCCTTTTATCAGTCTCTGATGTCTAAGACAGTGAAACCAGCTATTGGAGGCCCAGATTTTAATTTTATCTTTCGGCAATTAGACAGAGACCGGTGGACCAAATCAACTTTCTTATTATGAGGATTAGTTTATTGGCCAAAATCTAAAACGCTGCTCCTAAAGGCTTGATGTCGAGCCAAGCTTTCCTTCTAAGATTAACATGGTCTGTTAGTCTTGCCAACTAACTGACGCCAGCATCTAAACCATTCGACCATTAATTCTTCACTTTGTCTTGATTCGTTCTGTACATAGTTTAATAAGTGAAGGTGCTTATTTTGGAATAAGAATGAGTGTCGTGGCCCATAAGAATATCATCTTTCAAGCACTAATGTGTTTACATTATGTTTCGTGATTGTCGAATGGGATCAAGTGACAGTAAGTCCTCTCAATTCTCAAGAACCTTCACCAGTATTCAGGAACATACCAATGCTGCTGCTGTTAAAAAAGTCTTAAGTTGCCTGACACATATTACGGGTAATATATTCGCCTTCTTATTCTGCGATTGTTTCAGCCCCAATGTATATCAATGCTGTTTTTTTTTACTTCTGTTTTCTAATTCATCTACTCACTATGTGAATGACATGTTATCAAATGGATTTCGATGAATTGGTACGCTATCTTCTGACCTTGCACCGTACTCCTGCTAAGCTTAGTAATATCGATGATACTTATTGATAGTGTGTATGTTAATACCAACATTTATTTCCATCGAAAGTTGAAAGTTTGATACACCTGTCCTCTCCTCACGAAATATAATATATATTATTTACTTCATCTTGCCTCGCTGACCCAGATTTAAGATCCGGTTTCTCAGCAACGTCATTCCTTTCTTTTTGCTTCTTCACTCGTTAGGAGATACGGAAAGACTCGAGGCATGCTGGGAAGATTTTGCAAGCAAAGCGTTTCCTTTGATTTTTTCCCCCTATTTTTCTGCTTCTATAATTTTTCTGCTCCCATAATCTCAACATCTTCCCTGTTCTATTTTTTTTTTGTTTTTTTTTCTACGTACTCTTGGCAATACTTAACCATAATTGCCTCAAGTTAAACGCTACGGAAATGAAAAACAAATTACCGATATCTTGATATATATATATAAAAATGCATCTACTAAAGATTCAAGTACATTTAATTCAGAGCCTTAAGTAGATTTCAAAACAAGTGCTGTAATATTTTTACTGCTTACGGCTGAATCTCTTTTATGGGCAAGGTTATATTAACGTGACATTCACTTCGGCTTTTGCTCCTTCTTTTTTACACTTCTCTTCTAAACTCCACTCTTCTTTGTGTTCATCTTCCGGTCTATCTATCTACCTATGATTGCTTTGAGTTTATATATATATATATATATATATATATATATATATATATATATATATATATATATCATCATCATCATCATCAGCCTGTCAACGTCCGTCGTTGGACATAGATGTTCCCCAAGATTTGCCACAATTCTCTATCATGGGCGTCGTGGAACCAGTGCTTCCTGAACTTGTCTAGCTCGTCTCTCCATCTAATATTCTGCCGGCCTCGGTTGCGCATGTGATCTCGGGGGATCCATGTCGTTAGTCGTGATGTCCATCGGTTGTCTGCCGTTCTTGCAACATGGCCGGCCCTCTGCGATTTGAGATTTTTAATGGATTCTATGATGTCCCTGACTCTTGTCTTTTCTCGGATATACTGTGCTGTCTTGTGATCTCTCCATGTGAGGCCCAGCATTATTCTTTCATATGTACGTTGCATGGTTCTCAATTTACGGGTCTGTCTCTTGGTTAGGTTCCATGTTTCGGCTCCATAAATGACTATTGGGAGGATGCATTGGTTATACACTCTTCTTTTTAGGAATATATATATATATATATATATATATATATATATATATGTGTGTGTGTGTGTGTGTGTGTGTACATTTTCTATCCATTGTACTTTTTGAAATCACTATATCTCAGGATGTCATTTCTTACTATTTATCTGGATATGTATTGATCCCCCGCAGACACTCCGTAATAACTGAGATACCGTAGAACAATGTTGTTAATATATCAAACAGAAAGGTACAACGCGAATAATCAAGTTGATACTATTTACTGCCATCAATGTAACAGAGGTTGTTCTCATTTTTACACTTGTGTTCTTGAATGAACTGATCTGTTTGGAATATCCGTAACCCTTTTCTGTTGCTTCCTCCTGTTACCAGCATTTTAATTAACAGTATTTTAATTACAAACATTTCATTCATCAACATTTTAATTATCGGCATTTTAATTATCATTTTTCTTCTGAACAAGAAGAAATATCTCAATCCAAAAATATCCTTGGAATATTTTCATTGCTATTAACAAGTATTTTATAAGTAAAAAAAATATATACTTCAGGTCATACGTTGTTAAGCAAAGATCTGCATGATGAAACTGCCAGTAATCATCGGTAGGTTCGTTCCCTATCGGATGCACCTTCATTGATGGTCTGATACAAAATTCAAATGATAATTCTATAACAATGATACGACCAAAATGGTTCAGAATGCATGTTATGGAGCACTGATAAGTAAGCTGATTTTCCGAGCCCTTAGTGATTTTGATCCTCACCGAATCTCTCACTTTAGATGGTCCGATATCAACTCACGCCGAATTGATTTATAATTATATAATGAGAAAAGCAACCATTCTTGCAAGGTGTATTGAATCCAGAATCAAGAACCTCGCCACAGAGAAATACAAAAATAAATGAAAAAAGAAACAGGAAAATTAATGGTTTAATCCACCATTCATTTTAAACACCGAAAGACACACTTTTTAAAAATAATAAGGAAACACTTCACTTCACATAATATATTCAACAAAAACACTTTCAAAATCAATTACATGTGTATCGACAATATAAACAAATAGGAAAGATAAACCCATAAGAACAGAATAACAAATCAAAAACAAAGATACAATAAAGTGTGTGAGCAGGAACCTATCAAACAATGACGTATCAGACAAAACAAAGTCAGCCAAAGCAAAATGATTTAAGTACAACCGTAAATTCCACTGGAGAACCAAACAAAAGCTAATTTCATATCGGAAACACCAACACAATTTTCTAATTAAACAATGAAATATAGCAGAACGACTATTCCTATAACAAATACAAATGGGATAGGAAAAAGAAAGGAGACTGATTTGATAAAAAGGGGTTTTTAAAATCGACACTTCTATGTAAAAACAACAGCCTGAAATACCTATGATGCTTAAAATAAACTACAAATAATAGAATTTACGGAAGAAAAGGCACTATTAAGCAACAAAACAAATTGATAAGAAATTGTAAACACTACAAAAAAGTCCAACAAAAAAACACTAAGACAAAATCAATAAAAAATTATAAAGACTAGATTAACAATCAACGAATCAAATACTAATGAGATTATAAAAACAACGAAATAAAAAGAAGAATAGGTAAACCCTCATCAACCTAAATTTGAATAAACATAAGAAATTAAAAAAATAACACTCAGAAAAGAATAACATATCTCATCATGAACTGTCTGGTAAAAAGATACAAAATCCAAAAATACAAAAAAAACCCAACGAAACTGAATCATAGAACTATGAACCCATAATGAAAAGATGAAACGAAAAATATCACAAAAATATTTACACCAAGACAACATACAATGCCAGGAAAGTAACTTGAATTCACGTAAAACAGAGACAGAACTTCAGAGAGAGATTGTTTGAACTTGTTTATCTCATTTTCCCACTCTCTCCAATTGACGTCTATGAATGCACTATCGACCACACCTATCAGCCCTTTACCATTACCTGAATTCAAACTTAAAAGTACACATGTGCTTATGCATATTTCCCCTTCAGGCATTGTTTTCTGTTGGTTCTAATAAAGACAAAACATCGATGTTGGAAGCTGTCTTTAAACGAATAACACATACAGATATTATATTTGATTCGAGATTTACACCTTCAAGAACTTACATTAAAAAGAGAAACCGAAAAAAAAGATTTATTTTTATGGAAAAAAAATTTATTAAACCATAATTTTATAACACACAGTTTATTCTCTTTGTTTTCAGAATTTTCGTCACCCTTTGGTAGCTTCGTTAGAGAGGTTAAGGGTGGAATTAACCTAAACAACGAAGTTATTGCGAGGTGGCGAAAATCTGAAGTATGTACGGAATAAAGTGTGTTGTAGAATTATGGTTTAGTTAATTTTTTTCGGATGAAACTACCAAAATACAATTTAGCATACAACACGCGGAATCTCATGAAATCATCGGCTAAAAAATAGTGACCAAAAAACAAAAAGAAAAAAAACGCTCTGAGAAAGTTTTAAATCTTTTCCTCTGTATTTTATTCTATTCTTTTGACTGTTTTCGCTGCCTTTTTCATTAAATAAGAACCATCTTTCTTCACACTTTTATACCTAATAACTAAAGCATACAAAGCATCTTATTTTGAAGTAGTGGTTATTAAACTTCTTGCAGATTATTAATTCTGAGTAAAATCTTGATTTGATACTCCATCGTCCAAAGACTTTTAGCATCCGTTGTTGGACAAAGACATTCCCCCTATTTCGCCTGACTTTTCTATCACAGGTATTGAGGGGCCAATATCCCTGAATTCGTCTAGTTTGCCTAATTATCTTGTTTGTTGCTGATCACATACTGCTTATCATTTTTAGGGTCCATGTTGTGACTCATGATGTCCATAAATAATCTGACATTCTTGCAAGATAACTAGCCCATTGACTTTTGAGTTCTAATTCTAAGGACTACTGTACATTTCGTCAATATTGGACAATTTATCAAAATATAGGTCATTTACAAGTTGATATGTTATACAGGACAATGTGCTGAAATGAAGGATTGTCCTATTAAATAAAATACAGTTCGCAAAACTTGTCAGGAACTGTATTAGCATGGAACGTTGAGACAAAGCGTAATAACGGTATGTACAAAAAAAAATTAAGTATAAAAATACTTCATCTAAGAATTCAGATAACTCAAGACTGGTTACTTTGAATAGAAGTAGGATGATTGCGTTACGCTAGTATTCATAATGTTGATGGCTCATCTGCCTTGAATATCTGTAATTGATACCCGAGCAAAAAGTATGAATCAACAAACATTTACTCGCTTTGTACCACCACCGAGTATTTCAACAAAATGCAATGTCACTAGGATGACATGATTATAAAAGACTTGTAGATGCAGAAATAATTGAGAAAATCAATCTCCAATATACACTGCCCAGACAGTGATAACAATGAAAAATTGCTACCCCTATTTTCAACCTTGGCAGGATCCGACTTATAAAATCCAATCAAGTGAATAAAAAAATCGTATTGACTGCAGGTTTTTTTTATATGCTTAGAAATACTCAAAAACATGGTTCTACTGCAGGAAATTTCTAAGTCTCTATGGTAACTAACTTTTCTTGGTTTTGTTTGGTGAGGAGAAAAAAGAATTCACCAGAAAATAAAATATGCACAAAACAAACTCCCAAACTGTCACTTCCGCCTCTTCTACTTCTTCATCCTACCCAGGTCGCCCCAGGGCAGATATTTTCAAGGATTTACGTTATTATGCAAATTGGTAGCTTTGAGGAATTAAAAGAGAAGGAATTAAAGAAAAAGATGGGGATAATGAAAAAAAAGTCTGTATAACCAAAGAATATTCCTTCTGGCATGGATGATTTTTGCTTATGCTTTGGTGTCTCTGAGAAGTCGTAAGTAAGTGTAGATGAAAGGGGGGAATATTCTGTTAGTATGCCTATGTGTGTGAACATCTGTAGTAAGTATACATGTTTACAACTGCATACGTGTAAAAATGCATATTTTGCGTAAGGGATAACGTTGAATACATACATATATGAATGAGTGTGTGAGTGTTTTTATAATACTGTTTGTAGTGAACTTGGAAGCAACACACACACTCTTATATATATATATATATATATATATATATATATATATATATATATAGTACAAATCAGCTTTACAATATAGTAGAGTATGATATGATATAAAGTAATGTCTGATATGTGATGGATTTATTCTGTAGAGTATTCGATACATTCGACTAAGAACTTAAGAATCGCCTGAAGAGGCTTAAAGTAGGTAGAAACTTAAACGTGTTCGTGTAGCGAATCTTCTTTTAGTATATATATATATATATATATATATATATGTATGTGTGTGTGTGTGTGTGTATGAATGTGTAAGTAGTTGCATGCTTTTACGTTTGTATGGATGATAGAGAAAACCATGAGCATACACGTGAGAGTGGAAGGACATTCTCTTATACGTAGGTATGAGGTCTTGTAGGAGAGTGAGTACCCCTGACGTTTGCTTCAGTGCTGCTGGTACGGGGCATCCATAATGCGTAAGAAAAGTACTCCTGCTGCATTTTATCTTCGAATGAGCAATAACACATCATGCTAATACGGTTTTCCTATCGACAACCTCGAGATAATTACAAAAAACCGTCTGAAATTCTCATTCTGTGTAAATAGTGTTTTTTCAAAGTCGAAAGTATTTCACGAAAGAAGAAGTCTTCAATGATTTAGATCCATATACGTTCGATGTTTTCAGCAGCTCGCAAAAACCTATGTTCTAGCTGAGAAAAAATCGTTATAACATATCCCTGCAGAGAATATTAAACATAATATGACTGTACCAGGTCAATCTTCTATCTTATTTATATTATGACGAGCGACAAAGCAATTGCTCTGTTCGACAAATAATTTTTTTTTGCGAAACGCGCATAGGTGAAACTTGATTTTGTTCGAAAATGAAGGCATTCATATACAAATTCAACGTCTTAGGGGATGAAATCAATTTATAAATGAATAAAATTGGTTCGTTACATATTTAAATCATAGTAATTGAAATGGATGGGCTATTAGCTCCAATTGTTAAAGCAACGATAACTGGTTATTCGTCAGATGCATGTTGAAATAACATGTGAGCATTTGGCACGAACCACAAATTGGAATTCGTATATTTAAAGTCAACAACGCAAGTATATGCCAAAATACAGTTTAGACGATTCCAGTTCTTTCAAACCCACGGACACACACATAAACAGACTGGTAGATAGAAAGATAGAAGGGTAAACACACACACACACACACTTATATATATATATATATATATATATATATATATATATATATATATATATATGCTCACATTCACGCACATAGATACGTATCTACACACCACGACCACTCTATTTAACCAATTGGCGTATGTGTTTGAGACTTTGGATGTGTACGAGTTAATATTCATACGTTCGAGGAATTTGTCTTTAAAAATGATTCATGCTCTCTTTCCAATATTCCATGCACTGCTGTAAATCCTCGGATATTGCTGTCTCCTGTAATGCTGTATGGAGCTACTAAATCGTGTCAAGACGACGCCCTTTCAACTGGATTTCCGCCTCGAGAAATGGAAACGAGTTGCAGAGGTTGAGATTTAGCGAATACGCGGCGACGAGACTCGGTTAGGTCACCAAAAACATGTTATATTACCACAAGGAATATTGTATATCACATCTTTTTTCTCTTAACTTATTCCTTTTTATCGATTAGTCTCTTCATTTAGTCAAATTTGGAGCAGTATTTCTTGAAATCAACCGTTTTTCTCCCCGTTGAGGAGCGCGTACTAGAGGATTCTATCCCACTTGCAACATGTATACTACACATTCTTTTAGTGCTGACGAGGCATGGTTACAGTCAGTGGAGGTTGATTCCTATTGCATAATGATACTGTGTTTTCCATGCTGTTATTGAGTTATCACTTTTCAAGACGCGTGATAATTTTTATGAAATAATATTTTCCTAATATTCAATAAGCAAATCACCCTGAGAAATATCGTCCTGCATTTTCTTTCACTTTACATTCTGTGGAAACCACACATTAAAATGAGTAAGATGATTATATATATATATATGTATATATAATTGAGTAATCCACGGCTGTTTCGTTGTATTATAACTTTTCAGATAGGCTATCAACTATCCAATATCCCCTCCATATGTAGGATCGAAGCCTTCGCTCCAGATTCATAGATTTGAAGGAGCAGTAATTCTACGCAGACCTGAACCGTCAGTAAGACCAAATTTAAGCAATATATCTATCTATCTATCTATCTATCTTTATATATATATATATATATATATATATATATATATATACATATATATATATATATATATGTATATATATATTCACAGCAGCTATATATATATATATATATTTATATATATATATATGTGTGTGTGTGTACGTGTGTGTGTGTGTGTGTGTGCGTGTGTGCGTGTGTGTGTGTGTTCACCCTGGCTAAATGTGATACATGATCAGTGTATTTTGGGTGATGAATTCGTACATCTGTTTCAAGAAATTAGCCATTTTCATCAAATCTACGGCAGTTTCTCGCTACTACACCATAAAGTGGTACAGTTGTTGAGACAGCGCATCAATGGTAAGCCTTTTCTCTTCTTATTGCTTTGAATACATGACTTCACCTAAGTAATTCCGAGAACAAATGCATATATATATATACATATACCAGACAGTACGACACGTAAAATAATTGACAAGCGTGGAACATTTGACGTATCATTTCTCAGCTACGGAACCGTTTGCAAGTTTTGTTCCCCTACTCAAATACAAATACTCACATTCCCTCGTGCCCTGTTCCCACCTTCCTTATGCAGACTTTTGTCTAAAAGTCTTGACCGAAATCTGCACACATATCCTCGAATATGGGACAAGAGCCAAACGTAATGTTAAATAGATGTAATTCTCCGATTCCTGTCCAATTATCATAGAACCTTTGCCAAACGCCGAATGCAACTCATTTCTTAGATACACAATTGCGAACATCCTTCCCTTGCTTTACAAAAGAAAAGAACATTGAAATATATGGGAGCACAGAGACTGATATGGCATTGTTGAGATCTTGAAAATCTCTTGGGATCACTAAGTTCTTTCTTGGCTCGGAAACGACCCTTTATAAGAACGTAGACATTGAACCCTGTGCTTCATCGATATTTCCCCTATACTCTACCCAATTCTGAAAAGTATTTCTTTTTCTAGAGTCTTTTTTTTTTTTTTTTACCAATTCGTACAATTCCCTTTAGTACTTACTCACAGTTCATTTTCCCCGTTTATATGGAAGTACCTGTGCCTCAGTGGACATAGATACTTCAAGGTGAGAACAGTTAAAGTTTTGCAAGATAGGACAAATGTTTTGCATTATAATAAATATCTAAAGTTTTTTACAGGGAATTAATTCACAAAAAACAATCAAAATTTATTTAATCCTAATGTACAAGTATGTTTTATTACATCATCCACGTGTGAGCTATCTGATCTCCAGTAATCGTTCAAGATGGAGAGTAATATATTTGCCTATTAGGGCAACGGATAACCTACCACGAGACATTAACTCTTTATTGATATAGAAAATAAAAAGGAGCAGAAGACCCTTTGTTATTTGCGGCTTATTTCAAGACACCTCAGATATTTTCTGTTAGTTTGAAAAGGTTGGTATGGAAGGAATCACTCAAGTTCAAGTTACATACCAACATTAATTGAGAAAAGTACCCACACTGAAAATGATATTTTGTCTTCCACATATACTTTGACAAATTGAATTCTTTTTTCAAGTCCTTGATATATTCACCAGGTTTGGGTTGATTTACTTTCTGTCATTTGCGGGGCATATAACCGACGAAACATATGTAAAAAAAAAAACAAAAAACAAAACGCATTTCTTCAGAAAATGGTGACCTTTTCAGCAACGTTAGGAATACTGACAAAACCATTCTGCATCCTATTCACCAAAATGAAACAGACAAAGCCTGAAGAATAGATCATCCAAAACGTTCTGGTGATAAGATCAAGACTACAAAGATAAAATTCAATCATCATAACAAAATTTGGAAATTCGATGATTTTCTTTTAAAAAAGGGAGAAGCTATTTTTTCACTCATGGTAATGTAAATTAACGATGGCAACTGAGTCTTAAATCTCATCAATTTACAGAAACCTTGTTTGTGTTTGAGTACATATATATATATGTGTGTGTATATATATATATATATATATATATATATATATATATATATATATATATATATGTGTGTATATATATATATATATATATATATATATATGTGTGTGTGTGTGTGTGTGTGTGTTTTACCTGTAACCATCCTAAACTATGACAAACAACTTTTCTGCAGTTGCAAACTTTTTGCATTTTAGTCTTTGAAAATTACAACGAAAATATGAGATCTGTATTCTTGCTCTCCCCAATAATAATAATAATAATAATAATAATAATAATAACAATTATGATGATGATGATGATGTTGATGATGTTGATGATGATAATGATGATGATGATGATGATGATGATGATGATGATGATGATGATGATGCAGAGAATTTAAAAGACAGATACAAGATGTGGTAGACGAGAAATCATGGACATTGCTAAGAAAAGGAAATATGAAGAGAGAAACGGAATCGCTCATCATGGCAGCTCAAAACAAATGCATCAGGACAAACTATATCAAAACAAAAATCGACAGAACACAAAAAAACAGCAAGTGCCACCTTTGCAGTGAAAGAGATGAGGCTGTAAACCACATAAATAGTGAATGTAGTCAACTCGCACTGAAGGAGTATAAGCACAGACACGATAGAGTAGCAACGGTGATACACTGAGAAATAAACGAACGAATGGGATTCAACCTAAGTACCTAAGTTAAAAAAAAACAAACTGTTCATAATGAAGATCAGAGAAGAACTTCAGATATTTGTTGTCAAACCTAAGGTTTGACATTTGCACATAATATCGAAGCCAAAAAACAAAAAATGAATTAGATCTTCTCCATTTTGGGGAATTGGATTGAAAAACAAAAAAAAACTAACATATTTTCAGAATTTCCAAAAATTATTACCAAATTTGAAAAACTCGTGTCTAGGACAATGTATGTTTGACGACAAACGTTTCGTATAACATTTCCTCAAGAAAATAGAGAAATCTTATATGCCTTGCAAGATGGTACTTCAACGGGGCAGGAATGGGTATTCGACCAAGAACATTGCAATGGAGGGCAAATTAAAGATGCAGAAATGGCCAGGGAAAAATGCTCTTTAAAAGCTTCATCTCAGAATCTTTATAAAATCTCATTTCCTTTTTTACTAAAATTACGTTTTTGCATTTTGACAGAACTTCCGATGCATATTAAAACAGCTTTGTTTATTGTTATGTTTCTAAAAGAATCTTTTACGTCATCCCTAAAACGATTCATATTTGAATCGCGCCCAAAATTAAATGCAAAGTACCGAGTGTGTCAGCTGGATATCTAATCAGAGAATAATGTTGAATCACCGACAAAAGAAATCTGTCTGAAGTCTCAAGTCACAGAACATTGCTGGCTCAGAAAATACTCAATTACCAACAGGATATGCGAAATTAAACAGGGGAAAATTCGCAGAAAAAAGTAGAAAAAGGGGTCTTCTTTCAGTTTTTTTTTTTTTTTGCAAAATCAACAGAAGGAAAGATAATATAACAAGAGAAGCTTTCTTCTAGGAGACAACCTTTCAAAAAGCGATATAATTTGGCAACAACAACAACAACAACAAACAATAATAATAATGATATCATTATTAATAATGATAATGAAATAATAATAATAATAATCATAATAGTAGTAGTAGTAGTAGGAATAATTCCTGTACTTATTCTATGATCAATTAATTCAGTGAATAAGTAAACCATATACAAATGCCCTGAAAGAATTCTGCTTACACACACCCATAAACACACATTCTTATATTCATGTATCTATATATGTGTGATAGCATGTTGTATATTCGTGTATATTCGTGGGTATGTATAAGTTTAGCAACAGAAGTATATATACATATATATATATATATATATATATATATATATATATATATATATATATATATATATATATATATATATATATCGAAAGCAGAATCTTCGTACTTGATGCAGAACTAGTTTCCCCGATTTTGTCTTCAATCGAACTAAACTGACATATATATATATATATATATATATATATATATATATATATATATATATATATATATATATATATATATATATATATATATATATATATCCATGGGTGTGGGAATGGACATGTTTGGTCCTACAGAATCAATGACAAATTGCGTTATATATAGAAATACGTTGTTTAGTTGTCACCATATAT
>OY735228.1:34040651-34045651 GCA_963457665.1 Thysanoteuthis rhombus | reverse complement strand
TTGGCTGTTGCAATGTCACGCTCACCAAAAATTGCATATTCGCTCACCAACTCGGTTCCTGTGAATACAACGATCTCATAGCAAACAAACTCACTCGCATGATCTCACATGATGGTGTCACACTGACGACTGGATAATCCCACGGGAGAATATCTGTTCGAACATATACAAGGAGGTCCCCTCTCATCAGATGCCATGTTTTATTGAAGCCGTGCCACCGGTTCTAGATATAATCAAAATGTTTGGACAATTTGTGGACTGACTTTGTATAATGTGACTTGAACTAGTCAAAACAAAACAGAAATGTTCTGATCGGCTTTTTAAACTGGCCGGACGTGGAATTGTTAATAATCTATTCAATTTTCTGTGTTAAACAGGGATTACAAAATCAATCAGACTATGATATATATATATATATATATATATATATATATATATATATATATATATATATATATATATATATATAATTAAACAATTGTGTCATCCACAAACAGCTGTTTTGTTATATTACAACACTTCGGTGTGGCTATAGACAATCCATTATCCCATCCTGTACCACGAGGTAGGATCAAAATCTTCGCTTTCAGACCCAGAGGCTGGCATTTTATCTCTGCCCTCCGCAGAACTGGGCGGTCAGTAAGGTTGAATTGAAGCGAAATAGTCACTCGCGAGTAATTCTTCATCGACCTGAGTGCTCTATTCTTAAGCTGGAAGAGCATTGCATAAGCTTATAATGAACAAGTTACCCCACTTGAAGAGTGCTCAACCATATATATATATATATATATATATATATATATATATATATATATATATATATAGTTACCTGGTAAACAACTTATGATTCGAACAGTAAGACTCTGCACAATGTACCATAATATCAAAGCCTGAGTAAAATATTAGAAACACTGAAGAAAGTTACATTAATTGAAAACCATGTAGTAATTAAGTTGTTTTATTTCTAATCTTAGGCAAAAAAGAAAGCGAAAAAGGAGTATTTATTCAGACACGTTCAAATTGTGAAGAACAGGAAAAACTTTCTAGCTGCACTCTATGCTCTCAGTATACGTCATTGAGTCGGAACAAATGACAGATGTTATCAGATCTGCATATGGTGAACTGTTTATCTCTCCGTTCTTGATTATGCACATAGATCTTTGTTTTTTATTTAATAATTCTCCGTCATTTTTCGCTATCGTTTTCCCAGTGAGCTGCATGCACCACTTTCAGTTCAACAGGAGGTTAATTTCGGTTCCTAATTGGTTGCCTTCTTTTTTATTTCGGTATTTAATGAAGTGCTTACAGAAAAAATATATATATATATATATATGTATATATATATATATATATATATATATAGATAGATAGATAGATAGATAGATAGATTTTTGTTGTCGAAATTTCCCTTTCATTCCACTATATGCTTCTTTCAATATTACGAGCATTTCAAAGATCTGATTTCGGAAATTAATGCCTTCATTTAACGTGACAGGTGTCGAAGGTTCTAGACCGTCAGTTATCGAAACAGTCTAGAACTTGAAAAGCACGTCTTGTAGAATATATATATATATACATATATATTTCGTCCCCGCTATTGTCATATAAATTACAATTATAAACAAATGTACCCGATCTAATCATTCGGTATATATGATAAAATACGATATATTCTATTGAAACTTTCATTTGGAATGATATCCTGTCATACTTGGTTAATATATCACCTGGCTTAGTCAATGTAAATAGAGTAAACAATTGAAGAAAGTCGGGCTGCTGCAAGAATCGAGCTTGCTACCATCACGGTAGCTGCTTCAACGAGGCGTTGCTCTTATCACTGAGCTAAACAGCTGCCGGCAATGCCCAAGTAACTGTTTTCACACGAAGTTCTCATTTTGTGTATTTTTCGATCCATATCAACTCTATCATTTTCTTTCAACGCGACAGTTATGTATTAAAGAATGAATATTGATAAATCCATCTTAGACGCAATGTTGAATTAAAATAGAGAATATCATTCGTAAAAACATTGCCTTCCGATATTGTCTTATCACTCTCATTAGTATATATCTATCCTCTGGCCAAGTTTTCCTAATTTAGATATTTGCAGCCCGCCCTGTGCAGCTGTTTGAGAATCTAATAAAACCTCAAGTAAGAAAAAAGAGGCGACAAACATTAGTTGTCTTTATTCTATTGCACTAAATTCTTCCTTGTCTTATCGGCAAAATTTTATCTTGGGTCGGATTTTTTTTCCTTCATCCTACTGCATTTACTGTCCCACGAGTACCAATGGTTAGTCTTGGCTCAACCAGACTTCTCCTCGCTATATGTCCTGCCCAACTCCATTTCTGGTATACGGTATCCTTCACCAAGTTCCTTCTCAGATCCACGTTCCTCTTTCCAATATAAACATGGGACGAAGTCTAAGACCGAAGTCGGTATAATATGACATGGAAAGACGAACTGAACTGGTTCAGAAAATATTGGTTCCGCGACACCCACGATAGAGAAGTGTGGCGAATCTTAGGAAGGATGTACGCCCAACGACGGATGACAGATGATGATGATGATGATGATGATGATGAGACCTTGTGTTTATATGTGATAATAATGATGATGATGATCATGATCATCATCATCATCCTTTTAGCGTCCGTCTTTTGATATAAACCATCCTCTGGATTCGCCAGAATTCTGTATCATGGGTGTCAGGGAGCCAATACGTTCCAAACGTATCTATTTCGTCACACTATCTTATATTTTTATATATGATGAATGGGGATCCACGTTGTCTGACATTCTGGCAACGTGACTAGCCCATTGCTATTTGAGTTGAAAAAACAAACTCCGAGTCCTTCCAGTTTAAAAAAAGTAAGAAAAGGCGATACCAGCTCGCCAAAACTCTTCACAGTCTTTCTTGGGGTGATATTCCGAAATTTAGCCTTGGAAAACAAAGGGGTCAGAAAAAAAATATGACGTTAGATTCACTGACGACATCGTCCTTTTTGAAAAAAAATCTTTATGATCTCCAAGTAATGCAAAACCAACTGAACTACAAGAGCAAGGAAATTGGTTTTCTGATGGAATTAAGTAAAACAAATGTTGTGTACAACGAATGCATTGAGGAAAAAGACAAAGAAATCCATACCAGAAATGCAGACCTAAAAAGAGTAGACAGCTGAATCTAATTTTGACGGCAAACCTCTATGAAACCTTCAAAAGAAGAAGAAATCAAGCGAAGAATCACTTAAGGATGACTAGCTGTCTGTTAAAGCAAGCTCCATCTTTAAGGCCAACAAAAATACAACGACAACGATAATGATAATTACTTTGATAATTTGGACTTTGAGATACAAACAGATCACCCCATTCGAGTCTAGTAGGCCAGATCTAGTGGTCGTGGACGAAGAGAACAGATCATGTTACGTATTGGAATTCACTTTTCCGGTGGATCAGATCACACAAGAAGTATGAAGCAAATGGTGGATGTAAATGAGTATCAGGAGTTGGCTAGAAGATTGAAAAAATTGGATCATGAAGGTGTCAGTAGTACCAATCGTAATCAGAGCCATTGTAACAATCCGTTAAACCCGAGCAAAGAGTTTGATAGAATCGGAGAAAAAAAAAACAAAAAACGTTGAAGAACTGAGTCCTTTCATATGACAACATCGTTGAAATCAACTGGAATACTGAATACTTGCTGTTACTTGATCCCCAACAGAAAGCCAAAGTCGGTAGCAGTGTGAAAACTCAGCGAGCACAAAAATAATAATCAAAACAAATATATTTCCAGAATAACTTATTAATATTTACTTCTGCAAATACTACTGTCATATTCCCAATAGGAAACATCGGATCGTATATGAGATCGGTAGAAAGAGAAGGAGAGTAAGATAAGTTTGTGTCGCCACCTAGAGTCGTATATCCTTACTTCACTTTTCTTTACTTTTATCACATGATACGCCTGCTCGACTGCATCTTATCTCCTCTTGCAATTGCCACGAGTGGATAAGACTCCTGCTGTGATGGGCTCTGCTGATAACCTTCGATATTATCGAGGGAGACTAATGAAAATCGCTACGCTTTCCATTGCTATCGCTAAGTTAACTACCTGCGTCATTCTGCAGAAGATTTTTTTTCCTTTTCTTCAATAATTCCCGCTCTTTTGAAGCTGTATAACTGTCATTTTTCTTCTTGCCGTTGAAACTTTAATGTTATTATTATCAATACTATCATTACTGGTGTATCCGTACTGTCAAGAATGATCGTATATATAAAATTGATATCCGGTTGGGTCCTCGATGTACCGACGGTAAAAATGAAATCAACACATCACAGTCAATTATAGAACAACTGTAGCGTTAAAATTTAGAGGCGTATAAGAGAATTTTATCAGAGAATGAATAGGATCAGAACAAATTGTATGTATGATATCCCAGGTGTTCTCCTCTGAAAAACATAAAAATGGATGGAAAAACATCTTTAAAAAAAGGATGGGAAAAACATCTGAAAATGGATGGAAAAAGATCTGAAAATGGATGGAAAACATCTGAAAATGGATGGAAAAACATCTGAAAATAGATTGAAAACATCTAAAAATGGATGGAAAACATCTAAAAATGGATGGGAAAACATCTAAAAATGGATGGAAAAACATCAAGAAATATCTAGATATTGGAAAATCTTGGTGTTGACGTTAAACTTGTCAGAATAAGGCTCCCGATATCTTCAGAAAAAGCCTTTTTTTTTCAACATCTTTAGAAAACGATATAACGAGGAACGGTAGAACATGAACACATAAACATATGCACTTATAAGAATGGATGGAACCCTTCCTAATCTCTGATTATTTCGGTTTTTCAAAAAGCGAAAAAATGTTTCTTATTCAATGAACGAAACGTTCATATCAGTATCTCAATATATGCACACATCACCTTTTTTTCCTTTCTTTTGGTGTGTTACAGACAAAAGGTAATTAAATATATGTGGGGTATCATCAT
>OY735228.1:34028151-34035651 GCA_963457665.1 Thysanoteuthis rhombus | reverse complement strand
GCGCTCAACTTTTGTTGAAATATTCACAAAATTGATTACATTATACCAGATAGATTTTAAACGCAATAGCACATGCACTTCCGGGGGGCTGGTTTTCATTTGAGTACCGTCGAAGCATTAGCTATGTAAAATGACAATAGACTGGTTTCGTTTGCGCCGTTGGTACTTACCGTGCAATAATGGCAGATCTTGACACAAGGCTGTTGGCGATGCATTGCAGTCTGTAATGGTCCTGTTATATCAAGACAACAATTGAACAATTTGAAAATGTTATCAACTGCTATTTATTGTCGGTCGTTGGAATTGGACGTTACCCAAGACCTGTAGATCGTGGAAGCCGGGGTGCCTGTATCTCATGAACTTGTCTCAATCTTCAAGCCATCATTCATTCGCCAGTCAACTTTTTTAATATGTTTTCTTATGAAACATGGTGTGAATCATGACGTACAGCGATTGTCTGACATTTTTGCAACATGACCATCCAATTGACAATTGGGTTTTCTGGTGAATTCTATGATATATCTGACCTCTGTCGGCTTTCTAATATGACGAATTGCCCTGCGATCTCTCCGTGTGATGTTGACCACGGCTCTCTTCAGTCAATGTTGCACGATTCTCTGTTTGGATGCCAATCTTTGGTTAAGCTCCAATTCGTGATAATGACAAGATGTATCACAATGCCGATAGCATTGCACTGCAGTCTGTAATCATCCTGTTTTATCGAAACAAAAGTTGAACTAACTGAAAATTTTATTAGTATTTACAAAAATAAAATCGGACGAAACCATACAAAGCACACAGTGAGTATAACATCTATTGCTTTGAAGTAATAGTTCCGTACATACATCTGCAAACCATAATTTACTTGGGAATAATAACATTTATGTCCCAACGAAAAAATATCTCGTCAGCTGCTCCTGGACAATCATGGCTTTCGTTGACTACATCGCCATCCTGGGAATATGTTGAATCACTATCCAGTTGACTGTTAGAATAAGAGAATCCAGGATGCAAGCTGGTGACAAATAGCTCAACCTCGATAAAATGTCGAAAGCCATGGAATATGTCGTATTGCTTTGTTCAGCGTCCCCAGTTTGAACACCTATTATTCATTTCGAATACCTCTTTCGATGCTTGTGGGCATGTTTTAATTCAAAAAGGTCCACAAGAGTTGGGTATTCAACGTCTAAAATTCTTGCGTTTCCATTTATTAGATAATCGGCCTCTGGCTGCAGGAGAAAAAACGTAACCATGTCACTCACAAGACAGGCTCTGAAAGCTTTTCTACATGGTGCTTGCAATATTGAATCCAAAGGTCAAAGTAACAGGATTCATTTTTATTGAGATTTGTTTTGCCAGATAAAGAAAGTTCATTACGATTACAACATATAATTTTCATCCTGGCAATACTAAGAGGAATAAACTAATAACTGAATATTATTTATATCAAATCACAATTGAAGGAAACTGTGTGTATGCGTTGCAATTATTCAAAAACATCGTTGGAAGATGGCACAGTAAGCACAGAAGGCAGTGCAATGTTGAATTTGAAGTTTGAATAAGCGGTTCTCGAGACATCAAATAAAATGGATTTAAAAATTACGAGTACGAAGAAAGATCAATACCTTTCCTCATAGTTTGCAGAAATAATCTTCTTCGACTTCCACTCTCCAAAATCATCCAAATTTAGGTACGAAATAACTTTATTTGGTCCATTGAAAAGAAAACAACAGGAATATTTTAAAGCCTTAGTTAAACACTACGGACTGAAAAATGATTTCACAGGACGAATATTGCAAGTTGCTCCACACAAAGTAATGTGAAATTACGATTGGTTGTGTTGGTCATAATTATAAAGGTGATTTATCGTCGACGAAGTCAGACATAGACCGTCCCCAGGATTCCCCACACCTCTATATCGTGGAAATCGCGGAGCCAATATTTTCTAAACTTGTCCAGTTTGTCTTGCCATCTCATATTCTGTCGGCTTCAGTTCCTAATTGATCTCCGAGGATCCATGTTATGAGCCGTAATGTCCAGTGGTTGTATGCCATTCTTGCAACATGTCCAGCCCATTGACGTTTGAGATTCTCAATAGTTTTGATGATGTCTCAGACTCCTATTTTCCCCAGTATACTGTGCTGTCCTGTGATCTCTTCATGTGAAGTTGATTATGATACTTTCATATGCACGCTGCATTTTTCACAGTCTGTGGATCAGTCTCTTGATTAGTTTCCATGTTTCAGCTCCATAGGTGACCATCAGGAAGATGTACTACTGTATACTCTTCTTTCAAGGATTAATAGGACATACTTGTTTATGAATGATGAGCATGCTCTACTGAAGGTATTTATACAAGTATGTGTCATCTTTAGTAAGATTAATATATCTTATTAGCATCACTATGAAAGTCACTATTGATAACATGACCGTTGTGTCATTTGTATTTGTAAGTCGATGTTTCCATAAGTGCCTCTAATGAAGACTAAGAACTGTTGTATCTGCGTCATCAATTATGACATTATCTCAACATTAACTGTCGCATCTCTTTCTGCAACCTTTTGATGAGCGTTGAAAGAGTCTATTAATTGACTGAGAGTTTCTTTTCACAATTCATCAGGTGTTATGCTACTCGACAGCGAAATGCAATGTGTCGCTGAATACAAGTATTGCTGTTCTTTACGAATTCGTATAACGACAAAGCTTCAGACGTACGTATTAGAAACTGAAACTGTCACTAAAAGTGTCAACGTAGGTATCTTCGACTTGTTGCACTATTGGGGTGAAAGGTGGTAATATCAAAATCTAATCTTAATCATATTCAGAAAAAAATTTTTTGTGGGGGGTTACGATTGAGTGAATGCAAAATTGTCCCTTTCTTTGTGCCCGGCTATCACACTTCTTGTTTTCGTGTTTGTTTGTTTTTTCTAAAATTTTAATCCAGACGTTTTAGTGGTCAAACAAAGGGCGAGGATAGCACTTAGATATGATCACCTCATTTTTTTCCAAATTGATCACCCTTAAACAACATAAAACTTCGGTCACATTGAGTGAATAATCAAATCCATTGTTTAAATTATCGAATCTATTCATATCGTAGAGCAAGTTCAACCGTCAAGAACATAAAACTCCCAAAAATCTAAAAAAAAAAAGGGTATGCAGAGGATACATCCTCCCAATAGTCACCTATGGAGCTGAAACATGCACCGTGCACCAGGAAGAATCATCCTCAGTATCACACTGATAGATCACTATAGAGCAAGTATTCTAGAGAAAAAACAGTGCGAAATGTTATAGAATCCATTACAAAATGGCAATGGACAGTTCATGCTGCAAGAAAAATTTTACAACTACTGGAAATCACAACAGGCAACTTAGACCCCAATGGATCATATTTGAAACTGTGACCGGCAAGATATGAGATGTTCTAGACGGATTTTGAGAGTATTGGTTCTGCAATGCCCATGATAGAGATGTCAAGCAAATCTCTAGGAAAGTTCATGCCAAACGATGGATGTTACAAGTGTGTTGCTGTTGCTGCTACTACTGACAATGGTGATGTTGATGTTGGTGGCAGTGGTGGTGGTGATGATGATGATGACAATGATGATCTGAGGTCCCCGCTATCACCAGGATTTACGTCAACATGTTTATTTACAAGATTGAGCATTTATTCACCTGTCAGGCCTGGTAATCAAAGTTGGATGATTAGTTGATTTTAGGATCGACAGAAGACCATTGGGGCGTCTTTAAGATAGTTAGCACGCAAGATTCATCTTCTCTCAAAATAACTGATCTGAACTGCCAGGTTGCTTGAAGGCAGAAATGCTGAATCAAGTCCGAAATTCTCCTGAACTTTGTTTCTTCACGATGCTTCCACGAAAAGTGCATCAAATCTTGTCACTGGTATGTCACGATATTTGGAAGGAAATGTACATTCAGAGATTTGCTATCAATAGCATTAAAACCAAGCACACGGAAACAGAAAACACAGTCTATTTCTATATTCCTATATAAAATCATGCATATTTAAAGAATTCATCTAACTTTGTTATTCAGCAAAATAGAACTTAATGTAAATCGCCAGAAATATTTTCTTTTTCCTTTAATTAATTTAGAAAATATTTTATAAGAATGATTTTTGGCCTACTAAGAATATGACAAATAAGCAGTATTACATAGAATGTCACATCCAAGTGCATGCATATTTTACTCTTTCAACGGTGTTTGGAAATCTAATGAAATATTCATGTACACATATTTAAGAAACACCATTGGTGATATTGCTTTATATACGCTACGTACATACTTCGAATGATGCTAGGGTAAGTTATTTTTCATGGTCAAATCTTCGATCTCATTTGTTACAACTCGGATATAGTGTCTACCCTTCCGGCAGTATTTCTACAGCTTCCTTTCCTATATTCAGTCACCTACGCCCCCAAAAGACCCATATGCGCTCTCTCTCTCTCTCTCACACACACACACACACACACACACACACGAAGAATTAGGGGATTAATACCCTTGTGTTCTTTTGATTCAAAGATTTATCTCTCTTTTTGCCTCTTTCACTCTGCTTTTCGTTCGTCATCTGTTCTTATTTTCATTCATATGATCATTTTTGCTCACCAATAACGTTATAAAGCAAATCAATATCATAGATGACATATCCTTCCAACACTATAATTGACGAATAATGAAACAATTTTATTAATTATTATTCTACTCCTACCACTTTTTGTGTCATTATTGAGTTGTGAGTTCATTTTCGTAAGTAACAATAATGACGATTTACAATGATCAGAAAAAAGCAAAAAACAAGGATGTCATACACGAAAAACGGTGACACAGTCCCGTACGCATAGACTGATGATTAAGTCACTCCAACTTCAAAAGCCCAAAATGACTTATTATGTTAGAATTTCCAAATCCTAAAATCATGGACAACAAGACACGTAGTTTTGGAATAATAGTGTAGTGGAGAAATGAATTCTCTTTGGTTTACCTTTTTAGATTTTAATGAAGCTAGGGAGTTTGATCTTAGCGCAACAAAAACAGTCCTTTTCACCAATATGTACACCTTCATTTCTCTCCTATTTCTTTCTTTCTATTTTAGTTATAGTGTTTCATTTGACCCACTTTTCTTATGATTGCTAATTACTTTCCTTGTTTCTCACAGAACTCATATATTGAATATGAGGTTTAAAAGTTTTAATTCGGGAAAAAAAATTAAATAATTGAATTCCACGCATCTACAAATCGAGACATAAATTGACAGCTCGAAAAATTTGAGAGAGAAAAAAATTGCAAAGTAATTTTTCAAATAAATGTTAAAAGTTCAAGTAAGTTTGAAAATAACAAATGAACCTTATGTCAGTGTTTGATTTGACAAAGAAGACAGGCGTGTCTTTAAAAACTCACTAAATCAAACTGATTTTCATTAAGTTTTTGAATCTGTGTGGTTGCGTGTGTGCCGGTGTGGATTTCCAATCTATATACGTATATTTCGTGATAAAGGGCGTTAAGAGAAAGAACAATGAAAGATATAGACTTTGAAGAGAAATTCCCGGAAGCGAATCGATATTAATTAATATCGATAAAAAAGAGACAGAGAGAGTGAGTGAGAAAGAGAGATACGGACAGAGAAAGAGAGACAGAGACAGATAGACAGACAGACAGACAGACAGAGAAAGAAAGAAAGAGAGCAAAATCAATGCAAAGTAGTCACTGTTTACAAGAACAATTCAAAATTTGAAAAAAGGGGTGAGCAATGAAGAAGTTTTCTCTTCCGCTTTCAGTTGGATAATGATGACTAAAGAAGTCTGAATATATATAAATATATGCAACCGGACACCTAAAAATTTTTCTTTAAATTGCATGGTAAATTCACGCACACACACGCACACACACACACACACACAAACTACTTAAATTAGGGGGAAAAAAAGAAAGTATTTCCTTAAACATGATAACGAGTAAAAGTTGGAAATTTCAGCACTCTGGCTCCACTGACACATCTTGCACGCATGATACATGCATACATACATGGCAAGTCAATTGGACCGACTTTAAAACTGAAGAAACCTAATTTTACATTTTCAGCAGCGTAATAAACATTTTTCTCCTTCCCTAAAAAACAATTGAAGAATAAAAGAAAATATTGACGGAAAACCTAGACAAAAGATAGATTGTGATGAAGAAACAGTAAAAAATGAAAGAAAGAGAAAAGAATATTAGTGAAGAAAGAAGAATAATGAAGAATGATTGTGAAGCCGATAACAATAAGCAAGAGCAAGAGCGGTGAACAAAGAATCGGGAACTTGGTTCAGAGATATGGTTAACTTGCAAATCTGGTCCGCTATTTGTAACCGTTAACCAAAACTGTCAACATAATTATAGACATACGCTTCTACATTTTCAAGTTGGTCCGACTGGCTGGCAAGCTATGTACGCATATATAATGCTAACAGGTTACAGCAGTATAGCTAGATTTACTTTTTTTGTGTCCTGAGAAAAATTCTTCTTCTTTTAATTCCCCGTCTAAATTTAGTTTTCATGTTCGGCAGCTTTCAAGTTTGTTTAGTTGGAGGGGAATTTTGATTTCTCTTATCATTACAAAACAAAAGGCAAGAGAAGACGTTGGTCATGTGATAGTTTCAATAGATTGAAAGGGCAGAACTCTTACTTAATATAGCGAATTCGATCCTCTCAGAATGTTCCATATTTTGTGCTAACCTGAGCTAATTTAATGAGTATGTGTTAAGGCTCTTACCATAGCACAATGTTTGACAAGTCCGTCTGACACGGCAGTTCTCATGATGCGTATCAATTCATCACGGATGATCTACTATCGTGGCAATGTGTCTTAGTAGGTAGAGATTTATTAATACAAGGGCTCCTTACCATAGAGTAGTAGTTTGACAGTTAGTCTATTAGTCCTCTACTATAAGCCTTTTTTTGCGTTTAATTCTTCCATTCCGTCATTAAAAAAAATAAAAGGAATGATGTAAAAAACAGAAGCAAATGAAAGACAAACGAAGAAATTAGCACAGGAAACCATTCAGTTATTTTAAAAGTTTTTCTTTAAATCTTTCTAAAATCATTCATTTCAACGTTTGGTTTCCATATTTTAGATAATGGGGGAATAAGGCCAGCGAGGAATTCCATTTGGGTTGAACCTCAATGCTAAGTAATGTGGAAAGGAAAAAAAAACAAGAAGGAGAACGCCATGAGTGTGTTGTTCTGATATAATAAAAAAAAGATCTTTCATCCTGCCAATAACAATTAAATGCAGGAATGAACAATTGTGCGGTGATAGAATGCTGAAATGGAGGTCAACATATCAAAAGAACATGCTAGCATTCATATAAATAAACATCTTTCTCTCTTTCTATCAGTCTATCTATTTGTCTAACAATCTTCCTATCAATCAGTCAATCTATCTGGTCATTGATCTCTTGAATAACGTAACTGGTGCGTTGAAGGAAACAAATACAG
>OY735228.1:33985651-34023151 GCA_963457665.1 Thysanoteuthis rhombus | reverse complement strand
TTCAGCCGTCCTCTCATCTCTTCTCTCCCTCACTTATCACAGAAGTGCTAAGGTTTGTACCTCCACCAATACCATTTGGGTTTTTTAAAAATTTCTCCATACCCTCCTCTGTTAGGCCACTACAAACAGCTGGGTTCGTAGATCCCATGTTTCTGGCACTTTCGTCAGTGTTCGTGCTTTACCTTGCTGTGCTGGGATTGGCACCGTTTCAATCCTTCATTTGACCATAATTTCTCCAATGTCGTCTTCGGTGTCTTTGGTACGGTTCTGATTGCACCTATTATTACTCGTTCTATCCGGACTTTCATGTTGCACACTTCCTTCAATTCTCTTGCTGGTATTTTCCCAGTTTTTCACTCTCTTTCCTATTCTCTCTGCAGTCTGCAGGCACGACCACGTCTCTTGTTTGGTTGATTTTCCTCTTTTTGTCCACGATTAATAGGTTCAGTCTTCTTGCTTGGATGGGATGGTCAATTAGGAAACCAAAGTCCCAAAGTAATTTGTGGTTTCTTTTTTCCAAAGCTGTCTCCAGATCATGCTGGTACCAATTTTCTGCACTTTTCTCCGTTTGCTAACTCAGTTCTCAGTATATCATTGTTGCTACTCTATCATGTCTATGTTTATACTCTTTCTTGGCTAGCTGACCACACTCTCCAGTTTTGGGGTTTACGGTCTCATCCCTTTCCTCATAGAGGCAACATTTGCTGTTTACTGTGTTCTGTCGAATTTTGTTTCGATATAGTTTGTTCGGGGGCATTTGTTTTAAGCTGCCATGATAAACAGTTTCTTTCTTCAAGTTTCCTTTTCGTAGCCAAGTCCATGATATATTGATTGTAACGTCCTGTATCTTGTCTGCTATGCTGCTCAACTATTTTCTACTTTTTGGTTGTCTGTTGCGTGGCTTTGGGTGCTGTTTATGATGTTTACACTGTTTTCTCGCACATACTTTTCCGGACATTATTATTATTATTAGTAGTATTATTATTATTATTATTATTATTATTATTATTATTATTATTATTATTATTATTATTATTATTATTATTATTATTATTATCATTATTATTACTATTATTATTATTATTATTATTATTATTACTTGGAATTTCACACCAGTTGCCTGGTGGTAACCGCTGGAGTTTGAGTGACAGCAAGTCTCCTCAAGTCACCAGCTCTCCTCTCCTAGTACTCATTGGTCGCAGTAATTCTGCGATTTACAGTTTCACAC
Organism: Thysanoteuthis rhombus; assembly: GCA_963457665.1. Lineage (NCBI taxonomy): Eukaryota > Metazoa > Mollusca > Cephalopoda > Oegopsida > Thysanoteuthidae > Thysanoteuthis > Thysanoteuthis major. The sequence goes on along the minus strand of OY735228.1, from coordinate 34,021,923 downwards.
CGGTTGCCCAGTGGTTATCGCTGAAGGCTGAGTGACAATAAGTCTCCTCAGGTCTTCAGCTAACGTCTCCTCTCTCTTTCGCATATCATGACAGAGCTACGATTCGTTGCAGTACTTATATCTCTAGTACCTTCCTCAGTATCCGTGCAGTTCCCAGTAGTGCTGTGGTCTGTACGGTCTCTATCTTTCCCCTAATCCCGATCTCCTCCAGTCTCACCCTCAGCGTTTTGGGGACAGTTCCTAGTGCTCCCACTATGACCGGTACTACCCTGGTTTTCATGTTCCACATCTTCCTTAACTCCCTTGCTAGGTCCTGGTATTTTTCCCTTTTTTCACCCTCCTTCTTTTTTACTCTATAGTCTGCAGGCACAGCAACGTCTACTATTTGGCAGGCCTTCCTTTTTTTGTCTACTATTACTAAGTCCGGTCTTCTTGCCTGGATGAGGTGGTCAGTTTGGATGTCAAATATTATTATTATTATTATTATTATTATTATTATTATTATTATAGTAGTTGCTGTCGTTGCTGTTGTGGCTGCCGCAGCTGCTATAGTATATTTAGCTACCTATCGGGATTTTCAAATCCAATCTCTTTCCCGTGGCAGAAATTCACGTCACAAACAACGAACATTGTTGATGCTTAATCATGAACGCCATTTTGATTATCTGACAAATTAATTGAAAAGAAAGTCCAAACAAACAAATAAACGTCCGAAAATGCAATCTGCAAGTTCAGGAACTGCCGAGACAAACTTGTATCAGAAATTAAAAGTGTGCAGAGAATTTTAAAATAAGATTGTTTTCCGTCGTTTTCTTCCCTCTTATTCGTTTTCATTTGCCGTGAATCGTTTCCAACAAATGAATTCGTATTGCGTACCGAACAAATAAAAGATGAAGGCATTTTTCTCTTCTTTTTTCGCTAAATCTTTCCCCCTGAAAGCTTCACGTAATATAAAATGAAACTTCGAAACTTAGTGTTAGTTACTTTTATTCAAGCGATAGAATTATCATATTAATGCTGATCATAAAACAAGTCATTTTGACAATGGATAAATTGTTGAGAGATTTTTTTTATTTAAATCAGATGATTCAATGGTTAAAGAATAAAAAAGGACAATTCAATTACACCTGGGTCTAATGAGAGAGTTGGAAACGGAGATTAGACAGGAAACCTGGGATCAAGCCCTAAACAGCATCTTTTCATTTAGACTGGACCATTCTGTAAGGATCTTCATACAGATTTTGCTGATGTTTGTTTAAGCTTTAAATGATATATGTTGGTTACAGAATAAACAGGAACACTTTTTGATCATGTATTTTAAAAAATTAATGATAACAGCAAGTGTGGAACCGTTTTCCCCATCAACGGCACGTCTATATTGCACTAAAAGGATTGGCATCAGAGATATGTGCTGATGTTTGAAGCAAAAAATTAAGAACTCAACTATTTCTTGACGAATACTCAAAAAGAAACCGTAGTATTTGCATCTATCTATCGATGGGTATGCAAAATGAATATCATCCAAATTGCAGAAGAAGAAATAGAGTCAAGGCTACGTCATGATATCTCCAACAGAATTTTAAAAATGAAGCATTTTTTTCTAAACTTCTCACTTATAAAAGAAGACTCAACCGTTTTTGCATTAATGCATATGCAAGAAAGATATCATCAACGTGCAAAGATGAGTAAATAATTTTCATTAGCTGTTTTATCATATTTAGTTTTTCTTTCTTCATCATTGACAAAATTATGTGATGCCAGCTTCTCACTTTGTTCAAACTGGCTTACAAATAAGCCTTTTTACAGACCAAGACCGGAACCGGATGTAAGACCTTTTTAATACTGATTAGGACTCAGTGAGTTCAAGAATTGTTCCGTTTATTTGGAGAATTCACACCTTTCCTAGTACTGCCGATGAAAGCCAGATAAAGTGAAAAGATACAAAATAGTCCAGAGTTTGAAACAAAAAGAAAGGAAAGGAATGCTTGATATTTGTAAGAGTTTGTTAACTTTGCTCCGGTGGGGCTCATGCCTAGTTAAGAAAGTTTACAAGACTATGGATTTACAGTAACGGCTCAATAAAATGAATGGTAATGGTGGAAGGAATAGGTTTACTGTAAAATGAATCAGAAGACACTGGAAGGAAAAGAGGGAAGACATAGCGAAAGGAAGTTGAATAGGCGAACAACATGTCCAGAAAAGATGAAAAAAGAATATGTATCAAAAACATAACATGAGAGAGAGAGAAAGAGAGAGAGAGGGAGAGGGAGAGAGAGAGAGAGAGAGAGAGAGAGAGAGAGAGAGCAAAATGAGAAAATAATTGAAAGAAACAGATAAAATGTTACATCCAGACCTCTAAAACGCACGAATTTTGAATCTACGCCATCAGCAATATTTAACTTAATTCTGAGACACCACAATTTGTTTTGATTTGAAGCATGGAATCGCGTCCAGGATTGTCACGAGTGAGGGGATTTATTGCCTGAAATTGGTTGAAGATGAGTACAAAAGCATATAACCGAATCTTTCACAGAAGTTAACATTTTTATTCACACAATAAGTAGGATTGAGAATTGCTGTTGTTATTGAAAAGGAAAATTGCCCGTAGGTCAAGCATCTAGTATCGAGTCATTGCAACCAATGTAGGCCTGAGATAGGTGGGAATAGAAAGGTAGATCGAAGTTCATGGAGTAGCTCGATTTCAATCTGCTGTGCCATCCCTCCAGGTCAGGCACTATAAAATCGAGAGTTGGTATATGCTTGGGAATCGATTCAAAGAAAATTACCCCGTGGGTATGGAAGAGCATGGTGGGCCTTTTTTTTTTCATTGGATATGCAAATTATCCTTTTCCCAATACAGGTTCAAGTTGGTGCTTGGAACTTTTTGATTAGTTGGCAGTGTCGCAGGGGACCATTGATGTTGCCCCCTGGCTTGGGGAAATATTTGATTCCAAGATTTTCTGGACCATCCTTCCGATCCCCAGCGAGAAATATAAATATATGCCAGTTTGCTCGCTCGCTTCGCAGTTCCTTTGAGCCTGGAATGCCTTTCGCAGTTGGTTGTATTTTCTTATTCACCGTGGGATCCGAGATATCTGTATAGTCAATCAGTACTTGGAATCCCCAAGAAAGTTTGGCAAAGAACATTACCAGAATTTTGACTAACAGCCTATTGTAACAAACACCCAATTCTTTATCCATATCAACTCTGTACAATATTTTATCATTCCCTGACGATCTTTCGATACAATCTTTTTAACTGCAATTGAAATCGACCGTTCTTAAACGGGGGAAAATCCATTTTCATTTGTTACCAGCGTTTGTAAGGAATAAAGAGACCTGAGGAGAGAGCTTAAATAGAGTCAGCATTATCTTTTTGAATAGGTTCGTAGGGTTGGTAGGCATGAAATGACACAATGTAGAGAGTGGACGAAGAAAAAGCATATCATTTCTTTTTTACACAGCACTATTCATAATCTATACATTAATTCTTGAAATAAAATTTAGGAGAACATGAAAGAGAGAACCAAAAATGTGGAACAGAAAAGAGAGTGAGAGATACAGAGAAAGATTTTTAAAAAAAGACTATACATAGTTTATAACTAATGTATACATTCCATATACGTATTTGTAATTTTTCCACTCGCAAATTCATTATACTTCATTTTGTATGATATATTTTTTTATTAGAATTATCATATTTTTTTTCGGGACCTTCTAACGAGGATAAGGTTGAAAACCACCAAATTGCAAACACATAGTTTTTTGTAGGGACAAATTTAAACAAATGCTTTCAATGTGTATAAATATCATTTCAATTTTTAAAAGAATCCGTTCTTTTCCTGTTTTTTTTTTTAAATTTATTTATTTAATTCTTTTATAAGTTATTAATAACTTCAAAATATGCGTTCGGATTCTTCATTACTTTATATCTTTACATGTGATCTGTGTTCTGCAACTAAACGTTTTAGAACCAACACCAAAGGACTTCATCAAAATTAACATTACATAGTGCAAGACCTGAGGAATTATGAGAGAAAAATATGGAATGAGGGAGCTTCCAAGAATAGAAAACACTGAAAAAAAGATGAATGAACTGATGAATGAAAGAAAAACAAGAAAAGTGCAAGATTAAAGAAAGGAGAAAGAAAGAAAGGGAGACAGGGAGGAAGAAAGAAAGAATGAAGGGAGACTCAATATGTGTTTAAATCAAAAAGTATAAATTGAAAAAGTACACAAAAGAAGCAATCGTGAAGGGACAAAGAGAAAGAAAGATTTCTTGTTGAAACCATGGAAAATATGCATACCTTATAATTGAATCACCATAGCAAGTGCGTGTACCACGATTAATCATTTCGAAAATTTCATAGAATTATTTTAAAAAAAAGATTTTCTATATATAATTATCTAAAATAAAATTGAATGCATTATTTAGACTCATCTGAAAAAAACCGCCATAAGATTTGGGGATCGTTGGAAAAAAAAACAAACTTAGACGGTATCCACTGGTAAACGCAGACAAATTATCAAGGTGGCCAAGAGCCCCCGGAGACAAAGAGAATCCATAGCCTACTTGGCTGTTTGGACGGGAGGGGCATTTGTTGGGCGGTAAAGTTTCGATTCGTACATCGAGCATGATTGTCGTAGAACTATGTGTAGCAAGATATCAACGCAGATCATTTTTGAGCTGGAAGTTTGATACTTTCAAGGTGCACCAATAAATGTACCGACCTTAACTTTGCAGCTGCGTGTCAAATGCTGTACAGTGATGGTCAGCAAATTAACCGTGCCCCAACACTTGCAAATCTAATGCAATCAATCCTTATCGTGTGCACCACTATAAAGCCCTCGAAATCATGCTGAATCGATTTCTAGCGACTCCGCCGTAAAGAAATGACTGGCAAGCTAACTCTGCAGACCATTGTTCGTGATAAGAGTAGGATTCCAAATGTGTGCTCTTATAAGTTGCCTTGTACCAGACTATCAACAGCTTCATCAGTATTTGCATCTGAAGAATTTTTTATGCCAGAGAAGAAAGGAGACGGCGATCTTAAGCAAACAGCAACAACAAAAAAAAAAAACACACGAAAAGACGAGTAAAAAAAGGTCATGAAGACATGAAGTGTCCAAACTTTTAAATTGAATTCTTTCAGTTTCAAAACACAGGATAATGAGGAATTGGTACGAGTCCCAAGAGAATCTGAAGCGACTTATGAGTCTGGAGATTCCATATTGTTCGGGAAGTTTGTTTGTTTGTTGTTATGGTTGTTATTGTTGCTGTTTTTGTTGTAGCTGCTGCTGTTGTTGTTGTTGTTGTTGTTCATGTTACTCGATGGGAAAGAGACAAAAGATGTGGGATTGTAGGTTGCGTGGAGGTGGAATATTTATTGATCAAGTGGAACAAAAACAAAACAAAAAATACACCAGAGTGAAATTCGTTTAGAGTCTTAGACGTAATTGAAATAGAGCAAGAGAAAAGAAGGAAAAAAATGCACTAGGAGAATAATACTGAGATAATAAAAGGAGACGAACATGAAGATCAGAATGCTACTCAATAGCAGAAATAACTTATGGGAAAGGACAATAAACTGCAGATCTAGAAGAACCAAGTTCAATCCTGGCTTGGGACACTGGTAATTATTCCGTACGAGTGATATTGTTATATACTGAAGTAAGCCTCGTCTGGTCTAAGATCGATTGGTCTGCAGTAACTGAATAATATCGAACTAAAAAAAATCAGAAACATTAGCTAACATTTTAATCATTAGGCTACAGCTGAGCCCACATTATTGTATTCCTTGGGGGTCGGATCTGCTTCAAATATCTTTGCCAGTTTAGGTCTTTATTTGTTTTGAATTTGTGACCTATTTGAAATATAACTTTATTTGTTGAATTTGGCAAATCTTTTTCTGGGATTCGAAGAAATTAAATGAAAAAAAAGAACAAAACAAACAGGTCTGGCTAGTCGCTCAATTGAAAAATTCGTGTGACAATGTCTTTTGGCAGCATCCAGTTTGAAAAATTGAGAGGAAGGGGTGATTAATGGATAAGTTGATTCTTTATCAATCATTGGGCAGTGATCACTGAAAAAAAGTAGTTATTAAAGAAAAAGAAACCTAGATGTTTCCAGATACAAACCAAGGGATCCTTTTTGCGAAAAACTTACCATGCAGAGTAAAGCCCACACATGCTCCGATAACTTCCATTCATTTTTTCTTCTTCAACATCGTGACTTTTTCTCTTTCCTTTTTCATTCTTCCCATTCTTTTCATTCTTCTCTACATCTTATCCCTCCATCTTCTCATCTCTTATTAACCTCTTTTACCCCACCTCCGTCTGCCCACTTTTCGTTCTCCCAATAGGTTTCACATCAAAGTCTACTTGTAATTCTTTACATCTCCACAGGGTGAGTTACTCCCATCTGTTAATATTCCCAAAAGCCGTCTCTATTCTCTCTCAGTTCCAATCCATTTTTACCAACTTCATCCTTTGTCAAAAAATTCTTATTCTTATGCTTCACAAGAAATCTAGTCTTTTTGTCTGAATACGATTTTAATTTCTTTTTAACCAGTTCTTTTGTAGTCTTGCACAGGTTTCTTTGTGGGACTGTCAATCTTTTGCAAGGACTTGCTTTGTCCAATACATTGATAAAACCGTAGACGAAACAGACTTTCAAAATACAGGTTAGCTTATAGTTAATCTGGTGCATGTATGCAAAGAGGGCACTATTGGGGTTCCGCTTGATTTGGATTATTCACGACTCAAACAATTAAAATTATGTTTCATCGTCGATTGTTGACCTGCATGTTTTTGAATTCGGAAAAAAATATCAGAAGAGGATATAACAAAACTGTCGAGCTATCTGCTTTATCGCTAACGATGGAAATAGATGGATTGATAGATAGATATATAAACCAGCATTGCAAGTGGAACCATGAATCGCCGTCACCCATACATGCTGTGTTTAGGGGTGATCAATCGAAAATTTGGAAAATAAGATGACCCATGGATAAGTTACTTTCATCATCTTTTGTTGGACTATGATCACTAAAAAAAGATCTGGATAAAAAACAACAAGCAGGCACCAACTAGTAATCATTTCAGCAAATACTTATATTACATATTATATCTTCATTAGAAGCATATTTTGAAAGATGATTAAAAAATTTTTTCCATACTCATTGAAGGGAGATTGAGTGCAAAATTTCAAAGTTGCACGATGAACTGTGAGGGCTGGTTGAAATCCGGACACACACACACACACACACACACATACATATATATATATATATATATATATATATATATATATATATATATATATATATATATGAATTTCAAAACATATGATAAACTCAACCTATCAGCAGTGTTTACACCGGTCCGTATTAATGAGATAGATTATGTAAATCCCTCAACAGAAACTGTCATGCGGAGAATTCCTTCGAGAGCATGTAGTATTGGGTTTGCTAAATTGAAACAAAATGAAAAGAGGTGATCAACTAATCAGTTACTCAACTCTTTTTTTAGCCAATGATCAATAAAAGTCCGAATCTTATAAATCAATGGACATTTGATAGGAAACAATGAATAAGGGTGTTTGGTCAGTCATTCAATAGAGACTTGACCGATATCTATTGGTAGCCTGCTATTTCAGGGGCTAACAATTATAAAATTGGACAAAGGGTTGATTAATAGATAGATTACCTTTCTTGAAATTTTATTGGATACTGATCATTAAAAATGTTCAAATTTTCAGACAACACGTGTGAATGTTTCGTGAAACAAATTAATGGATTGTTATTGCATAAACTTACTTTGCAGATGATCTCACACAAAAACAGTGTTTTCAATGAAGCAAAAAACAAAATTTTCCATAGACATAATGAGATAATGTTCAATTTTTCAGCTCTTAAGCTAGACCAGCGCGGCCAGTACGCGATATACTTACGTAGATACCTTGCCAACCAGCTAGGTTACCTTAAAAACTGAAAAAACCTTGACAGCTTTAGTGAACGGTTTTTAATCTTAATCAACAATAATGATTTGAACTTTTGATCTGTTTTGTAGGTGTATATCAAATCGCCGTTGCCCCACAATGTCCTGCCCGACCAAGCAGCCAATTAAGGTAAAGATTCTTCTCTCTTAGGTCGTCTGTGTGTTCATATGTGAGTGTTTGTGTCGCTCCAAGTCACATCCTTAATCGTACAACCTTGAGGATTCCAGATACAATCTGAAAATTCCTTCTGCTTTTTTAGGGCCTCTATGGTTCATTCTGAACCAGCAATGCCAAAATATTGTACTGGAATTCGTTTTATATAATTTCAGAATATTCTTTCTTTCAGATATCTAGTTCTTGTACACGGGCGAGCTATGGTGATTCACCATGCTTGCTCAGCATAGGTTGAAAGTGAACAGTGAGGATTGCATTCACTCTTCTCACGTAATTGTCTGAGAGACTAGCTTTTATCCGATCATTATTCTGCAATGAGTTGCCAACGTGTAAGTGATATATTTTTCGTTGATTGGCTTAATTATTAATCCTTTGAGATGTGTCTAAATGAATAAAACTAATCAGCACACTACTTGTCATGATGTTTGCTATAAGTGTCTTTTAAAGTAAAGATCAATAGGTCCTGGTTTTGACATCGACATCGAATAATATAATGTGTGAAAGATATTTTATTAGATATTAATGGAGTATATGTTTCCATCAGACATTAGCAATCATTGTCGATGCCAGGAATTAGATTATCTCAAAGTGACTTCTTGCCACCTTTGGTCGCTGAAAAAAGAATATAAGCCGTTATTCGTCCCTCAAAGTACACGTTTCTATAGTGCTAAGATAAGAATGAACTGGGTACACCCTGATATCGATGGGAATGAGTGAGGCGACTATTGTTTCAGCAAGAACCGACATGAAAAATGAATTAGCGCCGTATTTATTCATTCATTCATTACGAGAAAAATTGCGAAGTTCGGTGATTTTGCCGCGAGTTTTTCGCTTCTATATGTTTACATAGTAGAGTCTTATTAATTTATCGGAGATGTAGAATTTCATTATCATCATCATCATCATCATCATAAGTCTTTCAACGTCTGTCATTGGACATAGACCTTCCCCAGGATTTGCCACAGTTCCCTATCATGGGCATCGCGGAGCCCGTATTTCCTGAATTTGTCAAGTTCATCTCTCATGCAGAATTTGCTCAACTCTAGAAAAAATAGAGAATGGACTGGCAGAGCTCAAATCCTGGCTATAATAGTTTGTGATCTTTTATAGAGAGAAAAGTGCTTTTACTCTCCATGTAATTTTGAGAAACACTTTTCATTATAACTCGAAATTATTTTCTAGAACATTTTTCGTCTTTGTTTTAACATCCTAACTCATTTATGTTTTAACCATACCTAGGAATTGTTTATGTAAAAGGAAAAAATGGCTTTGAAGATATGATTATCTCACAAGAATAGCTGAACTCCGAATAAAACAATATTTCTTTTTTTATATCTTCTTGAGACACCTCTCAGTAAAATCAAATGTTTGCCAGAGATTTTTCCCACAGCTAAGTAGCATTTCATTATATTGTAGCTTCTTTTATTCCTCAATTTATATAGATTCTTTCAAAATTCCGAAATATTCATTATTGAACTTTACCAAGAAGTTATAAAAAAAGAAGTGTTTGTGTTGTCGGTGACGAATATTTCCCCACACCTCCTTAAAATTTTCATTTTGCCGACCGGAGGACTAGACACGGTTATGACTCCGCAGAGATGAGGGAAAGCTGTAACAGTTGAACTCCCTCTGGTTGTCAATTCTTCTTCTGCGTCTGCCGTGAAATAACTTGCTTGTCTCTCATGAGTACCGCGGGGCTGCAATATGATGAAACCCTATCTAAATCTCTGCCTGCGAAGTCGGACTATGATGATATCAAATGAGTATATTACCACAGTTCTCAGCCAGGAAAAAAATTATGTTTGTGGCTTTATTGTTCAAATATTTCAACACAAGAGAGAAAGCAATCATTTTTCTTAATATACTGATGTTATCTAATTTCATTTGGCCTTTCTTTACAGAGTAAGGGCATACACGCAGCGTTCTATATCGAACCCTATTATGAAGCCCTTTGTCTGGCTCATATAAACGACCCGAACTCATCTCACGTATCCTTCATTGAAATCTTTATCTGAAACAAAATCTGGATGACTTGTGAAATAATGCCGAGGACCACTCAAGGAAATCCAGGCAAAGGATACGCACGTAGGATGAGAAACATACTCCTTTTTGGGTATGGGTAGGATAGCTGAAACTTCGCAATCTTCCAGATATAATTTTATTCGATAATTATCAACCAGAATTTCACAGAGGAAGGTAACACAGTGGACGCTTATATTAGCTCTGCAGTCTTATCGGATGTCCGTTGTTCTAGTTAGGATTACTTTTTGCGCGTAGTTTGTTGTTTTAAGACGAAGATTTCTTCTATAACCGATCGATCTCTTTTGCAGTGAAATTACCACCTGCCGTAATTGATCAGCGAATGTTAATTAGGCAAATAAAAGTGAATTAACTATTAGATAATTGTTGTGATAATTTTTGCACATTTTCTTAGGTTTCATCTGCTGCTTGTATATCGTAACTTAGAAACGGTCACTGCATATAAACTAATCATTTCTTACACACCTTTGTACTTATATAAATACTCCATGGAAAAAAACACATACAAACACATACACACACATACGGACACACAGACAAACACACACACACACACACACACATATATATATATATATATATATATATATATATATATATATATATATATATATATATATATATATATATTCTAGGAAGCTTTACAGCTTATAACACGAAACATCAAAAAACTTTTTCAAAATATTTTTTGTGTCGCTTCAGTCACTTATTTCCCAATATCTGTCGATGCAGTTTATGTCATTTTCTTCCGGGTTTTTCCCCTGTTTTACATACATTTTGTTATTATAGTACAATGTATACATTTTCTCTTGTTTTTATCATCAGTTGTTTACCATGTAACCATTTCGGTGATCTTTTAATACGAGACTGTTACATGAACAAGTCACCCCAGCATTGTTAATCAAAAGCAGCTCCCTTCCAGCCATGATTTTAATTATATAGCTTGTAATGTTACAACTGATATTATCATAATGTATTGAATGACTCGCTATTTGTAACACTTCTATTGAATGTTCATCTATGTGTATGTAAAATTCTGGTTCTGTCTTTGACTGCGTGCAAACCAACTTATGATATCATCTTCAGGAATACTAATTACACAGAAAAAGGATTTGACCATTGTCGACCATCTTTAGTTAATTTTTCACACACACACACACACACACACATATATATATGTATTCATATATATACATATATATATATATATATATGTATTCATATATATACATATATATATATATATATATATACATATATACAATTGATTTATAATTATGCATGAATGCGCTCATAAAAGTCGTTGCAAATACATACACATCAATCTTCATCCCTTTACCTGTGACTGTAGACAAACATTTCCTGTCCAGAATATGGACAATACATATACATTCTTGGTTTTAATATGAATTAGCCACCAATTAGTTAGTGCAATGAATGTGATTCTTGCCGTTTGCCCTATATCAGTTGTTTTCTTTCAGACCAGCTTACCAGATGATATGTGCAATATACGTGTGTGTGTGTGTGCAAAGTATATATATATATATTGAGCATAACATCTAGTAAGCTAGACTGAAAGACGAATACATTTATACATAATTATATATGTATATGCGTGCATGCGTGTGCGTGTGTGTGCATGCGTGCACGTGTGTGTTATTAATAAAATGGATATATACCCAAGACAGACATAAATGTGTATTATCGTTTTCAGACTGTATTTTATATACCTTATTTCGAGATATAGTTATAAATACGTTATATTACTTCCAAACTCTACGTCAAATCGAATTTCAAAGTAATATAGAGCATTTATACTTGTTTCTATGGGATCATATATATTCATCTCTTAAAAACAGCGAATGAACGAAATAAGAATTTTCAGTTGAAGCAGTTATTTGGGCGATTGTATTACCTGCTATGTTGAAGCGGCTATCTTATTGGTCATAGGTTCAATTCCTGCTTTTATTCTGTTCACGCTATATTGGCCAAATGACACACACACACACACACACACACCGTGTAATAACGGGAAAGCATTTTAAATTGAGTTTCAAAGTAATATTACGCACACACACACATACACACAAACGTACATATATATGTGTGTGTGTGTGTGTGTGTGTATACGTGTTTGTGTTTATGTGTGCGTGTGTCTTTTAGTGTAGTATGTCGGGTATGTGTACATTTTATATAATAAAAGATATCTACATTGATCTGTTGGAAGGCCATGGCGAAAGATATTGTGATAGGAGTAGGAATGAGATGAACACTTAGCCAGAAAAAATGACATCAGATGGTGCAAAAGGGCGACTGATTCGTGTTTATTAAGCAGTAAACTCGGTAGGAAAATACCAGATGCCAATTGAATGGAGATTATTGGAAGGTCTGCCGGAAAGACATGGCGAGTATCAGAGCAATCCAGATTTCCATCGAAGATAGCTCGGATTCTTGTCCCGCAGTGGACTTGATGATGATGATGATGATGATGATGATGGTAGTAACGATGACGATAATAATATAAATGACAATAAGGATGATGATGTTGATGATGACGATGATGATGATGATGATTGAAATGATGATGATGATTGATTGAAATGATGATGACGATTGATTGAGATGATACTGATGATGATGATTGATTGAAATGATGATGATAATATATGTTTACGCAATCATCAAGTTGTTTTATATAAATAAACATTAAAGTTTATCTCTTTTAGGTTTGTCATTCCGTTCCAAATTTATTTCGTTTACTTTTTTTTACTGAACAAAGGTCAGTCTTGTTTGTTTCAACTGCCTTTTGTTTTCCTCCCATGTCGATAGATGCACCTGAATTCCGAATGGAGATGCGATTAATTCATCGTCTTTTTCCTTGCTTAATTTCTCTCTCCATTTTTCTGTTGTTTATTTATATTCCTGAAAGATATTTTATGTTTATCTAATTAACTAGCATGATATTCAATTCTTTTGTCACTGAACATTAAAGAGGGAACAAGAAATAGTTATTTTGTTTCAAAACAGTACCGATTCGCTGTTTGTATTATACAGAATGCCAGATTCATAAACATTGAGTTATTCATCTGAATACACACGCACATACGCAAAAATACCACTGCCGTACATTCAGAACGTGCAAGTCATGTCATTGATTTCTTCCAGAAGTGTCCAAAGCCGAATATTAATGAAGGACAAGTTTTAATTGATTAAAAACTATCATTAATTTTGATATCGGCGTGAAGAATGTATAGCAAGACATGGTCCATAGCCTAGTACAAATCAGTTATCTCCCTTGATTTCCACTTGTCACTGATCAGAGAAAAAATGGAAAAGAAAGTATTTACTTGTATGCAGTGGCGAGGCTAGGGTGAATTGCGCTCCTCTGCACTTTTTTAGAGACCTTTCTTTTAGATTTTTTAGATTACTTTTTTTAGGGGTGGGGATTTCCAGGGTTCCTCGAACTTGATGCGCTCCCAGATTCCCGACAACCTTCCGCTGGCGTTGCAAGGTTCAAGGATCCAACACGGCGCCTCTAATACATGTACGCATACATACATATACAAGTACAGTTATCGTGCTTGAATAAGCAAATATATTTTTTACCGGTCCCGTGTGTACACACCTAATCTCTTTCTAATTCACTTGAGGTATTTTAATCACTAAAAACTAACAGATAGTTTACCTCAATCACTACCAAAGGATGTTTACTAACCTTTTTGCCATTTTACCTGTCAAGTGCACAAAATAGTTCGGCGCCGAAGGTGTTAAGATTCAACAATTAATGAAACAAATTGTATCTTTGATTACAAAGTGATGAATGTATATCTTACTGATTTGTTTTTAATTCGCAATTAATTACGTTTGCAGGTGAAAGATCTCTTCTGTGCCAACCTTATAAATAATAATTAACATTATGCTTGAGAAAATCTTCATTCAGATCCTTGATTTTCAACTTTGGCAATAGCTTTAAGTAAAAAGAAGGCCCCTTGGATAAAAAGTGAGGAAGATAAACAGAGACGGAGACTGACAGCCGGAGACAAACAGACGGACAGAGATAGAGAGTGACTGAAGAATATGAGCAGCAACTGAATTATTAAGACAGTCAGATTTTTCAGGGGAGAATACAGATACGATTAGCTAGATCTATCTATTTATCGATCTGGTTTTCTCTGCTCGTTTAGATCTGTGATTCCCAAAGCAAACTCTACTGCCCTCCTTGAAGATCTGCTTGAAGACCAGCGGTGGGGGGTGCAAATGATACAAATCTCCCAAGCACAAAATTGAATGTATATATATGTACATAATTCTTAAGGGATCAATGTTGAATGTCTTATTTTTGATCAGATTTGTATAATGTTTGAGCTCCGTGATCTATATTCCTGTTCAATTATGTGCCTTTACAAGGAAAGTGTGTATACAGAAAAATTTTCAGGGGATGTAAAATAAATACTACTTTCCTCAATAGTCTGCAGACGTATTTGTGAACCTACGTATTTACGTATTATTTATTTTGACCGATAGGAAAAAGAGGCTGATTTCAATAATCAACCGATGTTGAATAGCTTGATGTTCATAAAGAAATGATAATCCACTTTTTCAGTAGCAAATGCTTGAATGTTGATACGATACGAACATGTTACAGCACATAGTTTTTAAACACTTTCAATTTTCGTTGCAGACTTTGTTTCGAATCAACAGTCTTCAACTGCTTATTAGTAATACATACAACAATAGCAAGTCCTCACCGCTTTCATGCGAGCCTCAAATCCGAATGCAGCGTACAATGCATTCATATACTTATAAAATCTTCCGTACCATACCAGGATGATATGCAGCGCATTTAACAGGTCATAGTATTATTTTACAGTAACCTTACGAAGGGCCTGGCTAATCTTTGTAAATCTGCACTTTATAAATTCCTGTTTGCATAAACACGTTTGTGTAGAATTCGTGCCCATGAGCGGATGTTTGACTAATTTATCATATTGCAGTTGGGTCACGATGACCTCATTACATCTACGGCTCACAAGAATAATGATAAAAAAAATTACATGTATAATTCATTGAGATAAGGTGAGTTAGAATCTACATAGGGCTTTTTATTAATGTCTATTAATCTATGAGCGTGCTTATTGGCTGTGATTGTCATGTGTTTCCCCATCGGAGCAAATAATCAGAATACGGACCCAGGGTAAAAATTTGTAACACCGAATTTCAAGACCTGCCTACGTCTCTTGGAACTTTGATGAAAGCAATTGTAATTTAACGACCAGAACTGGCCACATAATTTCCTTCATTATTCAAGCCAGATGAGCTGCCAATCCATGTGGGTATGCATCACGTGTACAGAACGCACAGATGAAGCTAGAGGGACGGATATTCGAACATTTTGAATAGGTCTTTCTTTAATTATTCCGAATCCCCCAAAGATGAGGGGGGGGCATTTTGCAATCTGTAATTTTTATTGTTTTTAAAGATTCGGACTTTAATGATCACCGGCCAAAAAAAGGTGAGTGAAGAAAATTCATTAGATGATCATCATCCCCCTCTGGGAAGTTTATTTGATCATTCTCTATATTGCAGGCTGCCAAAGGACATTGCTCACGTGACAGTTTCTGTTGTGATACGAACCTGATCTATTTATCTTTCTATCAATCGTTTCTACCTACAACTGACCTGTGTAAACACTGCTGCTGGGCTTAGGTTATTCATGAGTTCCAACACTCACACACACACACACACACACATGTGCACACACGCACGCACCCACACACACATACACCCCACACACACATACATACGTATATATATATATATATATATATATATATATATATATATATATATATATATATATATCCGTACTTCACCTGGCCCTTACTGTTCATAGAGTAATCTTTAAATTTCGCATTCGATCTCCACTCAATGAATGGGAAAATGTTCCGCTCGCAATGCCAGTTTATTTATTCATCAATCTACCTATCATCTATCTATCTATCTATCAATACATGCATCTATCAATCTGTTTATCTATCTCTCAATCTATCTATCCATTGTCATCATTAGCTACCTACATGACTTGATAAATCAACAGTTTTTGTTATATTCTCTTATGATATTTTTTTCCAAATTCAAAAACTTGGAGGTCAACAATCGACGATGAAACATAATCTTAAATGCTTGTGTCGTGAATAATTGGAATCAAGCAGAACCTCAGTACTGTCCGCTCTGCATACGTACACCTGATTAATTATAAGCTAACCTGTATTTTGAAAGTCTGTTTCATGTACGGTTTTATCAATGTATTGGACAAAGCAAGTCCTTGCAAAAGATTGACAGTCCCACAAAGAAACCTGTGCAAAACTACAAAAGAACTGGTTAAAAAGAAATTAAAATCGTATTCAGACAAAAAGACTAGATTTCTTGTGAAGCATAAGAATAAGAATTTTTTGACAAAGGATGAAGTTGGTAAAAATGGATTGGAACTGAGAGAGAATAGAGACGGCTTTTGGGAATATTAACAGATGGGAGTAACTCACCCTGTGGAGATGTAAAGAATTACAAGTAGACTTTGATGTGAAACCTATTGGGAGAACGAAAAGTGGGCAGACGGAGGGGGGGGAGAAGAGGTTAATAAGATATGAGAAGATGGAGGGATAAGATGTAGAGAAGAATGAAAAGAATGGGAAGAACGAAAGAGGAAAAAGAAAAAGTCAAGAGGTTGAAGAAGAAAAAAGAAGGAAAGAAAGTTACCAGAGCAAAACGAATGATTGTTAGGCCGGAAAATAAATAGAAAGTAGAGATGTTTGGAAGAAAAAATAACAGAGATATAAATTGGAAAAAAAAAGTTTGCAAGATTATTTGATGAGAGTGAAAAGAACAGGAAAAAAATAAAAATGGCGAAAGAAAGTGAAAGTTCGAGCGTCAGAAAAAATAAACCAAGCTAGATCGAAAGGAAGGAAGCTTGGAACAAACAGATAAAAAAAAAATTCTTTGGAAATCGGATTGTAGTGAGAGATGAACAATTAAACATGCTCAAAAAGACGGAACATTCTTATCTAGAAATAAATGGAATACCACGGATAAATAGATATGGAGCGTGGAAGGAAAGAAAGAGAGAAAAGGGGGGGGACAGGAAAGAAAAAAATGAATGAAAAGCAGATACAAAAGAATGGAACGAAGGAAGAAGAAGGAAAAAGGGAAAAAAGTAAATAATGAAATTTTTTAAAAAACGAGGGGAAACGAAGAACTCAAATAAATTGTAAGGTAGAAACAGTTCGAAAATCATTCAAACAAAGAAAGCAATATGAAACTGCTACGGAGAATAGTAAAAGAAAAAAAAAAGGACAAAATAATTGAAGAAATGGATACGAAGATGAATCAAATGTAAGAAAATGTGATCAAGTTATATCGAAAAATGTAGAAGTCTTTCTGATTAGCAGTTAACAACCAAAACAGAGGGAAAGATGGTCCATAAAGTAGATGAAGTAAATTGCCTAATTTTTCAGACAGTAATATCGTCCTAAAAGCAGACTGCATGCATGTAAATCGGAGAAGAAATAGATCCCAAATTAAACTGTAATGGTTCAATGAACGTGAATATCGTATTTCAAAATGGCCGACGCATAAAAAGTAGACACCTTTGTACAATTGATATGAGTGATACATAAGTCAAATTTTAGGAATGTTATAATTTACATAGAAAGCTATGATTTGCAGAATGGTCTTGTTGACATTTGCTGCGATTCTTGGTTGAGGATGTATTGATTGTGACGGTCGTAAGTAAAGTTTAGCAAGTATAACTGTGAAGTAAACTTGTGTTCAAAATTAAACTCTATCTGGCCTTCTACTTGATGAGGACTAAATTGAAATTGTTCAAATTAAGGTAGAGGTATTCTGTACTGCAGTGTTTAGCAAGCAGGTCTAGCAATAATCTAAAGTTAAAAGTTCGATTATTTATCCATTATTCTCCATGGTTTTATGCCAGACCAGAACAAGTTTACTTGAGAATTAAGAGCTATGAATAGAAGAATGGTCTTGTTGACATTTGCGACAAGACTAGTCTAAGCATGGTATCTGCTGCCACGGAACAATGTTTCGCATATAAAACCGTCAAGAGAATCGATGTACTAAATTTGATTCTATCTTGCTGTCCAATTGATGAGAACCCGACCAAGCTATAACTACTTAATAACAAATAGATTTGTGTAAATGCCCATCTCTTTTGATACACACCAATTTACTGAGTCTTGTAGGCTGCATCCCGATTATTAGAAATAAAGAATCCCAGTGCCCCTACATATATACATATTAAGTATCCCAGTATCCATATATATATATATATATATATATATATATATATATATTAAGAACACCAGTGTTCATATATATATATATATATATATATATATATATATATATATATATATAATTGTGTCATCTACAGACAGCTGTTTCGTAGTATTACATCGCATTAGTGTGGCTATAGACCATCCAATATCCAATTCAGTACCACCAGGTAAGATCAAAACTCTCGCTTCATTACCAGAGGCTGGTATTTTACCCCTGCCCTACACAGAACTGGATGGTCGGTAGGATCGAATTTAAGCAACATATTCACTTATGCACAATTCTCCATCAAGCAAAGTGCCCCATTCCAGAGTTGGAAGAGCATAGCTATAGTGGCTGAAAATGGATTATTTTCCTTACATAAAGAGTGCTCAACCCTGAAGAAGGGAACATTAGTTATGATTATAATTAATAATTGTGTCATTCACAGACAACTGTTTTGTTGCATTATAATTCTCCAGTGTGGCTACAAACTATCATATATATATATATATATATATATATATATGACTGTATTTACACAATTTGCTAGCTCATGTATGTTTGTGCTTTTGTTGAAAATATTGGTATGTTTAAATAATCACACTCATGGATCAGTGGAAATGATCACCTATCTATGTTTTAGATAGAGATAGATTGGTAATGTGGATTTATGACGAGCATAACTTAATGTGGCAGAAGGCTTTAAGATTTGGGTATGCGGTGAGAATTGAAATCTCAATCGAGCATTACAGCCATGAGTTCCATCCTAACAAAGAGCTCTGCTGTTTTATGCTTTTACATGATGAAGCTAAGCCCTGAATCTATCTATATATCCATTGGTCTATCTGTGTGTGTGAGTATGTGTGTTTAGGTATGAGTAACTTGCGGAAAAAATTATGCATTCCCGTATACATATCATGGTACAAACACTCCTTGACTCATAGCAACCACTTTTTTGTTTCGGCGACCCGTCTAAGAACCAGGAGCTGTAAATAGACCTTCAATTGAAATCGTACGACTGCACCACGTTTTGTAAATACCTAATACTTTCTCCCTGGACCTTCCAGGAAGCAATGTTGGTCGAAACGTGTGCATGAATGGTTGCTGTTCTATGGTTATATCGCGCACACACTCATCCATATTCATATATATAATTGAGTCATTCACTGACAGCTGTTTCGTTGTATTACAACTCTTCAGTGTGGCTATAGACTATCCATTATCCAATCCAGGACCATGAGGTTGGACCACGAGGTAGGACTACGAGTAAAGATCGAAACCTTCGCTTTAGACCCTGACGAAGGCATTTTACCTCTGCCCCCACGCAGAACTGGGTGAAGGTTGAATCTAAGTGATATGTCTATTTATGCATACTCCCCCCATCCACCAGAGTACTCTATTCCAAAGTGGGCGTGCGTGTGTGTTCGTGTGTGTATGTTTGTGTGTGTGTGTGTGCGTGTTTGTGTGTGTGTGTGTGTGTGTGTGTGTGTTTATGTGTTACGTAAGCCCTTTTCACGTAGTGAGTCGTGATATCCAGCGGTTGTCTAACATTGTAGCCATATAACCAGCCAATTGCCGTTTATTTTTCCCTGGGTACCTCGAATTTATAGCATGTAAATACATGGTAACATCAGACGCTTTTTAATGAGTGGGTAGTTCAGTTGGTTTTACATGGAGTTTGAACTTTGGGCTTGCCTTGAAAATCTGGATTCAACATCCTGCCTTCCATCCGAAGACAAACATTGAACTATTGCAGGAGATACAAAGGTCTCCCAGTTATCATCTGATCCATATCAACGTTCTTTTAATCAGATTAACATTCAATCGCCATTCTCAACACTAATTGTTAGCAGTGGCCTAACAGAGGAAGGGAAATGAAGGTGGAAATGTTAACCACAGCACTGGCATGATAGGCGAAGAATAGTACAGATGAGGGCTGAAGACTTGAAGGGACTAATTGTCACTCAACCTTCAGCAATGACCACTGGACAACCGATGTGGAACTGGAAACTGCAGTATTACCGTGGTTTTTGAGAACGAGGAAAGGAGGACTTGGGACTTGTGGAGACTTGCTGTCACTCAACCTCCAGCAGTAACCAAGATTTATTATTATTATGATATGGAATCTCACACCAACTGCCTGCTGGTAACTGCTGGAGGTTGAGTGACAGCAAGTCTCCTCAAGTCTTCAGCCCTCCTCTCCTAGTACTCGTAGGTCGCAGTAATTCTGCGATTTACAGTTTCACACCGGTTGCCCAGTGGTTATCGCTGAAGGCTGAGTGACAATGTCTCCTCAGGTCTTCAGCTAACGTCTCCTCTCTCTTTTGCATATCATGACAGAGCTACAATTTGTTGCAGTACTTATATCTCCAGCACCTTCCTCAGTATCCGTGTAGTTCCCAGTAGTGCTGTGGTCTGTACGGTCTCTATCCTCCACCTAATCCTGATCTCCTCCTGTCACACCCTCGGCGTTTTGGGGACAGTTCCTAGTGCGCCCACTATGACCGGTACTACCCTGGTTTTCATGTTCCACATCTTCCTCAACTCTCTTGCTAGGTCCTGTATTTTTCCCTTTTTTCACCCTCCTTCTTTTTTACTCTATGGTCTGCAGGTACAGCAACGTCACTATTTGGCAGGCCTTCCTTTTTTTGTCTACTATTACTAAGTCCGGTCTTCTTGCCTGGATGAGGTGGTCAGTTTGGATGTCAAAGTCCCACAGTAGTTTGTGGTTGTCATTCTCCAAAACTGCCTCTGGCTTGTGCTGATACCACTTTTCCCCATGGTTGAATCCCATTTGTTTGCTTAGTTCCCAGTGTATCATTGTTGCTACTCTATCGTGTCTATGCTTATACTCTTTCTGGGCGAGCTGACTACATTCACTAGTTATGTGGTTTACTGTCTCATCTCTTTCACCGCACATGCGGCATTTGCTGTTTGTCTGTGTTCTGTCGATTTTTGCTTT
Organism: Thysanoteuthis rhombus; assembly: GCA_963457665.1. NCBI lineage: Eukaryota > Metazoa > Mollusca > Cephalopoda > Oegopsida > Thysanoteuthidae > Thysanoteuthis > Thysanoteuthis major. Next base: position 34,000,414 of record OY735228.1, on the reverse strand, counting down.
TATGTAGTTTGTCCTTATGCTTTTGTTTTGGGCTGCCATGATGAGCGATTCTGTTTCTCTCTTAAGGTTTCCCTTTCGTAACCACGTCCATGATTTCTCGTCTGCTATATCTTTTATCTGTCTTTTAAACTCGCCGTACAATTTTTTTCCTTCCCACTTTTCTTTTCTAGTTTCCTGTACTGTTCCATTGTTTTCTACTTTATTGTTTGTTGCACTATCCCTCGCGCTCTTTATGATTTCTTCACTATTTGTTTGCACATATCTATCTAGGACTACTTTAGCTCTCTGGACACAATCTTCTATGCTGATGAGCCCCCTACCACCTTCTTTTCTCTTAACGTATAGTCTATCTGTATCATCCCTAGGGTGTAATGCTTTATGCATCGTCATAAGTTTCCTTGTTCGCCTATCCATTGATTGGAGCTCTTCCTTTGTCCATCCTAGGAATGGTCCTGTATACCTAACTACTGACACAGCCCAGGTGTTCATTCCTTTTATTAGATTTCTGCTATTTAATTTGGTTTCTAATATTTTCCTTATCCTTCTGAGGTATTCTCTCTTAATTTTCTCCTTCATCTCTTCCCGTTTTATCGTGTCACATTCAAGGACACCTAGGTACTTGTATCGGTCTTGTGCAGTCAATGCCCTAAGTCATTGAAAGCCTTCCTTTGTGCATCACCATGATTGCGCATTTTTCTATCCCAAACTCCATTCCTATGTCCTCACTATATTCCCTTACTTCGTTGAACAGAGTCTCAAGCTCTCCCCTCAAGCAAACAATTTAATATCGTCCATGTACATTAAGTGGTTGACCTTTCCTTTTGTTTTAGAGAAGTGGTATCCTTTGCTGTTTTTCAGGATTCTGTTAAGCGGTATCATTGTTAGAACAAATAATAGTGGGGATAACGAGTCTCCTTGGAAGATTCCCCTTTTATCCCTACCTCGGCTAGTTAGTCCCCTGCGGCTGTCAAATCAACTTTCCAGTCTTCCATTGAATTACCAATGAATTTAACCACCGGTTCGCTAATTATTATTATTATTATTATCATAATAATAATAATAATAATAATAATAATAATAATAATATTAATAATAATAATAATAATAATAATAATAATAATAATAATAATATCGACAGAACACAGACAAACAGCAAATGCCGCATGTGCGGTGAAAGAGATGAGACAGTAAACCACATAACTAGTGAATGTAGTCAACTCGCCCAGAAGGAGTATAAGCATAGACACGATAGAGTAGCAACGATGATACACTGGGAACTAAGCAAACAAATGGGATTCAACCATGGGGAAAAGTGGTATCAGCCTTCAGCGATAACCACTGGGCAACCGGTGTGTGAAACTGTAAATCGCAGAATTACTGCGACCTATGAGTACTAGGAGAGGAGGGCTGGAGACTTGAGGAGGGTTGCTGTCACTCAAACTCCAGCGGTTATCACCAGGCAACTGGTGTGAGATTCCTAATAATAATAATAAGCAAGTTTAGTATGTTTTACTGAACGTATTGTAACTCGATGACTACTGCAATCCAAAGCATCGAACGCTGTGGCCAAACAAACGAGATCAAACAGCTGGCCCTGGAACTATGCAGGTCAATTTATAAAAATTTAGGCGGTATTAATTTCATCGTTTGAGTGTTTTTTGTTTCATTTCTTTTTTTTTTCATTACTTTTCTTTTAATTACTTTCTTTCGTACATCTATCTTTTTAAAAATCCAGTCGTACTGTTTCTTGCTGCTAATCCAGATGTTGAAAACTAGGGAAAAAAAAATATTCAAGATAAAACTCCACCAGAAGAGCAAAATCAAGAATACAGTAAACAAGATAAAGAAAGAGAAGATAAAAAAATCAGAACTGCAAACCATAATCAGTATTCAATGCCTAGGTTATCGCCCACCAATGCTGGACTCCGTGCTACGTGTTCGGATTTATAACCTTATATTGCCTTTTCCAGATGATTTCCCATGCAATAATCATTTGTAGTCACCCTTTCCTACAAAAACATTCTTTTTTTTTCCCCTGTATCTTTTCTAAATTTGCTTTTGTTTCATTGATTTTCTCTATTGTCTATTTCTTTCTTTTCATTGTACTTTGGTTAGCTTACTCAGTGGGAGGGGGTCAGGCTTCAAGGTATTTTTCACGTTGTTTTTCATTCTGTTGTCTTTAATTTTTCGTTTTCATTATTTTCAGCTTTCCGTTCTTATTCCAGCCTCTTTCATATTTTTCCTTGCATAGTAATAACCACTTTATTCTTTAGGATATTTCTTTCTCCTTTTTTTATTTTTATTTATTTATTTTTTTTTTTTTTTTTTTTGGCATGAAACTAGTGGTGGGAATGCAACCCTGCCGTCAGTATTCGGGAATCGAATTTAAACTATGATTGGCAATTTTCGTGAAAGACATATTGTGCCCAATCTGATAAGTGTGTACTGTTGGACGATATATAGAGTTCTAATCTCGATTTATTTTTACCGAGTGTTCAATAAGTATAACCTTGTATGAAAGTTGGTGTTTGACAGAATAGTTATCCAGAGAATAATATGTCGGGGTTAGCATGTCATCAGTGGAAAGTGATGTTAGATTTTATAACAAATACGAGTTTTATTGGTCCTTTTGGAAGCGGTTTGGATGATTTTAAATTAATATTAGTCAATTAAAAAAGGCTCTGGAGTAAACCTAGCGTGGTCTCACACAGAAAAAATGTCGGTAAGGGACGTGACCGTAAAGGTAATAATCACTAAGGATTCGAGATTTTTGTCGGTGAACAGTGATGATGTTCTCATTGAATGATATGCAGAAGAATTTTTTAAAAAAAAGGGAGGCTGATTAGTCTTGCAGAAGAAACCATCATGCATCCAACATCTTGTGGTAACACATCATGATGGGGATGATCAATTAAATTTTGGATCGAGGAATAAGTTACATTCTTCGAATTCATCATCATCATCATCATCATCATCATCATCAGTCTTTTTACGTCCGTCGATGGACATAGACCTTCCCCAGGAATAGCCACAATTCTCTATCATGGGCGTCGCGCAGCCAGTATTTTCTGAATCAGTCCTGCACATCTCTCCATCTTGTGTTCCGTCAGCCTCGGTTTCTTATGCGATCTCTAGGGATCCATGTTGTGAGACGTGATGTCCATCGGTTGCCTTTCATTCTTGCAACATGGCCTGCCCATTGCCGTTCAAATTTACCTGGGAGTTAATCTCTGAAAAAAATCTGATCCTTAAAAAAACGGCACACAAACTCAACGACTGATTTTGAAAACAAACAAACCATTCAGTGTTGGAACTTTTAAAAAACAAAAAGGAAAGTTTTCCAAGACATGTAGAGAATTAAATGTTTTCATCCTTCAAGCTCCATTGCTTAGATCAGTACGTGAGATTCATATGTACCGAGCCAGGCAAATTTTCGTGACAGTTCTAGCTGAAGCTTTCTGATTTGGTACATTCCAATTATGCGTTAATATAAGTACATTCCCTTGAGCGGTAAGTTTTCAATTGTGATTACAAAGCATCTAAGAACCACGATTTTTTTCTCCTCGTATAAAATATTGTGATAGTTAATGAACTATTGATTGTGAGTTTGGTTTACGTTTGTTAGTTCCTGTATTGTGACCCGATGCCAGAGTCAATAAAATTTTATTTAAAAATAGAACTACTTTGGTGAGTTCGACCCACAATTAGTCAAAGTAGTTCTGCTTCGTTAAATCTCCGCTAATCGTTGAAGTTTTTTTTTCTTTCAACACGCTAGTTTGATCAGAGAAATTCAGTGTGTACAAATGTTGGTGTATACTAAGATTACCAGTTACTTTATGACAGTACATCCGATAATGATTGAACACACAGGATTTATTATATTTGCATGACCAGTTTGTCAAGAACTGATTGGAACCTCCCTTCCCCCAAGAATATATCTATGTAAACCTATTCACATTTGAGTATATGTTCATGATTGTTACATTTAATGTGTATTTTTATACATGAGCATCTATTAAAATATGTTCTAAGGAAGAGAGCGTTCAAAATAGACTGAGCACGTGTCTTTGCGTGTGAGTGTAAGTCATTTCGTTACCGTGAGCCTCTGCGCTTGTAAAAATGACCAGATTTATGTTTGTATGCACACCGGAACAAAAGTCAATTTTATAACAGTTTTCCTACCAATTTATATTTTTTTCAAGTTCATTTACTTAGAAATCTTTTCAACCGAACATAATGTGTACAAAGAAAAGAATGGGGGGTGGGAAAAAAGCAATTTACTTTAATTTTCTGAGATTCAGAAGCATCTGTTTTTCCCCACCACCACCCTCTTTTTCTCCCATTCTTGCAATTTGACAAGTTGGTAGTTTGGGTTTTTTTTTTTAGGAATGATTTGTTTGTTTTTAGTTTGTTTTTTTTCATAAATCCATGCCTTTAGAGATCATTCGTTCAGTTTTAAAATACATTTTTAATATTCAAAATTCTTTTTTGTTTCACCTGTTTTTATCATAACTAATAAGGAAAAAAATGATTTTAACTAAACTGCATTCTTAATGTCAATCATTTACTCACCAACGCTAATTGTCGATTTGCCTTCTCTATTCGAATATACTGACACACACACACTCACACATGCTGAGGTACCAATAATTTACTTCATTGTCTGTACCTGTATTGCAACAATATAATTATCATTATATATATATATATATATATATATATATATATATATATATATATATATAAAAACATATATATATATATATATACATATATATATATATATGTATATATATATATATATATATATATATATATACATATATATATATATATATATAAAGATTGTTAGAGAGAAAGAGGAAGATAGAAAAGGAGAAAGACACATTTGTTTCTATGTTTGTTGATAAATTGGCATCTGAGTTGATTGATTTTAATTAACTGTAATCAAAAAGATCACTTTCTTTGCATTCTGACAGCTGTCATATCATCGTGTATTTCTAAAAACAATTCGTTAAAATTGGTTTATTTTTTGTTTATTTATTTGAACATTGGAATATAACAAGAAAGCAACATTTTTCGGCGTAGTATGGATTTTCGTTTATTTCAAGTAGGATGAAATTTGACTGAGACGCAAAAAATGAGTCGATGATGTAATAGGCACCATGAATGATCGAACATGTCAAAAGTGGTTTGCAAACTTTCGTGCTTGAGATTTCTTGAAGAATGATACACCAACGATAGAACCGTTCTGGTCGATAGCAAACGAATCAAAACTTTTTTTAGCGAATAAATAACGCTATACATCATGAGAGACAGCTTGGTTATTCAAAAATACTGAAATCAAACAATGGAAATTAATCGCAGTAATTTGATTATGTTAGTCACCTTGAAGTGTGGTTTCCACTTGATGAAACATATTTGACAGGCATTCGATATTTTTTGACAATGTGAGAAGCAAAAAACCATGAGGAAAGCGGAATGAACCAGAAGTAACCGCATCAATAAACAGTCTACATCTATAATAAGACAATTCTGTATATACCGTGGGACTGGAATAAAAGTCGTTTTTTTAAAATTATGAGCTCTTTTTTTAGCAACAAAATACTCCTTCAAATTACACCAATCAAAAGGCAACAATTACTTGATACTAGATAGCATGTAAGAAACATTCAACCAAAATTGTCAATAAACGTGTCATCGTAGATTCCGTCAATTTTTTTATGTAGCTGGTTAAGTATGTCTTTACGTATGAATGTATGTATGTATGTATGTATGTATGTATGTATGCATTATCCTTACGGATGGCACTAATGGAGTGAGAGGGCAAAATATTCAAACATTTATAACTCATTTTGATTAAAATTAAAAAAATCCCTCTGTTCTTCTGGATTCTAGTATTAAAACTTTAGTGAGAGATTCGTTCTATTTGTGTCCAATAATATTTCGGCTTATTTTCTTTCCTTATGGAAATTCATTGTATTTTGTGATTATTGGCCGACAAAGGCCATAGGAATAATCTGTTCATACATAACACCTTTTTCCTATTTTTTCCATTGATCACCTAATCACGACATGCACCATGACTTTGGCGACGCAGCAGTTTCTATCGAGTGACTAATAAGACCTGCTTTATTACTGACCAGACTAAAACGTTACAGCTTGACTGGGGAGTTCTTATTTACTTACCATATTGACTGGATATGGCAAATTGGAATGACCATCCACTCAGCCCTTTAAGGAATCCTTTCAACAGTAGAATCAATGCCCCGAAAGACTTCATGGGGACCTGGAGCAGTACCTTATTGAGTGATCAAACGTCCCTTAGGGCTTGAATGTGGAGGATGGCTGAAATTTGAGGGAAGACGTTAGAACAAACACTATTATGTTGTTCCATAAAGTTAGTATATAAAATAAAATTGTTTTCCATTTTCACGTAATCATCCACGATAACACAGGTTCCAATTAATGGAAAATACATTGAAATGTTCATTCACTGGGATGATTACATGTGCTGTTGCAATAACATAAGGAGTTTTTATGAATTATACAACCAATGGGATTTTCCAAATAAACATTTACAAAATCAACTTTGGGGCCTCGTTGGTTGAGGATTCACCAAATTGTATCTCTAACGAGTCTAAGAATGCATATTCATGTTTAAACACTTCAATATAAGGAATTTTTATTTTATGCATACATACATACACCCCTTTATATATAAATATAGATATAAATATATATATATATATATATATATATATATATATATATATATATATATATATATATATATATATATATATATATATATATATATATATATATATATATATATATATATATATATATAAAAATAAAAATCATTGTGTTATCTACAGAGAACTGTTTCGTTGAATTACAACTCTTCAGTGTGACTATACACTTTCCATTATTCCACCCAGTACCACAAAGCAGGAATGAAACCTTCGCTTCAGATCCGGAGGACTATATTTTACCTCTGAGCTACGGAACTGGACGGTCAGTAAGGCAGAATTTGAACGATATATTCATTATAAGTTAAATTCCCCGTCCATCAGAGTGCTCTATTCCTATGGAAGAGCACACACACATCAGTTTTGAACATTCTTCTGATATTGTTCTTTAATTCTTATATAGATACATATAAGTGTGCGGGTTATACATATATAAAGAGAGATTAAAGGACCACTGCACTGTAAAGTGTATATCCGTACATGTATATATATATATTATACAGTTGTATATATGTTCAAATTAATATATATATATATATATATATATATATATATATATATATATATATATATATATATATATATATATATATATATATATATCCTTGTATTCGAGTGCATGACCTGCACATGTTATATACATATGTGTCTGCTCAAGGGGTTCAAATAGAACAATTTCAAAGATTCGCTTAAAGAATAATGTCACTTTAACAATAGAAAGACAAGTTGGAATAAAATTTGAGAATTGTAATTCAAATTACTGTTTTATTTTGTATAGATTTTATACTTCAGTTTATACATTTTCCCGTTCTCTTGGAATTTTGCTTTGGCCTTGTTTTGTTTTGTTTTGTTTCAATTTATTCCGGTTTTTGTCCATTCTTTAACCCTATCTGTTCGATAACTCTTTGTTTTCTTCTCCGTTGTAAGCATATTTGTGCACCGGGTCGTTGATTTGTTTCCACGAATACACATGGGCCGCAATTTTTATTCTAAATAGACGCTAACCATTTTGCCCGCGTTTTGTATGCTATTCAGAAACCTACTTTTGAAATTTGCGTTCATAAATATATGAACAATCAGGTAAAAATCTGAAAAAAAAGAACGAACAACAACGGACAAACACAGAGATGAAATAAGAGAACTTTAAAATATTTTATACAGACGCGAATGAATATATGCGCATGCGCCCGCACATAAATATCTGATTGAATATTCTTTCTTGGAAGGAGAAAAATAGGAAAAAAAAAAAAGGGAAAAATAAACAAAAAATCAACAACAACAAACGGGTTAAGCCATTTTGTATTGTCTTTAACAGAAACCTGGATTGCAAGTCAGTGTGTATCTCACTGCATTTTTTTCCTTCTGATTAGATGAGACAAGTCAGCGAAGGAGAAAAATGGAGACTCTTGTTTGTGGAAGTGCAAACGTGAATATGTGCGTGGTCTTCACATATATCATCAGCTTCTCAGCGTCCATCGTTGAACACGATTCGACAAAACTGTCTATCATGGGCGTCGGGGACCACCCTTACCGACATTTTCGCGTTGAAAGCTATCTATCAACTTGCAACTAATCAAAAAATATAAAAAAATTAAAGTAGAAACAGTTTTGGTTAATCAATGAAAAGGAACTATAACGTGACTAACATCTTTTGGCAGTAGGTTGTGTTAAGGTGATCAATCAGAAATTGGGAAAAAAGGATGATCAATGAGTAAGTTACTTTCAATGCCTCTTGTTGGGCAATGATCACGATAGAAGAATCTGAATTCCCACGAAAAAACAGTCATGAATGCTATTGGGGATAAACTAAAGGGTCAATAAGGCAACAATTTACTTTGCAAATCAAACCCTTTCTTCAAAATAAATTAATGCTCAACTGCCCCCGTGGTGCGGCCTGTATGCGTGATACACACACACACACACACACACACATATATATATATATATATATATATATATATATATATATATATATATATATATATATATATATATATATAACCAGCCAGACAGCTACCCTGCTAGACCAACTTGAAAACTGAAGAAACCTATGTTGACAGTTTTGATGACTTAATTTTATGGTATATTATGTTTGATGACTAAAAGTCATGTGATGTATCATGTATTCTTTGAAGGTGCATATTTGTTCTATCATCTCTGCTTCCAAACCTTTTATCCTGCTTAGTTTATTGGGGTATTTTTCTGCCTATTAATATGTATCTAAAATATCACTAGATGTACCACACCATTTTTGACCATGAGCGTCATTTTCTAATCGCCTATTTCAAAAAAAGTGTAAAAAAATTGCTATTATTCTCTTCAAATTTTACTTTTGTGACTAGGGCAGTGATATTTTGAATATACTCATTTCCAATAGTACAACAGGGGGAATCGCATATTCTTATTAATAAACTAAAAAGTCAAACTTTTTTCAGGAAAGCAACAACAACTGCATCTAAATTAATATACATGTACCATGATGTTGAACGATAGTTTTGAAATGGGTAGTTTTCCGAGATTCGTGGTTTCACTGACATTCACTTTCATAGACTAAACTCCGAACTATACGCTCCCAACGTGTTCTTGTTATATGGTCTTACCTATCAGCGTCCAAAGTCCAGTATATCTTGGGTGAAGCGGCTGTCTTGCCCTCTGAAATACGCACCGATGTTTTCCATTATTAATCAAGATAAGTATCAAATATATTGACTTTGCAGGATATCCTGCACTCAATCACAATGCACTTCACTGTGATCTTAACCAACTAAAAATAGGCCCCGAACCACTGTGAAAAAGCTGTATCAAGTTACTCTCCAGTGTGTTTTCTCGGGGAATTCCTCGATGTCCAAGATCTTCTTTATATGTTTCTATGATCAAAGCTTTTGGTGAATACCTAATTCCACCTTAATCACCCAACACATTGCACTCAATTACCTGTGGAATGCACAGGAAAATTCGTCCTAATGAAAAGCTTTCCGCCCACCTTACACACACCAAACAAAGCACTTTCTCAGTGCAATCAATTATACTATCCGTGTGGACATATTTGTCGGGGTCAATTCAACTTAGATTTGTGTAGAAATTTTGCGAGTAAATTATGTCTAGTTGGAAAATCACTCCATATGTAATACAACCAACAATAATAGATATTATCAAATATTTCTTCTTTTTTTTTTTTGGCGATGTTATTTCGGAACGACGTCGAATGCAACGGTGTTAAGTGAGAAATCCTTGTATTAAAAAAAAATGCCAGAGAAACGTGTTTCTGAAGTCATCAGGGACTTCAAAATGGTTGCATTTGTGATTGGTCTCCTGTTATCTTTGCCTCTGGGAGAGGTTGGACACTATCAAAGGTGGGACCGGCTACAGCTGTCAAAATTCCATGTGAGGGTAAAGGAAGTCACATAGAAGCCACTGTTTAAGCCCTTCAAGCAGTTCACACAAAATTAGGTGTTATGAAACAAATTGCCAAAACTCTAGATAAGGATTCTATAGCCTCCAAATACCTCCTCGTAGCTATTTGATGCAAAATAGGTAAATTACAAAATGTCAATTTTCCTATTACAGTAACAGAATTTTAAAGAACTGATAATCATTTTCTATACTTGGTTACCTTAATCAATCAGGAAATAGCTCTTATTATCAAAGAATAGAAAAAGCTTTCAAAATTAGAATAATGTTTCAAGCATAATTATTAACTTGGCCCTGGTTTTCAAGACAAGATACTAATTCTGATAACAAAATCGCAGAACGATAAAAAGATTAACGCATGGTAGTTTGATTATCACCGTACGACTACTGGCACTGCTATTGACATCCTACTATTACTCTCTATCACACAACCAAAAGTGAATAAAAGTTTGAACTACCATGAAACTCTGTATAGGGCATAGTGCAAGATTTATCATAAGTCGAATGCATAATAGTATCATATAAAAAACAGGATTAGTGGATGTGCTATCAAAAGCTATGACATGATGGCAAAATTAGTTCTGGGGATAAGTAAGGAACTCATCAATTCAAAGTACCGAGTAAAGAGCCCTATTGTACCAGTTTCAGTTTTAAGCATCAAAAAGGTTCAGCATATTCAGAATACATTAGAAAATACTAGTAGTACCTACTAAGATTAACAAATATAATAAAAGTGGTTACTTTGGAATCAAACTCCACCCTGACAGAAACTTATAAGTTTTAAGATATTTCAATTTTTATAAACACATTTTCCTTTAACTGAGGAGAAATCTTTGAACTTGGCCATAGAAAGAAATTGATAAAATATTGATATCCTAATTAAATGATATGAAAATTTAAATGACTCAAGTTGTAATAATCTCTCTCTCACTTTTCGTTTTCTCTCTCAATCTATCATTCTATAGTATAACTGTTTACTCTTGAAAACCGGAAGTCTGAAATTGTCACTGCTTTTTAGGTGAGGATCAAGTCCAAACTCAGTCCGATTTCAACAACAACTGTTGATGATAACAAGGAATGTACATTAATAAATAATGAAAATTCCGATAGGGAAGCAGAGACTAATACTCATACAACTAACAATAATAATAGAATTGATATTCCAACTGCCAAAATTAATCTAAGCTATTATTCAAATACCAACTATAATCAATTATTCATAAAAATCAGGAAATTGGATAATATTAGATAAATAGTGTAAACATTACAAAGATATTTTTCAAAATCTAAAGACTAAAATGGATACCAGGAAGTAAGGCTACTGTTTTGAAAATATATGTTGTAGAACACATTTTTTGTGTGTCATTATATCACTCCCAAAATACATAATAAATTGATTGTTTTTTACTGCGTTCTCTGCCTAAACGAATCTTTTTGGCAAGAGACTATTCCTGTGCCCCACAAAATACCAATGTTTGCAGCTCGTAAAGAGTCTTAGTGATGATTTTGCCACTCACGGGAGAACAGTAAACGGAGTGTGAACAGTCTTAACAAAAAGATTCAGGGGTAGTCGAATTCAAACGCCTCACTTTTGTTTTATGACTTGAATCAATAAAGTATGTCAATATTCGAAGACAAACTCTGTCAAAGATTGGGCAACACCCTAAAATCACTGTGCAATGAGTGACCGACGAATGATAGATGTCATAAATTTAAAGCGGGGCGCAGCTGAGATAGAAAAATCTGATTACAATACTTGGCGTAGTGGTTATTGAGTCGGACAGATTTACTGCAAGTGATCTAATGGTTCTAGGTTCAATCCCAGTGTGAGATAATAATGATAATTCGAAAATACTACTATTGCTAAGAGGAGAGTGCAGTTTATAAAACCCCATCGGTTAAATAAAGGGTTCGGTTCGTTACTTCCCCCACACCTATCAGATGATACCGGATGAAGGCCGTAGAGAACAACGGCCGAAACGTTGTATGGAAAACAACCAAGATGAGGATAGTCCGATCAATAATAGAGATTACAATACCGGAGTAAATATAGTGAAAAGAAAAGCAACAGGACCGGTTAATCACTCCATAGAAACAGTTACCTGACCGACATCTTCCGACGGCATGCTGTGTTGGGGGTGATCAATTAAGACATAGGGAGAAAGGGTTGATCGATGAAAAAGTTACCTCTCACGCCCTTCGTCGGGCAGTGATCAAGAAATGGACCAAATTAAAAATGGAAATAAGTGTACGCATGATACATACATGAGATACCGGACTGACTTGAACCCCCCCCCCAAAAAAAAAAAACTCACAGAGTTTTGGTTCATGATTTCTAAAAAGAAAATATCGGAAATAGGTGACTTTTATTCCGGTTGAAAAACCACTAGAATCAAGAGTCACAAACAGGCACATCGTAGATTAATATTGTGTGTATTATTGATGTCATATCAAGAGTCACAGACATACATACTGTATAACAAAAGCGTGAGTATTATTTGTGTCATGTTGAGGGTCACAAACTGACACATTGTAGTACAATGCTATGCATATTGTTGATGTCAGATTATGAGTCAAACAGACACATTTCAGAACTAAATTGTGTTTTTAATAATGCCATATTGAGGGTAAAAAACAAACACGTAATAGTGCGTATTATCGATGTCATGTTAAGTGTAATAAACAGAAATATTGTAGAACAAAATGGCATGTATTATTATCATATCAAAGGTCACAAGTGGATACAATTGTGTTTATTATTAATGTCATATTACGAGTCACAAACACACAAAGAAGAACAAAATATGGGTGTTAATAATATCATATTAAGAGTCACAATCGGACAAAAATTGTGAGTAATATCAATGTTATAAGTCACGAACAAACACCTTTTAGAACAAAATCATAATGACATTTTAATAAGGTTGAAAAGACAAGCTCCACTTAAAATTGAATTCATGTGACTGATCAGGGATGTTAATTTTTCTTTCTGCCGAAAATTTGTTAACATAAACATTAAAAATAATTCAGTAATATATCAATATGCTACGGTGTCCGATCTAATTATTATATCTGATAAGACTTGGAAAATTATCGATTACTAACCAATTTGAAAAGATCTCGTGTTGCCAAGATTGCTTTGGGAATAGAACTAAAAATAATCGGGTGAATTTAAATGCACTGATTATTTTAATGGTCGAACTATAAATGCAGTGGCTCTTATTATTGAAGATAATAATTTGAATATCTTGGGTGCTGACTACCTTGGAGAAAGTGACTGAACGGGGTTGCTGCAGCTCGTGGGAACAGAAGGAACCCGGAGAAATCTTTGAAAAAAATCTTTAAAATTGACAGGGAGGTAGCGTCAGCATTATATTGATAAAGTAAAATATCTAACCTCAACACATCTCTAGTAAATACATGCTGATTATACAGGAAATATGTACGATAAAACGATGGTTTTCCGAGGAATTTATGTTTATATATAAGAGCAAAATCTGCTTATATCCAGAGGAAAAACCAATGGCTTGCCTAAGGAGGCCCGTAGGTTTTAGGATAAATGGGAAGGTGAATAGTGAATTGCATCACCTGGATTTTTTTTTTTTTGGATTGATTGTGAAAAACAAAAAACAACGTGCAGAAAAATTCTCCATTGGATTTCAAGGCAATTACCAACGTTGAAATTGGTGCTACCAAGGTTAAATGAAAATTATTTTTTCAAAGATTTCCACTGAAAGTTCCAGAAAATCATAATGAACACTGATGATAAATACAGGATTATGCCAAAATAATAGAAGTGAATGTGACCAGGCAATTTCACGAAAAATATCGATATTACATCATAATCGTAAGAGTATAAGAGTACAAAACGCATACTAAGAACAACGCATGTGTTCAAATTCCATATAAGCTATATAAAAAATAGAAAATGCATTTGGTGCATAAACTGGACAGAATTGTGCATGACGACGCAAGCTGTCATGAGTCAACATTATTCTAAGCCAGTCTCCCACATGATACGGTTTTTGATTGGCTGATTTGCTTCCTGTGTTTTTTGTTTCTTTTTCCTTCAATTTTGCGAAAGCTTCTTCCTTAAATGCTCCTCAAAACATTACCATATTTTTCATTGCAGTTTTCGACAAAACAATGATATCTTTATCAACTAAGCGTACTTAGAAACACCGAAAGCAAAAGCCTCCGGAAACCAATGACAACATAATGTGGGAGTTTAACCCTGTATAGTGTCGACTTGTCACACCAAATTGTGCAATCTGCAACTACGTCTTCGAATTCTGTTTTTGGAACCCTGTTTGTATTAATGTAAACATTGGCTGGCTTACGAAGTTGCTTGATTAGGAGGTAAATACTTGGTTAACTATAATAACTGGTGAGCTACACGAACGTATCAGAAAAGAAGTAAAATCACCCAAAAATATGTATCTAACATGTTTATAATGTATATCGATCTATATATATACGTTGACACTCACACACACACACACATACACACACCTATATATATATATATACATAGGCTTATACATACTCATACACAGGCACTTATATATACTTTGAAAGGAAGCCATATACATACACA